>OU618556.1:5625000-6825000 GCA_914829495.1 Eilema sororculum
TGAAACTTTCAACTACATCCTAATAATACTTAAATTTCAATATACCTAAAAGAAAATCAAAAGAACAGTTACTTTAGATTACAAATATTTATAATAGATAAGGAAATATAGAATAGTTAATGGCAATTTATAAATCAGAAGGAACATTTTTAATACTGTAATCGCGATAATGCCACGTTGATTGACCACGTCTATTCTCTTGATATTGCAACTCATAGATAGCAATGAATACTTTCTATCAAGAAATTCTTAATATGTTCATTTATACAAAATTCTCCATCTTGTGCAACAATATTTGAATCCTTGACTTATTCTTTCTATTCTCTCTTTGTTTCCTTTGCCAATCGCTTCTTCATCATATACTTTAAAAATTTACGCACTAAAGCTACCACTACTGTTATTAAAACCAAGAGGTCTAAATAGAATCTTTGGTATAATGATACAGTGAGTGCAGGAGACTGGAGATGCCGAGCTCCGCGTGTGCGCACAACGTGTTCCACCCAATGAGCTAGTGCTTTACCGGGCTTCATTGGACGATCGTGGAATATTAAGGATACTTCTTTTGCTCTGGATTTATATCTGCAATAAATATAAAGCATTAAGAAAATTAGTTGTTTCACATCTCTCAGGTTAATAACTGTATCCTTTTTTATATTTCACAATTTTATTTCAGTAAATTAGACTTTGCTTTTCAAATTTTTATCTATACCTAAATTAAATTTTGTCCCAATGCAAGCACTAAATGATACACCCACGGGATACATCCGATAAGTGGACTAACCTGCATTTATTTGCAACTTACTGCTGCTAATTCCGTTGTTACATCGCTAAACTTAAAATTCTCTAAAATTTTCTAATTGCATCTGTTTCTTTCATTATCAGATAGAAAAGGACAGATGATTGATTTTAGTACACCTGATTAACTTTCATTTCTCAAACGCATCATTTTCAAACATACCCGTGAATGTCAGATATTAAAATCACTAATATAACCTACGAAACTTACGAGTCATCCGCTAGCACCTTCCTGATAGCGGCTTCAAGTTCATCAGTCATATCTTCAGCCAACGTGACCCTAATCCCAAAACCTTTTCTCTCAACCGATCCCATATTGACATGCTGATCGGCCATGATTGGAATACCCACTAACGGTACACCATAGTGTACTGCTTCTGTAGTGGAGAGTTGTCCTCCGTGGGTTATGAAGAGTCTGAGATTAGGATGTGCTATAATTTAATAACGGAATTGATAAATAAGTATTCTGATAATTGAGTTTGAGATATATTCCAATTCAATAGTATAGACATTTATGTTCTTGAATTGACACTATTCTATTCAAAAACCAACTTCAATTTATGATACAGATAACAATTTAAATCCATGCTTACCCAAAATACTTGGCTGTGGTGCCCACTTCACAAGATGGACGTTAGAAGGCACTTTGCTCATATCACTTTCGAACTTCCAAATGACAGTCTGTTCCAGCTTGCTGAACATACTTAGGAGAGATTGTTTCATTTCATCTGACATACCATCACTTTTCATGTTTGAACCCAAACTGAAGTATATCACCCCATTTTTAGCTGTCTCCATTATTGTTTGAAGATTCTGTAGATCAAATCAAATCATTTATTTGCATAACACAGGTATTGGGATCGTGCAATACATTTATAGGTGCATATGTGCGCTGTATTATAACCTCTTAGTACAAGGTGTGCAAGAGGAATATAATTGTTTATTTACAATATATAAAAAGTCTGTAACATAATTTTATGGTAAATCTAAGAACCAGTGTTTGTGCGTTACCAGTTACCAGCGCAGCGTTAGGTAAGTTTAAACTTTTCAAAATCGACTCAAGTAACTATTGCACCAAATGGTTTGAATAAAAAGTAAACTGGTCAGACGGATGACCATTTATTTCATGTTTTAGCTCTGGCAATTTACTAAAGCTTGATTCTTGTAAGCAAAATAGCAAATTGACATGGTGTAATATTCATTATAAAATAATTAGTCTGAGTGCAAAGTTAAAGCGCTTCGTTTAGCTACCACAGAAACCACTGTTAAGTATTGCATCACTTTGCATCATTCAACTTCTTCATCGCTATCCTCTTGAACCAGTTAACACTAAAGGACAGAAACTTTTAGAATAGCGTCCCAACAAGCAAATTAGTCATATAAGGTTGAGTTTATTCAGCTATTCGGTGATATAAAAGTCGAGTAAGTGTGAATTATTCAGCACGTGTCGTATAAAAGCATCTTATATAGCATTTTAGTTATTCAGCATTTCGGTCACATAACGATGCTGAGTAAACGTTTACTCTGCATACTTATATGACTAAAGTGTCGTATAAGATTTGCTGTATAAGTCGCTAGTATACGACGCTTATGTCACTATTTCGTCGAGTAAAAGCACATTATATAGCTTTCTTGTGACACAGTCGAATAAAAGCTACATCGTTGCTTTTATACTGCTATTATGTTGTATAAGTTGCATTCATACGACTATTACAAGCCTAGTGCCAAGTGTCGTATAATTGCTTGTACTGCTCAATTATCACTTGTCTTAGTTTTCTTGTGTACAGTAAGTGGTTGATTGAATAAATAAATAAACAAAAGATCTTTTTTAGAAAACTTTTTAGGAACCCTAAAATATAATCAGCGTGGTATCATGGCGCTTATACTGCTAATTTGCTGTATAAGAAGCTATTATACCACCTGTTAGCAGTAAAAATGGTGTACAAATGAATGTTGATATAAAAAATATTTGTTATTATATTCATATTACTAAGAATTGAAGGGGGGCGTTAAATATTTATGATAAAACCTAGTATATTTCATCAGAAAACTTACCTTCGCAATACTTTGCAAACCTATGCGTGAGTTTACGAACCTACATTTGGTGCAACCTACAAATTAACATGTCTGCTAAATAAATTGTACTTATAATTTTTTATAATTTTTAAAACACAACACGACGCACTTGCTTAATTTAACAAACAAACGTAACATAAAAGTCATATAAGTTACAGTTATATCGCAACTTAAGCTTGTAACAGTCACTCCGTTACCTTTATACGATGTCTATGTGACTGAATTGCTGAATAAAATGGGCCCAAATCGCGTTGTATAAACGTTTTCATTACGTTTATACGACTTCTATTAGGAGCCAAAATGCTGAATAATTTACGTTGCCGCGACTACTACACGACATATTTTTGCTAGTTGGGGTACCTTTGGCAAAGGTTTGACCTTATCTTGAATGTGATATCCAGCAATATTTATAGCATTTTGGGGTAATCTCATAGCTCCTCCTATGGATGGATGCGAGTTCACAAACATCAAAGACCCGTTGTACACAGCATTACTATACGAAGGTATAGTGACCCCTCTCTTTGCTGCAATATCTAGATATATGCTGTTGTACGTCCAGTTTTCTACGGGTTCTTGGATTAATCTGCAATTTAATTATCATTGCTTTACCACCATGTATGAGTACTGCAATTTAAGCAAAATTTCACGAAAGTAATATTTCCGTTAGGAGTCTATAACCCTTCGTCGCAATATAACTTAAATATTTTATACAGAGGAAGCTCACACGTACAGCTTATTTTGTTTTCTTTTTGCGGGTAAAACTTTTATGTCTACTATCTCAAAACGAGGCAGCATTAGCAGTCAGAGAGATGAAAATAATAATATATGTTCTTCAATGAGATAACTTAAATTCATTAAGACGCTAATGCTCTCGTTGATCAATTTGTTAAGACGTGGAGTATGTGCCCATGAAACTTACTACATCATCATTATTATTCGATCTGTATTTGAATATGAAGTTAGTATTGAGTATGTAAATCGAAGTTAAAATTTCAAATTCACTTACTTTATTATGACAAGCTTTTTAATAATTCGCCATAGCTGTACAACTCTTTCCAAAAAGTTTAACGGCGCCCCATAGGAAGCAAACAAATCCACATTGTAAGCTGGATTCGAGATTTCATCCACTAGCCTCAGAGTTTGCCAATGTGGTTCAGTTGAGGCTACCCAAATCATTGGTGCTTCGAAAAGAGGAGGAATTCTGTAATGTAATAATTTTTGAACACATTATATCTTATCTAATTTCAAGCACGTGGTCATATTAAAGTGTTTTCACAGATTACTATTATTCAAATACAATGTTCATATTTCATTCAATACAGTGCTCACGGAGGACAGAATATGATTGAGTAGGTAATTTCCTTCTCCGTGATTGTGCTATTCATTCAAGAGCTAGATAAAATCGCCATAAGTACACACCGATCTCAATACAATTAGTAACAGTTTTACTCACGGAGGACAGAATATGGTATTCCTTCTCCATGGTTTTACTACAACCAAACAATATTTATTATAATAAACATTAAGTTCATTGAACCACTAGCTCGTTGTTTATGATATAGTTTAAAATAGAATCCATGCTTTGCATTTAATTCAAGTGGATAAATAAAATTAGGTAATAATATTGTGGATTCTTACCCAACATTTAATTCAGAGAAAAACCATTCAAGGATTACAGCATCGAACTTCTCTTTGGGATCACTGAGTAACTTAAGTACATTAGGCTCTTGGACGAAGCCTTTGTGTAACAAATAAGCAAAATAAATTATCAGAAACGAATCAGCTATGTTACCCTTCCTGATAACATTTTTTAATTTAAAGGCCCCACCTGCAAACAAATTATACAAAATTAAAAAGTACAAAATTCCATCACTATATTGTCATCATCATGATATCATATCAGCCACACATAGTCCACTGCTGAACATAGGCCTCTCCCATAGACCTCCAGAATGACCGATCTGAAGGAGCCCGCAACCAGCGCTTCCCGGCGACCTTGATGAGGTCGTCCTTCCAGCTGGCCGTTGGGCGTCCTACACTACGTTTGCCCGTACGCGGTCGCCATTCCAGAACTTTTTTGCTCCATCGGCCATCTGTTCTGCGTGCTATGTTTCCCGCCCACTGCCACTCTAACGAGCTAATCCGCTGGGCTACGTTTTGTTCTCCTACGGATATCATAATTTCTGACGCGATCACGCAGGGAAATACCGAGCATAGCCCTCTCCATAGCTCGTTGAGCGACTTTGAGCTTTTGTAGGAGACTATAGTGAGGGACCACGTTTCAGATCCGTAAGTCATCACTGGTAACACACATTGGTTAAAGACTTTTGTCTTTAGGCACTGAGGTATGTCGGACGAGAAGACATCTCGTAGCTTCCCGAACGCTGCCCAGCCGAGTCGGATTCGTCGATGTACCTCGTCTTCTCGTTCACTATATTGTAAGTAAGGCAAAAAATGTTGTATGTTCTTTAGACTGGTTCTTAAGACTGAATTAGCACCCATTAGCTAATCCAGTCTGTATCGATGTATGTATGTATGTCATCCAACAGCGTCGTTACAATTTTCTTTAGATCCAACTTTTAAACGCGAATCCCTTACTGTTGACTGTTAAAATTTGAAAGAAATTTTGCACAACAAAGCCTACATCTAAAATATACTACCGCTTCGCCACAGAAATACACTAATCATACAAAATTACACGTGTCTGGTTTGCTGTGGCTGGTTTTTAGGTAATCAAGATTTTTTTTTATTACTTTTTTCAACCTCTTCCCGGAATGCATCTCCTATAGATGATACGTTGAGTTCTTTTAAGTTGGGAACCGGTTTATCCTTCGGAAACGATGTAATGTGCACGACCTGAAACAAAAATTTAAAAATTTGCCGAGAGAGTTTGAGCAAATGCGTCTTTTGCTATTCTAGTTAATATAGAGTGAATCTAGAAGACAATATTTTAGATATTATAATTACTATCAGATTTGGTAACATTAATAACAAATTAACATTTTTGAGCTGCTGAAGAGTGGGTGAAATGGGGAAGAAAAGGCATGAGAATAGAATCGGGCTCCAGAAGCAATCGAGACATTCACTAGAATAATTATGCTTCTATGATGACGATAACGGATGGTGACAATGCGTTTTATCATCCTAATACAGTTAAAGTAGAAAATCATTGGCGAAGTTATTTGTATTATCACTATTCATCATAATTGCTCTATATTATTAACAAAACAAACAATGTTATAAGCAGTATATTTTTCAAATAATAAACATCATCAAAAATTAGAAAGAATAGAACAAGACAGTAGGTAAGTAAACAAAGACAAAAATGTTAAGAAACTAGTTAATTTTTCATATTTACCTCATGGCCAGCTTCTAATAAACGATCTACAACTCCGTGACCCAATATGCTGTGGCTCTTTGAAGTCATAGGAAAACATACTAAGATCCGTAGGGCTTCAGTTGTTATTAGACTATATAGAAATATATATACTGGTATTATACAACGCATCTGAAACATAAAACATTATAATACAGCTTATAAATCTTGCATCACTACTTAGTATAAGGCAAAGTCGCTTTCCGCGCCAAACGGTCCCTATGTATGCTTAAATTAGTAGAACTACGCTAAGGATTTTGATGCGGTTTCTTCTAATAGATAGAGTAATTCAAGAGAAAGGTTTATATGTACAATAGATGCTTAATAAAGTAGAGGGTGCAGCGGCAACGGGATCTGACGCCACGCGGGTGGAAAAAATTGGCGGAATGAAGTTCGCCGGGTCCAGTAGTATCCATACTAATATCCATATCCATACTAATATTAAAATGCGAAATTAACTCTGTCTGTCTGTCTGTCTGTCTGTATGTTACGCTTTCACGCCTAAACCACTGAACCGATTTTGATGAAATTTGGTATAGTTCGTGACCAGGGACCGAAACAGTAACCGCTACAAAGTGTTTTAACACTGTTTTTTGAAACTGTTTAAAAAGAAAACCCTTTATAACTGTAACCGAAACGTATCTGTAACAGATTAAAAGTGTTTAGGGTTCATATGTGTTAATAACGGTTACCGGTATTAACAGAAACGTCATTATAACGTTATAATTTATGTACTTGCACAGAATGGCAACAACACGTCGACGCGACACGAATTAGTTACATTTTTAGGTTACGTGTTGCATCGAGTTCTTCTACACATTAGGAATAAGTAGGTACACTTCAAACTTTATGACCGGGGCGGTGACCGCTCACACGCGTAGGCCTCGTATCCTCGGAGTCTGGGGTCCGTTTTACCAGTCTAACTGCGGATTTGGCTGAATTTCGATATTTGCCGTGAAGTGACTGCCATATGACCTTCACAAACCAAAGGCGATATCGAAGCATTGCAACTAGACCAACTACCCGTAATGACTGTCATCTGCCATAGATGTTCGTACGACAACAGGGCCCTCGATTCTACTAAAGCTGCACTCCAATAATGTCATTAAATTTTAGACTTTATTTCTATACGTCTAAAGTTCAAAATGAAATGAAAAACGTTTCATTACACTATTTCATTCACTCTGCAAAACGTCATTTAATTTTGAATTTTTAGTTTCTTATAGGCGCGGTGGCACGACTGTGGTTTGACTTGAGTAGAATCGACGCTCGGGACCGATGTCTTCCGACTTCCGAGGCACGAACAGACCAATGTAAATGCACTAAGCTTACAAATACAAATGGTTACAGGAGGGTTAGTGCCTGGGCGCCTTCTACATCGGGCATTTATTTTGAAATTAACGTCATCATCTGTTTTCATTCATCTACTTTAAGGTTTATGTAATGTTGAAATAAAATGTATTACTGTAGGGGCAGCTCGCGATGCGCCTTTCTTTGCTGTAAGGCGAGATCCTTTGGCCTGCGATGCCATGGGCGGTCCCCCAGTCCGCCCATAACCTCCGCCGCCTCTGTCCCTTGTGTTGCATACGTCCATGGGCCACGGTAACCACTTTCCGTAAGGACTTTTCCAAAATAATTTGATGAATCAAAAAAGTAGGTACGAACTTGTCGCCCAATAGGTACTTCTATTTACACTTAGAGCTCGATATGACGCGCACGAGTCGACGGGACTTGTTACGGTTTATGTTATACTAGCTTTTGCCCGCGGCTCGTACCAATCCGACCAAACATAGCCTTTCATTAACATAGCCCATTCTTAAGGTCTAATCTACCCTTGTACCAAATTTCATCACAATCGCTTCAGTGGTTTAGGCGTGAAAGCGTAACATACAGACAGACTGACCGATAGAGTTACTTTCGCATTTATAATATTAATTATGAATGAAGTTAATTTCCATACACTTTTCAGTAAATCTGCTTTCTTACTTTGAAAAATATTTGCTCAATTAAATAATGCGTGTAGTGCGGACAGTGAGGATAGCCGGACAGCCAGGCCAAGAAAGGTGCATAAAAATTTAATCAAAAACTTATAAAACCCCCGTCATAAAAAACATCTCCAAAAAGTTGAAAATAAATTGTGGTTAAAGGGAGGAAAACCACAATATTGATTTTTGATTTAATTTTTATTTTATAATTTTTAAAATTGATCTACTGACCAAGCCCTTTGATTTGATACCCATATTGGGGGTGTTGTGAAAAAAAAAGTAATTCACTATTTTTTGGTTGCGGCCATCTTGGATTCGAAAATTTTCATAGTTGTAGTATTTTACTAGTGCGGTAGCCTAGTGGTATAGGTAATGTACTGCTGAGACGAGGTCTCGGGTTCGATCCCAGGTTTACCATGGCACACACCAATGACTTTTCGATGCTTTTCGAAGTTATGTGTGTATTTATCGCAGGTTTATAAGTACCCGGTTAATGGCAATAGGCTCGCCACCACATTACCTAAATATAAACTGGCGTAATGTGGGTGCTAGCACCTCTGCCTACCCCTTCGGGGAAAAAAGGCGTGAGTTTATTATGTATGTAAAGAAATATGTATTCCGATATGTTGTGGCGGCGGCCATCTTGGCCCTAATTTTTTTTTTCAAATATACCTAAGAACCATCCCGACATTCAAACAAAAAAGCTAAATCCAAAACAGTTCATCCGTTTAGGAGTTTCGATGCCACAGGACACACACACGCACGCACACACACTCACAGAGACACCCCGTCGTTGAGTCGGGAGTTAAAAATACCATGATTTAAAAAAATACTTCGATTATATAAGAATTGTAAGTTTGGCAACGTAGCCATTTCGGTGAACACTTATTAACCTGTTAACAGATTCATTTCTGGTACACTTATGTAGCGGTTACACTAACCTCATTATAACGATTAACAGAATCAAAAAACAGATATATAAGTGGTACACTTTTATTCGGTAACCTTTTAATAGTATAACCCTTATATTTCTGTAACCTTTATGAATCTGTTTTTGGGTCCCTGTTCGTGACCAAACATAGCCTATGTCCTTTCTCAAGGTCTACCTTGAGAAAGGACATAGGCTATGTTTGGTCACGATAACCGACATTCACGCGGGCGGAGCCGCGGGCAAAAGCTAGTAATATATATATTATAATTAACATCTAACCCCTCCCGGATTCATGTCCATTCAAATTAAATATAAATATGAAAATATTTACTTTTAGCGATAAGTTATTTGTGTGTATTTTTTGTATCTTCTACAACATTGGTGCATATAATAATGTACAATAAAGTTTCTTATTGTACTTAAATAGATAATATGTTTAAAAAGTTTTCATGTGGAACGAGCGTGAAATTCTTGTGGATGACATGAAATCGTTACTAATACCTACCATAGAATAAATAATAGTGTAATGACGATATCACTAGTCCGGTAAACTACCTGGAAATGACGCACGCGCAAGGTATTGTACTAGTAATAGGTAGTCCCCCTAAACTACACATACATAGTACATATTTCTGTATGACAATATTTTTGTAAATATTTCCATAGTAAAGTAAAATGTGTGTCAGTTGACTTATAATGATACTTTTCACCATATACGAAAAAAATCCTGATCAATTTGGTCATTAAGCGTCAAATGGTTTTCACCTGACTATTAGTGACACGTGCAGTATAAGTACATAATATCATTAAAATCGTACATAATATGTGAATTTTACAATAAGAATAATAATATTATTCGCCTAAAAAATAAGATAACCAAGGTCAAAAATGTTTCGACTTAATTGACTTTGTGTGTCCTTTGCTTTGCTATGTGTATTATATTGATATAAAAAATATATAGACTATTTTGATAACAATTCTGTTTATGTATAAAGTGACCATCTCGTAGACATTGATAGTAAAGCAAGAATGTATGAGAATAATAAATTATAGCTCTTCATATGTTATCAATGCGTATACATTGATACCAAACCAAGATAAGAAAATGAAGAACTTAAGTTATTATAACGTAAATTTAAGATACGAAAGTGCACACGTTTGGTTGACATGGGGACACACATAAATCATGAAAATTATTTTGAAGATAGTTTCGTAAACGTACGTAAAATCATTCTTAAAAATAAAGAAATCGCGAAATTATTCGTAAAATAATTGTTGAAAACAGAATATCCAAGGACCCAATCATTCAAAAATCCGTTAAGTACTTATACAAATCAACACATTCTACGAAAGACAGAGATATTATCACTTTATAACATTATTCTTCAAGTATAAATAAGCTTTTGAGCTATGACAAATTGCATTTGATAGTTTTAAAGTTAAAAATAACAAATCCGTATTTAGATCATTAACAATATATGCATATCTATCGTAGATTAAGGTATCCTGATGAAATAAAATACAATATCGCGAAACTAATATCATTGAAATACTCACCTTAATTTTCTCTCCTTGCACACACAGAAGAAAAATAATTATTTAATACACTGCACAACAATAAATTGGTACTAAAATGGATTTTATAGGTAATATTGCTGATATTTTATTATAAATTATTGATTATGGGATGATGGGATGCTCAGTACACACGTGTACTTGGTGCCAAGCTCATTGGTATATGGAAACCACTGCTATAGCAGTGGTTTCCATATACGTGTTTTATGTGAATCAGTGCATAATAAGGACTCGTCCATATTGAGGCTCTACGTATATTAAATGCAAATGAATATGATCATTTACTTTATTTTCTACTTTTATGATAAGCGTGTTTTTTATGCAACATGGTGGAACCACTAGTGTGGAACCACAAAAACAATATTGAAAATCCGAAATTTTCACATAATATTAATAGTATTGTTACATGAAATACGAGTGTGAGTTACAAAAACGAGCGATAAATACATAAATATATACACACATAATCACGCCTGTAAACTCCCGAAGGGATAGGCCTGGGCGGCCGGCGTCTCCTTCAGCGAGCAGGTAATGGTCGTGAAGGAGACGGTGGAACGGGAGAGGCGGCGCGAGCGAGACAGACTCGCGGATCGCGCCGCCCGCGCGCGCAGGCAACTCGGGCGTCGGAGGGCACTGACTGACCTCCGTCCCCCATGAGCGCAGGCCTGGGGGTGACGGGTGGAGCCGCCTGTCACCCCAGCAGAAGCAGGCCACGGCGGCGGCGCGCTGTATAGCGCGCCTCCCTATTCCAGGGGCGAGTTGGGGACACCGTTGTCCGTTGAGGGATATGTCGATGACAACCTCACCTCCGGCTTAGCACCACGACCCACAGTCGGCGTGCGGTTTTAGTCGGTTCGACTCCGACATAACCTCCCCTTCCGGCTCCGGAAGGGGGGTATCCGAGGGGATTTCGGCGCGAAAAAAAAAAGGGGTAGGCCTCTGCGTATTAACATCGTTTTGCCATAATTGGCTTCATAATTGATTTTCGGTCCCACGTAATAGGGGACGAGCCTAATAAAGAGATATAAAAAATGAGAACGAGCTTATTGCTGCCAAGCGGGCACTTAGTGATGAGCTGTGTGTTTACTGTCAGATGAAGAACAGCCCTATCCCTTAGTCGCTTTCTACGACACCTACAAGAAGAGATGGAGTGGCCCTATTCTACTCTACCTGAAACCAACACGGATATAATACATAAATACATAAATTGTTTATACTGGAGATTGATGGCACTTAGTGGAATCTGCTACAGATATTGAATAACACACTTGTACTTTTCTACTGAGTTTTAGACCTTTTAAAATGCCGTAAGGCGAAACCGGTCAGGTCTAGAAATAAAATAAACTCAGTGGAAAAGTACAAGTGTGTTATTCAATAAATACATAAATATTTAAGGTCGGTAAGGGCCTTGTTAGAAAAAAAATATGAAACATAAAATGAATGAATCAATGTTCAAATGCAATCATTTGAAACGTAACTTTTGTTTGTTCATAGTATTTATTGGCTTTACGCCGTAGTGTTGCAATTTGCAATGACTACCGAGAATTTAGTATTTTCCTTGAGTTAGATCTCGTAGACGTTGTCATCCAATTCTATAAAATTTTATCGTTTTCCGCAATATATTCCAGTACTAAAACTGTTTTTTTTTTTAATTTGATTTGATTTATTTTCTTAGTACAGAGTCATAATTGTACAATTATTCTTATTTTACTATTGTTGCGACTGTGTAGCTGATGTATGCTATAGATTAACAATAGAGAAAACGAAAAATGACTATTGCTTCAAGCTTAATGACGTCATCAAATATATTTTCAAGCCATATTGAATATCTCCCTTTCTAAAAGATACAGTGGTTTTTTTTTTTTTTTTTATAACCGTGGGGGAAAATCCTTCATGGATGTTATGCCGGACTCCTACCGACTAAAAACCCCCACGGTAACGCCCAGAAGCCTATGGATGGAAGCCCCGGGTAAGCCCTCGGAAGGATGTCCCAGGACTCCCATCAGACCTACGGCTACAATTGCGGCCTCGCCTTGGGGGTGGTTCGGGTGCTATCCCGCGTCTATGGGGGGGTTTTCGGGTGTTATCCCGCTTCTTAAGGGGGGGGGGCGTGAATCCCTCACGTCACGCTGCCGTCATGGGCCTGCTTCTGTAAAGACGGTGAGCAACTCACCGTCCTCAGGCCCCCGGTCAAGATGCAGTGGTAGTAGATCTTTTTCTTTTTAAAGAATATTAGCAATCGAAATTACCAATATATTCACGCTAACCTCTCCAACTAAGTCAAATTGCTTGTGCTAGGAGTGGGTTCACGTCGGTAATGGCAAGGATCGAACCCGGGACCTCTCGATCGTAAGGCCGTCTCCTTAACCATTAAGCTACCAACCTATCTCTGTGGACTATGAAGTAGAAAGTTATGAACGAAGCGATGACAGCAAAGTGTGTGGATTCCCTCACAATAGCCATTATTATTAGACGGTCGTCTGCAGTTACTATGAGCAATGATGTAGGTACTTGAACATTTCGAAATTTGTTTTAGAAATCTTGGTTTTTACACAACGCAATAAATAGGTACATGTGAAACATCTAAAAGGCGCTTTTATTATATATTAAAATTATCATAATGTACACCGAGCTCCGCGTGCTATTAGTGTATGTAAATGTTTTGGCCAATAAGGCAATTGCTAGTGCTATGATTTGAACAATGCGAGCAATTAAATACTTATGTAGTACCACTTGACATATACACTTGGCGCTATGCCAACTATCACCAAAGATTTTCCGGTATTATCAATAGTGTCAATTATCAAAAGTATCTTTATTCAAGAATATTGGAATATTTTTTTTCACGTACTACGTACGACCTATTGACGCGCCTATGACTATTGTAACAAACTACATAAACCTTATCTTGCTGCTATAATTAAAATCAAAGGCGCGACTGATGATGAAACATTGATTTTTAATAACTTTAAAAATATACTACACAAAACGAATACATAGGGAAAAAGATCACGGGTTCGAGTCCCGCCCGAGAAGATTCTTTTTCCCTATGTATTCGATTTGTATAGTTAGCATACATAATGCTGTAAAATTCGTTCAATTAAGTATTTGGGCGAAGTTATCAAAAATGCATGTTTAAAAATGATTGTAGCATCATTCATTGGTACCGATAGTTCGTAAGAATATCGGCAGATGACTCCATCGTCGCCTTAAAGACGGCGTGTCTCGGTAGCCGAGTTGGTCAAGGCATTTTCCCTGTAAGGGAAAGATTGCGGGTTTCAAACCCGCCCGAGAAGATTCTTTCCCTATGTACCTATTTGATAAGTGAAATAACAAATACTAAGGCGTCACTTAGACGACCGCGACGGTGTGAGTTCCTCGCACGTTCGGTTCGATTCGATAAAATCGTGTGCAATAATCACTAGCAATAATCGCCCTATAAAAATGTCTACCCGCTCAATTCTCCTATACGATTATATCATACGAATTTCGCAAGTGACATTGCCACATGCTTTGTCATTGCTTTAAAATTCTATATCAATATTCAATTACGAGACAAGGGACGAATGAGCGACAAATTATTCTTGCGAATATTTAGACTTTAGATTGGGCGAGTCGGGGACACCGTTGTCCCCCCTCCTGAGGAACTTCAGTGTGCGAGGTTTTCAGAGTCCGGGGTGCGAGGGATATGTCGATGACAACCTCACCTCCGGCCTAGCACCACGACCCACAGTCGGCGTGCGGTTTTAGTCGGTTCGAGTCCGACATAACCTCCCCTTCCGGCTACGGCCAGGGGGGTATCCGAGGGGATTTCCGCAAGAAAAAAAAAAAGACTAGATGAAGCAACTTTCTTCTCTCCTTTCGAGAATCGTGTATTCGAGGCGAATAAAGGTTGATAGGATTAAGTACATTCGTTTTTTAAGCTTGACCGTACTTCGCGCGTGCCAATTTAAATCAATCAGAAATTCGTGTTAGTATGGGTCGCCTTCATGCACATTATTACCATTGCAATAGTCACAGCAATAGTGTACCATGTTTACTTGAATAGTTGTTAGTAGTTATAGTATATTAATGTATAAATAAAAGTAAATTTTTGTTACGCAACAGCAAACAGCTATCAATATTATGAATATTAATGGAAGAGACCTAATTTTTTTATTGATGGAATTGATGAAATAGGTAATTTTGAACTGGGAGAGGAATCTTCCAAGGAAATTATAATCATAATGACATTATTTGAAACTGATAACTATGAACGTGTTCTCAATGATAAACAATGTCAGATGTTAAACACTGAAGTTCCAATACTCGTAGTACATTAATTTTGAATCAGTCAAAATTGAATCTTGTGTTGTATCTGTTAATGTCGTTGTTGTGTGCAATCGCTTACATCCATACTTCCCATCATCAAGGCCCAGATGAAATATCTGGGGCTCGTGATCGACGGCCGGTGGAACTTCGGGGAGCATCTCCGAAGACTGGCCCCCAAATTGAAGGACACAGTTGCCGCTTTGGGGCGGCTGCTGCCCAACATGAGGGGGCCGGATGACTCCTGCAGGAGACTCTACGCGGGAGTCGTGCGGTCCATGGCCCTATATGGGTGTCCAATATGGGCGGACAGCCTGACGGTCCACAATGCGCGTCTGCTGCGTGGACCGCAGCGTGCAATGGCCAGCAGGGCCATTAGGGGGTACCGCACGATATCCTTCGAGGCGGCGAGTCTCCTTGCCGGATCCCTACCGTGGAAACTGGATGCGAGAGCCCTTTCGATGCTATATCGGTATCGTAAGGAGGCGCGGGAGCAGGGACGGGAACTCGAGCCCGAAGAAATTCGGGCCGTGAGGTCTCAGCTCCACAGGGACATGGAAGCGGAATGGGACCTACGACTTGGGCGACCAAGTGCAGGGCACGCCGTAATAGCGGCGGTAAGACCCATCATGGAGGAATGGCTAGAGAGGCCACACGGCAGCCTCTCGTACCGGCTGACGCAGGTGATTACCGGACACGGGTGTTTCGGGAGTTACCTGTGTCGGATCCGGAAGGAGCCAACGTCCGAGTGCCATCACTGTGATGCGAGCGAGGACACAGAGCTGCACACGCTGACCGATTGCCCGGCGTGGGACACGCCGAGGCGGGTCCTAGTGGCGGCTCTAGGGGTAGGAGTCCTCACACTCGTCACATTGCTCACAGCGATGGTACGATGCGCAAACGCTTGGGGTGCCGCCGCCTCCTTCTGCGAGCAAGTAATGCTGGAGAAGGAGGCGGCCGGTTGGGTCCGGACCAGACTCCGGGCCCGGGAAGCCCGTGCAGAGCGAAGGCGAACCGGACGTCGGAGGTAGCAGAACGACCTCCGTCCTCCATGAGCGCTGGCCTGGGGGTGACCGGTGGAGCCGCCTGTCACCCTAGCAGAAGCAGGCCGCGGCGGCGGCGCAAAGTGCGCCTCCCCGTAACCGGGGCTAGATGGGGACATTTTGGTCCCCACAACCCGAAGGGAGCCATCTCGAAAGAGATGGTCCTGGGTCTGTCGGGGTGCGAGAGATATGCTTTTGGCAATCTCACCTCCGGCAACCAAGGACCCAAGATGGCGTGCGTTTTAGTCGGTTCGAGTCCGACATAACCACCTCCACCGGCTCTGTGGGGGTGGTATCCGTGGGGATTTATCGCACGATAAAAAAAAAACATACTTCCCATACTAATATTATAAATACGAAAGTAACTACCTGTCTGCATGCTACGCTTTCATGCCTAAACCACTGAACTGATTTTGATAAAACTTGGTATGGGGGTAGATTAGACCTTGAGAATATATCATTTCTCAAGGTCTAATCTACCCCCATACCAAGTTTGATCATGTAAACGACATCCGCGCAGGCGAAGCCGTTAGCAACAGCTAGTGATATATATTTATGAAAAATATTAGTAAGATTTAAAGAATTTCAACACTAAAAATAACAGGAACTTTAGAGAAGGTCATCATCAACTTCTTTGTTCTAAGTACGTTATAACTACGAGCCAATTAATTGTAATACTAATGGATTTAATCAAGACCGATCCATTCGGTGCATTCCTAGATTTTTTGCAAAATATATACGTATATTATATTGGATTTGTGAAATGATTTCTTTCAACACACTACTCCATCCTCTCGCAGTAACTATAACTTTTTCTACATTTTTAGCGTTTGTCTCAGTCGCCTCCTTCACCTTTGATTCTGAGGTTCGCTGTACCATTACTATATTAGTTATAATATTAATTGTGCGAGTTATTGTAACCTCGAATGTTTATATTGACCGAAGTATTTATAATATTTTGTATTTACTTTCATGTTCTCCAACATTTTACTGAACTCATGAAACCTTGAAAGCAATACTTTAGCAACAATAAAGATCAATGCAAGAAAGCGTTACACTGGATCTTAAGTCTGGTCCTTACCCAATTACGTTAATAATTAGTTTTAAATGTCACTGAACTAATTATCAAAATACATAATTAGTATTTTTAAATGATAAAGGCGATATTAATGTAAACGTTAACGATGATGTAATAATCTGTCTATCAATAAAATGGCATATAGGTACGGAAGATTTTATGTTATAAAATTATACTTAAAAATTTCATAACTAATGACATGGCATAAAACGAGATACTAATATATGTATTAACATAAAGACTACGTTGATAACAAAACGTTAGACATACTCGTGGATGGAATTGTAGATAATAACATACCTACAAGTTGTGATGAATGAGAATATTATTTTAAAGTACCTGTATTTTACAGAAGGATATTATTTTATTTTAAAGACCTGTCTTTGCCACACTCGTTTTCAAACTATCCTGGATTCCTTAAGCAGGTGTGAAAAATCACTAATTATTGTTAATAAAGCAGCGGCTGATCATGGCATAGCGTGAATTAAAACTAGTAGACTAAACAAAATCGCATGAGTTAAGAACAGAAATAAAAGAAAGAAAAAGTAATAGAGAGAAAGGAAGAAAAAAAACATAAAACATAAACTCACGCCTGTATTCCCCGAAGGGGTAGGCAGAGGTGCTAGCACCCACATTTCGCCAGCTTATGTTTTTTAGGTCCCAATGTAATAGGTGGCGAGCCTATTGCCATTAACCGGGCACTTATAAACCTGCGATAAATACACACATAACTTCGAAAAGCATCGAAAAGTCATTGGTGTGTGCCATGGTAAACCTGGGATCGAACGAAAGAAAGGAAGAACGAATTCAAAATGGTACGAATACGGAACATCTGTGACAGCCTCTGTGGCGTGGCGGTAGTGCACGCGACTGTGCTCAGTGCAAATACTTGTATGCATGAATATGGCTATTTGCAATGGTGTGGGTGTTTCTATGTATAATATGTATGTATTTATAAAAAAAAGTATCTTAGTATGTTTATCCGCATTCTAGATTCCATAAGCAAGCTAATTAAGGTAACCATGGGTCTAGATAGCGTTGTCTAGAATGTTGTGGAAAAAAAACTCGATTTTTCATCTGGACGTAAACGGTTAAGATGATGACGATGATATAGTAACAGCTCTTCTGTCTTTCTTTGCAGTTTTGTTTAAGTTCAAATAATGATTGATAAGAAACCTATTAATAGTATATAGAACTTTGAACCGGGAGAGGAATTTTCCAAGGAGATTATTTAACATAGTTCATTAAAGCTGATAGCATTGAACGTATTCTCAATGATAAAACAATGTCAGATATGAAACACTCAATATTTGAATTTTGTACTGCATAATGGCCGTGCTACTAAATACAAAAATATTTCAATCCACTCGTTTATGTAAGGACTAAGGATGGATCTTTGTTGTACCCCGACGGTGATGGGGAAGGTTTTCGTGTCACCCACCACAGCGGTTACACTATAGTGGTCCGAACCACGGAACCGAATTGTGATACATGTCTTGGATGGTGTCAATATAAGCCTCTGTTACTCCTTTGGACCGCAATGCTGCTAGATCATCGCGCGAGGAGCACAGTCGAAGGTTGTAAAACCCTCAAAAGCTCTCGACAAAACGATCAATTAAAAACATGATATTTAAGTTCTTTACAGTTTGCTATAACTTCATATCCTGAATACTTTTCTGATGTACTTTCTACAAAGACAAATCCTAACCATATCAGTTTCTCGTACCTATACTTAATAAAAGGTAGCTTTGATTGATGAAGCCATTCAGACAGCGTAGCGCAGAAAGTGGATTACAACCGCCTTGTGTGAACATAAACCAGAAGTTGTATAGTATAGATAGGAAAAAAAGAAAGGCAATTACGCGCAAAAAACGACTGAAAGCCGGCTATGTTTGGTTTTTTATTAATTTCAGTCATATACGAAACTGTGGAACTCTGTCGGCCGATTGAGATGAAAAAAGGCTCGGAAGATTGCTTAACGAAAATAGTTGGTCGGTACGCAAATTTGAATAAAAATATGAATAGCTTAGGTAATATTATACAAAAAATTATATCGAACGAATTAACTAATTGCTTATTAATCTGTTCTTTTACTTTTAGTTCTATTAGTAATTGTATATTATATCGATGTAATTAACTGATCGAAATAAAGTATATTTCACTAATTGTTTTAAAATGACATAAAACTAATCAAGTACATAAAATAAATAGTTCTATTTCAATATATTTCTTAATTACTGGGTAGTTATGCTGTGTACACAACAACTTCAAATTGTTTACGATCTCTGACATCTCAAGGCCTAAAACTTAACATTCTGCCTCACTTAGGTAATCAAAGCTGTATGAAAACGAATGTATAGATTATACATTCGTTTTATATACGCGCAATATGAGATGTAACTGTCTTCAAATTTATATACCTAACTTATAAATTCAGCTAATTCAAAATGAATTGTTTTATTTTAATGGTAGTGTTAGGTTTACTGTGTAGTACACAATCGTATAAAATCTTGGTGGTGTTCCCCGTGCCTGTTAAAAGTATGAGCATTTTGGGACAAGGAATAGTGAGACACCTTCTAAATGATGGTCACGAGGTAAGTAAAGTATTTCGGTTTTATTTTTTCACCACGTCATTTAAGTTCGTAAGATGTGTGTAAGGGCACATGCACATATTACTCATGCTCATGCATGTATAGTCTGGCCACTTCCCACAAGTGTTCTCTATATACAAAGACATTCCGCTCGTTCACCAACACATTACCAGGTTGCATTACTAGTAATACTAGTAGTAGTACAGGAGCGAAATAATGTTGCGCACGTGCATAGGCCACGGTAACCACTCTCCATCAGGTTGGCCGAGTGCTTGTCTAAGTGGCCTAAGTGGTATAAAAAAATCCAAAAATTCGCCCGTAATTTTAATAATTTGTACTTCTCTTTATATATCGTAATTCATTTTTGATTGCTTTATCTCCTTTTCTGTGAGCGACCGTTGTCTGAACTCCTAACCTTAAACTGTGCCAGAGGTCCATCAACGACTAGCAGGTGCGGTTAAATCAAGTAGGTAGGGTAGGGTAGAGCACCCTTTAGACTCTGGTAGAGACAATGGTACTAATAAGTACTTCAACTTTCAGGTTACCTATATAACAACACATCCTATAAATGAGCCGCACAGCAAAAACTTGCGTCAAATCGACATGAGCGAAAATGTTGCGTTTTTTGAAAGTAAGTTATTGACAGGTTAGCCACGAATTTATGCAATGTGGAACTGCTTGACTGAGAAAATCTTTCCATCTTAAAGGAAACTAAAAGCAGAGGAGATAAAAATGTAATGAATAAAATGGGTCGCGACTATGAGACTTCGAATTCAGCTTCAATTTACAAAATTCATAATATCAGTTTATTTGTCATTGGGTGGGTGACCCACACAAAAACATAGATAGTTCTGTTTCCATTAACATAAGTTTGAAAAAGTAATATTGTTTATGGAAAAAGCGGGCCTTTGGGCAATGATAATGATTATGTTGTATAAATAAATAGTTTAGATTTGATGTACATGTAAAGTTTTCAATTTGTAGATGACAGCCCGTATAACTCGGGTGAAGTCCTCGAAAAACAGTTAGGAACTGATATCAAGGAATTACAAGACGCAGTTTATAAAATCACCGTACGAACTTTTGAGAACGAAAATCTGACTAAACTGTTAGAAAATAGCAATGAAAAATTTGATGCCGTCATAGCTGACCTGTTCGAATCAGAAATATATGCTGGGTAAGTCGATTGATTAACCTAAACTGTTTTTTTCCAAATAGACAATTGTAGTTTTATCATAATACTAATACGCAAGATTGTGTGGATGAATGTTTGCTACCGGACACTGAAACACTGGCGCACATTTATGGTTTTATATTTTGAATAGTTTCCTGTGGGTCATGAGAATGAAATTAGTATTCCACTCGGATAGTTAGTAGCTACAGTAACTGAGATAGGTTCAATAAAATATACATGGAGTATGACAGGGGACGGTGTCAATAAGAAGATGACATCAGACAATAATGTATGGAATTGCGCTGACTCTAAATAATTAAGACATGGTTAGGTAGATGATGATGAGAAAGTAGATTTTTTTCAACCAGATATATAACTTAGTACTATATTCTCGAAAAATATTGGCCATGCTATTTGAACATAATATACTTCTCTCGAATGTTGATAATCATTTCTTTGCAATTTTTCAGTTTGGCAGTTTTATACGACTGTCCGATGCTGTGGGCTTTCTCTCAGGGAGCTCACTGGTATGCGATACGATTGATTGCCGATACTTCAAGCCCAGCATATGAGACCGACTATTATGGGTCTATCATTCCACCATATACGTTCACACAAAGATTTCAAGAATTATTTAAAAGAGCTAAGTGGACCTACTATAAAACGTGAGCGTTTATTTTTACATATTTTACACTATTAAAGTAAACCTGAAAAGATAATTGATCTTTCTTCATGCAACCATGTTACAATTTTCACAATTTTGCACCATTTTGTTTCAGATTTCACACTCTTCCTGCAGAGCGAGTCCTCTATGAACAAACTTTTGGGCCACTTCTAACTAAAAGAGGGCGAACTTTGCCAGACTATGATGACGTTCTCTACAATGCATCAATGATATTTGGGAATGAACACAATGCAGAGATGGGTAAACCTAGTACACCACAGAACTTCAAATACATTGGCGGTTATCATATCGATGAACCTGTAAAACCATTACCTAAGGTATTTTGGACCTAAGATTTAGTTGCAAATATTTATTTACTAGCTGTTGCACGCTGTTTCAGTCACATAAAATACTGATGAGGGAACATATTTCTAGAATAAAAAGTAAAAAAAATTTCGCCTTGTGGTGTAAATATTTTAGAATACATACAAAAAATATTGTAATGTTCTATTACAATATTTTTTTTATGTTTTCTAAAATATTTACACTTTATATTTATAAATATAATTTATATTTATATAATTTATATTTATAAATATTGTAATGTTCTATTACAATATTTTTTTTATGTTTTCTAAAATATTTACACCACAAGGCGAAATTTTAAAAATGAAACATCTTTTAACATCAAATCAATCATGAGTTGAAATCAGCTTTTTGTATTGTTTTTTAGGATCTTCAAGATCTGATGGATAATGCCCCACATGGAGTCATATATTTTAGCTTGGGCTCTTTCTGGAAAACCAAAGATTTACCGTTGAAATTTATTAGAGAAATTCTCCAAACGCTTGGGGGACTGAAACAAACAGTTATATGGAAATATGAAGATAATTTAAAGGATGTTCCGAATAATGTGCATATTATTAAATGGGCCCCACAACCAAGTATTCTAGGTAAATATAGATCAACAAGTTGTCAAGACAGAAGTGCTGTTTGTGTCAAAGTTACTCACGTAATTTAATTAAAGATCTGTTTTCCGTTGACAGTTTTCTATCGACAACATTAAAATATAATCCGCAATATAGTTTTGAACGGCACCCTTAGTGTGCGACTTGCGTTTCAGATTTGAAGATTAATTAGAGCATACAGTTAACATCATAATTAGTATTTTTAGGATTACATATACCTACCTATCACTTTTATCATAATTTTCAATATTTAATTTCAGCTCATCCCAACTGTAAACTTTTTATATCCCACGGAGGTTTGCTATCCTCAACTGAAACGATCTATTTCGGAGTACCGATAATAGGTGTGCCCCTATTGTTCGACCAAAAAATGAATGTTTTAAGGTCTGTTAGGAATGGATACGCAATAAAAGTAGATTTAAATTACAATCTACCTAAGGAATTGAAAGCAGCCATCAATACTATGTTAAATGACGAGACGTGAGTTTTTAAATACAATTTTTTTTTATTTTAGCAGGTGAAATATATATTCACTTAAGTTTATTACTGTCGAAAATCAGAAATTTTCGTACGAACTCCTCGATTTTGGGTACAATTTTCGAGAACAAAATCGTCTGGAAGCTATAATTTTTTAAACTGAATGATTATGATGTATGGGAATAATGTAGGTACGGGTGATCGAAATAATATGTGACACTTATTTCGACCGGGTTGGTACCACCGTGCACAAGTGCGAAAAACCCTCCATAGTAATCCAATCTCGGTTGGATTGCGTTCAGAGATCAGCAAGTGCATAGCCGGGCCGAGGTGATGGTAGTCGCAGCACTAGTGGGACCGGTGGGTTTTGGCGTAGTCTAGTGGGGTGTGACGCGGGGCGCCGCGCCGGGCAGGGAGACCCGTAGAAACGGTGGTGCCGCTGGCCGCCCGCGGCATAGTACAGGGGCCCAACTGGGACTAACCACCCTGGGAGGCTGCCCCACCAGGTCGCGCATAATCCCGATATGGCTCGTCGTGCCGGTTGGCGACCGGACGGGAGCCCGGCGACCATATTCTGGAGGGTACGGGGGCCCTTCCGTTCGGCGCGTCGGCTCTCGTCACGCCTCACATTCATAGATAAAACCAATCTCCCATGTTTTGTCATGCGGTGCTGCGGCGACAATCACCTCTTTTTTCACGCCTTCCCTTACCCTTCACCTCATGGCAGCGCACAATACAGTATCTGTTGAAACAGCGGCTAGGGACTCTCCCACAAAAACTCTATTTGAGGTGGAGTCCACGAACATCTGTGGGCTCCATAAAAACCTCAACGCCGTCCACCAACACCTGGAGACGGCGAAACCAGCTATGCTGTTTCTAACGGAGACACAAATACGCCGCCCTGACGACACGACCTACCTGCTTTACCCCGGCTATGTTATCGAGGAAAATTTCCGAGCAAAAGCCGGGGTGTGCGTGTTTGTTAGGGCGGATATTTGTTGTCGCCGTTTGCGCTGTCTAGAGGACCCATCCTTTTCCATCCTTTGGGTACACGTAGACCATGGCTCCACGAGTCAGATCTGTGTGTGCCTTTACCGTTCCCATACAGGAGATGCGGAGATAACTCGACTATTCGAATACCTGAGTCAGGCGGCAGATGATGCGCAGGAGCGGTTTCCGAACGCCGAATTGGTGTTTTTGGGGGACTTTAACGCCCACCACAAGATCTGGTTGGGCTCCGCCATAACAAACCATGCGGGAAGAGCCACTCACGCATTTGCCCTGGCGCATGACTTGAATCAATTGGTGCACAAGGTCACGAGGATACCAAGAGAGTCCGGCCTAGAGCCCTCTCTGCTAGACCTTCTGTTGACGAGTCACCCGGACCAGTACAGTGTCTCGGTGATTGCTGCTTTAGGTAACTCCGACCACTGTCTGGTCCGCTCCACCGTGCCCATTGTAGCGCCCCCACGACCCATGCAGGGGAAGAGGCGGCTATGGCACTACTCGTCAGCGGACTGGGATGGATTGCGCGATTATTATGCGTCCATCCCGTGGGTTGAACGCTGCTTTGAGGGTAAGAACCCATCTGAGAGCGCTACTGCCGTCGCCGGTGAGATCGGTCTAGGTATGGAATATTATATCCCATACACCGATGTCACCGGAGTCCGCGGAGCGCGTCCGTGGTTCGGGCGCGAGTGCGCGGAGGCTGTTGAGCATAAACAGTTTGCGTACCGCGCCTGGGTGCGGGCGCGCGCCACGCGCGATCCCAACGTGGGTCACTTCAAGGCGGCGTACAACAGAGCCACAAAGGTCTGCAAGAGGGCATGCATCCGGGCGGATGCCCAGCGCATAGCACGGCTGGGCCAAGAGCTAGTGGCGCATCCCACGGGTAGCCGTGGCTACTGGCAACTGGCCAAAGCCGTGCAAGCCAACTTCTGCCAGCCCTCGCTGCCCCCGCTGAGCAATCCCGATGGATCTCTGGCCCATGAGCCGCAAGAGAAAGCAAATTTGCTGGTCAATCTCTTCGCGGCCAACTCCTGAGTCGATGATTGTGGTATGCAACCACGGACAATGCCCACTGGTGACCACGCAATGCCTGATATACGTATCAGGCAACGCGATGTCCGTGCAGTACTGCAATCACTCGATGTCCGGAAAGCCAGTGGTCCTGATGGTATTCCAGCGGTTGTACTTAAAAAATGTGCAGCGGAGTTATCTCCTATGCTAACGCGGCTGTACCGACTGTCCTACAGTTCGGGTACAGTGCCTTCGGCTTGGAAGGAGGCGAATGTCCAGCCGATCCCCAAGAAGGGGGATCGCTCGGACCCAGCCAACTATCGACTCATAGCCGTCACCTCAGTGATGTGTAAGGTGTTCGAGCACATAATTAACACACAGCTCATGCGCCACCTAGAGGATCACTCCCTGCTTAGTGACCGGCAATACGGTTTCAGACCGAAACGGTCAACGGGTGATCTTCTGGCGTACATGACCCACCTTTGGGGTGAGGCTATGGAGAAGCACGGTGAGTCACTGGCAATTAGTCTTGACATCGCCAAAGCTTTCGATAGGGTATGGCACAAATCGCTTCTTTCCAAGCTACCAGCCTTCGGCCTGCCTCCTAGACTGTGTAACTGGGTTGCAAGCTTCCTGCAGGGGCGCCGTATTCGTGTCCTATGTGATGGACGAGCTTCGGAGTTCTTGCAGGTAAATGCTGGCGTGCCGCAGGGTTCCGTTTTATCTCCCACTCTCTTTCTTCTGCATATCAATGACATGCTCTGTAACGGAAACATTCACTGCTATGCAGACGACAGCACCTTACACGGGAGTTATTACGCACATCCTGCGGCCAAGCAGTCTGATATCGCGGAAAAAAGGCAGCTTCTTGTCACTGAGCTGGACCGGATCCTGGACCACATTTCTCAATGGGGCGCTAGGAACCTGGTCGAGTTCAATGCCAAGAAGACCCAGGCATGTGCGTTTACAGCAAAGGTATCTCCTTTCCTTCCCCTTCCCACTCTTCAGAGCACACCACTGCCACTGCAGGATCACCTCACTATCCTCGGTATGGATGTTCGCTGCAAACTGAATAACAAAAACTATATCGAGAGTATCATCAAATCAGCCTCGCGTAAACTCGGAGTCCTGAACAGAGTGAAACGATTTTTCACGCCGGAGCAGCGGTGTCTTCTATACAAGACCCAAATTCGTTCCTGCGTGGAATACTGCTCACATCTCTGGGACGGCTCCGCAAAGTACTTATTAGATGCTCTCAACAGGTTGCAGCGACGTGCGGTCCGCATTATTGGGGATCCTGAGGTCACGAACACCCTCGAGCCTTTGCAGATGCGTAGAGATGTTGCGTCTTTGGCAGTTTTCTACCGTCTCTACCATGGTGAATGTTCTGACGAGCTCTTCCAATTAGTCCCACCCTCCCCTTTCCTTCACAGGACGACACGTGCAGGGCTAAGATGTCATCCATTTACGGTGCAGAGTATACCTGCTAGAACCAAGCGTTTCAGTGATTCATTCCTATGCCGCACCACTAAGGCCTGGAATTCCCTGCCAGTTCACGTGTTTCCTTCTTCCTACAGTCCTGGGTCCTTTAAGCGGGGCGTGAAAAGTCATCTAATGAGGCCGTCAAGCTGAGTGCCACCACTGTTAGCATGGTAAATGTTTACGATGGTGACCCTCTTTCCGAGACTTGGCCTTTAGCTTAACATCAGGCGAGGTGAAGTCAAATTGACGTGTCCTGTGTAAAAAAAAAAAAAAAAAATTCCGAAAATTTTAGCTCTGCCTGTGCTAACTGTGCCCAAAATCATTCATTCTAAAACGACTATAAAATCGACTGGCATAATCAGAATTCAAAGCATGTCTTTAATTTGTCAACAATATCGTGTATATTTTATAGTATTACCGCAAAACCACTGCATACAAATATATCTATGTAATACTTTTTTCAGTTACCGAATGAGAGCCCAGCAGTTTTCAGCTATTTACCACGATCGTATCATGAAACCTGGAGACGAGCTCACATATTGGGTGCGTCATGTTATAAAAACACGTGGTGCTTTGCATCTGCGCTCACCTGCAATTGACGTTCCCTTCTACCAAAGGCTCTATTTGGACCTAGTAGCCGTAGTAATAGCAATTGTACTTGTGTTGTACTCGTTTGTAAATGATACTTTATTAAAGAAGAATACTCGCAAAAATTTAAAAAAGAAGAAAAATCATTAAGAACTTGTATTTTGTTAAGTGCTGATTAAAATTAATAGCATGTTCCTCATGTGTTTAAATTTTTTGACTATCCCTTAAGACATAGAAAAAAATTCATACATGTTACCTTATAAGTTACCATTTTACTAAAATGTAACTAATTTGACTAGTCACTACAATAACTAATTGTTATAGAAATCTCATTTGAGTGTCTCAATACCGAGGTCTAAAAGGTAGCCTAAATAATTTTAAACAAACATCATCACATCGTCTGATCGTATAAATTAAAAAATTAAAAAACCCCCGTCACAAAAAACACCAAAAAGCTGAAAATAAATGAATAAATTTTAATCCAACGGTTGCCATGTCGGGGGACCGTAACTGGTTAAGTACTCCTTTATATCGTAAGGTCCCCCGACATGGCAACCATTGAATTAAAATTTATTCATTTATTTTCAGCTTTTTGGTGTTTTTTTGTGACGGGGGTTTTTTAAATTTTTAATTTAATTTTATTTTATACTTTTTAAATTGATCTACTAGTCAAGCTCTTTCATTTGATATCCATATTGAGGGAATTATAAAGAAATATGTATTCCAACATGTTGTGGCGGCGGCCATCTTGGACCGATTTTTTTCAAACATAGATAAGAACACTCCCGACTAATATACCTTTCAAACAAAAAAAACTAAATCCAAATCGGTTCATCCGTTTGGGTGCTACGATGCCACAGACAGACACACACACACACACACACCCACACACACACAGACACGTCAAACTTATAACACCCCGTCGTTTTTGCGTCGGGGGTTAAAAACCATAGTAAAACAGTCGCAGGTAAGTGTGTCGCAAAATCGCCATTACAGACAACTATAATTTTAAGGACCCGGAACTGTAGGAAGAAGTTAATTTTGCCTTGGTTTTAAAGTAAGTATATAAAGGAGTAATTTTTCATATGTTTTCGAATATTCGTATAACGCATTATGTATTTCGACTTAGCTAACAAATTGATTTTTATGTACTCATTTTTTATTATCACCAATAAACCTTAATCGTTGATTACCATGGCCCGTGAATAGTGGTATTTTAAAAAAGTTGCAAGTAATTGTTTAATCAAATCTTACTACGTTGATAATGTGTCGTAGATGTAAGTCATTATGACATTAAAGGTAATGAGAGTAAATAACTGTAGTAATAGAAATGTTTTACATCACAATCTTGATCGTAACTTCATAAATGTAATATTTTAACAAAGTACTTTTAATACATATTTGTTTTGTTCAAAAGCTACACGACGAAAAAGACCACAACCCCCGAAAGTTTGCAGAAGGTTCAAAACAGTTACTCCTTGGAAATCAAATGGAAACCAGTACACAAAGACACAGGGTCAGATTAAATATAGGTACACTTAACACAAGAACTTTAAAATCACATGAATCACTATTAGAACTGGAACATGCATTAGAGTCCGTTAACTGGGACATCATATTATGTGAGACACGCAGAGCCGATGAAAATATTGAAAGCCACGATAACTTTATCTTGTACTACAAAAACGAAATAGCGGGCTTATACGGAGTAGGGTTTATGATCAAAAAGTACCTAAAAAAAGAAATTATAGAGTTCCAAGGAGTGTCCGATAGGATCGCTGTTCTAAACATTAAACTCCCAGGCTACAATGAACCAACTTCAATAGTCCAAGTTTATGCTCCAACAAACTATGCCAAGGAAGAAATTAAGGATGATTTTTATAGCCAACTGAAGAAAACAATGGAAAATTTGTATAAAAATGTTATAATTATTGGAGACTTTAATGGTAAACTTGGAAAGAAAAGAAGGAATGAAGATAGAATAATGGGTCCGTATACAACCGGTAAAAGGAATGATAATGGACAAAGATTAATTAATTTTGTTTCAGAAAATAACTTACACATCATGAACAGTTACTTTAATAGATAATATAATAGAAAATGGACATGGGTATCGCCCGATGGCAAGATAAGAAATGAAATAGATTATATTTTAACGAACAAACCGAAATGGTTTACAAATATCGATGTTGTCAATAGGCTTAACTACGATACAGATCACAGACTACTCCGAGGTCAACTATACACAAGGGAGTATAATAAAATATCAAGAAAGAACATTCAAAATACAAGAATTCCGATACACCTACCGATTCCAGAAAATATTTTAGAAACTTTAAATACAAATATTACAAAAATAAACAAATTTAATGATGTTCAAGACAAATACAACAGTTTAGAAAAAGAATTAAAAGACTTTGAAAATAACTATAAAGTACATAAATTTACAAAAGATAAAATAGGACCGATAGCGAGAAATTTAATAATACAGAGACAAACCTTGTTTAGCAACAGAAAAGGCAATAAAGAAGAAATTGTAAAACTAAGTAAAGAAATAAACCTACAAATACGTAAACATAGACAGAAGACAAGGAATGAAACAATCAACTATCATATAGAAAAGACAGGTGGAGTTAAAAAAGCTTGGCATGAACTAAAAGAGAGCTCAAATTGGATTGATAAAATGACTAATATAAAAACTAAGAAACGTGAAACCAATAGGATTGAAATATTAAAAGTAGCCACAGAATATTACCGCAAGCTATACAGTGACCATGAAACACTACCCCAAGAGAGCCTAAAATATATTGATAGTGAAGAAGAGGAGATTCCAAATATTATGAGAGAAGAGGTGACTAAGGCTATTATGTCACAGAAAAAAGGAAAATCACCTGGCGAGGATGGTATATCTAATGAACTTATTCTAGGAACAGCAGCCGTAACAATAAATACAATCACAGATTTATTCAATCAAATTCTGGACACCGAATATATACCTCATCAATGGACTTCATCAATAGTCACTCTACTTCACAAAAAAGGAAACAAAAACGATATAGCTAATTACCGACCCATCAGTCTGATGTCCAACATATATAAGATTTTCTCTAAGATACTATTGAACCGCCTAACCAATATCTTGGACGAAAATCAGCCAAAGGAACAAGCAGGATTTCGCAGCGATTTTTCCACGCTAGATCATATACACACTATTAAACAAATTATTCAGAAATGTAATGAATATGGTCTAACTTACTACTTGGCATTCGTTGACTATAATAAGGCGTTCGATTCACTAAAACATGCAAAAATATGGGAAGCATTAGCGATACAAGGAGTGCATTCAAAATATATACGCCTGATTATCAATATTTACAAGAATATGAAAGCTAAAATAAGAACGGAAAGGCTGGGTGAATATTTCCCCATAGAGAGAGGGGTCAGACAAGGAGATCCTTTATCGCCTAAACTTTTTTCGGCTGTCCTCGAATATATTTTCAGACAGCTCGACTGGAGCAATTACGGACTAAGGGTTAACGGAGCGCAACTACACCATCTGAGGTTCGCAGATGACCTGATTCTTGTTTCCAGTGACGCAAGTACTCAGACTACTTGCGTCACTGGAAACAAGAATCAGGTCAGCTGCGAACCTCAGATGGTGTGACTCCATATGCTAGAACAACTTGTACACGAAAGCTCTAAGGTTGGACTATCGATGAATACCACAAAGACCAAGGCAATGACAAACAAGGAAAAGACTTCGATTGTGGTCAACGGTGCCGTAATAGAATATGTGGATGAATATACATATCTTGGACAAATAATATCTCCTGTAGACCTCACAATAAAAGAAATTAACAACAGAATAAACATGGCATGGAAAAGATATTGGTCCCTTAAAGAAATTGTGAAAAATCCTCAAGTACCACTCAGATCCAAGAAAAAAGTCTTTGACTCATGTATTCTACCTATAATGACGTACGGATGTCAAACATGGAGCTTAACACAGCGCAATATACGCATGCTCGAGACCTGTCAGCACAGTATGGAACGCAGTATGCTCAATATAAGACTAAGAGACAAAGTAAATCTGAATACAATACGCCGACAAACTAAAATACAAGATGTGACATACTGTGTTAAAAAACTAAAATGGCGGTGGGCAGGTCATATCATACGGAGTCAAAAAGATAAATGGACCAAAGATATAACAGAGTGGTGCCCAAGAGAAAATAAAAGAAGAAAAGGAAGACAACGTCGTAGATGGGAGGACGATATTAAAAAAATTGCGGGCATCACGTGGACTAGAAAGGCACGTCATCGCATACTGTGGCAAGCTTTAGGGGAGGCCTATGCTGGGAAGCAAGACAATCTCAACGAGACCGGTGTCAATATCGACTAAATTTGATAATTTAGATTAAAATTTGTTTAGCATGTAAGAGATTGTTGAATAAAGGCTATTATTATTATTATTATTATTCCAACATGTTGTGGCGGCGGCCATCTTGGACCGATTTTTTTCAAACATAGCTAAGAACACTCCCGACTAATATACCTTTCAAACAAAAAAAACTAAATCCAAATCGGTTCATCCGTTTGGGTGCTACGATGCCACAGACAGACACACACACACACACACACACACACACACACACACACACACACACACACAGACACGTCAAACTTATAACACCCCGTCGTTTTTGCGTCGGGGGTTAAAAACCATAGTAAAAGTGTGTCGCAAAATCGCCATTACAGACAACTATAATTTTAAGGACCCGGAACTGTAGGAAGAAGTTAATCTTGCCTTGGTTTTAATGTAAAGGAATAATTTTTCATATGTTTTCGAATATTCGTATAACGCATTATGTATTTCGACTTAGCTAACAAATTGATTTTTATGTACTCATTTTTTATTATCACCAATAAACCTTAATCGTTGATTACCATGGCCCGTGAATAGTGGTATTTTAAAAAAGTTGCAAGTAATTGTTTAATCAAATCTTACTACGTTGATAATGTGTCGTAGATGTAAGTCATTATGACATTAAAGGTAATGAGAGTAAATAACTGTAGTAATAGAAATGTTTTACATCACAATCTTGATCGTAACTTCATAAATGTAATATTTTAACAAAGTACTTTTAATACATATTTGTTTTGTTCAAAAGCTACACGACTCCGTAACATTAGGGTTGTTATAGAATTCTCTACTTACACTCAAAATCATGACTTAACCAATTTAGTTTACGGCTTAGGTGACAGATGCACAAAGCAAAGAACATAAGATACTTGCATGATACATTTACAATGTAAGTGTATGAGTCTGGTCTGTATCTAATTTATTTTTTTCTGAGATAGAGAAGGAGGGAGACTTTTAATGACGATTATAACATAATTTTAATGTTACGAAATCATGATTACAACCATTATCTAACTACGTTTAAACTCACGAACATAGTTCGTGAATTTAAACGTAGTAAGATAATGGATCTACGAGAGATCCACGAACAATTAGTGTAAATTATTTGTAAAATTATAATCTATCTCATGGCAATATTCTTATTACCTATTCTGTGCTTAAGGATTATATTGTTTTAACATGTAACTAAGTATCCAATTTAAAAAAGGTGGAGTGGGGTAGGATCACCCCAGCTCTTCCTGGATTTGTCGTGACTAAAGTATAGGGCTGTTCTCCATCCGACGGTAAAACACAGCCCAAGAATGAGGCCTGTTAGACGGCAATAGGTGGGACCAAAAATCATAATTGGTTAAATATGGATACTATGGTATAGACATGAAAAAAATGAAGCCTCGACCTCCTTTAGTAGGTTTAGGTAGGTGTAGGTTAGAATAGGAATCAGAAAAGAGACAGGTGTGCCGTGGATTGGTCTGCCATCTAAGTGGTTTAAAAAATAATTGATCTTTTTTTTTATAAAGGACACGTCAATTTGGCTACACCTCGCCTGTTTTTAAGCTAAAGGCAAAGTCTCGGATAGAGGGTCACCATCGTAAACATGTACCATGTTAACAGTGGTGGCACTCAGCTTGACGGCCTCATCAGATGCCTTTCACGCCCCGCTTAAAGGATCCGGGACTGTAGGAAGATGGAAACACGTGAGCTGGCAGGGAGTTCCAGGTCTTACTGGTGCGGCATAAGAATGAGTCACTAAAACGCTTGGTTCTAGCAGGTATACTCTGGACCATATACGGATGGCATTTTAGTCCTGCACGTGTCGTCCTGTGAAGGAAAGGAGAGGGTGGGACTAATTGGAAGAGCTCATCAGAACATTCACTATGGTAGAGGCGGTAGAATACTGCTAAAGACGCAACATCTCTACGCATCTGCAAAGGCTCGAGGGTGTTCGTGACCTCAGGATTTACAATAATGCGGACCGCACGTCGCTGCAACCTGTCGAGAGCATCTAGTAAGTACTTTGCGGAGCTATCCCAAAGATGTGAGCAGTATTCCACGCACCTTTTTGGAAATATTTATTTAATTTAAAATTAAACAGTAGGTACAGATAAAATTTCATACCCAAATGTGTAATTTAAACTACTGCATCGTAATGTATCGCTATGATCTTGTGTGCAATACAAGTACATTACCTACCTTTCAAACTTTTGGTAAATTACAATAAAAATATATAAGTAGACTAACTGTCCCGGCGAACTTCGTACCGCCAATTTTTCACTGCACCCGTGGCGTCAGATCCCGTTCCCGCTGCACCATTTAGGGGGATGAAAAATAGATGTTGGTAGATTCTCATAGATACCGGATAAGCACAAAAAAAATCATCAAAATCGGTCAAGCCGTTTCGGAGGAGTATGGCAACGAAAACTGTGATACGAGAATTTTATATATTAGATATTTTGTGTCGGGGGTTTCTTATTTTTTTCCAGTAATGTCTTGTGAGGTTTATGGTCAACTTTCTATCATTTCTTCCTCCATTTACCGATGACTACTATGAATTAGCTTACTGCTGTTCAAGTGTTCACTGCTGGACATAGGAGATGGCTAATATACATATAAATTATAAAATTAATAAGAAAGGAATAGGTATGAAATCAAACGTAGCGTAAGTTTTTGACGATAGGTAATAAACAATTATTTATTACAAAACTTCGTAAAGTTTAATACAATTCATTATAAATAACATTTATTTGTAGTATGGTATAATATAGAAAAAACATTGATGGCACCCTGATGTAATCGATTTGCTTTAATTTTTACTGAATATTTTTACTCTTTCTTATTTTTCTGTGATGTCTTTTTTGATCGCAATCCCCATAAATACTTAAAAAGTTTTCGAGCTATAAATAATACAATTAATATAATAACTAATAAATCTAAGAAGAATCTTTGGTATAGTGACACAGTGAGCGCAGGAGACCGTAGGTGTGGAGCCCCTCGAGTGCGCACTACATAGTCCACCCAATAAGCAAGTTCTTTGCCAGGTTTCATTGGGCGATTATGGAATATTGAGGATATTTCCTTGGCTTTTGCTGTATATCTGAAATAAATATAATTATAAATTTTCAAACAATTATATACGTGATATTTCAATTATATACGTAATTATTCGATATTATAATACAAGGCCTGCAACGTAATCATCAATAAAACGCAAAGGCTCTTCTGTACAACATTGGAATATGTTAAAGGAGTAGTTACTAATATGGGATGCCTTACCAATTTGATATTCTGTACTAGGTAGACTTACATGTAACAACGTTAAATTAGTAACGATTCTAGGCTTAAAAAATGCTGCCGTCTACAACTTATTTCTCCATCTGACACGATCTCTCAATCTACATTAATATTTTAAAATAAGAAAACTTACTGCTTATCCGTTATCACCTTCCTTATAGCAGCTTCAAGATCATCGGCCATATCTTCAGCCAAATCGACTTTAATCCCGAAACCCTTTCGCTCCACTTGTCCCATATTTGCATGTTGATCAGCCATAAGAGGAATACCCACTAATGGTACACCATAATGAACTGCTTCTGTCGTGGATAGCTGTCCTCCGTGGGTTATGAACAACTTAAGGTTTGGATGTGCTGAAACGTTGGTAGGTAACTTATTATTTTATGAATACCAATTATAATTAAGCATACATTACGCCCCAAAAGTCCCATCTGGACAAGTGAAATTTATACTTTATTGAACAAAACTCAGTATATGACATCATAGATAGATCCAGCCCCTTATAATACATTTTCAGAAAAAAAGGAGATACATAAACTTTCATACATTCTGGGGCTTAAATGTAAAAAAATGAGAGTAGTCTCAATTAAGAGCTTATTTAGTATTAAACCATCCCCGCAAATTCTTCAGATTTTGGCAATCTGAGAGCAGAGTTATGAGAGATTTAGTGAGGTTATGCAAGAAATTAACATTACATTTTGGCCCAGAATGTCCTGTCTCCTTTAAACCTCAAAACAGCTTACCTAAAATACTCGCTTGCGGTGCCCATTTGACGAGATGTACATTAGCAATTGAGTGGGTCATATCACTCTCAAATTTCCATATGACAGTCTGGTCAAACTTGCTGAACATATTCAGAAGCGATTGCTTCATTTCTTCTGACATGCCATCGCTTCGCATGTTTGATCCCAGACTGAAGTATATTACCCCATTTTTGGCCCCATCCATTAACGTCTGTAGATCCTAAATAACAAAAATTGGTTACATCTAATTAAGTGTTAGCTAAATAATTCGTCTCAATCGTTTCCCGTACCGTGACCATGAATATATGTAATCTTCGTTATTTATGGTATCTATTTACAATATACCTATAATGGTACTTGACTCTCGATTCTACTACAGCAAAACCACAGTTTTACTACAGCCACTATAAAAACATTCATAAAATTATAGGCTTTAATTCTATTTGGGTAAAGTTCAAATGCATTACGCGAGGGCATGCCTCTTTCATCATATGTAATCCATACTAATATTATAAATGCGAAAATAACTGTGTCTGTCTGTCTGTCTGTATGTTACGCTTTCACGCCTAAACCACTGAACCGCTACTACTTTTCCGCCGCGGATGTTGGTTATCGCGACCAAACATAGCCTATGTCCCTTCTCAAGGTCTAACCTATCCCTATACCGAATTTCATCAAAATCGGTTCAGTGGTTTAGGCGTGAAAGCGTAACATACAGACAGAGTTACTTTCGCATATTTTATAATATTAGTATGGATAGCTTATGCCCGCGGCTCCGCCCGCGTGGATGTCGGTTATCGCGACCAAACATAGGATATGTCCTTTCTCATGGTCTAATCTACCCCTATACCAAATTTCATCAAAATCGGTTCAGTGGTTTAGGCGTGAAAGCGTAACATACAGACAGACAAAGTTACTTTCGCATTCATTATATTAGTATGGATACCAATTAGACGGTGACCGAATTCAAAATTGTAGGTATATCAGAATTTTTAAAATTAAATAGTTAATTATGAAAGTATGATATTTACCTTTGGTAATGGTTTGACCTTTTCTTGAATATGGTATCCAGCAATATTAATAGCATTTTGCGGCAATTTCATAGCACCTCCTATAGCTGGATGTGAATTTATGAACATTAAAGATCCATTGTATACAGCCTCGGTATAAGAAGGTATAGTGACTCCTCTCTTTGCTGCAATATCAGTATAAATGCTATTGTACGCCCAGATTTCCATAGGTACTTGAATTAAGCTGGAATGTAATATTTAGTAAATCACGTAAAGAATGAAAAATTGTCATATTAGATACTATATCACTTGAATATTTAAAAGTTGTATCTACTATTAACTGATATTCACTTACTTTAACACGATAGATCTTTTGACAACAGCCCAAAGTTGTTCAACTCTTTCACAGAAATTCAATGGGGCACCGTGAAGAGCAAACAAATCGACATTGTATGCAGGATTCGGAATTTCATCTACTAGCTTCAGAGCTTGCCAATGTGGTTCAGTTGATGCAACCCAGATCAAAGGTGCTCCAAAAAGATGAGGGATCCTGTGAAAAAATATTACAAAAAAAATGGGATTACAAATTATTTTCATACTTTAAACACTCATAACCGTATAACATAGCATACAACATAACATATAATAATACTCATATTCATCGTGTCAGATTTTTAGTAAGTTATTCCTTTACGATTATCGGTAACGATTCCCCTGAAGTTAGTGATCGTGACGTCACATTTATTTATATACCTACTTTTTAAATAATGAGAAGAATTTATGCTTACCCAGCATTTAATTCAGAGAAGAACCATTCAAGGACTACAGCATCAAATTGCTCCTTCGGATCACTGAGCAGCTTGACTACATCGGGAACTTCAAGGAAGCTTTTGTGCATTGTATAAGCAAAATAAACAACAAATAAGGAGTTTGCCATATTTCCCTTGCCAACAACATTTTTAATTTTAAATAACTCACCTAAAACATAAAAATTCAGTATTACCACAACTGGTGATCATGAAAAAAAATGGCATGATACATGATACCATAAACAAAACAATACCTAGTTTAAAAAATGCTATAAAATTTCATGAAAAACAAAAGATTAATTTTAGTTTTAATTGAATAGGGATGTCAACATCACTCAACCATCAAACCAAATTTGCATTTAAAACTCTCTTCTTTCTTTAGCGACAGGTTTTTCTTTGATTTAACGAGAGTGTCAATCATCCCGAGAGGAAAATCTGTGCTTCCTCCGTCAATCAGCAGATATATCGCTTGCAGGTATCATTGGTGAGACCACAAGCACAACTAATTTTAAACAAAAATGCTTAATGAATATAAGATAAACAATGACAACATGACTCTTTAAATACTAATAATTAACTATCTAATACGAGTATATTTACATACTTGCTGTTTCATCTTTTAGGAAAACATCTCCTATTGATATCACGTTTATTTCTTTAAGGTTGGGAACTGCTTTTTCCTTAGGGAATGATGTGATGTGTACTACCTGCCAAATAATAACGAACAATTTGTTATGCATTATTACGCCATTTATTTACAGTTTTGAATAATTCTTGCTTTTATGTAGTGGTATTTACACTGCTATTTCAAAATATTTTTCATAAAACCCTTCGAAGTTGATTCGATCGTTTTCTTGATTATAATGTTTATTCTTTACTTATAATGATATCTAACAGTCATCATGGCTAAGAAGCTATGATAGGATAGGAATGACACTTATGTATGATAAATGATAAAAGGAAATAAATTCACTTTTACCTCATGACCAGCTTCTAACAAACGGTCTACAACTCCATGACCCAATATGCTGTGACTCCTGGAGGTCATTGGAAAACATACTAGTATCCGTAGAGCTTCACTTGTCGTTATTAGACCATACAGGAGTATAGACACTGCTAGTATACAGCGCATCTGAAATTTAATAAAAAAAACATTAGGTCCGAAAGAGCTAGACGCGATCATCCATAAGATAGTAACGCTATTGTTGATAAGAGTAAAGAGACAAAGGGTAGGCAGCGCAAGTGTAACGCCCCTGGTGTTATAGGCCATAGGCCGCGGTAACCACTTTCCATCAGATGGGCCGTGTGCTTGTCTGCCACCTAAGTGGTATAAAAAAAAAAGAGGCAGCGACAACAGCTCCTAAGGATGATGGCCTTCTGGTTCGACTGTCTGATACAACATAAATGCATAAATTAATGTATCATCACCGGTCAGGCCTAAAACGTAGTTTATATATTTGTATTTAATTGAAATTTTAATATCCAGTGTTTTTTGTACCCCGGCAGTTACTTTTTCAACAAACTTATGTTTTTACGTAAATGAATCTTAGAACTCAATTAGTTCGTAAGAATTTTGGTGGATGGCGACTTTTATTCCTAATTTATTTTATTTAATAATATCCTCATTATTTTATTTGATTCCTGAGTTAAACTTTACTTGGACTTAACTTTTTAACTCTTAAATTAAATTGGCCAAGTGTCTACATCTCGGAACTCACTGTCCTGCTCTGGATGAACAATTGTAGACCTTAAAAACTGTAGGATCGAATCTTGTTCTGTATGATGAATTCTTTTCTAATTACTTAAATCAGATCACACTTAGCCGGTTTTCTGGTTAACCTGTTTTACTTAGCTCAATAAAATGATTGATGCCTATAATAAATTTTGGTAAAACGACTTGTACCCGCAGCCACATTATTGCAAGTTTAAATTTAATACAATTTGAGTCCTGCCAACCTAAAATAGTTCAACAATGAATGCATAAAATACAATTATTATGAAGACTATTTGAGTTCCTATAGTATGCCTATTGCATAATTTCTGGCCAATTATTGAACCAAATGACCTTGGATTGGAATCACAGCAAGCAATAAAAACGTAGCTAGGTAGATAAACCTATGACCTCATCTTAATAAAAACGAATACTGAACAGGTTGAGGTATGTTGTTATAAAAAAATTGAGTAGGGATTATATTGATGGATACGGATTTGCATAACATTTATAATATGTTACTATAAGTACCTTAAATGAAGAACATAGAGTGGCCTTATAATTAAATGCTATTAGCAGTTGATATTACGTATAAAACCCCAATGGAACCAATATTTTTATCTAGTATTTTATTTGTGTAACTTATTTGTACGAGCTCTGATTGTAACTTAAATATCTCGAAAACTTAATGAACGAATCAATAAAAATAGTTGGTTCAAGCAATTAAATTAAACCATATTGTGTGAGAGAGAAACGTTGCTAGTAATATTGTTAAAAGTAAAAATGCCAATCTATAAACATAATAAGTATAACACTTTAATCATAACCTTCTAAATATCACCAGTCTCGCATTATAAGTCGTTCGATTCACGCATTTTTCAAGCAATAAAATAAAATGTACGTTCTGAATAAAATGTACTCACGTTTATTTTATATCCTTTCGAACACACTAATGCAACTATTATTTATCATACACAATTCAAACTATGTATCAAAAATCTTGATAAAATTATGTAAGTAATAAATGTAAATAATACACACGTTACGTTAGCGGTACCACATGATAAGTTTCAAGTTCATCTGTGTATAACAGTGACCATTTTAGGTTGGCGCGAATGGATACATAACAAAGACTCGTACATATTGGTGCAAAATTTGGTACAAATTTTAGAGTACATATTTCATTTCATTTTTGTACTACGCTGTGACATGCGATGATTAAAATTCATGACTACAATACTTTAGTACCTAATAAGTACATGAATGTCTGCAGTAATGTTATCTGTGATGTGATATAATGATTGCCAATTGCAGCATCGTAGGTGCTGATTGCCCTATCAAACTTATAATAACTTAGTTACATAAACACCGCTTAAGATATAGGACCTGCCCTCTAACAATTTGTAAAGGGTGGCGTTATATCTGAAGATGATTTATTTTGCGGATGAGATGTCACCTAAGTCCCCAAGTTTAGGTGTCAGGAATACAAAATTCTTTGCAAATTGCATAGCCAACATAGTCTTGAAAAAAAAAGGAGTTCGGCTCATTACATAATTTTACTATTGTATTATTTATATAGAAGGAATGAATTCTACGACGCGTTTTAATTTTTGTTTTAGTTTTAGTTTTTAAATGGTTTCTTTTATTTTTACTTGTAATTATTAGTTTAAAACTAAAACTTATTAGTTTGAATGAATTTTTTTTATAGCATTTATTATGCTAACTGTTAAGTTCGAAAAACAAAAAACAAACTTATTATTTATATATAGCTTTCATATGTAGGTATTAGATCCTTATTAGTCATCCTAAATTTTAATATCAATCGTACTTGCAACTAGATCGATGTAAATAAAATTATTTTGAGTAGATAAATTTTCTGTAACATTAATCTTCAATATTGATTAATAATTATACACCTTAAACGTAACCTTGAACACTAATATCTCTCATCAAACTGTATTAATAGGTATAACCATAGGTGCAAATAACCTGATCTCTATAATATGCTTAACTAATATATCTCACCTTTATGTTTAATCTCATGTCATCAATTTTGATACAGATATTGGATTAAATTGATAAATATGAATTTACCTTAAGTTTATAATATACCTATTGTTACGTTTCTTTTGGCTTATTTCAAATTCTAAAGTTATTGTTATTTAGGATTTTTAGATTTCATAACATAATTTAATTTCGTAATAATTCGATTAAAATTCAACTACAGCCAGCCTACGGAAGCTTATTATATCTTTTAATGTAATGACATCTCGTTTATTTTAGTCTCAAAAACAATATCTCACAACTCATATGATCATACCTACTTAATATTAAAATATTAGAAAACATTGTAGATTGTTTGTGACTGTACCAAAATTTATGTTTTGGTATTCGTTGGGAATAGAATTGGTATTTCATTAAAACATTTAAGATTTGGTACTCGTTAGGAATATAAAATGTATTACGAGTGTAAACAAATACCATTGGTATTAGTTTTTGGTATTAGAATGGAATAGATCTCATTATTGCGCCAGTTTTATTGTTATTGCTAATCATGGTGATGAAGTTTTTATCTATATTATGTACTTAAATGTGGCAGACGTGATTAGACAATAGTACAAGCTTATCGCTAATTGTACATACCTTTGTATCTATACGTATTTAATCCATACGTACTCATTTACTGATAGTTTTATCTAATCAAAGAGATACTTAATAGCATTTTTTGACAATATTAAACCGTTTATTTCTAAGTGCAGTTATAACTAAGGATTAATGAAAGTTTTCCATAGTTCTCCTTCTTCTATCCCTTAGTTCCATATCTATCGGGGATAGGAACTTTCCGTACGTCTGCGGCAGAGCGTTCTGTCCTGGGTTATCTCAAAAGTTAGGTTCTACTTTCCATTGTATTTTTATTATAATTATTTTCTTTAATCCAAGGTTAATTACTCAGTGACGACAACGTATAGCATGATGCTTGGAGAACTTAAATGAAAGACTTAGGTACTGTTTTGGATCGTTCATGATTTTTCTTAATGCCTGAAGTGTAATTATTAAGCCACGAACATCCATTCAAATCAAAAATAATTAAATCAAACTTTATAATGAAACAGTTAATAAAAAAAAATGTAAAATCTAAAATGTAAAATCTCTGTTCAATTTCTACATGGGATTATTAATTATTTTAAATGCTACCTAAAGTAATGAATAAATTAACAACCAACAATTATTTTCAAATTAAATTAAGAAATTATTAAGTTCAAAAAGTGACGAGAATTTAGTGCCATCTCTGGGATTATAAATAAAACTCCTAAACATTATTTACCACTTCTATCATATAGATGGCATTACTTATTTCACAAAGTTGACTTACTTATCCCGAATCTTAAAAATATCAATAATAATAGGTTAATTGATACTTAGCTCACTACCATCACAAACGGACGCGTGGCTAATTTTTAATTATAAATTAATAATACAAATATTCATGTAAATATACATCAAAATGAAGTCGTTATTATTAGTGTTTTTATTACAATATGTGTGCTACACTACAGCATATAAAATTTTAGTTGTATACCCTCTTCCTATTATGAGTGTAAATTTTTTAGGGCAGGGAGTTGTAAGACAACTTTTAAAAGATGGACACGAGGTAAAGTATTCTTTAAATTCATTATCGGGGGCAAGATTCTTAATTATGTAACTTTTTCTGTGAAGCAGTCATTTAAATTTGCCCACATTTTTTGTATCTACACGGAATCGTAGGCATAACAGATGTTTTTATTTTGATTTTCTTAGTTTAAGCCCGTCGTGATGCATTCTGGGAGTCTAAAGCACTTTACTTTTTAATATTGAAGTAGTACCTAGTAATAAAACTACTTATACAAATTTGTATATACCTACCTATATACAACTGGCAGAGAATGCCTACGGCATTAAGTCCGCGTAAATAAATAAATAAATTAATGAAATATATTACATTAAATCTATTAGGTAATCTGTGCCGTAGGTACTCGTAATACTATTTATCACATTATTATTCTTAGGATACTGTGACACTGCCACTAAGATCATTCATTAGTAACAAGTACCTACCTAAGTGAACGGTTACAGTCAGGGTCATTTAGGAGTGCGGTTGTTTATATTGATATACATTGTACCTACTACTACTGCACAGTAGATTGTAGTTCTTACGTAACTATTTACTGATTACACTAGGTCAAATCTTTGATTAATAATTACTGTAATATGATTATTTAACAGCTATTTCCTGTTAAAATGTTCTATAAAAATCACTTTAGGTACATCATACTATTGCTTAACAAGTACCTAACGTAACTAAAATATTAATTATATGCGATTCAATTCCCTGACAAACTAAGCTGTCTGGAGAAATCCTGGTCATTTAACTCTCCTATAATCTCCTCAAGTTCGAGTTTGGTCCTTGATGTTGACAGTTTCAGATTTATATAACCTAGGGGGACATGGTCGCTTCTATTGTGTACCAAGTCCTCTTTAAAGAAATAAAGGTTACCTACATAAAGAAAAAAAAAAGATTTATAAAAATTACTATTATAGTTTCACAGTCCCAGATGTTGTCGTTTGTAATTTTATAAACATTGTTCAGACAATGTTTATAAAATTACACATCAGAGAAACTCAGTTGCTAAAAATCACGATAAACGCGTTATATATAACATCAATAGATAGGTATTGTCATTTAAAGAATACTAGAACGTATCGCACCATTATAACAGGTTGAAGCTCAATATCCGTTTGTATCAAGGTTGAATCCAATTGGTCATAATTTCGAACGTCCATGAACGAATTCGAGTTCATTGATCATCTGCGGGTCATGGTCTAGTTGCTATTTCCAGTTACTGACTGGCTGTTATGATAGACAAACAAGCGGTTCAGCGCCTCTTTACGTTGCCGCACCATAAAGACTTACAATTCTTTATCCGTGTGTTTCCTTCTTCGCCTTCTTACTAGGTCCTTTAAGGTGTTTACACAAGCAAATGCCCTTGGGCATTTAGCTATTCGATAATGTTGTGGCTCTCAAAGAGAAAGTGCGAGGACCCCAACCCTCACGCACGCAACCACGTGCGATGCATTCAACGACGCCTACGATACTAGCATAGGTTACTGATGATAAAACATAATTTTTGTCTGATGGAAAACTTTACTTCAACAAATGGTACCGCCGAGTGCCTGCTATCAAACTTGTTTCGAACTTTGAAAAGCAATCGGGTTTTTAATTTTTTGTAATAATTTATTGTTTATCGCGATTAATTTCGTATCATTCTATTATTAATGCTAGCCTGATGTTTTGTCTGGTTTCATATAGTTAACACCATAAGTCTTCGACTACTCTGATGGTTGTATGTCCTGGGCCGTCCTGGCAACACCATCGGGGTTTGACAATTTCAGTTCCAAGTAATTTGTTGTATACGGAAATGTAATAATACAAAGTATACGTCATTCACATTTTGTTAGCTCTTATCTGTATAGTTATTATCGTCAAAGTTGTCTTGAATTATTTTTTAAATCATAACTATCATTCGTATCACCAACTATAGGCTGCTGGGCGATACCGTGGGGGTTTTAGTCGGTAGGAGTCCGGCATAACATCCATGAAGGATTTACCCCACGGAAAAAAAAAAAAAAAGTTTTCCCAAATTCAACTTCCTCTGTAACTATTGGATCGTTCTAGGAATACTATGGAACTGAACTGCCTGCAGTGGTACAACACTGTTATACAAGGGTTCGATTTCCGAGTTGCTACAGTATTCTTGGGGTTTCTGTTAGGAAATTTGCTGTACTAGCATTGAAAAGGAAAAAAAAACACTTTTGGAAATATTGTGTGTATTATAAGCTACAAGTGACAAATAATCAATATTTATTTCACTTATTTCTAATCACCATTATTTTTGTTTTACAGGTTACATATATCTCAACACATCCTATAAAAGAACCCCATAGTAAGAAATTACGTCAAATCGATATCAGTCAAAATAGAGCATTTTTCGAAAAACCTAGTAAGTTTATAGTCATTATGTATTGAACGTGCTGTAAGTGCCATCAGAGTGGGATGGAGTTAATACACCTTCTATAGCGCCATGCCTCTTTCTTGCCCAGAAATTGAACGCTTAAAGTTGATATCAGATTTCACTGTGTTATAATATATTGCGTCTTTAATTTTTCATCTATCACTCAAAGTGACATTATTCGGACATAAAATGACTCCATCGATGCCTATTGATCTCACGAGTTAAAAGATCGAACAGAGTTTGATCGGTTTACTTTTGGCATCTGCAGTACTTTAGAAATCACTTTAGAAATCATACATGGCAAAATGCGAAATGACATTGTCATATTAAACGCACCAATCAGAAGTTAGCGACTCGCGCATACGTTCTACGCGGAACAATTTTTTTTGCATTTACCCGAGTGAACATCAAATGAGTGCACTGTCTAATACCAGCTTTAGAGCACGTACAGACAGAACTCAAATCTCTGTTCAATTTAAACCTCCCCTCTCAGCCTCGTCCATTGACTAGCAAGTAAACCAAATAGCAGGTGATTCTTGGGCTCCCAAAGTTATAATATTAGAACCCCACCCATGAATACCAATTAAATATTATATTTTTAGATGACACAACGTGGAGTATAAAAACCGTATTGGACGACAAATTTGAAGCTGAAATGACGGGATATCTAGACTCCAGTACTGCAATAGCACAGTTAACTTTCGCAAATGAGAATGTAACTAACTTGTTACAAAATAGTAATGAGCACTTTGACGCTGTCATAGCTGATTGGATGGAATCAGATGTATATTCAGGGTACGTAGATCAAATTGTTCAAGAAGAAGGCAGTTGGCAGAAGCAGCAAAGGGTGAACATTTCTAAAAGTGAAAATCATTTTACATACTTTAAACTTACTTTGATCAAGTTTGTCATGGACCATGCGATACATCGGGAAACTGACAGGAATCTGATTATAGGAAGACCTAGCCACTGGTAGGCACTTAGGCAGTAAAAAAATGGAATTTCTATGAGTAAATCTTTTTTCAAATTACCACGTAATCTCGAGTATGCGTCGATTAGATTAAATTAATCAAACGTCGTTTTTTTCTAATTCTGTAGATAAGTATGCGAAGACTAGCAACAAGACTAAAATTGAGAAACAAAATTTTAGTAATTTAGAAGCTCTAAAAGGATTTATTTTCTGAAGGAATGAAATTATTTAGTGAATTAATTAGGTGTGATTAGTTTGTTTTTTAAATATGAATTGCATAAAGCACTTCAAAATATCATATATCTGTTGTATCACTTAAAGTATGATCGAATTTAAGATGGTTTACCATCATCCTAGCAGAATGCAGGCCAAAGGTTTCACACGTCCATAGAGGGTCGGCAGTGTGTGACTCCTCTAAAGTTGAGCACCTCCAAAGGCCCGGGTAATCACTTCCCATTCCCATAAAGTAGGCCGTGTGCTTGTCTATCAGCCAGCCACCCTGTGACTCGTTAATAACAGTTTTTTTTTCTCTTTTTCAGTCTGTCAGTTTTGTACAACTGTCCAATGATGTGGGTATTCTCCATGGGTACTCACTGGCAAGTATTGCGCCTGATTTCCGACCCTCCTAGTCCAGCATACGTTACCGATTTTTATGGCGCTAATATCCCGCCGTTCACCTTCACACAGAGAGTTCAGGAGTTATATTCGAGGATTAGGTGGAGTTTACATAAAACGTGAGAATTATTATCATGACATTTATTTATTGAGCCACATTTCTTTTATCGAGGAAAAATATTGCTCAGAAAGGCCCCCCGAGATTGAAAACATCAACAAAATAATCAATCACTCTCCCAATTTCTTAAATAGCCCCATTTTTGTCAATGGACAATTTTAAATATAAAAAAAAAATTTTCTTTATAGCTATTTTGATTGATTTTAGAAATAGTTATCTATAATTTTTACCTATTCTTTTTAGATTCTACATTAAGCCTATAGAACGAGAGGTCTATAAAAATACTTTTGCACCACTTCTGGCTAAAAATGGGCGAACATTACCTGATTATGATGAGATTATTTATAATGCGTCAATTATATTTGCGAATGAGCACAATGCAGTATTAGGTAGACCTAGTACTCCACAGAATTTCAAATTTATTGGTGGTATTCATATTGATGATCCTGTGAAGCCACTACCTCAAGTAAGTTAACTGCGAATATTTCACATTACCTTATTTAGATCTTTAATGGAAGAAATTTTATAAGACTGATGCAAACTTTTTGAGGATAAAAATCTTCCTTAACCTTCCAGGATCTTCAAGATCTAATTGATAATGCTTCACATGGAGTCATATATTTCAGCATGGGTTCCTTTTTAAAGTCTAAAGAATTACCGATGAAATTCGTCAGAGATGTACTAAGTGTGTTTGGAGAACTGAAAGAAACTGTAATATGGAAGTATGAAGATAACTTGGAAGACATACCAAAAAATGTGCATATCGTCAAATGGGCGCCACAACAAAGTATTCTTGGTAAATATGTTAGAAAGACAATTTTGCTGTTTAGAAAGATATACGAGTATAATCTGTTTATAAAAGAAATAGTAACGTAACAAAGGTAACAATAGTAAATTAGAGATTTTGTATACAAGGTTCTAGGTTTCAGTCCTAAATCAGACAAACCGTTTTCGTCCGGCAAAAGACGCATCGGGTAACGGTAATCATAGAACGAAGTCCTTCGAGAAGTGACGTTTCAGGCTAGCCATCGCCCTAGGGGAGGCAGGTCCAGGATACGCAGTACCTATATTTAAATCTTTGTATATAAAGACATTATTACGAACACTAGATTTACAATACTAATCTAATAATATACTAAATAGAAAGATATATTCAGCAGATTAAGACAATATAAAACGCAGTTTCAAAATCATAATTCAATTATTATTATTTTTTTTAGCCCATCCAAATTGCAAATTTTTTATATCTCATGGTGGTCTTCTATCCACGATTGAAACTATTCATTTTGGAAAACCCATCATAGGCGTGCCTGTGCTGCTGGATCAGATAACCAACATTAACAAAGCTGTTGACAATGGCTTTGCAATAAAAGTAAAACTCGACTACAATATGCCTACAAATTTGAAATCAGCAATCAAAACTATGCTAAGTGATGATAGGTAAGTTTATACTGATTTGGTTGTTATTCATTGAACGCCATATTATAAATAAATAATACAAAAAATCTAGAAAGCATAAATAAACTAACTACAAACTAATTATGACGCATATTCCAATTTTTTTTTTGCCGTATTAGTTGATGGATTTACTACCGATGATTACAAAATTTTGAACCAAAAATATACGACAAAATGTTGATTATGATCACAAATCTTAAGGAAAACAGAGAAGAGGACTAAAAATTTTAGTCGTGTCACTATGGACCTGTAACTACTATGAACTGTAGACTGACCACAGAACTGGGTAATAGGCTGACCGTTTAACTCAGGCTTCCGGTACACTGATGTAAGGTAGTACGAGAGCGGGGACTGCGCGCGGAGACCGTCGTAGCTTGGTATACATAAGGCGAAACAAATGAACAATCAATTAAACCTGAAATCAAATGAATATGAATAGTGTATTATTTGTTTTGGTTAAGTGTGTAACCGGCAGCGATGCCTGAGTTAAGCGGTCGGCCTTTAGATACTTGGATTACACTGAAATAGAAACTTTAGTCCTACGCAAGAAACATTTTATAGACACATATTGAGAACACTTGTACTTTTTCCACTGTATTCATTCTATTACACCTGACCGGTTTCGCCTTACAGCATTTTCAAAGGTCATTAATTACCAAAGGCCAATATATCAAGTGCCATAATCAACAGTATAAATAACATTTTATAGGACTAGCATAGTGATTAACACATACTATTATGACGTCTGATGATATAATATTTCTATTCCTTTATTTCAGTTACGAAAAGAGAGCCAAAGAGCTTTCATTTATTTACCACGATCGTCCCATGAAGCCTGGTGATGAACTCATATATTGGGTGCGACATGTATTAAGAACGCGTGGCGCTTGGCACCTACGATCTCCTGCGATTAATGTTCCTCTGTACCAACGACTTTACTTAGACCTAGTAGCTTTAATTATAGTATGCATCTTTATTTTATGGAGATTTTTGAATGCGGCACTGAAAACAAAAAGTGAACCAAGGAAGAATATTGCCAAGAAAAAGAAAAATTAAGAACTAATAGTTATAAGATTAATATTGTTTTCAGTTCAGTTCCGTTTGATTGTCTTTGGCTATATATTGTATGAGAAATTTTTAAATTACACCTGACCCGGTTGATTTAAATATTGTTTTATTTACACAAGTAAAAAATATAGGTACGTAATATCCTGTAAAAATTGTTTTAATGTAATCCTTTCCATATCTTTTTTTTTCGTGCGCAAATCCCCTCGGATACCTCCCTCTCCGGAGCCGGAAAGGGAGGTTATGTCTGAGGGTCGTGGTGCTAGGCCGGAGGTGAGACTGTCTTCGTTAAATCCCTCGCACCACGGCTGACCCAGAGCCATCCAGAAAGAAAGAAGGCAGAAAGAAAAACCAACAATCCCTGTGTGTCCACAACGATGTACCCGACTCGCCCCCGGAATGGGGGGGTGTGCTTCTCAGCGCGCCGCCACCGTGGCTCCTTTCCATATCTGTAGATATAAAAGTAACTCAATATGTAAAGGTGCTGAAGAAAGCTGCGGTAGCCTAGTGGTATGGGTAATGGACTGCTGAGACGAGGTCTCGGGTTCGATCCCAGGTTTACCATGGCACACACCAATGACTTTTCAATGCTTTTCGAAGTTATGTGTGTATTTATCGCAGGTTTATAAGTGCCCGGTTAATGGCAATAGGCTCGCCACCTATTAGAAAGAAAGAAAGAAAGAAAGAAAGAAAACTATTTTATTTTCGGTTCTCACAGTGTACATATCTATCTCATAATTACAAATAATATTATTAAAATTACTTATGTAAACATAATGTACAAATACTATATTTATTTTATATATTTAGACACCGTGCGAACCTAAATAGGGCCCTATCTCAGCATTTAATGCTGCGCACACCCTTGCGTTGAGTATGCACAGCGCTGGTTTTTAGATGGGGCCACTAGGTAGCGCTGACGCCACGCATTACATTGTATTTAATTAATACATTGGGACCTAAACATAAACTGGCGAAATGTGGGTGCTAGCACCTCTGCCTACCTCTTCGGGGAATATAGGCGTGAGTTTATGTTATGTTTTATGTTATGTTATGCTGAAGGAATGCTCTGATCTCTACATCCGTGCGTTAATTCCGGTCGTATCCTACGCTTTCACCCTGGCGTCCGGGGTCAGCTTTTTCCTGTCTAACTGCAGGTTTTGGTAGAATTTCGTCATTTTCCGTGAAACGGCTGCCATCTGACCTCCATAACCCATTGGCGTTATTGAAGTACTGGAGCTAGACGAGTTACTATTGTTGTTGTTGTTGGCTACTTTTTGCTGTACTACCCGTAACGGCGGCCATGGATGTTCGTATAGCAACCGTGACCGACGGCATAACCTGCTCTTCGAGGCACGAAAATACCCAGACAAATGTATATAGAGATATTCATGCATACATATATTTGCACAGCGCAGTGTGTGCGTAGTATTGCGTTTTATTATACTTGGTATTCGGTATTAAAACATAATATAATGATGAAATAATTTAAATAATACCTTGCGGACGTAACGGCACTGTAAGGGAAAGGTCGTGGGTTCAAGTCCCACTTGAGTCCTTCTTTTTCCCGATGCATTTCGAATTTAAAAGTCAGCGTAATAAATGCCATACAAATTTCATTCAAATACTTTGGCCATTTTCGGACTTAAGGTAAACGTAGTGACAGGTGAATTAAAATTAATTAATTCCGAACTATGTTGTTTGATTTGTTCTGAATCAATTGCCTACATAATATTCCTACTTTACTCTCGCAGTGCCAAATTACGTATATGTACGTATATTATATTTTTTACTGTATTAATATGTATGTATTACGGAAATTTTGATGGTTATTCTATACAACCTTGGTTGAACTTTTTGCAAACTTTTTGCTTTTCTGTAAAGAACTTAATGATTTCAAAGTCTTCATAGATTATTATCCTGCATATAGCATGATGTAATCTTTTTATATTTGGTGCAGACACTTATGTGTAATTATGTAACTTTAATACCTACTACCCACCAGATCGTTCAAAATACGTGAGTATTAATAGCTTTTTGCAAGTATCCCACTTTTTCTGAACTTAGCCAGGCGTTGAAAACATTCTGTAAGTTAAGCTATGACTATTTTTGTAATTATGATTAACCTTAATGATTTGTGTTGGCATTGGGTTCATGTTGGTTAATATTTAAATGCCTAAGTAAATTCATACCGCTTTATTAATTCCCATATGTAATCAAATCAGCACTCGTACGATATAATTACGTAAGTACCTACAATAATGAAAAATGTTAATTATGTGCCACGATATTTATCACTGCTACTGGATATCATGATAAGATCATTTTATTAATCAATAGGTATAATTAAATCTTCTGATTAGTGATAGTTCAAACAAGTGACTTTCTCGCTCAGTGAAGCGGCTTGTTCACGATAAGTTTGGAGGAGGTTTTTCATGTTTCCTGTATGTTCATCCATATCCATACTAATATTATAAATGCAAAAGTAACTCTGTCTGTCTGTCTGTATGTTACGCTTTCACGCCTAAACCACTGGACAGAATTTGATGAAATTTGGTTTAGTAGTAGATTAGATCTTGAGAAAGGACATAGGCTATGTTTGGTCGCGATAACCGACATCCACGCGGGCGGAGCTGCGGGCAAAAGCTAGTCTACTATATTGATGATATTCTCTTAGCTATATCTAGTTTAAAATAGTTATCATGCCGCGCTTTTATAAAATAATAATAAAATAATTATGAAAATAGAATTGTTTCTTCAGCCAGTACTGGCATAATATGTATAAAATATTCAGTGTGACAATTACGAAACAGCGTTAGCAACCCATCTTATCATGCGTTATCATATGTTATTGACATAATTTAATGTTATTTTGTTAGAAATGCATAATTAAAAAACACGTGGGTATATTCATAACGTTAAATTATAAAATGTGACTGATCAGAGTATATGTAAGTAGGTATATGTATAGTATGTAGGTGGATCTAAATATACTAGTTCTTAATTTCACCCTAAAACTTCGGAGAGTATTCACCTTATTTTAGGCTGAAATTTAGAACTGGTATACTTATATTGATCTACTATTACTAATACTATATTATAGGTATTATTGTTGCTTTTTTATTGTTGACAAATATATTTTTAGTCAGCAAAGTTTTCATTTTGAGATAAAAATAATGTTGGTACCCAAATTGGTACCCTATTATTTTATCAACAAATCCCTCCTATTATTTTATTTTTTATTTGCTTACTAGCTTTTGCCTGCTGTTTCGCCCGCGTGGATGTCGGGTATCGTGACCAAACGTGTTTTATGTCCTGTAACGAATTTCATCAAAATGGGTTCAGTGGTTTAAGCCTGAAAGCATAACATTTATAATAAATAAATAAAATAAAATAAAAATCTTTTATTTAAGACAACAGAGGCCCACATCTTGTTAGTTTATTCTTATCATACTTTCGCATTTATTATATTAGCATAGATTTCTACACTTATTACCCAATGCTTTAATTCACATACCTCAATGTTCAAATTATGCAACAACAAAATGTTACCGAGCCCTGCCAATGTAAGGCCACTGGCACGCTGTACGATATTGACAGTGACTCAGATCTATACGTTTGGTACGAACGTACGCGCTGCCAACAAGATTAAGTTTGCAGCAAAATAATATTTAGATAGATTAGACACATGTAAAAATGAAATCTTTGATATTAGTGGTTTTGTTAAGTTTAGTGTGTTATGCCGTATCATTAAAAGTTCTAGTTATATACCCCCTTCCTATAAAGAGTATAAACTTCTTGGGACGAGGTGTTGTAAAAAGTCTAATACAATACTACACTTTTTTAAAGCTTGTCTGTAAGTATGTCACCGTCATTAGTGTAGGAAAATTTATGTGGAGTTATTATTAGGCTTGTAGTCTAATACAGGCACCAGTTCTGTTTACGAGAGCAAAAACCATTCTCATTCTTTCAAACATCAATCAAACATTCATCAAATATTTAATATGTACCTATTGTATTATGCCACTTACGCGGTAAACAAGAAATATTTACAACTAGCTGAATTGTAAATCTGCGGTAGCCTAGTGGTATGGGTAATGGAGTGCTGAGACGAGCTCTCGGGTTCGATCCCAGGTTTACCACGGCACACACCAATGACTTTTCGATGCTTTTCGAAGTTATGTGTGTATTTATCGCAGGTTTATTACATTGCCACCTATTACATTGGGACCTAAACATAAACTGGGGAAATGTGGATGCTAGCACCTCAGCCTACCCCTTCGGGGAATACAGGCGTGAGTTTATGTTATGGTATATGTTATGAATTGTAAATATCATATTATTGTTAGTAAAATAGAAATTGAATTGAATTGAATACTAACACTAGTTCTAAGTTATATTGTTACTAACCAGATATGAATCGTGTGATTTGAAAAAAATAAATAAATAAAAAAAAAAATTAAAAAAAACTGATCAATAAATTAACATAGAAAAGAGTCTTCGCTGTGTTTATCATTAATTTCGAGTTTTTCTTGAAATTGTATCAAATAACTCTTCAAAGATCTATAATACATTAGAACGTGACTATTGACTTGTATACATTAAAGTTCCTACATCACAATCATTATATAGAATGCTAGATACCAAAGACTATTGTAATTGTGGCGGTTAAACAGAGCATGTCTTATTTTATGTGTACCCAGGGGCATGTCTTACATAAACTACTTATCTTTACTTGAAGTCAAGGTTTCCATTTATATTATTTAGGCACAGTAATTTTAACAAAGAAATTATATTCATTGACCTTTCTTAATTAAGAATAAATAGTCTCCTTTGTAAACTTAATAATGAGTTCTATAACAAAACTGCTAGGTTCATTTTTAAACGAAAATTACATATCATGATGTGTACAATAGTAAAATTATGTTCCCCACGGTAAAGGTTAAAAGGTCATATCACTTGTAATTTCGACATATAACACTTAGTCAGACACTCAGACTGAATCTTAATTTATTTGAGGACAGATTGTTTAGGTAACATGTCTAATTATCAATCTGTCTATACAATCTGTCCTCAGTTAAATCGTTATTAAGGCTGAGTGTCATTATAGAATATGGGCCATCTTGTTGTGACGTTATGAAACTAACAATTTATGGAGGCGTTATATGGATATTTTACACTTAATATCTAAACAGATTGGAAAATTGAAATAAATCCACTTTTTAACGGATTCTATTGCGATTTTCACAGTCATGCCGTGGCCATGGCTGCTAAAAACCGAAATGTCGGGCAAAACGACTAAAGGCTAAAGTCGTTTTATGTCATTTTAAACAGATTGAAAAATATCTCTCCTTTAACCAGAAAGCGCTTTGTCAGTTTTTACCGGATTCAGGTTTTGAGTTGAATATAATAAAACACAATATTTTATAATTTACAGGTAACATACATAGCAGGAGATCCTCTTGATATACCGCAAGGCAAGAACTTCCATCAAATCGACGTCAGCGTCAATAGAGCAATCCTAAAGGGTAAATAAATTTATATTATTTCAAACAGAAGCCTAACGAAGGTTCCACAAAATTTAATAGAGAAATTTAAGAGAGATATAGATGAAATAAAAACATATTTTACTTCACAAAAGTTACCGTAACTAAATGATTTTTTTTTTATAGATTTTGCGACGTGGAATGTAGGTAACCTCTTGAAGTACAAAAAAGTTGAAAATGAACTTAAAGGAATGCAAGACTTCTGCCGGGTTATTGCTGAAATGACTTTTAGTAATGAGAATGTAACCAAATTCTTAGAAAATACCAACGTGCACTTTGATGCTGTTGTAGCAGACCTCATAGAGTCAGAAGTATATGCAGGGTAAGTCAACTACTTATTATTGGAAGTACGTACGTAGTACGTTTTTAGCCATATCTCGAGCATAATCTCGCGAATAAGTAGAGTAGTAAAAGGCAACTAAGGAATAGGGCTGTTGTTCAGGGTTTGATACTGCATCTCAACAGTCATAAAATCGACAATTAAAACGTCAACACCGTAACCATCAACCAACGATTCAAAATCTCAACACTTCAGAATGTCAGCAGCTTAGTAGGTCAATAGTTCACAAGATCAAAGTTGAAAATCTCAACATGGAAAAATTTGGTTGCTACTTAGTGGAAATGATACAGAAATACATATAATAAATTTTATAAACGTCTATAAAGTCCTCCTATAGTTTTTCTCGGATTCTTTCCATGTACAGACATCGATCTGTTACAAAATTATATGTTTAGATAGTAAAATAATATGTATTTCTGTATCATTTCCAATAAGTAGCAACCAAATTTTTCCATGTTGAGATTTTCAACTTTGATCTTGTGAACTATTATTGACCTACTAAGCTGCTGACATTCTGAAGTGTTGAGCTTTTGAACCGTTAGTCTTACGGTGTTGATGTTTTAATTGACGATTTAATGACTGTTGAGAGGCAGTATCAAACCCTGTTGTTCATCCGACAGTAGTCATACAGCCCATTACTAAGTGCTTTCTTGACGGCAATAGGAACCTGTTGCCCCCTATTACGTGGGACCAAAAATCATATTTGGCGAAATCTGGGTGTTGGTACATCTCTGCCTACCCTGGGGGTTTACAGGCGTGAGTATATGTATGTATGTATAAATAAACTGAGGACAGATTGTATTCTAGACTAGCTTTTGCCCGCGGCTCCCCCCGCGTGGATGTCGGTTATCGCGACCAAACATGGCCTATGTCCATTCTCATAGTCTAATCAACCCCTATACCAAATTTCATCAAAATCGGTTCAGTGGTTTAGATGTGAAAGCGTAACATACAGACAGACAGACAGACAGAGTTACTTTCGCATTTATAATATTAGTATGGAAGTATGGATGACACTTCCAATGTCATTGTGAGAGTCGCTTCACAGCTAAGCGTTGTTCCGAAATACGGGTCAGCCTTTTAGTTTATTATTACACTAGCTGACCCGTCCCGGCTTCGCCCGGGAATATTTTGAATTCCATATTTCATAGTGGCCTAAATGACGAACTTTCCATACAAACGTTTATCACCTATTTACCCTCCTAGTAGTTAAATTTCGAAAAACACCGATACAAGTGGTAATTTATTTCTTAAAAGACACCGGTATAAGAAATTTAGTGCATCTAGCTCTGAAAATGACGGACTTTCATAGAAACTTCCATCCCTTATTTTACCCCTTTAGTAGCAAAATTTCCAAAAATCCTTTCTTAGTGGCTGCTTACATCATAAAATGCATCTAAGTACTGTCAAAATATCAAATTTATAGGTCCAGTGGTTTAGGCTTTGCGTTGATGAATCAGTTAGTCAGTCGGAACAAGTAATTTTATATGTATTGATAACATAACCGACTCTTCAATTGTTCCTTTTTGTTATTTTTTCAGCCTGGGAGTTTTATACAACACTCCAATGCTGTGGTTCTTTTCTATGGGAGCTCACTGGCAAGTAATACGGTTAATTGCGGACCCATCCAACCCAACATATGATGCAGATTATTATGGAGGTAATATCCCACCATTCTCCTTCACACAAAGAGTTCAGGAGCTCTATTCAAGAGCCAGGTGGATGGCATATAAAACGTAAGACTTATATTAATTACTTATACATATTATAAAAATCCATCTAAATTATTTTCGAAGTATTTCAAGGAATTTTGGTTGTGTAGTTCTTTAACCAATGTAATATAAAGTTTACCTAATGGGTTCGACCTTCGAACTACCGTTTAACACGTTACATTGCCTTTGCTTAAGAAGGAAAGAGAATTATTAACGTTTGTACGTAATGTATCCTACATACTTATCCGGTCAGCAACATAATATTGCTGCCGACCTTTTTACTAGACCCTGATCATTAAGCAAACTGTTACATAAAAACCAATGTTTCGCAGTGAAGTCTGCGGTTAATGTATATTTGATTAATAGGTAAAAAATCTTTTATCAGCCATATTCAAGTCCGGTTCTTTAACTTGTATCAAATCATATAAAAAAACTTACACAAATCTTTTTAAAATATCTTGTTATAGATTTTATACTTTACCCGGAGAACGAGCTATTTACGAAAAGACATTCGGACCACTTTTGGCTAAAAGAGGGCGAACATTACCAGATTACGAAGAGGTCATATATAACGCATCGATGATATTTGGAAATGAACACAATGCAATAGTCAATAGACCAAGTACACCACAAAACTTTAAATACATTGGTGGTATTCATATTGATGAACCTGTGCAGCCGTTACCTAAGGTATGTATTGCAGGATCAAACTAGTGGGGCCAAGGGTAAACTGGATTAACTGTGGCCCCACTGGGACTGTCATATACAATAAAACTCGGACTACGAGGTAACTAATCCTCGTGGACTATTATGGGTAAACGCCGCAAATTTTCAATTCACGGCTATACATTTATGGAGATAATTTTCAATTTTTGAAATATCTTTTATAATCCTTTTTTTTTCAGAACTTACAAGACTTAATGGATAAATCTCCACAAGGAGTGATTTATTTTAGTATGGGTACCTTCTTACAGTCTAAAGATTTACCCATGCAATTCGTAAGAGATCTATTGGAAGTACTTGGGGAAGTGAAACAAACAGTAATATGGAAGTATGAAGAGGACTTAAAAGATGTACCTAAGAATGTTCATATTGTCAAATGGGCACCACAACATAGTATTTTAGGTAAATACAGTTATGTAACAAAAATGCCCGTATTTCAATAAAACGCTCACTAATTGTTAATCGATGCTCACAAGAATATTAGAACTGTCATCTAGAATCAATCTATGCTCAGATCTAGTTATAAATCGAGATTCAAAAGTTAAAAGATAAACGTCTTAGGCCGTTTATCTTTGAGTATTTAACTATAGAGATGCCTTCATTGTCCACGGCCAAGAAATTAATGTACCGTTTTCGGTGCGTGACGAGGCCTACAAGCATAGCACATAACAATATTGTTAAGATCTTATTGTATATGATATAAACGTAGGTACACTTATGAATAGAAATTTTGTACCGTTTCGTCGTCACGTGATGGCCGTTTATTATATTGACTAGACCACGACAGAGGGGAACGTACGCAAAAGTTCAGTATTGAATACTCAACCGTACATACATCAAAGATCGTAAATTGTGTATTATTATGTGACAATTTAGCAATAAACTCATCTGACAAGTTAAATTATTCAAATAATGACAACATTTAACATTTTCATAATTTTTTTTCAGCTCATCCTAATTGCAAATTCTTTATATCCCATGGCGGTCTTCTATCCTCAATTGAAACAGTCCATTTCGGAATACCCATCATAGGGGTGCCTGGAATGCTCGATCAAATAACAAATGTCGATAAAGCAGTTGCTAATGGATATGCTATAAAAGTGAACCTGGACTCTGATATGCCTAAAAATTTGAGAGTAGCTATTAAAACTATGCTAAGTGATGACAAGTAAGTATACCTACATTATTGCTACATAGGGTGTACCGCAGGGACTTTAATTGGGACCATTCACCCATTTCTAAGGAGTAGTTAAATACAAACAGTAGTTTAGCCACTGGATATTTTTTTAACTAACCAATAACTAATATTTATCATATGTATAAAGACGAAGGCTAGTCTATACCCTATGGAAAGATACTCTTTAGTTTTATCCTTTATATTGTTACATAGAATTATAGCTTCAGATTGATTAAACTTTAATATATTATATATAAAATCTCGATCGAGATTTACCATCCGATGGTGAAATAGAATATTATGTACATATCCCTTTCCCATATAATATATAATGTAGGAAAGATAAATGTATAGTATATAATTATACTTAAATTACTTTTATATGAATACTTATACGTTACATATATTTTCAGATATGAAAAGAAAGTCAAGGAGCTATCATTCATTTATCATGATCGTCCAATGAAGCCTGGTGATGAACTCAACTATTGGGTGCAACATGTGGTGAAAACCCGTGGGGCATGGCACCTGCGATCTCCTGCAATTAATGTACCTCTCTACCAGCGCCTTTATTTAGACCTAGTAGCTTTAGTGCTAGGTATCGTTTTTGTTTTATGCTCATTCTTAAAAATGGTGCTGAAGAAAACAAACAAAACTGAGAGGAATCTTGCTAAGAAAAAGAAAAATTAAGGAGTAATATTTTCTTTGACGAAAACTTTTTATAAATGACAGGGTTATTTATTGTTCAAGAGTTGTTAACAACAATTAAGTAGGAAAATAATGTCGCAATAAATTGGTCAATAACATTATTTATTTATTAAGATAAAAGTTTATTGTAGCAAATTAGGACAAATCTTTCAGTTCACAGTTGAAAATAAATTAATTATGATGAAACGAGTAGTTGTTTTATTTTAGAAGCAATGTCAACTTGGATCCCGAAGGCACTCATATATAACTGTAAATGTGTTACTTTCCCATTTATGCCTAAGTACTTCAAAGATCAATCCTAATACCTTCTGATATTAAGTAAATAATTAACATAATTAGTACATATTTCATTACTATCAATATTTATTCAGACATTAAATACAAAGTTTTTTTACAAATATTAAACTAAAACTAACTTCGTAAACTACTTATTTATTTATCTGAGTACAACAATCACATAAAAATGCATTTACCTAAATATTCTGCAGCAGCCCCCTGACAAGTGCCGTATCTGCTCCTTACATCTCAGTTATGGACATAACGATACCTAGGGGAAACCTTTACATGTAAGACCAATAACATTCCAAGATTCAATAGGAGAAGGAGACTTTTAATCTACTACGTATTAGGTACGTGGTACGTAGAACCTAATTAGGTACATTGTACGCAGGTATAATATTGCATGCGCATGCGCCTAAACATTAGAATACCGAATCATACATCATGGCATTCATTACGCATTGCTATTTATTTCGTAAAGGCGAATCATGACGTCGTCGCTAGCTATGTTCACTGATGCGTCGCTTCATTGCTGTGTTATTAATAATAACACAGCAATGAAGCGCCGCTATTATGTTCAACATAAGTCAAAATAGCTACTGAAAAAACTGCATTGTTTTAAACATACACTGTTAATGTGCCATTTTCTGATTTGTGTAAAAAACAAGTTGGTGTCAGATCACAAGTTGTATGTTATTATACAAATATTGAAAGGCAATCTTCGTCCCGTCAATTTTTTTCCACCCGCGTGGAGTCAGATCCTGTTCCCGCACCCTCTGTTATGAGCATGTATTATACACACAAACCTTACTCTTGATTCACTCTATTTAAAAAAACGCTTCAAAATCCTTTTCGTATTGTGGAAAGATAAGATACATAGTGACAGAAAGACGCGGAAAGCGGCTTGATTGATATGTGATTTGAACCAATAGATTTTAGTAAAATAGTAGTAATATAAGTAACTACCCAAATGTTTTTGTACGACAAAAATGAACGCTGAAGCTGCAAAAAACGCGTTAAGCACGTAAAACTATTATTTAGTAATGGGTAAACAGTAGTAAGTATTTATTTATAAGTATAAGTAGATAGATATCAAAGGTCAAATTTTACCTGACCATGGCCGAATATAATATTAGGTCCTTACATAATGAAATTGGCGTTTTTCGTACTGGCCACTTTAATCACGATTTTCTCCTCTTTGGTAAGGAATTCCAAATTCAAATTCAGCTATTTACTCATGTATTTGTGCTTCGATGACCGTCATTCATTTGTTTTTTTTCTTCTATTTTTTTCTGTTTGCGTCACTCATTTTACAAAATGGAAAACTTAAAATATCGCATTATTTACGAATACGAGTTCCGCCGTGGCACTAGTGCTGCGGAAACGACTCGAAGGGTGAATGATGTTTATGGCGGTCATTTTGCAAAAGAAAACACAGTTCGTTTTTGGTTCCAACGTTTTCTTTCTGGAAATTTCGACCTGCAGAACAAGCCCCGTGGACTTCCTGAGACCCAAGTTGATAATGAAGTATTGAAGGCTTATTGTGGAAGCGGATCCATCGCAAACCACGTCTGCGGTGCTAGTGATAAAACTGTTTTAATTCACTTGAAGCAAATTGGGAAGATTAAAAAGCTTGAAAGGTGGGTAGGTAGGTACTACTGACCTGACTGAAGCAAACCGGCAAACGCGCGTTGACTGCTGCGTTACATTACAGAACCGGCACAATAATGAAGGTATTTTAAACCGAATCATTACCTGTGATGAAAAATGGATTCTTTACGATAATCGGAAGCGCTCAGCGCAATGGTTGGATCCTGGCCAGCCAGCCAAATCCTGCCCCAAGCGAAAAAAAAGTTACTTGTGAGCGTTTGGTGGACTAGTGCCGGTATTGTTCATTACAGTTTTCTCAAATCTATTGTCAGCAATTGCAAACAATGATGGAAAAGCTAGTGGCTAAACAACCTAGGCTGGTCAATCGCTCCACGCCACTGCTGCTTCACGACAACGCTAGACCACACACCGCACAACAGACGGCTACCAAATTAGAAGAGCTTCAATTGGAATGTCTAAGACATCCTCCGTACTCCCCGGACCTTGCTCCAACAGATTACCATTTTTTTCGAAATTTGGACAACTTCTTGCAAGGGAAAAAATTCAACTCTGATGGGGCAGTCCAAATCGCCTTCACAAATTTTATTGATTCCCGTCCGACTGGTTTTTTTAGTAAAGGGATCAATGAACTACCTATGAGATGGCAAAAGTGCATAGAAAACAATGGTTCATACTTTGATTAATTAAATATATTATATTTAAAACTATTCGACTTTTTGTTCCTCCCATACAAAACGCCAATTTCATATGTAAGGACCTAATATAATATCAAAAATTTATTATTTTTACGCTCTTACAAAAATAAATAATATCATACTGAGAAGCCAGAAAAAAAGAAAATCCATTTTTATGCGTGTAACTTTTGTTAAAAATTTGTTAGGTTAATGTACAGAACCGCGGATAATCTGTGTACAGAACACACTTATTAGTGTCTAAAGGTGTGTTTAAATTAATCAATAAATCAATTTATAATAATTGGCTATTATTATTTACGGAATACCTACGGAAAATATTAAATTCAGCCGTATTATAGTTACACTGGTAAACCAACCCCAACAGAGTTGGGGAAAAGGTTCAGAGAATGATGATGATATTCCACCTTTTCTTAGCTATTAGCTGTTATGCGATTATTTAGCGGTACTTGTGTATGTCCATCAGGTGGGCCGTGCGCTTGTCTGCCAGCTAAGTCGCAAAAAAACGCGGGTCGAGCCGCGGGCGTAACTAGTACCTTATTAAAATACATAGAAAAATACTCCATTGTTAGTTTTGTTTGTTAAAACAATTGTAATTATTATAATTAAGTGTTCTCCCATCATATATAATAGGCAGATATGATAATTAGGTTCTATGAAATAAATTTAATTAAGAATAACTAGGTAGGTAACTATTAATTAAGGGTTCTATAAAAGGGGTAATCAACAGAACCCTGATCATTTACACATTTTTTTTATTATTATGTCTAACTGTCAATGGGTTGCACAGTGCACCTGATAAAATAAACTAGAAATTTCAGCTGTTTATTCAATAGTTAAACAGCTGAAATTTTACTACTGAACGGATCCAGTAGCTACTCCGTAACAAACTTGAATTCCAGAAAAGTATGAACTACCCGAGTCCCAGTGACTGTGATTGATTGCTAATATATATGTTAGTTCGTCATTGAGAATCATTCACATAAGTAAGAAGCTAAGATTTATATCTATACCTACCTGTTTACGGTGCAACAGTGTGTGAAAAAACCGGCCAAGTGCGAGTCGGACTCGCCCATGAAAGGTTCCCTAGCAGCAAGTAACATAATATAAAAGTCCAATTTGGAAGTGTCTCTCGCGCAAACTATTCAGTTAATAGGTACAATTTAGAAAAAATAAAGTAATGAATATAAAGAAATAATTAAAATATTTACATACATAATGCGTCGTGGAATTCCTCCGTGGAATTCAGTTTAAAAAAATGATGTTAGTAACCTCAAAAGCATTTTTTAAGACCTATAGATCTGCGGTAGCCTAGTGGTATGGGTAATGGACTGCTGAGACGAGGTCTCGGGTTCGATCCCAGGTTTACCATGGCACACACCAATGACTTTTCGATGCTTTTCGAAGTTATGTGTGTATTTATCAAATCGGTTTATAAGTGCCCGGTTAATGGCAATAGGCTCGCCACCTATTACATTGGGACCTAAACATAAACTGGCGAAATGTGGGTACTAGCACCACTGCCTAGCCCTTCGGGGAATACAGGAGTGAGTTTACGTTATGTTATGTTATAGATACCCCACACGTATAGGGTTGACGAAGAAAACATTTTTGACTTTCAGTTGTAAATACGGGAATCCACAAAATTAATTGCTTTTTTTCTATTTTTGTGTAAAATTGATAATGCGGTTTACAAAATACATTTACTTACCAAGTTTTTAACAGAATAGGCCTTATAGCTTCGGAGAAAAGTGGCTGTGACATATGGACAGACAGACAGACTTGACGAATCTATAAGGGTTTTTTGCCATTTGGCTACGGAATCCTAAAAATGGTCTTTTGTAATAGTACAAAATATATTTTCTCAGAGTTAGAAAAACATATAAATAGCTGACTGAATTATTTATAGCATTTTTAATGCTAACTTTAAAGTTCTTTAAACTTTAAAGTAAAATATAAAATAGCTCTTGAATTTAAATATACATTAAGTATATTAAACAAAACAAGATCTAGCATTGATGGTTTAATTCGTGCCTAGTTATTTTTTTTACGTACCTATTTCATTACATCTACACTATTATAAATGTGACTTTAGAATGCTTGTATCAGTGTTTCTATGTCGTTGCTTTGATGAACTGAAACTGATTCTCTAACAAAACACACTAAGAGACTTCCAAAATTTATTTGTGATTTTATATACAAAACAAATATTGGTATGTACTTTTTACTTATTATCATTTTAATTTATGTTACAATTTATAGTTAAATAATTAATTATTAATAGTTTATTAATAGTATGTATGTATGTTTGACATATTTATGTATATTATTTATGTATATTATTTATTGTATATTTATTTATTTATTTATGACCTATACTTAGGTAGCTATTGTGTTTATTTATTTTAATTGTTATCTCTTGATTATTTATTATCTATGGACACCAAACTACCCTGAAATGATTGTCTCCATTTTTTTTCTCTCCATCCTATGGTTGCCTGGAAGAGATTGCCGCAGAGCGATAAGGCCGCCAATTGTATTTACCTACCAAATTGTTATTATGTGTTATATGCTATATCCTTGGTGTACCTACAATAAAGACAATTATTATTATTATTATTAATTATTATTAAAATCTAATATATTCTATAAAAAAAATATCACGGTGTTTGTGGTCGAATTAATTTTAATTCGACCACAAACACCGTGATTCATGTTGCATGCGAACAATTGCCTCTAAGGTCTTATAAGCATACTCACGGGCAATGTCTTCAAAGTTTTGATTCGAGATATTCTTTTCTCTTTTTGTTTTAGACGATGAAATTTTCAAGATTTATCACATTAGGTATCCTTTTTGTTATCAATTTCTGCGATGGCTTAAAGATTTTAGCTGTATTTCCTTTTCCGAGCAAGAGTCATGGTATTCTCGGCGACAATATTGTCAAACATCTTATAGATGCAGGACACGAAGTAAGTGCTTAATATGTTTTTTTAAAGACGGAGTTCATAAGGGTCTGAATCAAAAACTTTTTGGCTTAATAAAGTAAGGGTAAATGTAGGTGAACTCTAATTAAACTCAATTCAGTATTTTTAAATTATGTGGTGAATGAAACAAATTATTTTCAAAGCCTATAAAGGAGCCTATTTTATTAACAAAAAAAATTCATAACATAATATAACATAAACTCACGCCTATATTCCCCGAAGGGGTAGGCAGAGGTGCTAGCACCCACAATTCGCCAGTTTATGTTTAGGTCCCAATGTAATAGGTGGCGAGCCTGTTGCCATTAACCGGGCACTTATAAACTTATAAATAGAATTTCAAATATGAATATTACTTGCACAGGTGACATATGTTACTCCTTTCGTGAAAAAGGAATTCCATTCAAAGCTTCAGATTATTGATGTATCAGAAAATCGAAACACGTTTAATGGTAAGTGAATAAAAGTAATACCCATAGCACAGACATAGATGATTAAAAAAAAGTATTTTCTAGGACATTATATTACCAGTCAAGGTCTTCTAAATAATATAACTTACTTAAATATAGTTTTATAAACTTTTAACCATGTGGTAGCATTGCAGTTAACCGCAAGTGTGTAATAGCTCAACCCATCACAGTAACAAAACTAGTTGTGAAATAAACATTTTAACGCCATCCTATACCCGGTCATTATTATTCAACCTATAGTCATTACATTTTTCTTTAATAAATAGATTTTATTTTCATCATTAACATTTAAAAAAAAAATAGAAAACACAATGAACATAAAGCAGATAATGGACAAAAAGATAAACTTCCAAAACACGGATTTCTTCACTAGCCTCCAGATTAAGCTATCGTCACAGACCATACAAAATACAAAGATACAGGAATTCATTAAGGATCCTAATCAAAAATTCGACGTTGTGATTGGCCAGTGGATGTTCAGCGACCTTTATTGTGTGTAAGTGGTATTAGTATTTTTTCTTCTCTTGTACTTCTCTTTCTTTTTTGTTTTTAAATGCACCTATCTAATTTATCCTATAACTTCACCATATCATTTATTTTATCACGTTACTGTCCATCCCAAAGTTGCCTGGAAGAAATCGCTTGCAGTGATAAGGCCGCCCATTGCACATTGAACTGTATACATGCTACCTATTTGTAATATAGTAAATTTAGTGGTGTACAATAAAGAGTTATATAACTATCTATTTCAGTAATACAAAATTTTAGTAGGTTAGAGTCCAACATAACCTCCCTCTTCCGGCTCCGGCGGGGCAGGTATACGTGGGGATTTAATAAAAATAAAAATAAAAAGAGGTTGGACTCGTGGCCTGAATATTAAACTAACTATACCTAGAAGATTGCATCTTGGCGCCACTTGTTTTTCGTTGATGACTCTATGAACAACGGATCTAGCTATCTTACTGCTTCAAAGCTTCACTTTGAATTTTAAATTTTATATCAAAGGACTTCTGTGACGATAAATGTACTCTAAACTTATTGGGTTTCAGATTTGCAGCAATATTTGACTGTCCAATGATCTGGCTGTCACCACTTGAGCCACACTACATTATATTAAACATGGTGGATGGACCTACAAATCCAGCATATACTAATGCTTATCAAATGGTCACGTCCCGCCATTGACTTTCAAACAAAGAATTTACGAATTTTGGACACAAATAGATGGTCTATTAAGGAAGAGTTTGTAAGTATCCATACGTATGCCGTAAATTATTCCAGAGTGAAAGTGAATACTATTTGATAGAGCCACGTCATCTCTTGTTCTTACACCACGTACTCATGCTATCCATGTGAAAAATATTCACAAAGCATATTTACAACCATATGTTCCATAATCTAACAGACATACGTGGATTAGAACATAGTGCCGATAATTATTAGTATTCTGTACTAATATTATCGTGGAAATATGCATAATGAATCATGTATTATAAATGAACGGCACGGCAGGCTGAGGTGACAGAATACCTGGCGTTAAAGTCAACAGATCCCACGCCCGTCCGCATTGGCGATGACTTGGTCAAGCGCACGGATCAGCTTAAGTACCTGGTATCTGTACTTCACGCGACTGGTGACATTGACGTCAAGGCACGTATTGCCGCCGCGTGGGCTAAGTGGCGGGAACTGACTGCGATCCTAAAATCCAGTTAGGCTGAAAGGACAGGTTTGTAAAACGATCATTAGGCCTGTCTTTTTACACGGCTGTGAGGCGCGGCCGCCGTTAGAGCGAAACAGATGCTGCGTGTCACGGAGATGAAAATGCTGCGGTGGATGAGCGGAGTCACGCGTAAAGATCGCGAGAGGAACTCTCACATTCATGGCAGCCTCCACGTCTATGACATCGCAGATAAAATGCAAGAGAGCCGCCTCGCAGCTACCACCAAGCTATGTGGGTAACAAATGCCTTGCAATGGTGCCCCCACCGGTTTCGGGTAGAAGGGTTAGGCCCAAGAAGTGCTAGCTTGACATCGTGGAGGATGACATGCGTGCCAATGGTCTCACTACCATGGACGCCCAAGATTGTGTGAAGTGAAGGAGGAAGAGCCGGAAGGCGGACCCTGAGCTCCGAGGGCACCGTGGCCTCGGATGTAATCAGGATGAACGTCTAAATGTGTATGATGATGATGACTAATATTATCGTAGAAATATGTGTATTTGTAGCAGAAAAAACTTAGTAAGGAATAAAACCGAAAAATATTTCATTTAACTAGCTGAAATTATTTAATTGAATTTCTTTTTACTTTGATGCCAGTAAGTTTTACTACAAAGAAGATGAAACCTATCAGCGTTTTATTGTGCCAATCTTAAAACAGAAAAATAGACCAGTACCATCGTACGAAGAACTTAGATTTAATGCATCTCTTGTACTAGGCAACACACAAGTCGTTATGGGTGATGCTATAGCTTTGCCACAGAACTATAAACATATTGGAGGTTATCATATTGATGAACAATTACAGCAGTTACCAGAAGTAAGTTGAAATTTTAATGTGCAGTCATCGTCATAAATATCTTGACGACGAAATGATCCTAAAACTCGTATTAAGAGCTAATTAATCTATTTTATTGATTTATATGTATATGGCATGGTTGTCCGAACAAAGGTGTGTACCAAATATCAGAACAATTGGTCAACAAGAAGGGGTTAAAAACGAAATTAAGACCATTTTAGTGCTTTGTTGGTCAACATTTTTCTGATACTGACTGCACTATATAATAATTGTTAATACTTATCGTATAAACAAATATCTCATGTCTTTATCGATTTGCATTTTTAATTATTGAAAGAATGACTTTTATTCGACTTGAATTCTTTTTTAGTTATTATAATTTTCTTCTAAATCAACAAAACAGTCGTTTTCATATGTTCAATATGAGAAATTATGTGTCCTTCATGAGTTCTTATTGTGCATTAATGATAGTATGTCAGAAAACAATCTTGATATATACGTAGGTATACTTTTATTTATTTAATTGAAACGTGAACAGCAAATCAGTCCTTTCTCCAACTTCAAATTACTTATTTTTTTTTATTTAAGGTTATATATAATTAGCTTATCGAAACTCTGTGGTTATTATTAAAGCTATTATTTTTTGATTGAACAGAATTTGAAGAACTTAATAGACAATGCTAGACACGGAGTGATATATTTCAGTATGGGGTCCAATATTAAAAGTAAAGATTTACCAGTTGAATTAAAAAAAGGTATTTTGAAAGTTTTTGGAAGCCTAAACCAGACTGTAATATGGAAATTTGAAGATACGCTATCTGATATACCTGAAAATGTTCATATAGTTCAATGGGCTCCACAACAAAGTATTTTAGGTAAGTTAGAACCATCTTCGTTTGTCGTTTGTGACCACAAACTCTAATTACGTACGTTACTTACATACAAAACAAATTTAATAACAGCTGAATGAAATTTTAGCATTCCCCTTAAACCCTTCATCCCCATAGGTTAGAGCATTCTCCCTGTAAGAGAAGATCGCGGGTTCAAGTCCCACCTGAGCGATTCACTTTTTCTTAACTTAATCGATAACAGCTTCTAAAATAATACATTTTAATGTATAACTTAAATTTTAGAGGTCCCGTTACCCGATATATAGCATAGTGACCACATAAGCATTTCAGAGCATACCTTGTTAGCTTTACCCTTGTAAAGATAGTGTTTTAAACTTTTGGATCTTTTATTTATGCCATAAGGTTTAGGTTTAGGTTTTACGTTTACACCCTCCACGTATAAACCTACGTGGATGGTGTTTCTGGAAATCAAACTGTCTTTCAAAATGCTAAATCCTTAAATTATAATCCACTTTTTTCAGCTCATCCGAACCTAGTTCTCTTCATCACACATGGTGGTTTATTATCGCTAACAGAAGCAGTTCATTTCGGTGTTCCTGTTATCGTTATACCAGCTTTCGCAGATCAATTTGCAAATGCCCTGAGAGTTGAGAAGAAAGGTTATGGTAAAAAAATTGAGTTGACTTACACGATGTACAAAGATCTGAAAAATGGCATTGAGGAAGTTCTCCACAATCCAAAGTAAGTGGAATTTATCCATTTTGTTAAGTTGCAGACGTCAGAAATTTTCAATATCAAATCCAACAACATTATTTTTTTGTTCATTCTAGATACTCTAAAAAAGCAAAGGAAATTTCTGCAGCTTATCATGATCGTCCAATGACTTCGAAACAAGAGCTGTTATTCTGGGTGAGTCACGTAGTGCGCACACGCGGCGCTCCGCATCTACGCTCTCCAGCACTTCATCTACCACTTTATCAACGACTGTACCTAGATCTTATTGTGCTAATTATTGTGTCTGCTTTCGTTCTAAAGGTTATTGTCAAACGTGTTGTTTGTATGTTTAGTGTAAAACTATTGTTTAAGAAAGAAAAATATTCGTAAGTTTAATTTGTTTATTTTATATTATGTTCCACCTTTTTTTTATGTACTTATATGGCGCTAATTTTGTGTAAAGTCTAGAAATTTCAAAATAAATATAATTTATTACAAATACTGATTAAAAGAATATGTTTTTGTTTTGCTTGTTCTTCGAGTCTAGACTTTTTTACAGCACAGATATCACACGTGTTGGAAACTCTGCAAATACTTCTTATGCTTTTATTATAAGTCTATACTATATTATGTATATGATGGTAGATAAAAAGGAACTAAGTACACAACTGCAATGTGAGTCTCCAGAATGTTTATTTGTTTATTCCTTTTAATTATAGAAGTGGCGTAGTTCCGGAGTTATGCAGGAACAACACAGATTTAAAATAATTCTAAAAATCACTAGTTCATGTTCTGTTTGGTACTCTTCTTTACTAACTACTACTACCAAATCCCGTCTTTATAAATTACCTGTCTCTGTACAGACAAAATTTCTACTATTTTATTATTTTTAACTAGCTGTGCCCGCGACTTCGTCCGCGTGGAATGTACTTAATAAAAAAAATCAGTTAATTTTTTTTTGTTTTTGGCATTTTTTTTTTAGCCTAAGTTACTCCTTATTACATAAGCTATCTGCCAGTGAAAGTCCCTTCCAAATCGGTCCAGCCGTTCCAGAGATTAGCCAAAACAAACAGACAGACAGACAGACAGACAGACAGACAGACAAAAAATTTAAAAATATATATTTTGGTATGTGTACCGTATATACATTCATATGCATGTAGTAGAAAGCGGTTATTTTAATATTACAAACAGACACTCCAATTTTATTTATTTGTATAGATGTATAGATAGATGTTTCAGACATTGGCGTATTCCTCTTACATATTCATTATCAGAGTCTTGATTTACTATTAGAAAATAGATAAACGGCAGGTAACAAATATTACAGATCTTATTCAAACATAACTGAGTATTATTTGATAATATTGCGCTAGCCAGAAGACAAATAAATGTACTACAAGTATTATGAGTATTATACTTGTTTTGTAATAAGTTATATTGCAAGTATAATAATGTATTACGGTAGCGCAGCCGCAGTTGTACGGATCTGTGAATCGGCAAGAATATAAACTGCTATTTTTTAATCTAAAAAATATTAGTCAAAGTAAAGTAAACAAATAAACATTTTTTATACTTCATAAACATAAACTGGCGAAATGTGGGTGCTAGCACCTCTGCCTACCCCTTCGGGGAATATAGCGTGAGTTTATGTTTATGTTATGTATATGTATATCGGTAAGTCCATATTATGAAATGACAATACATTACCCTTTAAGATTGTCAAAATTTCAAACTTGCGTGTGTAGCGTGTGTAACTTTGGAATGAAAATTCCTTTAAAAGAGTTCTATCGCAATTTATTTGTAATCCGGTCAATTTAAACCAAAAAATGATAGTGAAGGTACATAAATTCCCAACAAGCTGAAAATGAGTAAAATTGTTCAAAACATAATTATAAACAAACCCGAAAGATCCTCATCATTCCAGTGTAAGGAAAAAAAATCAAGGTCAAAGGTCAAAAAAAATAGTTTTTCGCGATTTTCAGCAAAACAGTAAGTTTATCATAAAAGTACCTCTGACAAAAATCGTAGATTATAAAATTATCTATATAAATGTATCAATTGTTTTTTCCTACGAGCCACCGTTTCTGAGATATACCGATTCAAAAAGTTATAAAAGTTATTATGGTGTAGAAAGGACAGGCTATATTTGGTCGCGAAAACCGAAGTCGTCGCTGGTATCCATACTAATATTATAAATGCGAAAGTAACTCTGTCTGTCTGTATGCTACGCTTTCAAGCCCGAACCACTGAACCAATTTTGATGAAAAAATTTAGTATAAGGGTAGATTAGACCTTGAGAAAGGACATAGACTATGTTTGGTCGCGGTAACCAACATCCACGCGGGCGGAGCCGCGGGCAAAAGCTGGTATAATAATAAAACTGCAATTTGAACATTATTTGTACTTTAATTACAAAATTATAATTTCATTTATTTTTCTTAATTATGTCTGTTAACTTGTTTGAGCTATAGTATGCTATAGTACACGCAAATTTTAATAACCTTAAAATGCCGGACAAAGCTATTACAAACATAGCAATTACATCCAGAAACAGCCGTTGGTAAAGTGGTACTTTTAGTGCAGGTGAACGCAAATGCAGAGCACCGCGCGTTTTCACTACATGACGCACCCAATGTAAAAGCTCCTGTATAGGTTTCATGGGACGGTTATGATATACGTAAGACAATTCTTTAACTGTTTGTTTATACCTGTAAAAAATAAAACATCAGTATGAATATTTTGATTTCGTCTTTTAAATAGATTTGAAGGAGATGCTGTTTAATAAAGTTTAAGTCTAGAAAATTTTATTATCTCACATTTTTTCTTGCCAGGCCATAAATTTATGAAAAATATGATAAAAATCTGGTATTCTAGGATATTCATGGTATTTTAGATTATCCATACGATTATTATAAATTCGAAAGTAACTCTGTCTGTCTGTATGTTACGCTTTCACACCTAAGCCACTGAACGGATTTTGATGAAATTTGGTATAGGGGTAGATTAGACCATGAGAAAGGACATATATGCTATGTTTGCTCGCGATAACCGACATCCACGCGGGCGGAGCCCCGGGCAAAAGCTAGCTGATATATATTTATTAATAAATACATATATATATTATAATAACATAGACATCCAGACCATTGACCCCATATTATAGGTTCAAATATATTTACTGATCGAAAATCAAACGCAAAACCTACGATTTAGCAGTCGAACGCTTAACCGCTACACATTGTCATAAACAGAACAGAAATTAGTTAGTAAACCCAATTTGGTACTTACTTGGGATTGTATAAAATTTCCTGTATGGCTACACCCAAATCTTTATCTACATTATAAGTCAGGTCCACTCTAAGGGCAAACCCCTTATTGACAGCTATGTTGACATTGATAAACTGATCCCCAAATATAGGTATGCCTATAACTGGTACTCCATAGTGCATTGTCTCCGTAGTTGATAAGAGTCCTCCATGGGTAATAAAGAGGACACAATTTGGGTGAGCTGGAAATAGAATTATTATGATTTGATACTTAGTATTTATTTATTAATAGAAGATGGTCTAGTTGATCCTGAAGGTACTTGCTGATGCAGTAATGTTTAGTAATAATTTCTTTATGTCTGAGAATATTGTATACTTTTTTTAACAAATGTTGGAAACATCTGGAAAGTTAACTACGATAAAATCTTACTTAATATACTCGGTTGTGGTGCCCATTTCAAAATGTGAACATTTTTTGGCCTATTATGCAAGTCTTCTTCGAATTTCCACAGCACTGTTTGCTTCAATCCACCGAACATTGCCAGAAGATTTTGTTTAATTTCTATCGGTAATTCTTTGCTCTTTAGATTTGAGCCCATACTGAAGTATATGACTCCATCTTTTGCTGCGTCCATTATTTTTTTCAAATTCTGAAAATATGATGAGGAAATTATTTATCATGAGTTCTAGAATATTTTGTACAAATAAAAATAGAACTGATATGAGTGTATCGTGTTTACCTCTGGTAAAGGCTGAACGTTTTCATCAATGTGGTATCCTCCTATGGGCTTATAATTCTGTGGCAGCCTTATTGATTGTCCCATAGATACATGTGAACTGCTTAGAATCATTGATGCATTAAACCGAAGTTCTTGGAAAGATGGCGGCTGACGACCTCTTGCTATAATGCGTGGTACTATATATTTATCATATACATCAGATTGCATCTTATCGTAGTACAGTCAGCATCAGAAAAATGTTGACGAATAGAGTACTCAAAATAATCTTAAAACCAAAATTTCAATATTATATTGATAATCAGAGTACTCAAAAAGTTGCAAGCATCCAGAGTGGTCAAACTATCTTAGCAATCGGTCTTCCAGAAACATGTAAGTCAACAGAGTGTTCATTTTCATATACACAATCACGCTACTCAATGGTATCTAATCAAACAAAGTTTCAAAATAATGTAGACAATGTCATCTTAATCGCACTTTGCATCCCTTTTTTACTTATTGAGCCATCCTTTTCACATGATGGTGGGATGATGAGAGATAGCTATATAAGTTAGAGAAGGATAGAAAATGTGTCAAATTAATGACAATTTCTTTTGTATTTTTTATAGTTGCCAGTGACTTAAGCCATAAACTTTCTACTTGCATTGGTGAAAAAAGAGTATGAATACTTACGTCAAAAATAAAGGGTCCTGCAACGCAAAATACCCCTATGTAGGCTATGTACTCAAAAATCCACTTCTCGTATTCTCATAAACGCATTATGACTGCATCGACATGACATAGACGCAAAATGTCTACTTTTTAAAAATAGGTACAGTTAGATACGAAACTATTGTACAAAACATAATATAATAGAGTGCAAACTTCCACCGAAAATTAGTAAAAGTAGTTTTTTTTAAATGAAATTCGGGAATATGATGATTATGGCATATAATTTTCGGGTAAACAATAGAAACTCCCAGACCAATGCAAATAGCCATATTCATGCATACAAATATTTGTACTGAGCGGGAATCAAACCCGCGCCTCCTGGGTGGCAGTCGCGTGCACTACCGCCACGCCACAGAGGCTGTTATGTTATAAATTATGTAACTTGCTACTACGGAACCCTTCATGGGCGAGTCCGACTTGCACTTGGCCGGTTTTTAGTTTTTACTTGAGTACGGTGAAGCCAAAGGAAGATTGTGAAAAAATCTGCACGTACAAATATTTCTTTCTTCTTTTATAAGTAGGTACCTACTCGTTGTATTTGGATTAAATATATAGGTACGTAATATAAAATGTATCATATTAATGACGACATACGACATCGAATCATAAATTTATATCAAGAAAATGTTTCCGTTGGCGATATAGCTGATGAGCTTGGCATATGTGTGAGTATATTTCTATTGTTTCTTAAAAAAGGTGTTTATAGGTATACTTATTATTAATCAAAATAAATTACACTAAGTACTCATTATTAATACTTTTTTATTATCTTTTAGCGGCAGACTGTGAATTTATGGATCACCAGATGGCGTGAGACAGGTGTGTGTACACGCAATAAGCCAAAAGGGCGTCCACGCACCACCAACATCCTACAAGACCGGATGTTAGTCCATCAAGTCTTGCGATACCGATATATAAATACATCGGACCTGGCCACCAGAAACAATGTGTCGCAAAGCACAATCCGCCGCCGACTAAAAGAAGCCGGTCTTCGTCATCGTATACCGGCAAGAAAGCCTCATTTGACTAATAGGCAGAAGTCGATGAGGCTACAATTTGCACTTACATACCTAAATTATGATTTTAGTGACGTGATTTTCGTGGACGAAAAAGTTTTTTGCAACTCCATACACGGTCGACTTTCTCTATGGCGATATAATAACACCAGATATGATGAAGAAAATATTTTACCCAATAATAGAAGTGGCCGTATATTGCTTGGGTTTTGGGGATGGATGTCGGCAAGCGGGCCCGGGGAGTTGGTTGAAGTCGGTGGCCGCCTAAACTGTATTAAATACAAAGAAATACTTGAAGAAGTGTTATTGCCAACAGCGCGTACCGTTTACCCCACGGAACAGGAAATAACATTTGTTCAAGATGGGAGCTCTGTTCACAACGCTAGAATTGTCCAAGATTATTTAGCTCAAAGTAGAGAATTTACCTTAATAAAATTGCCGCCAAAGAGTCCAGATTTAAATCCCATAGAAAACGTTTGGGGTAAAATGGTCCAATTGTGGGACCATGAAGAACCTCGCAGCACTGAAAATTTAAGGACACATGTCAACGCTATTTGGGACTCATTGAGGGGAACTACATTTTGTAGTAAAACAGTTGGGTCAATGAGACAACGCCTCCTTGCCGTGATAAATGCTGAAGGTGGTCATATTCGATTTTAATATACTTTTTTATTTTTTTACACTTCAATTTGACTTCACCTTGCCTGATGTTAAGCTAAAGGCAAAGTCTCGGAAAGAGGGTCACCATCGTAAACATTTACCATGTTAACAGTGCTGGCACTCAGCTTGACGGCCTCATTAGACGCCTCCTCGAGCCCCGCTTAAAGGACCCGGGACTGTAGGAAGAAGGAAACACGTGAGCTGGCAGGGAGTTCCAGGTCTTAGTGGTGCGGCATAGGAATGAGTCACTGAAACGCTTGGTTCTAGTAGGTATACTCTGCACCGTATATGGATGGCATCTTAGCTCTGCACGTGTCGTCCTGTGAAGGAAAGGAGAGGGTGGGACTAATTGGAATAGCTCGTCAGAACATTCACCATGGTAGAGACGGTATAATACTGCCAAAGATGCAACATCTCTACGCATCTGCAATGGCTCGAGGATGTTCGTGACTCAGGATTCCCAATAATGCGACCACACGTCGCTGCAACCTGTCGAGAGCATCTAGTTAGTACTTTGCGGAGCCGTCCCAGATATGTGAGCAGTATTCCACGCAGGAACGAATTTGGGTCTTGTATAGAAGACACCGCTGCTCCGGCGTGAAAATTATTGTTGTTAATTTAATTTAGTTGTTAATTAAATACTTATATAAAAATTTTGAGGTCGGTCGTCATCTTTTATGTTATGAGTAAATGATTCTTTCTTTTTCTTTCTCTCTTGAATAGTTATTAAAGTTAAACCTATTTTATTTTTACTTTTTACCCGTATAGAGACCTTATGGCTAAAAGGGATTAAATGAAAGTGGTCACAAATAAAGGTATTTATCTCTAAGTGCATGAAATATAAATAGATACTACATAGTGAATTTTTGGCGCTATATCAAATGGATTTTGTCACTTTTTTAATTAAATAAAGTACAAAATACATAAAATAGACCGACACAAACAGGCGGAGGAACCCATTTGCCATTTGCAACTTATAAATCCAATGACAATTAATGGCTTCCGCCTGCTATCAAACTTATTTCGGTCTTTTCAGGAGCAAGTCGGGTTTTTTATTTTTAATAATTATTCAATCGACAGAAAATTTTAGAAATACGAAACCCTATTCCATACTACTCGTATGATCTATATTAATAGTTGTGCCTGCGACTTAGTCCGCGTGGACTTATATCTAGATAAGTAGGTTTCAAGTAATTTACCCATCATACGAGTATTTATTTCTTACGTATTCATACTCTTTTTTCACCAGTGCAAGTAGATAGTTTATGGCTTAAGTCACTGGCAACTATAAAAAATACAAAAGAAATTGTCATTAATTTGACACATTTTCTATCCTTCTCTAACTTATACAGCTATCTCTCATCATCCCACCATCATGTGAAAAGGATGGCTCAATAAGTAAAAAAGGGATGCAAAGTGCGATTAAGATGACATTGTCTACATTATTTTGAAACTTTGTTTGATTAGATACCATTGAGTAGCGTGATTGTGTATATGAAAATGAACACTCTGTTTACTTACATGTTTCTGGAAGACCGATTGCTAAGATAGTTTGACCACTCTGGATGCTTGCAACTTTTTGAGTACTCTGATTATCAATATAATATTGAAATTTTGGTTTTAAGATTATTTTGAGTACTCTATTCGTCAACATTTTTCTGATGCTGACTGTACCTAGAACAGTCATCAAATGTATAAAAGAATTGATCATAGGTGAATCACAAATTATAATATGCAACAGGTTTTTATATATTTTCAAGCTTAAGAAGATAAATTATATGTGTGACGGCTTACATATAATCGAAGTAGGCCTCTAATAGTCGTCCCCATAACTCTTGTAATCTTTGTGTATATGTAAAAGGAGGCGCATTTGTAGCTAGAGGACTTGCACTATACGCAGGGCTTGGCATTTCATCAATTAATCTTAAAACACGAGCATTTACTTCCATTGGAGACATCCATATCAGTGGGCAACCAAATAAAGGTGCTAAACTGGAACAAAATTAATGAATAGCAATATTTTATAGATGTATTTATTGCAATTTAATTTAAGGTCTTAACATTAGATTGGTTAATAATGTTTATTGAATAACTATTTATACACTGAAGTAAGTAAAAATAAGCTAAAGTTTTTAGAAAAATAAAAAAGGGACAAAAGTTCCAGTGTCAATATTTATTTATGAATTGATGGAAAAGTAGCTAATTGAGTAATTAAATCATTATGGAATAAAAAAAAAGCAAGCAAAATATGAAACGCAAGTACACGCGTCAGTTTGGCAGCAGCTTTTTTGATTAAGTTTTCCGAATAAACATGACTTCATTTTGATAATAACTTTTCTTTTTGAAATATCGGATACTCCCAAATTATAATAAACAAGGTAAATAGCCCGGCGAAGGTTAATGACCATGTCAATCTCAAATAAAATATTAAAATATTTTCCAAATTACCTTGCGAGTATGTCACTAAACATCCAATTAACAACCACAACATCAAAATGTTGTTTTGGATCATTCATCAGCTCCTGCATTCCTTTCGCTTCTAATGTTTTCTCAACTAAAGATACCATAACACGTAGTACTAAGGTTATATCAGTTGTGACAACTTTTTTTTCTAACATGTTAACAATACTTTATTAGTCCTTTTAAATTAGAATACTGACATTTTCGACCTTTTCGATACTTGTAACGGTTTTTTCGCTGTCTAGATTAGGTTTTGTATTTTTCTCGTTGCCAGCCACTGGTCCAGGACATCACGTGTACTTAGCGTGATGATCATGCAGATTTTCATCTTATTGCTTTTCGGCAGACATTTTGCATTTTTAATTCACCTACCTGACTTACCTAGCAGTAAGTATAACCTATAGCTTCTTGTTCTTACCCTTAACCAATATCACGATTTCAATACTTTTATCTTTCTCTCAAATTTCAAACCAAGTTATTCTGTAAAGGGCAACGGTGATCATCTCAATTTTATATTTCATCTACGTATTTTTATATTTTAGTGCAATTTTTTCCTTGGAGTTAGTGTAATATTGTGATTCCTGGGCATTAGAGTCTACATTTATAATGCAACCAATGTGTATGCTGGTTATCAATAAGAAACTTATTTCGACTTCTTTTCCGTACACTTAATATTAGGAGTTATACATACCGGGTATAGCATCCTTATTCGAGCTGATATCGATTAAACGCAGATTCGGTGGTGGGTCCTTGTATTCATAGCAAGTGGCGTACACTACCTGCGTTTTAAATTATTTAGTTAATACATTTTAAAGTATATTTCAGGAAGAAAATAATGAAAGGAGATGGAAAACGGTGGGCCCAAATGTAATAAGTTGAGATATGCTCTAAAAAAATTGTCATATTTTTGTATCTTAGAATAAGAAAAATCACCTCAATTCTCAATCTGGATGCGGAGAAATATGAGAAAATAGTTTTCGTGAGATTATCAAAATGGGTAATCGATTACACTAAAATATTTGCAGTAAATAATTAACTCAAAGTAATTAAATGCACTATATATACTTACATGCAATATAGTGCATATAATTACATTCATATTATTAAATCAAATATCGTATGTAATCATTTCAGTCTCCTTTTATTCTATGACATTATATACGGGGCTCTCTAGTAGACTAAGCATAGCTGAACTATCATGTGTTTCTTGCAACTACATACAAGTTATAAACACAAGTTATATTCATGCACATAAATATTTGCACAAAATGGGAATCAATTGACTACCAAGTCAGAGGGATTTGGCAGTCAAACACGTTACTGAGATCGCCTTAAATAAGCATCGGGTCCGGCCGTTATGCTCACATTCCGGGTTGCCCCCGGCCGGTATGCCCCATAGAAAAATTTGCGTCACAAGAACTCTAGATCAAGATTGCATAATTCTATAATTGTCATAACGACCTTTGCATCAGTAATGAAGAGAAAAAAGTCAAGTTTAAAATAAGGCACCTATATTATGTAATAGTGTAGCACATGCTTGGAACTTGTAACACTATTATTTTAAACTGTCGACTTATGAGTCAATAATATAAATAGTCTAGGTCACCAGTATAGTATTATGAATTGACTGTAGCCTATTCTGTGCTAAAGTGTAATATTAGGTAGACCTCGCTGTCACAAATACTTGTTGTCACAACGTCAATATCTTTTGATATATAAGGATTATCAGAACGCAACTAGTCAAAGTCAGTGGTTCATATGTAAGTGCGGTAAAAACCAGTGCGCGCTCATTGAATTCGTTCCACAAAGCGAATTGCCTCCAGCTGCCAGAAGATCAAAAAAGAAGAAGCGCGGGAGCGAAGCGATTAAAAACATCGAAGCCTCCGGTACACTACTTGCCTCAAGTACCTGTGTGAATGTGTGCCAGCAAGTGCCAAGTCATGGAACGAGTGGCCCGGACCCCGTCACCATCCAACAATATTCGTCCGTACCTACTACAAACAAAGACACACGGGACAACACCCGAGGCCAGAGTAAACAAAGTTCCCAGATAACCAAAGTACAGACAACGCTGGACGATTGGAAAATTTCACAACGGGTCCAACCGTCGCCAATCGTAGTTAAACCTAAATCACAAAATCCAGTAAGTGACAGCATCCGCACTCTGCCGGTTAACGAGGGGACGCATCAACTGGTAACCAGAGGAGCCAAAAGACAACGCACAGGTACATCCAAGTATACGAAACAAACGCAAAGAAATACCTCAATCCCTAATATAATTATCAGGGATGAAAATGCAATTAAGGATCAAGATACACTAAAGAAAATTAGACAATCAGTAGCGAAGAACAGCTCAACGCTCAACGTTATGAGAGGCCAAATAAAAATCTATCCAGATAATGCAACAGCGCGCGTGAACTTACTCACTGTGCTTGAAGACTGTGGGATAAGCAGAGTGATTGCACCAAAACCCAAGGCCGACAGACAACCAGCAACCAAGATAGTCCTCAAAAATGAGACTTACGGAGAATCCACCGATTCCATTGCTGACGAGATAGCCGACTGTATCGGCATTAAGCCAATAGCAATCAAGCCACTCGGAAGAGCAGGAAAAATACACCTACTCATTTTTGATGGCGAACAAAAATCGAGAGATCTTCTAAACTCGGAAAGAAAGTTCTTCTGCGCACCCTCCATCAAGGTCGAACCATTTAGAGAAAACCCAAAACATATAATACAATGTAAGAAATGCTATGCCTTCGATCACTCGAAGCAATCGTGCTACGGTAAACAAGAGGAACCACAGATAGTTATCACCACGCCAGAGGGTACAACTACGAAAGTTTGTAGAAATTGTAAAGGAGAAGACCACGGCGCCAACAATGCCAAATGTCCTGTGTTCAAAAATGTGATAGCTAAGCAAATGGAACAAGCAGAGGCTAAGCAAACCAAGAAAGAAGAAAGAATTAAACGCTCAGTAGTAAGACTGGGTGTTAAATACGCAGATGTCACAGATACAAGGCAATTCCCAACTCTGCCACAAAAAGAAGTCACGCAAAAACACACAGAACAAATACCAGCGACAATAGGCGGCCTCACTCTAGAGGGCCTCTTTCAGATGCAGACACAAATGCAACAGACGCTCACTATGCTGATGGACACTATAAATAAGATACACTCGCATCTCAATGGCTAGCCATAATAGTAAGAAAATACAGAACCTCAAAATCTTACACTTGAATACCCAAGGAATGAGAAAAAAATTCAAAGAAATAAAAGTACTGGTCGAGAAATATAGGCCGGCTATAATTATATTGAACGAGTGCAAGATCAACTTTGAGACACAGAAATATAATATTAAAGGGTACGATAAGCTCACCCACACATTGGAGAAACATTTAGCCACTGCCATGTACATACAGAGAGGTCTAAGGTGGATCGAAACTGAAGTTACCCCAGGCTGGCATGATGAGAATAGGAAGATAGAAGGTATAGGCATAAAACTTTTTACCAACCATACAACAGGACAATATATTAAGGTCAAAGGAATTTATATCCAAATTCCAAACCAGCATCATGCTAGAGAAGAATTGGAAGAGACCCTAGCTGACGAGCCATCCATCATCATCGGCGATTTGAACCTACGTATGCAAAGTTTGGGCCATAGTAGAAACTCCGGCCTCGGTAACGTCGTTAGAAAAGCAATGAAAGACGGAATCTGCTCGCTGAAACACGCCAATGCACCATCTAGACCTTTCAGTCAAGGCGACACCTTCCTAGACCTGGCTATTATAACACACCAACAACTAGAAGCGCAGGCCAATCAGATAGAGAGCGTTGGTTCGGATCACCTTCCTTGGTTGCTAACAGTAAAGATTGAACACAACATAGAGGAATACCTATCCCGTAACACAAAGAAAATCTATGAGGACGAAAAACTGAGAGCTGCCTACCAACAAACAATGTGGGAAGGCTTCAGCTACCTTAACAAAAAAATCACAACAGAATCTGATTGCGAGAAATATGTTGAAACCATGGAAAATGCCGTGACCGCAGCCCTCGACACTCACGCACCCCTGAAGAAATCAACAAGGCAGGAACAACTACCGAAGGAAATAAATGATAAAATAGACCGTCGAAACAAACTAAAACAAATTGTATGGCAAGTGAGACACTGCAGCCAAAGACTCCAACACGAAACACGCAGTCTTTACAACCATGCTAAGAGAGAAGTTGAAAAAGTACTGAAAGAATATACCGAAAAGGGCTGGCTTGACAAACTCCAAGATTCACGGGACAACAGATCACAAATGTGGCGCATCCAACGTAATATGCAGAAGCCCATCGTTAAGCTACCAAACATCACAGGATGCAGTACAGAAATAGAAACTATCGACAAGCTCACCGATACAGCGTTGGTTAAAGAGGCAAAAATAGCAAAAGATGATGAGGGAACTGAAAAGACGACACCGTTCAAACCGCTTGACCTAACATCGACAGATGAAGTACAACTTGCACTCAGAAGATTCAAAATCAAAAAGGCCCCAGGGCCAGACGGAATAAAAGCAGACGCCCTCAAACTTGGGGGAGAAGTCTTCATCGAGGCATTTGTGCCTCTAGCTAACTTTGTATTGTCCACAGGTTACTTCCCTAAAAGATGGAAAACTGGCATGTGCATATTCCTGCACAAGGCTGGCAAAGATCACCGTCAAGCATCATCTTACCGGCCGATCACACTGCTCAATATCATGGGCAAACAGTGTGAGCGACTGATCCTGAGAAGACTTACTGCTACGATCAACCGGCTACAACCAATGTTCCAGCATGGCTTCACAAAGGCAAGGGGTACAGCAACACAGATTTTACGTACTGGAAAAATAATCACTGATGCCCTAGCCGCGGAAGACAGCGTTTCTATGATATCTACAGATCTATCGAAGGCATTTGACTCGATCAACCACAAGGGCCTGGTCAAGAAACTACAGAATCAAGACGTTCCTAACAACATAATCAAAATAATTGAAAACTACCTTGGGGACAGGAACTTGAGAGGTAGATTTAGAACTACCACAACCAAGGACAAACCGATACTTCACGGCGTGCCTCAAGGCTCGATCCTAGGACCAATTATCTTCAATTTGTATGTTCATGATATTTGGGACACACAAGACCACATTAAAGGTCTCAAATTTTCACAGTATGCGGATGATCTCTGTATTCTCAATAGAGCCACGAATCCGGAAGATGCAACCATCCGCGCTGAATGGGCAGCGGAAGTCATCGTTGACTACTATACGAGATGGGGGTTAAAGTGTAACATAGAGAAAACAGAATGTATCATGTTCTCGAAAAAGAAAAAAATATCGGCCAACCGTGAAACTGAAACAACAAACGTTGCACTATCAGAAACAGATCAAGTACCTCGGTGTCATCTTTGACAAACACATGAAGATGAATCAGCATACCGAGAAGGTGGTTAAGAAATTAAAACAAGTCAGAGGAGCCCTCGGTCCAATAATAGGATACAATGCAAAGACTGAAGTAGACACGAAACTAGCCATCATTCAGGCTTGCATCTTACCGCTGATGGACTATGGAGTGGTGCAGCTGCTTTCAAGGTACAGCGCAACGAATCTAAGCAAAATCGAACGCCAATACAGAATGGCACTGAAAAATGCTGCACAACTACCAAGACGAGCACCCACGGAACTGGTGTGGGAGATAACTGACATAGAAGCTTGGCACTTACGCGCCGAGGACCTTAACACAAAAATGCTTGAAAACATAGCAAAATTAGAAATAGAAGACCTCAAATCCCCTGGAGACGCCTACCGCGCGCATGGCGAATTCAACCCGCTGAGGGTTAATCACAGGATAGGTGAAATATTGTATGACCCTAATAAAAAAGGATACAAACGGTGGCCCATCGACAAAACAAAGACTCCGCGTCCCCTGAAAATTAAATAACGAAATTAAATAAATCTATAATCGTATACCTAACCTATATACATTAAATGTTTTATAAATATTTCATCAATAAATAAATAAATTATTATATTTAAATATAAACACACACACACACATACACAAACACTCACACAATATAAATGAAACACGTAATCTGTTTGTACTCTGTAACAATATATTACGAATAAGTAAAACACAGCAAACACAGCTCCATTAGGACATAAGTTAGCTGACTCACCTCTGCATGGCCCACCCGCCTCGGAGAATTTTTTTGTAACACAAAGTAGGCAAATAAATGTTATTCTGATTCTGATTCTGATACTAGTCAAATTTCGCAACCCATTCCTGTGCTATCAACCTCAGAAACTGTCATGACCGTCGGATTCTGGATTTTAGTAAGTTATTGTCAAGTTTTTGAGTGATTATGAGAGAGAAATGAGTCAGTTTTTACGTAGTAACGACTTTCTTATTGGTAAACATTTCAATACTAGATATTTTTAATATTTAATCATTCTGGCCTTCGGTACAAGTTGTCGGTTGTGTCAATGTTTTTGGGGCTAGTTGTCCCTGTGATAACTCCTCAAAATATTAAGTCTGGTTTTGCTGTAAGCATAAATATACCACTTAGTTGACAAACAAGCACATGACCCACCTAATGGAATATGGCCACATAAACGAAATATTTTCACTGATATAGATTACGCATATGTAACAGATATGTAACAGACGGAGTTGATTTTTTCAAAAGATGATTAATAATAACAACCAATCATATTTTAAGTATTATTATGGCAAATAATGAAGGCTGAAAGACCAAATATATGATTAGCGTAAATCGGTCGTGGGCGCAACAGCGCCAGGTCCTCGTGGTGGGTTTGGGCGTGGACACTCTCTCGCTCGAGACCATGGTCTCCAGCGGGAGTAAGTGGGACTGCGCCGCCTCTTTCTGCGAGCAGGTCATGCTCGTGAAAGAGGCGGCGGGGCGGGAGCGGGAGAAAATTCTCCCACCCGAGTTCCGCAGTCGGCGGCTTGGGCGCCGCCAACGTGTCTTCGCCGAAGACCATCGGCCTCCATGACCGGGGCCTGAGGACGGTGAGTTGGCTGCTCATCGTCCTTACAGAAGCAGGCCCATGACGGCAGCGTGACGTGACGGACTCACGCACGTCCCCCCCCTCCTATGAAACGGGATGATACCCGAAAACCCCCCATAGACGCGGGATAGCACCCGAACCACCCCCTAGACGAGGCCGCATTGAAGCCGTGGGTCTATTGGGAACCCTGGGACATCATTCCGAGGGCTTACCCGGGGCTCCCAACTATAGGCTGCTGGGCGATACCGTGGGGGTTTTAGTCGGTAGGAGTCCGGCATAACATCCATGAAGGATTTCCCCCACGGTCAAAGAAAAAAAAAAGCGTAAATCGGTTGTTTTATTTAAACTTTTTAAAAACGCACACTTGTTTTTAGTGAAAAAAAAATTTTGTATCGAGCACAAAGTAATTTATTATTGCACCAAGTGCCTGGTTTAGAGCCCGAGCGTTAGCGAAGGGGTCTAATCTAACAGGCACGAGGGCAATATAAATTACTTAAGGCGAGGTGCATAATCTGCTTTTCTTTCAACTATTACCTATAGGAATAGTAGATAAATGAAACTCATATCAAACAGTTAAAATTAACAAAGTTCCCGCCAAATCACTTTTTTAAATTTCTTTCATTTTTAAATCAGAGTTAGCAGCAATCGTTTTTTAAATTTGGAACAAGTAGGATAGAAACGAATAATACGTACGTAAAAAAAAGTATTGATATCGGCTGGCTGAATAGAGCTAAACCATTGAGATTGGCACCTTTTGGTGCGATTAAAAAATAAACTGTGCAATAATGAAATTTCATACATTTTTATTGCTCTAGAGCATTAAAGACTCGCTTTGTACTGAGTTTTTAGTGTGATTGTGATGAAATTAAGCATAGTTGGAAGAAAATATATTTAACTTCAAGGAGAGCATAAGCACAGGGTTGGTGGCGCGAGTGTGACACCACTGTTGTTGCACACGGCCATGGTCCACGGTAACCACTCTCCATCAGGTAGGCCGTGTGCTTGTCTGCCACCTAAGTGGTATATAAAAAATCATGATAATTATATCTACAGAAAACAAAGTGATCAAATTCACACTCATTCTATGTCATCCTGGTTTTACAGACCGCGAATTATTGCCTTGGCCTTAATTCCCGTAAAAATAAATAAATTCCTCAAACTACAGGTATAAGTAATATAGCCATTAAAATTATACATAACATAACATAAACTCACGCCTGTATTCCCCGAAGGGGTAGGCAGAGGTGCTAGCACCCACATTTCGCCAGTTTATGTTTAGGTCCCAATGTAATAGGTGGCGAGCCTATTGCCATTAACCGGGCACTTATAAACCTGCGATAAATACACACATAACTTCGAAAAGCATCGAAAAGTCATTGGTGTGCGCCATGGTAAACCTGGGATCGAACCCGAGACCTCGTCTCAGCAGTCCATTACCCATACCACTAGGCCACCGCAGATCGTTTACAGTACACTTCTTGCTTTATTGGTCCGATTGCTTTATTGCTGCGATTCTACCTGTGTCAATCCAGGAGTGTTATTAACTTAAATTTAAAAATAATAAAAGGATCTGTTTCTTCCTTCTTTCTACAGTCCCGGGTCCTTTAAGTGGGGCGTGAAAAGGCATCTGATGAGGTCTTCAAGCTGAGTGCTACCATTGTTAACATGCTACTTATATGTTTATAATGGTGAGACTTTCCAAGACTTTACTTTTAGCTTACCATCAGGCGAGGTGGAGTCAAATTTACATGTCCTTTAAAAAAAGAAGTCGGATTTTTTACCAATTTTGCATCAAAGTGAATTAGGTAATATAAAAGATAGAAGAAAGACAAAATCAGGTGACATACACCATGATATGCAGGCATATTTAAAGCATAACATTATTAAATTTAATATTAATTATCTGAAAATTGTCAAGACATAATGATAGGCATGACCCACTTAATCTAGCAACTATCAGAACGTCAACTGTAGGGCTATTATTAGATTACTGAGTCTATTTATGTCCTACTGATTGTCTGTTCATAAATTATATGTATATATCTACAAAGAACAGACGTCCACCGGTAAATGACCACGAGAAGTATAGCATCTTATCTCTTTAACAGTAAACAATTCAACACAAGTATAATGCCTGTGTTCAAAACTACAACAGATTATTTGTCTATTTCTATACATGTATACGGCCATCAGTTATATTCAACTTTGAATTTAAAGTTGAATATAGAGAAATGAATAATAGTTGATAAATATAATAGTGTTGTCCTACAGGGCAGTATTCTGGGACCATTTAGGTTTTAAAAGCAGAGGCATTTGTTAGAACTAATTTAGGTTAATAAATTGTGATATTGTCCGCACCACACACCATGGAAATAAGCTCGTCCGTGATACTTGGAGGTAGAACAAGACGGTATTTCCGTCTCCATTGGATAGTCCGATTGTGGAAGTACCTCCATCTTCCAGAATACTGCGGCTATAATAACCTCGTCTTGTGTTCCTGGGGGTGAGTTAGGCAGCCATAGCTCGCTCAAGGATTTTTGGGTGTGAAAGCCAAGGGCTTTTCTTGCTTTATCTTCTACACTGACGGGACAGAAACTCTCTGTTCTTACGGGGTCGGTAGCATGAGTGTGACTCCCCTGCACACTTCCATAGGCCACGGTAACCACTTATCATCAGGTGGGCAAAAAAATACTGCAGATAAGTTTGTCATAGTAAAGCGAAAGTGTCCATGTCTGTGAAACCCTGTACTATGGAAGCCCAGCGTTACATGGCACGCTATTAAGATACGGCCAACACAAAAGAAAACCGCTAGATTCATGATAATTATGGGGTGGTATTTAAATGCAAATCAAATAAAATACTTTTTTTATGAAATAATAATCCAAATTTCCATCAAAATTACTGATTGCACAGCAGAAGACTGAACTCAAAAGTATTAGAAAACACACTACATTATGAGGATGAAAGTAATGTCATGCTGATGTATATTTTATTTTTTTCTGCAGTACTAGTTTTGTTAAACATTCAGTTTATTTGTAGTAAAGTAATTTATTTGATTAAAAAAGCATATAAATGATGAAAATATATTGATATGTGATTATTTATTTGATGTGCAATTAATAATATTCCATAATTATGTATCTATTGCGCTTGTATTTCTTAACAATGACTAGAGCTGGCTAATCTAGTAGCTTGTCTACTTGACTGCCAACTAGTGCCAAATAATTTGTAAAAAAAAAAAAAATTATATCGATGTCATCAATATTTTTGTACTATAACAGAACTGTAGCAGTGCACTGCAGGACTGTAGTACGACTCAACCCTAACGTGATACGAGTATCATGTATTTTTGAACTGTTGACACCAGTATTGCTTTAGACAGCGCAATGGTTACTGCTATTTGGTCTCTGGTACATTAATGATATTTTTTACGAATGTGACATGGTGTTTAATTTGTTTAGTTTGTTTTAAATGTTGAATAATGAAAATGGTAAGTAGTTTTTTTTACAAAACTGTTAACTGACGCGGTATAAAACGGGTGACATATAATCTATTTTTGATACGAATGTACTTTTTACTTTGAATAATACTTTGTTATGGGTTTAGTGAAGTAAATTATTATTCACATATTTAGGAGTATATTTGATTATACAGAGTGTGAATTATGCCTTTCGAGCAGTGAAATGTATCCATTTTAAAATGTCAACCTTATATATTTTTGTAGCTGTTTTTGAAATTATAACACCTTTTCCTAATTAGTGTTCTAATCATACATATACACGCTAGTTGCTGCATCCCATTCCAAGTTCTAAATTCGTTCCCTTCTCACTCTCGGAACAATAATACAATAGTTGCTCTAAATAGCTGATTTAGTATACTAGGGCGTATTAATATTTTAAGAACGGATTGATAAGCATTAAGATCAATTAAAACCTAATTATAGTTATCGCGCTCTAATATGTGAAATGAAATGAAATAATTTATTTGCCAGAATGCAGGTAAACAAGGTGTAGATTTTTTTGTTACAATGGCCTATTTATATCCTACCATTATGGTGTGCAAATATTTCAGTGATATAAATTATATAGTCTTTTATAAATGCTATAGTCTTACAGCATGCATGTACCCAATCATTATCCAATTATTTAATGTCAGATTTATATTGATGTCAAATTCATATTACTGTCAGTTTTTATATTAAAGTCATAACATTATTTTAAATACTCTAAATTACATTAAATTATATTATTATGATGTCAGATCGCTGATAATATCAATTATAACATTATTTAATTTATATTTGTATAAAGCTATATTAAATTAATACATTATCTGTTAGTCATCTATCTCACGGTGCGACATAAACTCATTTAAATCGTAAAAACATTGTTTTTGTAACCATTGCGTCAATTTTCTTATAAACATAATATTAGGTAAATTCTTAAAAGTGTTCGGTAATTTGCTAAATACCTTTATATCGTTCATGTATGAGTTCTTTTTATGCAGTTCTAGCCTGCAATGTGGCACATATAGCCTATATTTATTTCTAGGAACAACATCGGCTTGTTTACAGAAGTGTGCCGTATGTTTTTGTACAAATAAGCATAACTCCTTAATACATATACATAGATGGTAGCGGCAGAATATTATATCTTTTGAACAGAGGCCTACAACTATCCATGTACCAGGCGCCACAGATTGCCCGTATACACTTTTTTCTGTACTCTAAACCCCCGTATAGCGTCTACCGAATTACCCTACAGCAGAAGACCATATGAGAGTACTGACGAAACATACCCGTGATATGCAGTTAGAGCGGCTTCTATCGAAACTCTTGTTCGTAATCGTTTGATCGCATACACGAATTTGTTAAACCTGTCCCAAAAATAATCAATATGTGCCTTCCAGTTACAATTCTGGTCTAACTTTATACCTAGCACTTGGAACTTGTTCTATGATAGCATCATTTTATTTTACATTTGGTTCTATTGCCTTGCTTTTATGCGTCTGAAATTGAACCATTTGCGTCTTCTGTATGTTTATTTGCAAATTGTTAGAAGACAGCCACTGTACAATTTTGATTATTTCTAATTCATAAGTATTTACATTTTCACAATTTACAATAAAAATTGTCATCAGCGAATAATATTGTGCTATGTCGAGTAACATTTGGGAGATCATTGATGTACATTAGAAAGGGAAACGGTCCTAGCACACTACCCTGTGGCACACCAAAATTATTTTGCCGGTAGTTACTTCTATAAATGGTTTTTTCATTCCCCTGCACTCTAGAAATCTCCACACATTGTTGCCTACCGCTTAGGTAAGCTCTCAACCAGTCGTTTGCTTTACCTCTGACCCCATACTTTTCCAACTTATGTAGGAGCAATTTGTGATCTACAAAGTCGAATGCTTTACTCATATCTAGGAAAATTGCCGCTACTGGTAAACCGTCGTCAATAGTCTGTGTAATCGCTTTTACCAGGTTAAAACAGGCGAGTGAAGAGCTACTATTATTTCGGAAACCATGCTATTCATCTGTTAATATAGCATGGGATGTCGTAAATTGTTGTAGACGCTTCAGTATTACCTTTTAAAAAAGTACTTTAAATAATGAAATTGTAAAGATTTTTATAATAATATTTCTTGACATAGTAATTCTAATGCAATTTTACATACATTAATCATATTTAAATTTTAGAATGTTTAAGGCATAAATAATTACTTCCCCACAATTTCGGGAAAAAAATTGTTACTGGTATACAAAATTTTAAAACTACCCACGTGTAATATATGTTAAAATATCGTAGTGTTTATGGATTAGAATGTTCAAAACTGTCAATATAAACCTTTGAGAATGCCGTAAGGTTCTTAATATAACGTGGAAAAGTACACATGCACTTTCAATATGACTGTTACAATAAGTTCCACTAAGTGCAATCAAGCATCAGTATAAATATTCTGGAGATTTTGGCTTTTCTCGTTTTTTTTCTTTTTCAGATAATGACATTCTCAAGATTTGTATTCGTGGGTATACTACTTAATTCGTGTTTCTGCGATGCCTACAAAATATTGGTTGTATTTCCCTTGCCGAGCAAGAGTCATGGTATTCTCGGTGATAACATGATTGAACATTTATTAGATGCAGGTCACGAAGTAAGTTCTCAATTTTTTTTATAATAATATATTTAATAATTAATAATAGCGAAATACCATTCACTGATTGATCACGAAATCTCAACTATAACACCTATTAACTGAAATTTGCAAGGTAGGTTCCTATAGTATAGTGTGTTTATATCCGCTAGGCATAGATTTTACGACACTCCTCCTCTAAGGGGGTAAAAACGGGGACTGGAAATTTGTATGAAAGTTCTATATTTTTGAAGTAGGAAACTTGAAATTTAAAATGTATGCTCTACATGGTTTGCTTTTTTTTTAAAAAAAAAAGACCACTCCCGCACTAGGGAACCCAGACTCAGAACAACTATTTGTCGATCACAAAAAAGGTGTCTAGTCTACGGTGTAAGGTGTCTAAATGTTTTAAGAGAATATGAATTATCTGGAATCGGCAACTGAGACCGCGGTCCTATTTAATTGCGGTAAGCTTATCTTGTAATTTACAATTTAGTTACTAATTTGCCAATTTAGGGACCGCAAATAACTCTAACCGCGGTCTCAGTTGCCGATTCCATTTAATTTATCTATTTATATTAGTCGTAATTATATTAGTCTTAGAAGTACCTTTGAAGAGACCGTTTCCAATCTAGGCACGTCTTTAAAACATGTAATATACCATTATTATAATGGAGGTTAGATAATAATATACAACTCGTTCGCTAATGAGTTGAACTGATGTCAGCTTAGAATCATTACTAAGCAGATGGAAAATAACAATTTAAGTTGTACTCTATTCTGTACTCTGTTTAAGGTAGATTCAATCATTTAGTCGTATAATATCATCATGATTTATTTTATATATTATTCCCATGTGGTGTCGTAAAAGGCGACTGAGGGATAGGGCAGTTTAACATCCGACAGATACCTCTACCTATGCTCCCCATACTCAGACTCAGGTGCAAGGCTTGACCCGGAGCTAATAGCCGGAGAATATTACGTGGGGCCAAATACAATGATTCGTTAAATGGCTAACCCTCCAGAGGTAAAGTCGTAATTACATATGCATTATAAATAAACAGAGTAATTTCACAATGCTAACCCTGGTGTGGTCATGGTCGGTAGCGAGAGTGGATGTAATGTCACTGTCTTCCTTTGCGCGGCAGTGATGGGCGCTTAATAGGCAGTGGAAAATAAATAGGAGATGGCAATCCGGGTCACAGGAGGCGCAATGGGCTCCGGAGACCTGAGAATCATCTTTTCCCTTTTTGGAATTCCATACCCATCAACAACTCGGGGTGGCTAGCGTTGGTGCCCAAGGCCAATCTCAGGAATATCCTAGCTAAGTTCTATAGCGATCTTTTACTGCCAAAAAGGCCAATCCACTAAATTTGTAAATATATCTACAGTGTGTTTTATTACTGATCTGTAGAAATAAAACATCCTTCTTTCGTACATATTCGTTTCAAGAGTAGACTGTTCCAGTACCTTATTTGAATGAAATAATGCATTGTTATGCATTCATGTAACCTTACAGATGATATAATATTACATAGGGCCTATGTACGACTAATAGAATGCCACATTGGTTTTTATCTTTGCCAGACAGTTTGCCTTTCATAACCAGATATAATGGCATAATGATATTGTATTTCAATATTGTGATGATTTTAGGGAATAATTCAATTTCGATGAGTATTAATTATACCTATGTATTACTCATTGAAAAAAACTAATTTTAACAGTACGAATTTCAAAATATTATGATATCATAACGGAATTAATATAATACAGAACTAGTAATAATGTCAAAAAAGATGAAGTTTGCGTACGTAAGTACCTCACCGGTGGTGGTAGAAAAAACTGGTCCATTATTGTAGACCAATGCAATTATGTGCTTTGGTCTACAATTATGTCCCAGATTTTTATTTAAAATAAACATTGTCAGCATTACCATGCAAAAATGTCTATTGCTGGGTTTGTAAATTGAATCCGATATTTTGCAAGTCATTGCAAAATTATAAAATAGTAGAATAACCAGTAGCCGGTAGTCACGGGTCATTACGGGTAGTTAAAGTCCTAAAAAGTCCGATAACAGGTCTCATTTCAAAACTTCAATATCGTTAAATATGTTGTGGTGGTCAATGGCAGTCGCTTCCCGGAAAATATCGTAGCGTTCGACTGCAACGCAAAAAGATGTTTCGGAAGTCGTAAAAGTTTTTTTTACATTGTAAAATAGCAATTTATATTGTTATTTATGCCTATTCGGGACTTCACGCAATAAAAAATGTTCAGCCGAAATGCACCTGAAACATCGGCAAAAAGTAAGTGAACATTTTTCATCGCGTGAAGTCCCGAACAGGCATAAATAACAATGAGTTTACACCGTGATAGCTTAAAAATAACATTAACAGTCTATATAATTACATTAATCTATAAGATACAATTCAAGTCAATTCCGGTGCAATAAAATTTAATTTCACCTAATAATAAATAAAATCTTTGTCATGTCTTAGTAAAGCATCATTTTATTTTTTGACGACTTTCGTGCAACGTTGCAACTTTTTAACAACAGACCCGTCGATTGCTACACTGGGAGTCACAGTATTCGCAGGTTCTAATCTATTGCCGGATGAATCCGGCACCCAGACCACTAATCTTATATATTGTCAATGTAACTTCATTTTCACAGGTGACATACATCACACCTTTTGTCAAAGAAAAGATCCATCCGAATCTACATATTATTGATGCATCGGACAATGCAAAGCTGTTCGGTGGTAAGTGGACACAAATAATACTGGAATTTATAAGTTTGCTAAAAAGAAAAGGGAAATATTATATTAATATTTTGTGCCTTTATGAATACAATAACAAAGGTAGAAGTGCGAAGAATCGTAGCAAGTGAAAAAACGTTGTCTCTATATACTCCAATTGCTGACAGAGGCGTAACTTTACGTATCTATATAAAAACGTACTGAAACTTTTCCAAATCAACTGAAAAGTATCGGGTTGTAAGTCCAGTTAACTATTAAATAGTGAACATACAAAGATTTGTGACAAGACAGAATAAAATGACTGGTCTTCTAGAACTCAAAATAAGTAAATATAATAATATAAAATGTTAAGATGCAACTGAAATTGTTCAATTCAAACCAGAAAATTCAATGAACGTCAAGCTGATCATGGACAAAGCCGTGGACTTCCAAGATACAGACTTCATGACTGGTTTACTGGTTAATATAGCAGCTAAAACTTTCGAGATCCCAAATGTTCAGAGATTCATTCAGGACCCAAATCAAAAATTTGACGTTGTTATTGGCGAATGGATGTTCAGCGATTTATATTCTGTGTAAGTTACTATTCCTATCAATCTGTTCTGTGCTATGGTTACATAATGAAATATAACTTAGTCAAGAAAATACAAACAGTCAAATGTAATGCGTCTCGAGACGTCTTTTGATATCAATAATAATTAGAATAGATTGATAAACATCATGTAGACGTATTATATGGCAAACACTATGAACATCATTGCTAACTTAATTAGATCTTTAAGCTTAATTAGGTCTTTGTCATAATATTAGGGCCGTTTTACTTTTTGTCTCGTATTGTTTACTCTTCAGTACATTACTGAAGACTATTACATATTACATATTGTGACTTTCAGATTTGCTGCTATATTTGACTGTCCATTAATATGGTTTTCGACGATCGAGCCGCATTGGATTATATTAAATTTAGTAGATGGACCTACCAATCCAGCTTATACCAATAGTTATCATACCGATTACGTCCATCCGTTATCTTTTGTAAACAGAGTGCATGAACTGTGGACACAAATAGTTGGCTTACTGAGGAAGAATTTGTAAGTACTATAAAATCAATAAGCGCATTAACTAGTGCGATAAAACTACTCATTTACTCTCTAAGTCTAAGGGCTTAATCCATTTAATTTCTAAATCATATCTGCTTATTGATATCAACAAAAATGTTTCATAAGGTTATTGAAAGCACACAATCTACAGGGTAGTTTGGTGCATATTTTTCATTGTTTATTAGAGTTTGTAGACCTGTTTGGCCTTTGGTTAAAAATAGTACCCAGAACTGGTCGTAACTACGAGGCAACACATACCCGGTTTCTGTTCGTGACTGTGAATTCTGGGCTGCATCACCTTACTCTAATTACCCAAAGAAACGACGCATTTTGAAATGTATTTTTTGTTATAACACGATCTGCACGGCAAATGCTTACGGTCATGACTGTACTAGGTCTGTCTGGTAAATTCAAATAACATTATATTAATAAGGACTTGATAATATAACTAACCATGGACCAAAAAGAACCGGATTGAAAATCAGAAAACACACGAGTAAAAATTTACCCGAAATACTTCTTATTAATCATAATCCTTTAACTTTTATGCCAGCAAATTCTACTATAGAGAAGAAGAAGTCTACCAACGTTTTATAGTACCAGTATTAAAACAAAAAGGTCTACCAGTACCAATATATGACGCATTAAGGCACAATGCTTCTCTTGTACTAGGCAACACACAAGTCGTTATGGGTGATGCTATAACTTTGCCTCAGATCTACAAACATATGGGAGGTTATCACATAGCAGAAGAGGTTCCGCCCTTGCCAGAGGTAAGATAAACTTTAAATATTGTATAACTTTGTAGAAATTATCGATGAATTTATAAATGAGGGATAACGAGATTTTTTTTTCTAACAGAACTTGCAAAACATATTAGACAACGCTAAACACGGAGCTATATTCTTCAGCATGGGTTCAAATATTAAAAGCAAAGATTTGCCAGTAGAACTTAAAACAGCCATTTTGAAAGTCTTTGGCGGCCTAAAGCAAACTGTAATATGGAAATTTGAGGAAGACGAACTAGAGATACCCAGTAACGTCCACATAGTGAAATGGGCTCCACAGCAAAGTATTTTAGGTGAGTTAAGAAGTTGGAGGTCCCGTAACCATTGCGATGTATTACGTGTAAATGGGTAGTCAACCAGGCTCTCATCATTGTGTACAGTTACACAGTGATAGTATTTATAAGATTAATTTTCCACATAGGTAATAGTTGTGACATACTTTATACTCACTAATGGTGCTTGGAGCTCGTGTTCGTCGCCAACACATCAGTACCTATTCGTAGTTGTTGTAAGGAGCTATGTCGATATTAAAATCAACTAAAAAAAGAAAACTGAAAGATTGTGATTCATTATCTTTTCTTTAATTAAAAGATCGCAAGTAGGAGAATTGATTCCTTGATTTTTTTTTCAGCTCATCCGAATCTTGTTCTCTTTATAACCCACGGAGGGCTATTATCGCTAACGGAAACTGTTTATTTCGGTGTTCCTGTTATCGTTATACCAGCTTTCGCAGATCAGTTTGCTAATGCCTTGAGAGTCGAGAGCAAAGGCTATGGAAAAAAAATTGAGTTGACTTACACGATGGACAAAAGTTTGAAAGTAGCCATTGATGAAATTCTTATCAATCCAAAGTAAGTGAATATATAACCAATTATTAGATACTTCAAACGCGTATACAATTAAATTATTCTTTTTTACGTTTGGAAACCCCCTCGGGTTGACCTCAACGGTCAGCCCCCTTGAAGTGCTTGTTACTTATGTCAGAATTAGCCTACCACCCTGTGTTCCGTCATGGGTGCCTAGTGCATGGGCCCCCGGGCATACCCTAGGAAGAAGATTCTTAGGAACCCCAACAGTGTTTAGCTGCGTATCTAGGATTGCGGAGAGCGCCCTTCCCGTGAGAAAGGCACGCCGTCTCGGTCCTACTTCTGTTAGGACGATCCCTTCCCTTCAATGTTTTAAAGGGAATTTAGTGATATTAAAGGTGATATTAATAATTCGTCAAATTACTGTTTATCCGTGTAATTTTGTATTTTTGTCACTATAGATACACCAAGAAAGCGAAGGAAATTTCTGCAGCTTACCATGATCGTCCAATGACTCCGAAACAGGAGCTGTTATTCTGGGTGAGTCACGTGGTGCGCACGCGCGGCGCTCCGCATCTACGCTCACCTGCACTTCAGCTGCCACTGTATCAACGGCTGTACCTGGACCTTATAGCGGTTTTAATAGTTTTCGTTTTTGTTGTTATGGCTATTGTTAATCGTATTTTGTGTATGTTTAGAGTGAAGATATTATTTGAGAAAGAAAAACATTCGTAAGATATCTGTAAATACTCGTACATTCTATGCTTTGTAATTTTAATTTTTTCTTTATTGTGTAATACATGTGTGTAAACACTTCGAATACAATGATAAAACGGGTGTTTATTATTAAGATAAATAAATTAAGTATTGTCACCATGAAGATTGGAAATGTACATAATCGTACATTTTGCTAGAATGCACTTTTAGAGTAACTTTTAATTAGCAGAAAGCATGGAAAGCGGAGGGTGCCGCATTCTTTTATTCCCGCCACTGAGATAAGAACAAGTATACAGCGTACCAAATGTTATGCGGTCATTATTGCCTACAGATGATGTTCATAGCAGACAGAAATAGATAGAGAAGCGCATCTATCTATTAACAGGTCAGAGAAGGCGATGCGTCATGTTTGATACTTGTTTCCTTAGACGTACAGTACTGATTCTCTTTCAAAAAGCAGGGCCTGGTTTGTATCTTTACCACCTTCAGTTATAGGTCTGTTACGGCAAGAGATCACTGCGTTGTGGTTAATTGATAACATATTTAATGTCGTATCGTTCACATCTTAAGGACGTCATACGAAAAATAATCATTATTCAAATTGTTTATTTCTTTAAATTCAGTATAATGAATGACTAAAATATTTTTTACTCTAAATACATAACAATATACAAATATGACGTAAGATTAAAAAAACAATAATTAAAGTGTACAAAATTATGTTACTCGTGTTACTCATTAAAATAGCTTGTAAATGCAAGGTAGTAGGAAATATTTTTATATGCTTTTAAGTTAAACTATTTTTTTTTTCATTGTTATTTTTCCTACGTGTTACCATTTTGAAATTATTCATTAGCTCATTGTTTGTCGTATCACAGCTTATGATTCTCATCATCAAGTCAAATTATCTGTAATTTTAATAATCCTGCAAAATACGCTGTTATGTAATAATTCTGTTCTACTGGCTACTATGGAGAATTTATCACATTTTCGGGCCCTAGTTCGAAACTCAAATAATTCTATGTTAATTTTAATGAATATTGAAACCTCATATATATAAAGGGAGGGTAATGTTAAAATGTTCAATGTCTTAAAGTAAGGTACACATGAATCGGTTTTTTTTAGGTTGCATATACTGTACAACGTTTCTGAGCAACAGGTACATCGTCCTTATATGTTGAGCATTCATATTGTCTAGTAGATAGCAAAAGTAATCTGGAAGTGTAAATTAATGTATGTGTAAAAAAGGTCTGTTGTTATCTTGACACAAGTGTATAAACCTCCCAAATAGTGGTATTTTTATGTAAGTATATGGTTACACTTATAAAGGACACATACCTACGTATCCAACTAAAGAGGAAACTGATATCGATCTAAAGATACCGGCGAAATGTCACATTACGTATTATTTTTTCCTGTTTGTGTACCTACTGTATTTCCGTGTTTTACTAATGGAACCTAGGTCATCAGAGTTAAGAGTAATAAGAAGCTAAATATAAGACGTATTAGGGACTATTCATGGCCGTCGCCTGCCAGCGATTGTGACCAGATAGTAAACAGCTAATTAAAAAAAACTCACTGAAGTCAAGGTCCCATGTTGCTTGATTAGTTTAAAGGTTAGCAAGAAATCTGTTTAAAAGTTTGAGTAGATACAACTTAAGCTTACTGAGTGCTATAATTTAGTAATATAATAAGATTAGATCTGAACTAGACGCGGCAAATTGGCAAAATGAATTCGCCAAATACAAAAGCGTGAATGATATGGTAGTGCTATTTTACAAAGTATTAAACGAATAGATAGAAAAATATGTACCTAAAACTAATTGTGACCAAAGAAAGAGACATCCACCGTGGTTCAACGGACAACTAATTAAGTTAGTAAGGGAGAAGAACAAGTTATTGCACAGATTTAGAGTTTATAGAAATCCATAGGATGAAATATCTCTAGGAATTTTAAACACAAGATGTAAAAAGTTGGCAACCACGTGCTATAATGACTATGTCACTAAAGTACAAGATAATATTAAAAAAAGAAACAAAACATTTTTTCAGTTGTATAAAAGACAAACCTAGTAACATAGTTCAAATACCGCAAACTATGAACTTGGATGGCATAGGTCAATCGGACGGTCCAGGCATATGCAATTTATTTGCATCTTACTTCTCTTCGACATTTGCTGACATGTCTAATCTGAGTACTTCGTGTATTGCAACCAGTTTTCACATTAATAGTATTGGGGAAATACATGTTAGGCTCAGTAACGTTACAAAATATTTAAAAGGACTTGACATAAACCAAGGAGCGGGACCAGATGAAATATTGCCATATTTCATTTTGAGGTGCGCTCTGTCTCTAAGTTTGCCGCTGTTTCTAATTATAAATAAGTCTTTATCAACAGGTATTTTCCCCACTATGTGGAAAACTGCTAAAGTAGTTCCAATTTATTAGAGTGGCAACAAAGAATACGTGAGCAATTACAGAACAATTTCAATTTTATCTGTTTTTGTAAAGTCGTTTGAAGCTTTAATTTACCCCTGCCTGAAGAGTCATACTACGCAAGTATTCATTGATGAGCAGCACGGCTTTATTAAATCACGATCTACTTGTACAAATTTGGTGGCTTATCATAACGAACTTGTAAATGCAGTAGACGCAGGTATTCAAGTGGATGCAGTCTATATGGATCATACTAAGGCATTCGATAAGGTTTGCCATTAAATTTTACTTGAAAAGCTTTATGCATACGGTGTATGTGGTTCTCTACTGAAGTGGTTCCAATTCTATTTGTCCGGCAGAACGCAGTACTTTGTGGTCAAGGGCTTCAAATCCGTGTCATACAAAGGAAGCTCTGGTGCCCCCAAGGCTCCCATCTGGGGCCCTGGTTATATAATCCATATCCATACTAATATTATAAATGCGAAAGTAACTCTGTCTGTCTGTCTGTCTGTCTGTCTTTCTGTCTGTCTGTCTGTATGTTACGCTTTCACGCCTAAACCACTGAACCGATTTTGATGAAATTTGGTATAGGGGTAGATTGGACCATGAGAAAGGACATAGGCTATGTTTGGTCGTGATAACCGACATCCACGCGGGCGGAGCCGCGGGCAAAAGCTAGTAATATTATAAATGCGAAAGTAACTCTGTCTGTCTGTCTGTCTGTATGTTACGCTTTCACGACTTAACCACTGAACGGATTTTGATGAAATTTGGTATAGGGGTAGATTAGACCTTGAGAAAGGACATAGGCTATGTTTGGTCGCGATAACCGACATCCACGCGGGCGGAGCCGCGGGCAAAAGCTAGTTGTTTATAATGCTCTCGTGTGGAGTCAACTTGAGTATTGCTGTGTGGTTTGGTCACCTCAATACATTCTGCATCTACTCAGAATAGAACGTATCCAAAAGAGATTCCTCTGACACCTAGCTTTTTCTTGCGGGTTGCGTAGGGTGCTACCTTCTTATAACGATAAAATGAGACACTTTGAAATGGATAGCCTATCAGTACGGCGACAATTACATGACATGATGTTCCTTTATAAGGTGGTTAGAGGTGAATTCGACTGATCGATGCTTTTGAATTCGTTCAGTTTTAGAGTACCGCGTCGAGTGCCCCGACGCGCCCTTGTGAACGTGGGATTGTTGCATCAGCCGTTGGCTCGAACTAATTTTAAACAACATTCAGCCATATCACGTTTGTCCAAGACATACATTCGTGCTGGAGATCGTTGAGCTATCGCTATAAGATATCGGTGAGGAGTTAAGTGGACGGTTTCAATAGTCAAATTTTAGACAATTTGGTTTTGGGGTGCGTGGTTCCCGGCAGAGTAGAATTCGGGCCACCCCATCTGTTTCCATGCGGTATCATACAAGGCGACTAAGGGATAGCGCTGTTTAACATCAGACAGATATATACAGCCCAGACTCAGCTTCAGATGCATAGCTTGAGTCAATAATAGAGCACGGAATACAGCAATAGGCTCACCCCCTATTACGTGGGACTAACTAGAGAGACTTTGCCTTTAGCTTACTATCAGTCGATGCGAAGTCAAATTGACGCGTCCTTTAAAAAAAAATAACCCGCATTTGGTTTTTAAGGAGGGATCAGACAATAGTCATTCCCGAAATAACAATAAAAGTCTAATTATAAGTTGATTCAAGCAGAAAAGTTTCGAGGTGAAGCCTTGAATGTACCTAGCTTCATCGTTGAGATGATGATGAATGTATGTAATAAGTATATTATTTTTTGTATTTATAATATGTATATTGTATCGTAGTGTATATATGTAATATTATGTACTGTTCATTAGTACCTATGTATATTTTATGTAAGTTCACCTGTTTACATATATGTATTTAAATTACCTATATCAGACATTATAGGGACAAACCTGTCGTTAGGTATGTTGGTATTCATGCCTCATGGCAGGTGTGTACCTATAGTGTCACTCCCTAAAATTATTCGGTACGCTCTCCCCATACAATGCTACTTTAATAATGCACCTACTGAGTCTTTCTCTGCGCCACCTTTGGTTGACTGGTAGAGAATGCCTATGGCATTAAGTCCGCCTATGTACTTGTGCATGAAGTTTTATAAATAAAATAAAAAATAACTCACCATCATTTTTCACAAAAAATAAATCAAAAATTTGAATTATCAAGAACTGTATTTTAATTATTCTTCTTATTGACGTCTGTAACCTTTTTTTTACATACCACAGTACACGCAAAGCGTAGTAATTTGATAGTCATGTGTAAAGTTATCACAAACAAAGCAATTACATCTAAATATAGTCGTTGGTAAAGCGGGACGTTTAGGGCAGGAGAACGTAAATGCGGAGCTCCACGTGTCTCCACTACGTGACGCACCCAGTGTGATAACTCCTGAGCAGGCTTCATTGGACGGTCGTGATATATGTATGACAATTGCTTCACTCTTTCTTTATATCTAAAAAATCAACTTTAAAATAAAACATTAAAATGTCGACTTTCAAAATTAGACTTCAATCCGTAGCAGTTTTTTGTGGTGTAAATATTCAAACTTACTATTGAAAAAATACTCAATATACAAAAACAAAGTCTTGAAAAAAAACCGTGTTTAAAAATGATTGTAATATACAACGTATATTTTGACTATCATAACAAGTACTAAATTCTAATTAAAGTACTCTTTAAAACAATTCATTCATGCATGCTCGTCGGTTTAGGGTACTCCAGACCTGCCCCTTTTCTAAAACTTCCCCGATTTGGTCCAGGTATGTGCGCCTAGGTCTTCCCCTACCGACAGTACCCTCCACACTCGCCTCATACACCTGTTTCGTTAGTTTTCTTTCATTCATTCTCTCAACATGACCGAACCATCTTAACATTCCTTTCGCAATTCTCGTCACTACATCTTCTATTACTCCACATCGCTCTCTTACCACGCAATTTCTCATTCTATCTCTCAAGGTCAATCCACACATACTTCGCAACGCACGCATTTCTACTGCATTCACTCTACTCTGATGCTTTTTCTGCCACACCCAACTTTCGCTACCATACATATGAGTCGGCACTAACACTCCTCGATGTACAGCCCGTCGTGCCTTTTCGGACAGTTTCCGGCTGCTCATAAAGTTGTGCAGTGCCCCATTCACTCTATTTCCAGCTGTCACTCTCCTTTCAACATCTTCTTCATGCTTTCCATCTCTTGTAAACAATGTTCCCAAATATATGAACTCATTCACTTGTTCCACTCTTTCTCCATCTATACAAATCTTTCACTTTGTCACGCATTCATCTCTTTCAAAAACCATAACTTTTGTCTTACTAACATTCACTTTCATTCCTTTCCTCTCAAAAGCTCCAGGCATAGTTGTTACCATCTCCTGCAACTCATCTGCCGATGATGCAAGTAAAACCTGATCATCAGCATAGAGAAGACATTTGACGAGTAACTCATTCATACTTAAACCACATTCTTTATTTTTCAAATCTTGCAAACAACTGTCCATGAATAAGTTAAACAGCCTTGGTGACGCTACACATCCCTGTCTTACACCCTTTTGGATGCGAAACCAATCAGTGTAAGACCCATGTATCCTCACGCAAGCACTGGAGTCCTCATAGAGAGACCTCAGAGCTCGAATAAGGCTGCTGCTCACCCCATACATAGACAGTACCGACCAAAGTTCATTCCTCATCACTTTGTCATAGGCCTTTTCCAAATCCACGAATGCGCAATAGACCTTTTAACTCTTGGCCAAAAAATTTTCGGCTATGCTTCGCAAGGAAAAGACCTGATCCGTACATCCCATTCCCTTTCTAAAACCCGCTTGTGCATCCCATATTTTCTCATCGGTTTCTTTCATAACTCTCTCTATCAACACTTTCGCATACAGTTTGCCGACGATGCTGAGTAGGCTAATGCCCCTGTAGTTTTTGCAGTCCTGATGCGAGCCCTTTCCTTTGTAAAGTGGAACTATAACGGCCTTACACCAATCACTTGGTACCCGACCGTTAACCCAACACATTACCAAATTAAACCGACGAGCATGCATGAAGAATGTAATGAGAGTGAATGAAGCAAGAGTAGTATGTCAGGATCGTAGCAAATGGAGATCCGTGATCTCTGCCTACCCCTATGGGAAACAGGCGTGATTTTATGTATGTATGTAATGTAAAACAATTCAAACACTTTTGTAAAACCAAAGTAGGTACTTACATGGTCTTATATAACATTTCCTTTATGGCCCCTCTCAAGTCTTTATCTACATTATAAGTCAGGTCTACTTTAAGAGCAAATCCCTTTTTAGTGGCTCTATTGACATTGACAAACTGATCACCAAACACAGGTATACCAATAACTGGTACACCGTAGTGGATTGTCTCCGTAGTTGATAGGAGCCCCCCATGGGTAATAAAAAGGACGCAGTTTGGGTGAGCTGGAAATATAATTATTATGCTTTATTCCCTTTGAAGAAGTACAGCTTCAAAAGTATTAAACTACATAAAAAAATTTATACTGTTGATTGATGACACTTGGTGGAATTCATTGTTACATATATTGAGAACACTTTTTCGCCTTACGGCATTCTGTCAACCTTTGAGAATGCCGTAAGGCGCAACCTGTCAGGTTCAATATAATAAATACTGTGGAAAAAGTACAAGTGTTCTCAATATGTGTACTATCACACTAGTGTAATTATCTTACTCAAGATACTTGGCTGCGGTGCCCATTTCAAAATATGAACATTTTTTGGCACATTAGGCAGGTCTTCTTCGAATTTCCACAACACAGTCTGCTTTAGTTCACCGAACATTTTCAGAAGTTTTTGCTTGATTTGTTCTGGTAAATCTTTACTCTTCAGATTTGAGCCCATGCTGAAATATATAACTCCATCTTTCGATGCATCCATAATTTTTTTCAGATCCTGTAAACATAAACGTATTTTAATGTTATTATTATTAAGGTTCAAGTAGACTGAATCTGTGTCAATACTCTATTTTGAAGGCACTGACGAGACTTTATTTTCAAATTTATCATCATCCGAATCCTGATGGCATCCAAAAGTTATACTTTGGAGACGAGATCTGTTGTCCTGCACCTGCACCACCTAGGGTTTGTTGACGGCGACTGACTTTTGAACCTGGGACGAAGGAGGACTTTGCCAGTGCCTCAACCAGCAGGTGCAGGCTTGCAGGTGAGGTTGAATTGTGTTTCGAAGATATTAGTGGAGAATTACACTGAGTATTATTTTGATTGTAAAAAAAAACAAAGTTCAATACCTCAGGCAAAGACTTGACATTTTCATCAATATGGTACCCTCCTATTGGCTTATAGCTCTGTGGTATTCTGGCAGCTTCTCCAAGTGATACGTGTGAATTGCCCAAAATCAAAGATGCGTTAAATCGAAGTTTTTCGAATGTGGGTGGCTTGCGGCCTCTAGCTATAATGTTTGGGACAATATATTTCTCATATACATCAGCTTGCATTTTATCGTAGTACCTATAGTATAAACGGAACAATACTACACGTTAATACTAATTAATACAATTAATAATAATATAAATCCAATTAATTTCTATGATTATGCATAGGTAGATACGAATACAAATGCTTACATAAAATCTGAGTAGAAGTCTACAAGTCGTGTCCATAACTCTTGTAATCGTTGTTGAAATGTAAAAGGAGCTATATTTGACGATAGTGAATCTGCACTATATGCAGGACTTGGCATTTCATCGACCAATCTTAAAACACGAGCGTTAACTTCTACTGGAGACACCCATATAAGGGGGCAGCCAAATAAGGGTGCCCAACTGAAATAAAACAAAACAAATAAAAATACTTAAATGAGTTGGTAAATATATATATACGTACAATATATAAATAAAATACATATCGCTATACATAATATAACATCTATACATATATACATACTTATACGGAAAATTCTTATAAATATTATTCTGCCTATGGTTCATTATAGATCAACCGAACTTTGTTTTTCAAGACTAAACGATTTGGGGACATCCTAACTTCTAGAGGAAGCGCATTCCAGAGGAGAATTGATTGCACAAAGAAAGAAGAGTGCACAAGGCTTGAAGTGTGAGTGGGACAGTGAAGAAGAAGATTGTTAGACGAGCGTAGATTTTTATTATGGTGCGAACCAAGAAGATGGAGTTGGGATTTTAAGTAAGCCGGTGCATTGGGAGAATTTAATAGCGTATAGACCAGACTGACAGCTCGTAGACTGCGTCGCCGTCGGATGCGTAGCCAACCCAGCTCTGCACGATAATCCGAAACATGGTCATATTTGAATGAATTTTTTATAGCATTTATTATGCTAACTGTTAAGTTCGAAAAACATTGGAAAAAATGAAATGCTCAAGTGAGACTCGAACTCACGACCTTTCGCTTACAGGGCGACGGCTCTGCCAACTGAGCTATTGAGTCATATTTCTTAAGATTGTAGACGAATCTCGCAGTCCTTCCCTTGACCAATTCGGCTACCAAGACACGCCCGTTCCAATAGCTCGTAAGAAGATCGGTAGATGACTCCACCGTCGCCGTAAGAACAGATAAATAGAAGGGCAATTTGAATCACATCGGGCGTGTCTCGGTAGCCGAATTGGTCAAGGCATTCCCTCTTTAAGGGAAAGATTGCAGGTTCGAGTCCAGCAGTCTTTCCCTTAGCAGTGGCATTTGGCAATAGCAATTTGGTCTTTATGTAGATAATAACTGTCAATCTAACTGCATCAATTTGAAGCCCCGCCGCACATGCCCACACTCGCATTAGCCGTCATGAGTCGCATGCGAGCGGCTATTGCTCTCACATGTCGACACAGACACGCACGCGCATGCACGTGCTCATCGGCTAGGTGATCTAGACTCAAATTTCGAGTGAAAGTAGTGCGAATGTATTTAAAAACTCGCTATCACTGTCAGAATTTGAACTTAAATCAATCGCGTCCATCTTGCTTTGTCCTCGTTTATGAATGGTACTTGAGACACTGATTGATGTACGACTCGTGAAAGCAATTGCGGACACACATGTGTCCACCAATATCAATGCGACATTGGCGCAATCTGTTCCTCATTATGATAAATGACTTACCTAGGGTTCTTACCAATACTCAGTGCCTCCTGTTTGCTGACGACCTAAAGCTCTTCCTTCCTGTCACTAGCGATACGGATTGTATGGCACTGCAGGCAGATATTGATGCGGTTGTCTCGTGGAGCATTAGAAATAAATTGTCCTTTAACGTCCCCAAGTGTAAGACAATTACCTTCACTAGATCCCGTACTCCAATAGTGGCAAAATATGAACTAGCAGGAACACCACTGGAGCGTGTAACCACAATACGCGACTTGGGTGTTACTATGGATAGTGAATTAAATTTCCGTGAACATATCAAGTACGTATGTAAAAAAGCCAATAAATCAATGGGATTTATAGTTAGAACCTCTTCTAAATTTAATAATATAGAAGTTATTAAGTTGCTTTACAATGCGTATGTTCGAAGTGTACTTGAGTATAACGCTATAGTATGGAATCCCACAGAACAGCTATATACATTGATGGTCGAACGGGTTTTTTTTTTTTTTTTTTTTTTTATCGTGCGAAAAATCCCCACGGATACCACCTCCACGGAGCCGGTGGAGGCGGTTATGTCGGACTCGAACCGACTAAAACGCACGCCGTCTTGGGTCCTTGGCTGCCGGAGGTGAGATTGCCAAAAGCATATCTCTCGCACCCCGGCAGACCCAGGACCATCTCTTTCGAGATGGCCCCCTTCGGGTTGTGGGGACCAAAATGTCCCCATCTAGCCCCGGTTACGGGGAGGCGCACTTTGCGCCGCCACCGCGGCCTGCTTCTGCTAGGGTGACAGGCGGCTCCACCGGTCACCCCCAGGCCAGCGCTCATGGAGGACGGAGGTCGTTCTGCGACCTCCGACGTCCGGTTCGCCTTTGCTCTGCACGGGCTTCCCGGGCCCGGAGTCTGGTCCGGACCCGACCGGCCGCCTCCTTCTCGAGCATTACTTGCTCGCAGAAGGAGGCGGCCGCACCCCAAGCGTTTGCGCATCGTACCATCGCTGTGAGCAATGTGACGAGTGTGAGGACTCCCACCCCTAGAGCCGCCACTAGGACCCGCCTCGGCGTGTCCCACGCCGGGCACTCGGTCAGCGTGTGCAGCTCTGTGTCCTCGCTCGCATCACAGTGATGGCACTCGGACGTTGGCTCCTTCCGGATCCGACACAGGTAACTCCCGAAACACCCGTGTCCGGTAATCACCTGCGTCAGCCGGTACGAGAGGCTGCCGTGTGGCCTCTCTAGCCACTCCTCCATGATGGGTCTTACCGCCGCTATTACGGCGTGCCCTGCGCTTGGTCGCCCAAGTCGTAGCTCCCATTCCGCTACCATGTCCCTGTGGAGCTGAGACCTCACGGCCCGAATTTCTTCGGGCTCGGGTTCCCGTCCCTGCTCCCGCGCCTCCTTACGATACCGATATAGCATCGAAAGGGCTCTCGCATCCAGGTTCCACGGTAGGGATCCGGCAAGGAGACTCGCCGCCTCGAAGGATATCGTGCGGTACCCCCTAATGGCCCTGCTGGCCATTGCACGCTGCGGTCCACGCAGCAGACGCGCATTGTGGACCGTCAGGGTGTCCGCCCATATTGGGCACCCATATAGGGCCATGGACCGCACGACTCCCGCGTAGAGTCTCCTGCAGGAGTCATCCGGCCCCCTCATGTTGGGCAGCAGCCGCCCCAAAGCGGCAGCTGTGTCCTTCAATTTGGGGGCCAGTCTTCGGAGATGCTCCCCGAAGTTCCACCGGCCATCGAGTACGAGCCCCAGATATTTCATCTGGGCCTTGATGCCGATGGAAATGTCTCCCACTATGAGGCTGGAATCCTCCGGTGGCACGCGCCGAGGCCCATGAAAGAACATGGCCTCGGTTTTATGCAGAGCCACCTCGAGACCCAGCCGCCGAATCCGTTCCACGACTTGGGCAACCGCGGTCGTGGCCTTCAGGGTCGCTTCGCGGTATGTAGCCCCGCACGCCGTCACCAGCGTGTCGTCCGCATAACACGTGACGGCGGCACCGTCCACGAGCTCACCGTGAAGCACCCAGTCGTAACCGATGTTCCACAGTAGCGGTCCCAGGACCGATCCCTGCGGAACACCGCACGACATCTCTCGCCGACCGAGCCCGGTCGCACTTGGGTAGACGACTGCTCTCTCCGACAGATACGCCCCGACTATGCGGCGAAGGTAGAGAGGCACCTCGTGATACGCCGAGCGACGGCGTCCTTCACCAGAGTCCCCACGCGCATGATGGCATCCACGGTGGAGCGCCTCCGGCGGAAGCCATATTGGCCATCCGCCAGGTCAGGCCCTACTCTGGATAGGTGCTCGACGAGGCGCTTTGCAATCACTCTTTCAAAGAGCTTGCACACCTCGTCGAGCAACACTATCGGCCTGTAGGCAGACGGTGAGTCCGCCGGGCGCCCCGCCTTTCGGATGAGGACCAGTTTCCCCGTCTTCCACATCTTCGGAAACTGGCCTCGCTCCAAACATGCGCTGAGAAACCCTCTCAGTCGGGGCTCGAGAGCGTCTTCTTCGCCTAGAGCTAGGACCCACGCTCGGCCTGGAATGCCGTCTGGTCCCGGGGCGGTGTTCTTGGCCTTAAGCCTTAACACCGCCAGCTCTAGCTCTACCCAAGTGACCTCGGGCACGTCGTCGTCATCCACGCTGGGCGCCATAGGCGACCTAGGTGGCGGAGTCATCTGCGGTGGAATATGTTCCACCGCCCGCGCTGGGAACAGGGAGCCAACGACTCCTCCGAGCAGCTCCGGCTGGAGACACCGGGTCAATGGCGGGGCCCGGGGGCGCAGTTTGCCCCTTACCATAAGGTAAGGCCGCCCCCATGGGTCCCGCTCCAGCGTCTCCAGCAGCTCTTTATGAGCTGCTGCCTTTGCTTGCTTTATAGCCACTCGGAGGGCCTTTCTGACCTCCCTGTACCCCGCATGAAGCTCCGCCTCTCGGGGCTCCGTATCTGCGGGGCGGCTACGCCTCCTTCGGAGTCTGGTCCACCGGCGGAAAGCGATCACGGAGGCCTGTCGGAGCCTCGCGATGTCCGCCGACCACCAGTAGACCTGACGCCTCGGATTATAGGGCGGAGCCCTAGGCATAGCCGCGTCGCAGACACGCGTCATGGCCTCCCGGAACCACGCCGCCTCATCGTCTATGTCGACAGGCCTGTCCGGCGCAGAGGCCCAGGCCTGTACGATGGCGGCCTCCAGGTGGACCTCCCGATCCATTCGCTTAAGCACCCAACGTGGCTCGCGTGGGGCCGGTGTAAACGGCGCGGCGCCCGCAGGAGGGGAGACGTCGAACCGAATGTATCGGTGATCCGACGCTGTCCCCACCTCCTCAAGGACACGCCAGCCCTGCACACGGCCTGAGAGCGGGGCGCTCGCGAACGAAAGGTCCACAATTGAGTCGCCCCAGCTCTTCACGCACGTGGCGACGGCCCCGCGATTCAGGAGAACTAGGCTGAGAATATCAGCCCAGCTCTCCACTGCCCTGCCCCTCGGATTCGTGCGCCGGGAACCCCAGTTCATAGACCAGGCGTTAAAGTCCCCGAGCACCAGAACCGGGTGAGGGTAACAGGTATTGACGACGACGGTCAGATGATTCAGCCACCGCTGGTACTCATCTATGACTCGGCTCGGCGAGAAGTAGACTGCCACGACCGCTATTCCCCCCACAAGTGCCGCTACGCAGCCATTCCCCCTTGTCACGACAACAAGGGGGGGACTGCCGGCAGCGGCGTTGTGCACCAGTGCCACCGATCCGTCCAGGTCGGTTTCCCAGGCAGGCCCGAGAAACCGGTGAATGTACGGCTCGGCGACAGCGGCGACATTAATGCCCCACTGTGCGATGCTCTGGAGCAGAAGTGCCTGAGCATCGACACAGTGGTTTGCATTTGCCTGCAGGACGCGGAGCTGAGGATCCATTATGGAACCCCCATCCCCGCGCCCTGCCGCGAACCAGAGACGGAGCGCCTGCCTCCCGGCTTCGGCCTCCCCGCGGTGCAGGCTTTGGCACCAACCCTATGGTCGGCCGGCTTGCCCTCCGCTGCACACCTGAAGCAGTGCAACGGAGCTTCGCAACTACCGGCCTTATGACCGGGTTGGCCACAGCGGAAGCAACGGTCACCGACTGTTACCTCCGCCGTGCACTGCACCCCTACGTGGCCTACCGACAGGCACCGGAAGCACCGTGCCGGTCGGGCCTGCAGGAGCCGCACCTGCACCTTCTGGAAGCCCCCGATGAGGAGGCTCCGCCCATCGGCAACCTTTTGGGCTGCCGCGATGGGGCAGCCGACAACTGCTGCCCCCAGTCCACGCCGGCCGAAGCGTATAGCTCCGACCTTTACTGTGTCCTGAGGACAGCCTCCGGCCTCCACCACGGCGAGCCTAAGCTCCTCGGCCGTGATGGAGTCGTCGAAACCCGATATGCGCACTTCTGCGCACTTGTTGGGCCTGGACACCCGGACATCAGCCGCGTCCAGCCTCTCCCTAAGCCTAGCCGCCAGGGCGTCAGCTTTAGGGCCGCTGGTAGCGCCGGGGACCTCGAAGATCCGAGATCCGGTGCGCGTGGGCTTGCACACCAGATCCGGGATCTCAAGGGCTCCCAGGTCGATGCAGGCCCTTGCCTGCCTCACCACCTGGGCGTACTCCACACCCCTCTCCGACGCCTCCGCCGTCAGTGTGATGACGACGGCCGTCGATCGAGGGACGCGGAGCCTCCTCGGCGCTGTTGCCATCGCGGCAGCCTTGGCCCTTCTGGCCACTTTGGCTGCCTTTTTGGCGGCATTCCGTCTCTTTTTACTGGCTCCCGCTACCTCCCAGGCCCCTAACGGGGGGCTCGAGGATTTTGCTGGAGCCAGAGCCCGGGCCGGGGCTGAAGCCCAGGCCGGGGGCGGGGCTGAGGCCAGGGCTGGGGACTTTTCCCCTTGCCCTTGCCCTGGGCACCCTGAGTGGGACCCGCAGGACCTAGAGGGGGGCGGCGAGCCGTCACCGCCGCCGGGGAGGCAGGGCCCCCCCTCACTGCGGCGGCGTACCCAGCCGGCGTCGCGAGGGGAGGACGGCGGGCGATGTCAAGGACCGCCTCGAGCCGCCGGTTGGTGCGCTCCTCCTGCGCGACCATCTCGGCACGTATGGCCGCCATAAATTCGGCCAACGACGCCGGCTCTGCCGGTCGAGTCGGCGGCTGCACTGGTTGCCGCGGGGGCTGCGCAGCTTGCGCTGGCCGCGGCGGCTGCTGCGCAGCTTGCGCTGGCCGCGGCGGTTGCGCAGCTTGCGCTGGCCGCTCCGGCTGCACCGGTCGGCCCGTGAGCGCTGAGTGCGCTGAGCGCTCCAGCTGCGCCTTCCGCATTGACCGAGTCACCACTCCCGGCAACTCGATCAGGTGCTCGACCCTCTTTTTGAGGGCCTCCAGCTCTGCTGTGACCCTCTCGAGCCGGCGCTGGGACTCGACCTCTTGTTGTTGGGCCTCGTCCGCCCTCCTCGCCTGCTCGGCCACCTGCTCGGCCAGGCCCTTGCTGGCGGCAACGATCTGCTGCACGACCCCGAGCATTGCAGCCTGCTCGGGAGTCGGAGACTCTACCTGCCCCGCCATCATCCGGCCGAGCCGAAGGCCGAGGGTCATGGTCCTCCGGTAGTGGGCCGAAACCAATGGCACCTCACTCCCCGGGTTGGATCCAACCCACGGGGAGGAATCCCGAGGAGGGGGAGCGGCCTCCCCACCGTTCCTCCTCGCCCTTTCGCGGCCGGTGGCCTGCACCTTGTGCTCCCTTTCCTCCTCACTGCTGCTGCTAGTGCCGCTGGCCTCATCCAGCTCGGCCACCCGCGGCAGGGGAACCTTTTTCCCCCCCTTGCCACGCTTTTTGGCTGCAGACCTGGTCTGTAGCCCAGGCAGCGCCTGCCTGTCTTCCTTAGTGGTGACGCCAGATTCCTCTGACGTCACTGCCGCCGGTGATACGGACGCCACATCGTCCATGGGTAGCGCGTCCTCCGCGCTACTGTTTTTGTTGGGGCCGGATTTAGAGCTCGGCGCCGGGCTCAGGCAATGGGTGTCCCCCCCAGAATACGGATAGGGACTGCCGTTGCCGACTGGCAACGGGAGGGACTCCCCAGCTAGGCTGGGACCCTCCTGGGTAGATTTTTTCCTATGATCGTCCATTGCATGTTTTGTTTGAGGTTTACGTCCTCCGACGTTGACGCCCTTGGGACTGGACTCCCTCCAGCCACTCATCCCATCGCCAGGCGTCAGAGCTTAGGATTGGGGATTTTTATAGAGGTTAACTCCTCGCGGATCCGAAGATCCACCGGTCCTGTCCGTTCAGGGTTACGGCCGGGCCGAACGGGGTCTGCACCAGACCGAGTCCGTCCGCCCCTGGGGGTAATTTTTTATAGAGGTTGTCTTCCTCGCAGCGCACTAGAGGCCACCGTTCCTGACCTAGGTCAGGCTTACGGTTTGGCCGCACGGTGGTCTGCATCAGACCATGTCCCCCACCTCAGGACGAAGCTATAGGTGGAGACCCGTCCGCCCTAGAGCGCGCCCTCCACTACGCTCTCTGCAAACAGAGGGACATGTGGAGGGCCCACGAGCGGCCCCTAACAGGGCCACTCCCGCCTCGGTTGTCTGAACGTCTCTCCCCTGTCCCCTCTGAAAACAGAGGGATACTGGGAGAGACGCCGACGACCACGGGCCTTACAGGCCCGTCATCCCTCGACCCCACCTCATTGGGGTCCGCCGATGGGTTATTCGTCAACGGCCAACAGAACTCCCAAGGTGGGAGTCTGTTAGCCGTTGTCCAGGGTGCACCAGCCCTCCCGCTTCCGCTCCCCAGGACCGCGGTCCAAAGGGGGAAGAAACGGGAAGGCCAACGTGGAGGTTACCCAACCCGCACCCCATGGTCGAACGGGTTCAGCGCAAATTTGCCCGTTACTTATACAAGCGCGCCTATGGCTACTATCCATTCCTTTATCCTTCCATTTTCGTGACTGGGATGATTGGTCTCGATACATTGCACTTTAGACGGGAATTCATACTTATAATGCATTACTGTCTATTGCTGAACAATAAGGTGGATAACCCAGCGGTGCGCGAGTGCATCCTTTTTTATGTGCCGGACGGGTACTTGAGGGCTGGAAGGCGACGGCATCAACTTTTTACTTGCCCGCCTGCGTGGCGCTTTCTGGCATGGAAGAGTCCCACTTTTAGAGGTGTTCAGCATTTAAATAACTTTTTAGAAACGAATCCAGATGTAGACATATTTTATGAAAAGACTAGTGCCATTAGTGTAAGGGTGAGGGGATATTTATGTGAAGAATGTTGACATTGTAGATAATAAGAATGTATTTTTAACTTCCAATTTAGTCCAAACTGACATTATTGTTTTGACATTTAATAATTACCTATAATTTTTATATTTCATAAAATTCTTGTGATTTGCTTCAATATCATTGCCTTCCATTCGACATTATTGACATTTGTATTGTATTGGACATTTTTTATTTTATTTATTTTTTATTTTTATTAAATGATTGTTTATGTAATTATTTGACCAAATGTAAGAATGTAACTTTAAGTACTTCTAATTTTAGTGCAATTTAATGTTATGCGTAAAATAATCTAAAGCATATAAGCGCTTTGGTGTAAACTGTAAGCTTATATCGCTAACAATAAACAATAAACAATAGACCACAGCACAGAGTAAGTAATATGACCACAGACTACCAAATTTATCCATATATACCAGAAAATATCGATGGAATAAAATCTTATGGACTAGGAGCCCGTGAACGCCAGACTTTCATGATTTTATAAAAGTTGAAAGTTTGTCAGCGCATGTTCCTAAGACAAATAAGAACGATGGCCAAAGGAGAATATAAATAAAATATATAAAGATAAATTTATTCATTTAGAAAAAATGCACTTTTACATTGTGAATACCTCGTTTGCCAGGACGTGTAGCCATGCCAGGGACGATGGCACTGAGGTCGGCTCGGTGTTTTACAGTTTGGCAGTTACTAGGTGTGCAAAATCACTAAACAATGTCGGGAACGAGTGCAAGTGTAAGCATGTGCGGCGAGGCTCTTAGAGATTTTCAGATGTGATGTGCGCAAACCAGGTAATAATGGAACGTCTTCAAAGAAATAACAACTAAATCAAAAGTAATGTCATTTAGATTTAAATAGATACATAAATCTTCTTTGTGATCAATAATTTAATTATAGATAGTTTGCTTTGTATTGTACCTTGCCAATATCTCATTGAACATCCATTCTACAATGACGACATCAAAATGTTCTTTCGGATCGCTCATTAGCTTCTGTATTTCTTTAATTTCTAATGTCCTCGCAATTAAAGCCACCGTAACGCGCATTATTTGATTCCGATCATTTGTTAGAACTTTTCCTTCTAAAATATTGGTAATACTGAGGTAGTGAGCTGAAATGCAATGTAAATAAATAAATAATTATTCTACGATATATTGTATAAACATTTCTACCTACTACTATAATTACTTACTTTGAATAAGTGGGAAGTTAATGCGAAATTCCTCCTGATAGCCCAATGCAAATAGCTCTAAAAACGACAAAAAAGGGGAAAAATTAATAACAGCATGAGACCTGTTAGAAATTAAAGACATTGTAATTCTCCTCAGTGCCTCAAATCGAGCTTTCTTTTTCATTATTTGTTTGGCTTTATTTCCTTTAATTTCCAACAAGCCCTATTCTGTTATTACCTTCCAAAAAGCTATCTGCACTGAACTATGACCCTCAATTTATAGTAGAGTAAGTATATGACATAGCATCTATCTAGTTTTTTATAATTACAGGATTTTTTCTTGAAATCTTTCACTCTTACAGGTATTGAATTCCCATAAATTACGCTGTCATGCACTTTTAAGAAGTATTGTCAAATATTGTCTTTATTTGCAGAATGGACGGCAAATCACAAGTAGCGAGGTGTAAATCTGAATTACTCAACATATGTATGTACGGTGTCTAAAACTATACACCAATAATTTGGAATTTATACATACCAGGGAAAGTATCTATATTTTCACTGACATCGATTTGACGAAGGTTCGAAGGTGCATTCTTATATTCAAAAGTAGTGACGTACACCACCTGCGTATAAGGTATGTAATTACATTTTTTACCCGACTGCCAAAGGAAGGAGGGTAATTTAAAGTAGAAACATTCCCATTCAACCTAGAGGACTTCAATTTATGTTCACGAGCAAAATAGCGTTTCCTGTCAATTTCGTTACTACGTCAATACCGTCTGGCCAGCGTATAAACACTATGCTAAAGCCTCTCAGCATTGGAAGAGGTCTATGTCCAGCAGTAGACTGCAATAGGCTAATCGATTGATTAATATTTTTATAATACATTTACGAAGCATGTATGTACAACTAATATCAGTAAAAATAAGCTTCATAAAATATCATAGATAATAAATAATCTAAGATTAGATAAACCAAAAGGATATGCAACTTCACCAACCTCGTTCCCGTCTTTAAGAAGCTGTTTGACTACAGCATCACCTAAATTCGCATGACTCCTTGACGGCACAGGATATACGACTAGCGCTCTGTAGGCATGACTCGAGTCCAAGCCAATAGTCAGCCCAATCAGTAAATAAATTAGCGTATACATTATCTGAAAAGATGAAAACTATTTTTTTTTTAAATAACATTAATTATGAAGAATACAAAACTCGTTGAAGTGAAGTACTTGCGACAGTTGCGACCAAATCGAACTAAATGAACCAATCAAAGATTCAATATTGCATAGTAGGCTACCTGTTCCATTATCATCACACAATATTATCACGAGAATAATAAATTGTGTTAATTCGTGCAGTAAGTAGCCTGTAGAATTACATTCAATGTGAATTATTCCACTTAAATCACCTAGGGTAAATCAAGGATACAGCAATTTTCTCTACTTAACTTCTCAGGTAGTGTTGGTAATTCTGGTCCACTTTTTTTACTGTACGAAATACCCTTTAGATGCAAGACCCCCCCGCCGCCACCGCGGCTAGTGGAGGTGGTTATGTAGGACTCGAACTAACTATAATCAGACGCCGTCTTGGGCCTTCAGTTGTCAAAAGTGAGATAGCCATTGACATATCTCACGGACCGCCCACGGCCAGGCTTCAGTTTCGACATGGCACCCAATTCTAGTCCACTAACAGTATTCAAGCTTTCATCAGATACCTACAGTGTTGTGTGTGTATTCTATTGATCTATTCGTAGGTACTAGTTACACTTGTTCTTTAACCTTGCTCCTTATTTATATGAAAGAACTTGAAATGAAAGAACATTTGCGCGTTTTCTTACTACTTTCACAACATTACTTTTATTCCTTGTTCATTTTAACTCTAAATTATTATTTTACGAGTATAACCTTTCACTGTAACTGTTTTCAACTTTAAACCAATACATTATCTACTGTAATTTGGACATCAATGAATCATAAAATTATTTCGTATTACATAATGAAGGAATAAAATTATTTGTCATTGTGTAGATTATTTTGCTCACTTTATCAATATTTTTTATTTTTTCAGGGCCATGATGTGACTAATCCATTGCTTCAATACATATTAAGCCATTTTAGAATTACTTACTGATTTCTTCGTACTCGAAATATGGTGTTTTGAAAGCCTTGTTTGATTCAATCCAAAAGAGATCATAAAATAATAAAACGACTTATCACACCAGTGTCAGGCATTATACTAAATATATATTGTTGTATATTTAGACATGCAATCATATATGTATTTATCTTTATTGTAGCCCAAACCAAAAGTCGATTGCAGATTCAACCGACAATTGTTTAAAAAAAATTGTACAATGCACTGACCAATTTTATCTATATTATGTCAGATAGTTTGATAACCATAATATTATTATCTTATCACTCTAAAACGATATATATTCATCGATATTTATATTATAGGGGGGGGGGGGGGAGGGGCAATCATCATTATATGCTCTATATGTACACTTGTGAACGAACGAGTCTCTGGCGCTAACTTTCCTCCTACAAAAGATACTTCGTTCCATGGGTTGTTTTACCTATGTAACGAAGGCAAAAAATCCTCTGACTAAACTTAAGAGAGGAAGACTGAAGAAGACTTTATTGAACACAGCTTTTTACTTTAGTTTATAAAATGATTTTTACCTTCGCGCAGTCCGTAATCATTTTATACTTTTTGATAAAAAATTTATTAAGATTAGTAAGTAAAATACTTAAAGAATTTTAGCAAACAAAAGTAAATAACATATAATTCGGTTTTTGCATTTCCATTCTTATTTCAATTTCAATAAATTTCTGTAACACGTAATCAGATATATTGCTAATAGTACATTGTAAGGCGCCACGCCTTAAAACTTTTGGCAATTACTTTGATGAATCTACTTTTGATGAATCCGAGATAATAGAGTGCTACATTTCATTGTAGTCGATAGATAGACAACTCTTTTTTTTGCTAAAGGCAAAGTCCCGGAAAGAGGGTCACCATCGTAAACATGTACCATGTTAACAATGATGGCACAATGCCTTTTCACGCCCCGCTTTAAGGACCCGGTACTGTATTAAGAAGGAAACACGTGTGCTGGCAGGGAGTTCCAGGTATTAATGTACTAGAAGGTATATTCTGCACTAGGCGCGTGACATCTAAGCCCTGCACGTGCTGTCCTGTGGAGGAAATTAGAGGTTGGAACTAATTGGAAGAGCTCATCAGAACATTCACCAAGGTAGAGACGGTAAAATACTGCCAAAAACGCAACATTTCTACGCATCTGCAAAGGCTCGAGGGTGTTCGTGATCTCAGGATTCCCAATACTCATAATTGTATTCGTAAAGTTGCATTTGGAAATAATTAGCTGACGGGTCAATAAAATTTATTTCATTATGAATATGTTTTTTATGTATGAGGTTTAAGAACTTGTGTGTAAATTACTAAACAATTTCAAAACATTTACAGATACCCTTTAAACTAAGAAAAAACACTGCATTACTTCTGGTACGCATTTATTATGACGCTTCCTTGAGCAATACTTTTTATCTCTTAATCGCAAAAAGTAGTAACAAATGTAATACCGTGACCGAGCGGCAATATCTTTTACTGTGCTAAAATCATTCCGGCAAAATCAACGGAATTAGTTATACTATCTTTTACATTAAGAATAAAAAGCTGAAAGCAAAACTAAATAGTGAATATGTAAAGAAAAAACAAATAAGATTGTAAAATCAATATATATATTTGAAACCCGTTTATTATAAATATATTTTTTTCATCTACATAGATCAACAAATATCAAACATATTCTAAACAGCTAAGTAAATTAATTCTAATTCTTTTTCTTGTTCGCCTCTACTTTCTTTGAGCATATAAAGGTACAGGTTAGTCTGAGTAATTTACAAATAAATATTATAGCCACTAAGAGTATAGCAATAAGATCTAGGTAAAGACGTTGATAGAATGGCACATCTAAAGCTGGTGAACGTAGGTGTGCAGCACCACGTGTCTCTACTACGTGACGCACCCAGAATGCCAATTCATCGCTGGGCTTTACTGGACGGCTATGATATACTTTTGACCATTCTTTAGCTTTCAAGCGGTAGCTGTAAATAAAAAAGCTTAATTAATATACCTCAAAAGTAAGATCACGTTTGTTAATCTTTACAATGTACTTAATAATTTTGGGACATAACACAGTGTTAAGTCTGAGCATTATTAGTTCTTGAATACAGAAAATAAAATATGTGTAAATTATAATAATAGTCAAATAGACAATAAACACATTACCACACTTAAGCAATCAATAATCATTGGTGTTTATGCTTATGCTGTTTCTGCTACATAATTATTTATATATTTATTAGTTAGGTTATCATAACTAATCAACATTGTCGCAAAATCACAAATAAGTTCTTGATTGATGTAGTGGACATTATAATTTAAACAATCACTTACGTGAAGTCTGTTGTAATTTTTTCTATTGCAACTTTCAAGTCTTCGACTACGTTATAGGTCATATCCACTTTGATACCAAAACCCTTTTTCACAGCCTTTTTAATGTTAGTAAACTGATCACCAAATGCAGGCACTCCAATTATAGGTACACCGAAGTGTAATGTTTCAGCAGTAGACAGAAGACCTGCATGAGTTATGAACACAGCACAATTTGGATGAGCTGGAAAGTAAATGAAGTTTAGTATTGTGAAATGTATAGCAAAATTAATGAAATAATGATAATACTGTACTAAATTTAAATATAACATACATAAAATGCTTAGTTGTGGTAACCAAGTTGCTATGTGGACATTTTTGGGAATATCAGGTAACTGTTCTTCGAACTTCCACAATACAGTTTGTTTCAGGCCTCCCAACATCTTTAATAAATTCCGTTTTATATCCTCTGGCCAATCTTTGCTTCTTAAGTTTGATCCCATGCTGAAGTATATTACTCCATCTTTGGCGTTGTCCATTATTTCCTTCAGGTCCTAAAAAGATATAGCCTTTTTTTAAATTATTTTTTTCAGTTTGCAGAGCATTCCCCCTGTAAGGGAAAGGTCGTGAGTTCGAGTCTCACTTGAGCATTTCATTTTTTCCGATGTTTTTTCGAATATAGTCTATTTAATGTTTTTATGGAATAGAACATTATTGAAAATTTGGAAGACATAAAATATACCAGTCCAATATTATTAATCCATTTACATAACATTTTCGATAACTCATTTTATTATTGTCAGTTAGATAACACAAGTGATGAAGTTTCATAACTTACGTATCTGGGAAAAAATATATAATGGAAAACATAAAAAGCAGTTTTAACAAAAGGAAATTACCAATTAATAGTGAAACAGCAAGATTATGTGCTATTAGTCTCACAAATACACTGACCGCCTGAAGGGTATAATTCAAGTTTTTATACCTCTGGTAAAGGTTTAATATCTTCATCAATGTGGTACCCTCCAATCGGTTTATAGCTTTGAGGTAGACGAACAGCTTCTCCCATCGAAACATGTGAATAGCCCAACACCAATGATGCATTAAACCTAATGTCTTGAAATGAAGGTGGTTGACGTCCTCTTTTTAATATCACTGGCGCTATTAGTCGGTTATATGCTTCAGTTTCCATTTCATCGAAGTATCTGAAATATTGATTCTACAGTGAAAATAAAACCAAGGCAATTTATCCTATAATATTTTTGAGTACAATTTTTAAAGAAATTATATTTAGGTAGAGCTCGGTGACTATAAGGCATTATATTAAGCTTGTAAAACTCAATATAATATTTATGTGAATTTGTGCAAACCAATAATAAATTTTATTTTGATAGATCTAAATCCTGTCTGTTTTAGGTAATATTTTGAGATTTAGATCAACATCAATGAGACCAAATGAAATGAAAACGAATCTTCAATAACATTACGTCTACTTGCATAAACTATTTTGAGGAGAAAGGTCAAAGAAAAAATATTCCTCTTTCCATACACAAAGTCCATCCCTGATGCAAAATAAGACCTTCGATTTAGATTAAGAAGAAGAAGAAATTTTTGATCGGTCCAGGCGGGATTTGAACCCACGATCCTTCTCTTGCGAGGAGAATGCTCTGACCACTGAGCCACCGGCTAGCATGCTATTTAGGAGAACGTTCACCTGTAATATAGATATTCTGCTTTTAATAAAGCCCACAATTCTTCCACACGCTGTTCGAATGATAATGGTAGCACATTTGTGGACATGCAATCTGGTATATGAGTAGGATTTGGTACAGCATCTATTCGTCTTAGAATATCAGCGTTAACCTCTATAGGAGACATCCATATTAATGGACAGTCGAATACTGCTGCAAAACTGTAATAAAAATGTAATCATTAAATAACTATAATGTTATTTACCAGTACCGATATAGACATGATTTTTTTAATTGTACGTTAATGAGAAAGTTTAAAGAATTAACAAATAATAGTTATGAGCAACCAACCAATGTTTTACTGAAATAACAGAGTATGGTACAATTATGCTGGGATTAACAGCACATTTAAGAACAGTTACTAGTACTGCAGACTGACGATAACAAGTGATCATGAAAAAAAACTGCCAAGAAAAAAATAATCATTCAAAGTAAAACTTAAGTAATTTTGATTTTAGTTGTAAGTTTAATTTGTACATCATTTTATATGTTATAGAATACGCACAGTATATGCTACATTAATGTCTTACCTAGCTAATACATCATTATCCATAAATTCAACTATCACCACATCAAATTGTTCCTTAGGATCACTTATTAATTTCTGTACTTCTCTGTTTTCTATAGTTTTTATACCAACATCAGTCATAAAGCGCTTTACGACTTCTGGGTCATTTGGAGCTTGGCTTTTCATTATAGCTTCAATATTAATGGAATCCGCTAAAATACAAGAAAATATTTTTTATTACTCGTAGATAAATGCAATACATTATTATATACAAATCGAAACATAATTAAATGCTACTAAGAAAAAAAAAGATATAAGATCAACCAGTTGCAGTAATAGCATCAAAAAGTTCCAATTATTTCAACATTGTTCGTTTTCTGTAAAAGTTGAAGTTTCTAGACTAAATTGATCCTATTATTTCAACATTTTTATTTAATTTTCAATTACAAAGGATAGCTATACAAGCAAGTAACAATTAGTTCAACTTTTTATTTTTATTTATCAATTACAAAGAAACCCATAGTTTTTAGTTGGTACACGTTATGCCTGTAAAATCATAATTGATATTTTTGAATGAAACATTTGGTGGAGCGCTTATGTACTTTCTTAATTATTTCCCACACAATTTAATTGTGTTTCAATTTTGTAATTTAAGAAACCGCTTTTATGAACGAATAATGTTTGAATATTGGCGCTCATTTGTTGACCACTCAGTGTTGAAGAAGGCCAATGGATGGCGCTGCGCACGGATTTTTCGAACTATATTTTGAGAATGAAGTTTCTACGAGCGAGACTCTCAAGCACCACGGCGGATCATCTACCCGCTCGCATTTTTTGATTAGTCACTAACCCGCACCCAGCACCGAAAGGTGTCCATGACTCCGCTCCGCACCAAACGGAAGTTTGAGTAATTCAACTCCTCGTTTCTTTTTCTGTGTAATTCTATAAGTTCCTTTGGCCACATTCTCAAGTCAGTATAAGTGAAGTGTATCGGAAGAAAACGACAAATTCAAGAAAATAAACGGCCGGTCGAAAACATACCTACCTACCAGCACGTGCCAGGAACCACGCCTGTCTACAGCTGAATCCTCACGAGGTGGAACTCAGGTCAGTGCCGGTTCTCTTACGTTTTCATTCATAGAAGCGGTCACATGTGTATTTTCTTTTCATTACAACCTAACTGCTGGTCATAGGAGCTTATACGCTTTGTGTGCAAACACACCAATGGCAGGACTATTTACACGTCCCACCAACATTTTTTTTTATAAAGTTCACATTAAATTGATTGAATTTCACCTCGCCTGATAGTAAGCTAATGCAATGGCACACAGCTTGACGACCTCATAAGATGCCTTTTCACGCCCCGCTTAAAGGACCCGGGACGGTAGGAAGAAGGAAACACGTGAGCTGGCAGTGAGTCCCAGGTCTTAATGATGCGGCATAGGAATGAGTCACTGAAACGCTTGGTTCTAGAAGTTATTTTCTGCACCGTATACAGATGGCATCTTAGCCCTGCACGTATTGTCCTGTGACGTGTGTGTATTTATATATCTTTGTAAGAGCTATACCTACTGATAACCTTAGATAACCTTTTTGTGTGCAAGGAGATTGCATTACTGTCTAGGAATATTCACAGAGCAGATTTTCTATGATTTCTGAATATTATCAATTAATTGTATAACTATAACTATACTATGACTTTTATTGAAACTTGCTTGTATATAGTACCCCGCCACCCCGTGCGAACCATGGGTAGTTAGGGTACAGCTGGTTTACTATCCATTTGCATAAAAAATAACTATATATTTTTTTGACATATGGTTACCATTTACTAAAGATATTTATGCATTTTTTTATCCATAACAAATTTAGCATATTTATCTTAATTATGAATAAAATTATGCATAACTAAATATATTAGAACTAAATATAAATATGCAAGCCATGTCGACGGACGAAATAGGAGCCCACTGGGGCTCCTATTTCTTCTCGCGCTAGCACAAGAAACCTAACACGAAAGGCAAAATGGCGGAGGTCTCGCAAAACCCTTCTAACTACCCTCCTAACCTATGTCTATCCGTGTCGGGGCATGCGGTGTTCGCGAAATCATAAATAAAATGGCCTAATATATTCCACAGTACATATTTTTTTTTTTTTTTTACACTGGACACGTCAATTTGACTTCACCTCGCCTGATGTTAAGCTAAAGGCAAAGTCTCGGAAAGAGGGTCACCATCGTAAACATTTACCATGTTAACAGTGGTGGCACTCAGCTTGACGGCTTCATTAGATGCCTTTTCACGCCCCGCTTAAAGGACCCGGGACTGTAGGAAGAAGGAAACACGTGAGCTGGCAGGGAATTCCAGGTCTTAGTGGTGCGGCATAGGAATGAATCACTGAAACGCTTGGTTCTAGCAGGTATACTCTGCACCGTAAATGGATGACATCTTAGCCCTGCACGTGTCGTCCTATGAAGCAAAGGGGAGGGTGGGACTAATTGGAAGAGCTCGTCAGAACATTCACCATGGTAGAGACGGTAGAAAACTGCCAAAGACGCAACATCTCTACGCATCTGCAAAGGCTCGAGGGTGTTTGTTATTCAGTTTGCAGCGAACATCCATACCGAGGATAGTGAGGTGATCCTGCAGTGGCAGTGGTGTGCTCTGAAGAGTAGGAAGGGGAAGGAAAGGAGATACCTTTGCTGTAAACGCACATGCCTGGGTCTTCTTGGCATTGAACTCGACCAGGTTCCTAGCGCCCCACTGAGAAATGTGGTCCAGGATCCGGTCCAGCTCAGTGACAAGAAGCTGCCTTTTTTCCGCGATATCAGACTGCTTGGCCGCAGGGTGTGCGTAAAAACTCCCGTGTAAGGTGCTGTCGTCTGCATAGCAGTGAATGTTTCCGTTACAGAGCATGTCATTAATATGCAGAAGAAAGAGAGTGGGAGATAAAACGGAACCCTGCGGCACGCCAGCATTTACCTGCAAGAATTCCGAAGCTCGTCCATCACAAAGGACGCGAATACGGCGCCCCTGCAGGAAGCTTGCAACCCAGTTACACAGTCTAGGAGGCAGGCCGAAGGCTGGTAGCTTGGAAAGAAGCGATTTGTGCCATACCCTATCGAAAGCTTTGGCGATGTCAAGACTAATTGCCAGTGACTCACCGTGCTTCTCCATAGCCTCACCCAAAAGGTGGGTCATGTACGCCAGAAGATCACCCGTTGACCGTTTCGGTCTGAAACCGTATTGCCGGTCACTAAGCAAGGAGTGATCCTCTAGGTGGCGCATGAGCTGTGTGTTAATTATGTGCTCGAACACCTTGCACAGCACTGAGGTGACGGCTATGGGTCGATAGTTGGCTGGGTCCGAGCGATCCCCCTTCTTGGGGATCGGCTGGACATTCGCCTCCTTCCAAGCCGAGGGCACTGTACCCGAACTGTAGGACAGTCGGTACAGCCGCGTTAGCAAAGGAGATAACTCCGCTGCACATTTTTTAAGTACAACCGCTGGAATACCATCAGGACCACTGGCTTTCCGGACATCGAGTGATTGCAGTACTGCACGGACATCGCGTTGCCTGATACGTATATCAGGCATTGCGTGGTCACCAGTGGGCATTGTCCGTGGTTGCATACCACAATCATCGACTCGGGAGTTGGTCGCGAAGAGATTGACCAGCAAATTTGCTTTCTCTTGCGGCTCATGGGCCAGAGATCCATCGGGATTGCTCAGCGGGGGCAGCGAGGGCTGGCAGAAGTTGGCTTGCACGGCTTTGGCCAGTTGCCAGTAGCCACGGCTACCCGTGGGATGCGCCACTAGCTCTTGGCCCAGCCGTGCTATGCGCTGGGCATCCGCCCTGACGCATGCCCTCTTGCAGACCTTTGTGGCTCTGTTGTACGCCGCCTTGAAGTGACCCACGTTGGGATCGCGCGTGGCGCGCGCCCGCACCCAGGCGCGGTACGCAAACTGTTTATGCTCAACAGCCTCCGCACACTCGCGCCCGAACCACGGACGCGCTCCGCGGACTCCGGTGACATCGGTGTATGGGATATAGTATTCCATACCTAGACCGATCTCACCGGCGACGGCAGTAGCGCTCTCAGATGGGTTCTTACCCTCAAAGCAGCGTTCAACCCACGGGATGGACGCATAATAATCGCGCAATCCATCCCAGTCCGCTGACGAGTAGTGCCATAGCCGCCTCTTCCCCTGCACGGGTCGTGGGGGCGCTACAATGGGCACGGTGGAGCGGACCAGACAGTGGTCGGAGTTACCTAAAGCAGCAATCACCGAGACACTGTACTGGTCCGGGTGACTCGTCAACAGAAGGTCTAGCAGAGAGGGCTCTAGGCCGGACTCTCTTGGTATCCTCGTGACCTTGTGCACCAATTGAGTCAAGTCATGCGCCAGGGCAAATGCGTGAGTGGCTCTTCCCGCATGGTTTGTTATGGCGGAGCCCAACCAGATCTTGTGGTGGGCGTTAAAGTCCCCCAAAAACACCAATTCGGCGTTCGGAAACCGCTCCTGCGCATCATCTGCCGCCTGACTCAGGTATTCGAATAGTCGAGTTATCTCCGCATCTCCTGTATGGGAACGGAGGCACACATAGATCTGACTCGTGGAGCCATGGTCTACGTGTACCCAAAGGATGGAAAAGGATGGGTCCTCTAGACAGCGCAAACGGCGACAACAAATATCCGCCGTAACAAACACGCACACCTACTGCTAAAAATCAATTATGACGTATAATTATGCCAAAAAAGTATGCCAAATTCATTGTGCCAAAACATTTTAGGATAACTTAAATTATGTTAACGAAAGGGATCCCGGTACAGCTCTCGCGGTCAAACTATAGCTTCTTTTGTAACTGAAAAATAAATAGAAAGTTGAACTAATTGTAAATATCTTACAGCTTACTTTGTAGGTTTAATAATAAATAAAAGTAGAAAGTTGATCTAATAGTATAAATTTTGTCCAGAAAGTTCAACTTTTACACAAAAAGAAAAAAGTTGAAATAATTGGAATTTTTGGTGATATTAGTTCAACTGGTTGAACTTATACTTGAACTTAGTGTAACAGAGGCGACATAACTGCCTATCAACGGTCAATGATTTATGATTTATAATCTATCTTCTATATATATAAAATCACTTGTCCCGACTGACTGACTGACTGATTCATCAACGCAGAGCCTAAACCGCTGGACCTACAAACTTGAAATTTTGACAGTAGTTGCATTTTATGATGTAAACATCCACTAAGAAAGGATTTTTGGAAATTCTGCTACTAAAGGGGTAAAATAAGGGATGGAAGTTTGTATGAAAGTCCGTCATTTTCAGAGCTAGATGCACTAAATTTCATAAACCTGTGTCTTTTAAGAAATAAGTGAACACCTGTATCAGCGTTTTTCAAAATTTAACTACTAAGACGGTAAAATAGGTGATCGAATAATTGCCGGGAAATGCCTAAAAACAGCAAATCTTTTTGACAGAACGAAGTCTATCGGGTCCGCTAGTTATATATACATACATACCAGGTAAAGCTTCTTCATTGCTACTGACATCTATCTGACGAAGTGTAGGAGGAGCATTCTTATATTCTATCGATCTGATATAGGTAACCTGTAAAAAAGAATGTGCACAGGTGAAAATTTAATAACCTTAGTTTTACTTTCTCAAAATTAAATTCTACTAGCTTTTGCCCGCGGGAACCGCGTGCATGTCGGTTATCGCGACCAAACATAGCTTATGTCCTTTCTCATGGTCTAATCTACCCCTATACCAAGGTTCATCAAAATCGGTTCATCGGTGTCTGTCTGTTATGCTTTCACGCCTAAACCAAGGCGTGAAAGCGTAACAGACAAACAGACAGATAGACAGAGTTACTTTCGCATTTATAATATTATAGTATAAGATTGTATTTTATATATGTTTAACAACGTGATAAATGTTGAAACTATCTATCTATCAGCGGAAATGTAAACAGAGAGATTATTATATATAACACACTATACGTCGCAAAGTTTATTTGTCTTGGTTTCGAGACATACTGACTTCGTTACCATCTTTAAGTAGTTGCCTGACGATGCCATCATTTAGAATTGAGTGGCTCTTGGAAGGCATCTGGGTCACTACCAATGCCTTGTAGGCGTCAGAAGGATAAGTTAAAATAGCAATACAGAGCAAAACTTTTATGAACATCGCCATGATCTGAAACAAAATTATAATTTGTTATTTCAAATTTTTACAGTTGGATGGGGTCTTGGGGCCGGTAGGCGCTTATATTTTTAGAAATGATACACGGAGAAGATTTTTGTACAGATCTATAATGGCGAGTGGATTACAACCTTATCAATGACTTATACTGAACAGAAGCGCCTGATAAAAGGTACTAATGTCCTATCTCTTCAAATGCAGTCAGTGCATTTTAATCGGCGTTAACAACAGTAAATAATTAATAGCTATTCAATTTCTAATCTATTTCATTGAACATATACATCCATTGAACTAGAAAAAAAGTATGTAATTTATCGTCTCTTAAATACTACCAATAATAATGAAAAGGTAATCATTCGTAATCACCAAGAATTTACCCCCGTTGCCCTTAGGAAATTGAGAATGAAAATCTACAACTATAACAGAAGTCCTCAATCCATCATTGTAAGGGTGTTTTTCTAGGCAGATTACAGGACAGGCACAATATATACGCTAAGTAAATTAAATATAAATTAAATTGGTGCCATTTGTGTTGAATAGGTTGCAAAATTTCACAAACTTGCCTACATCTTTAAAATCACACATCGTGGTAAAAAATGTGACTACGTTTGAATACCTAGTGCCCTGCTTACTTTGACTGGACTTGACACATATAAATAAGTTGACAACTAATTTATTATATCGGTTTAAGACCATGCTGTCACTGTTATCCATTTATTGATTGATCGTTTTAGCGCTACCATTGAAAATTTTAATCGATCTATACAAATCAAAACTAAAATGATAAGTATATAGTAGATATAAAACATTGATAACCACTACCATATTGGTAAAGTACAATTATTATTAACTAGCTGTCCCGGCGAACTTCGTACCGCCAATTTTTTCCTACCCTCGTGGCGCCAGATCCCGTTCCCGCTGCACCATTTATGGGGATGAAAAATAGATAATAATTAAATGACGATTGATCATTTTTCTACCGGAAAGAAAAAATGATTAAATTACTAAAATGGCTATTAAAAAATAAGGGTTGATCGTAGAAGGGTGAAAACTGAGGATTGTATGTATTTTTGTATGTTGTATCATAAAAAAATAGAAATTAAAATTTTTGTCAAAAAAATTTTTTTTTTTTTTTAGTCTAAGTTACTCCTTATTTCATAAGCTATCTACCAGTGAAAGTCCCGTCCAAATCGGTCCAGCCGTTCCAGAGATTAGTCAAAACAAACAGACAGACAGACAGACAGACAGACAAAAAATTTAAAAATATATATTTTGGTATGTGTACCGTATATACATTCATATGCATGTAGTAGAAAGCGGTTATTTTAATATTACAAACAGACACTCCAATTTTATTTATTTGTAGTATAGATGAATAAGAGTACTGAAATTGTAAAGAAACCCTTTTTTCGTTTTTGCATTTTTTTACTGAGCTCCTGAATTTAAGAATACTAAAAGACTGGGCGGGCTTGCGTGAAAGGATCGAGGAAGTTCGTTAATAAGGACATCAGCAGATGGCATGCGGTGATCTTGTATCTCTCACAAATGGGTGTAATGTGCCAAATCGAACATCCAAATACTCGAACGTTTATGAAATCGAATGTTTAATATATCGACCATTCAATATATCGTACACTCAATACATCGAGTATTCAGAATATCGAATGTTTGTTTGATCGAGCGTTCAACGCATCGCATATTCATTCTATATATTGAATGGTCGATATATTAAACATTCGATTTCATATTTGGGTGTTCGATTTATAGTGGTCGATCAATTGATATTCGATTATTTGGCATACGATTTGGCATAGTACAGCCCTCACAAATAGTATTTAACAATAACAACGTGTGACATCACGCGTTGTGATAATATGCATGTCCTCTTACCGTTTTAAAACTCAAATTACTTAATTGATTGAAGTTCACTGCCAAGATATACTTTATTTAGTTTGTAATTTTTTTTTAAACATAAGTTTCGAGTAAAAATGCGACATCTAGTGAACATTCCTTGTAAGAGATTACTTAGTTTTAAGAAAATACCAAGGACGGTCAAAAAACCGGCCTAAAACCTTGACTTTGGTCTTTAATTTACCACATTTCAAACTATCAAAATTCGTGACTTTAACTGATACGTTTATAGAAACTAGTTAGTGACCTTGTCGATGTGAAGCGTATTTACAATTTAGTAGTATTATAATATAACACAGTTTACGCAATAACATTTAACATTCGGGTTCATTGTACTGAGTGTACAGCTGTTACGTGAATACTTATTTCATATTACATCTCATTCATATATGGGAACTATTTTTGGCGCAAAGCAATAATAAAAGACTTACCTGTTGCTCGTGTATTCACCAATAACAAATTATAATGAAAAATAGGAATATATTATTAATAAACGAACTATACTAGGCCGTTTGTAAGCAAAGACGGCCTCTCCCCGCCACGTGTTTGACATTACTGAGGAAGGAATAGGAAAGAAATATCGGGAGTCGGGCGTGACACTCGCATCATAGCCGTTTCTGGCTTATCAACAAGTCTCAATCTTCTCATTTATTTTATAGTTGTATACAGATTGTTTACATTAGTTTAGAAATTAACTAGATAGTAGGCGTTATACAAATTTCAATAAGTGTACGAGACTCCAGTACGGAAAATTATCATTTGGCTGAAGAATATAATGCACATGATGGATAACCTTTAAAATTATGGTGCATAATTAGTTCTTTATTAGTGTTGTACGTTTGTACATATAACTATGGTATTATAAATAAAAGGTTGTTGTCATCTGGACTTCCGGACATGCTGTCTTATTACAATTAGTAATTAATTTGTAATCTCACGAACAAAAATTGTGTTGGTATAAACGAAATAAGTACAATAAACAAAAACTTGTAGGGAAATAAACTAATGTATGTAATGCACTACAAATAGTTTTATAACACGCATATAGTCTTATAGAGTTACTAGCTTTTGTCCGCGACTCCGCTCGCATGGATGTCGGTTATCGCGACAAAACATTTCTCCAAATATGTATACCTAGGTGTAAAAAGTTTCATGCTTCTAACTTTGAAAATGATGAACTTTCCATACAAACCTTTATCACCTATTTTAGCCTCTTAGCAGTTAATTTTGAAAAACGCTAATTCATGTGTTGATTTATTTCTTAAAAGGCACAGGTTTATGAAATTTAATGCATCTAGCTCTGAAAATGACGAAATTTCATACAAACTTCCATCCCTTATTTTACCCCTTTAGTAGGAAAAATTTCCAAAAATCCTTTCTTAGTGGATACTTACATCCTAAAATGCATCTACAGTCAAAATTTCAAGTATGTATGTCCGGCGGTTGAGGCTCTCCGTTGATGAATCAGTTAGTCCGTCGGAACAAGCAATTTTACTATTTATAGATTATTACTTGTAGTAACCAATACTTAGTTGTTGATGAAAATGTAACAAGAAATATACAAAAATAAAAATGCATTAATTATACGACTTAAATAATAATAAGAGTATTGCAAAACGCCATATACCTAATAAAGGAGATGGACAATATAGCATACATTCAGGGGCTTGAATGTAATGAGATAAAATAGTACCATTTAATAGATATAGATTTACCAGCCCCTTTCTGAAAATTTCGTAAGTTTTGACGATCTGAGATCTGATCGTTTGTTACTGTATTTAGTGGCGAATATTTTAAAAACCATATTATGAACGAATATCCATTGTTTGTAGTCCTAAAAGATAGCAGAAAAGATTTTATCGAATGGACAGCTAGAAAAAAAACACATTATAGTGATACACAATTTATTCACCTTATATAATTATAAAAATGACGTCAAGGAATTGTACAGGTGAAACAATATTATCTACGTACAGCCAGCTATGGTATCATATTATACTCGTGATATGAGCGCAGCGTGATGTAATTGCATTGTAGGCAATTAGTGAACTGCAACAGTTTCACTTTAACAAAAAAGTATCTATCTTTTTAAAACTATATCTTAATTTGACTGAATTTTGTATAGCATTTTTAATGCTAACTTTTAAGTTCGAAAAACATCGGAAAAAATGAAACGCTCAAGTGAGACTTGAACTCACGACCTTTTCCTTACAGGGGAATGCTCTTCCAACTGAGCTATTGAGCCACACCTGATTCATTTCAATTTTTCCTTCTCTTAAGTCAATTCAATGTTTAAAAATGGTTGAAAAATCTTTCATTGTTTCCAACTGTTCGTAAGAATGTTGGTAGATGGCACCACCGTCGCCCTTAAAGACGGATATAAAGAGAAGGAAAATTTGAAATGAATCAGGTGTGGCTCAATAGCTCAGTTGGAAGAGCATTCCCCCTGTAAGGGAAAAGTCGTGAGTTCAAGTCTCACTTGAGCGTTTCATTTTTTCAGATGTTTTTCGAACTTTATCTTAACTTAGTATATTTAGGCCAACTACCCATTTTCTACACTAACCCCTATTTTCGATCTCCTTTCTAAATATCCTTATTTTTAATATCTAATTTCGATTTTGAGTATATAATAATATACAAAAGCTTTAAGAAAATATACATTAGAGTAAATACAGTCAATATTATACCCAATAGATCTAAATAAAGTATCTGATAAAGTGGGAGACGAAAAGCTGGAGACCTTAAATGTGGAGCACCATGAGTACGCACGACATGATTTACCCAATGTAATAGTTCTTTATTCGGTTTCACAGGTCGATCGTGATAAATGAAGGTTAATTCTTTAGCCTTTTCACGATATCTGTAAAGAGAATATAAATAGCTGTCATAAGCCAAGTCGTGAAATCTATTACAACCGATACCAGGCTTCCAGAGTGAGCCACCGATCCCGGTAGCCATTTAAATATATATGATTCGAGGCGGCTTGTTCCCAGATCGCCACAATTTACACTGATTTATTAAATGTAATAGTAGACATAATTATGTGGAAGTAAAATATCCATATATCCCCCCTAGCGAATAAAAGTGAAAAAAATCCTTTCTGTCCTACCAGTAGGGATAAATCAGTAGGGAACAGCTATATTTTGTAAGAGTTAAACTGAGATTCTTAATATATTTCTTTTAAGGTTGATCAAGACTAATATTTTAAGACAGTTTATGTTAAATAATGACAAGTGTTAGTAATACATATTAGGATTATGTACTGTGCTATTTAATTTTCATATTTAATCATACATTATATACCAACCTATATACGCATTTTATTTCATTAAATTAATGTAAGTGGTTCTTATATATTTTTCTCCCCGATTTTCTTCCTGACCATACTTTAAAACTTGTGTATGGATGTCGTGGGAAAGTAAATAATATTCGATATTTTAATTGCCGTGGAAGTAGGGGGAACTAATATATGACAGTTTATTTATCGGGAAAAATGGGATGTGGATGTCTGGGTATAAGCCATAAAAAGCCCGACAACTGGTCTAAATACAGAACTTGGATATCGCCAGTATGTAGACTGAATACGCGAACACTAACTTGTAACGTTGTTAATTCCGTTTCGGAACAAGTAGCGACACCTATCCGATTTTGTAGGGAAGTGAAATTGATTTTCTTGTCCTTCCGACACTAGATGGCGGTTTAATATATTTATCGAGTAATAATCTAATATATAATCTGTGCATAGACCTTTCTAGGACATCTGTTATGACTTCCTGTCAAGGATTCATTCTATGGGAACAAAAATCATACGCGAGTGTGCTCTAATAGAATTTTCTAGCACCTTCCATTCCAGTGTCGTCTAATGCAAATTGCTAGATTGTAAAGAGGATTTCCGTTTGTGTGTTTGCTGGAATATTCGATAATAGTTAATATAAATACGGGTGCTTCGGCTGTCACAGAAAACCTTTGAAGAAACTTTTGACGCGTGTGCATGTTGGAAGACTGTCGCTCTGTGACAGTAATTTGTTATACGAAACTCTGAGAAAATCGTTGTGAAGTTCGCCCAGTAATTCTGGTAAGAAATATCATTCAATTCCTATAGGTAAAATCTGTGCTGTTAGGTCTGGTAGTGAATTTAGTGTTTCGTATTGTAATACAGGGTCCAATTGTACCGCCAAGACCTACCCTGAGTCGCTGAGAGCTGTTGCGAACCCTGTGTGGAGATTTCCACCTTTGGCGTAACCTTGGCGTGGCGATATTGGCTTTGGTGCACCCGGTGTGAGCAGCCTGCGGTTCACCACGCAGCCCGACCCTGCACTGCCTCAGGCGGGAGACCAGGTCATGTGCAACTTTCTTTAATATTTAAGACTCGTATTTGCCAAAGCTAGTGATCGTTGAGAGTGAGCTCAGAAGAGCTGTACATGCTGTGTACTTCTAGTTGGAACTTTTGTTGACTTCTTTTTTTGCTTGTGTGATTATATGAACTAACTGTGATATCTCTGTATAATTTATTGTGTATATATCTTGGCCAAATATATGTATGGACTTAGGTGTTGGTGTTTCATTGAAGGCGTTCCCACAACTGCACACACCTCTGTTTAGGAAAGGCGCCCTGGGATAAGAGTTTCGGGAGTCTCCCCGCTGGGTGAGCCGGTGAGGTGACCTTTCCACCCAAAAAGGTTACAAATTGGCGACCAACGTAAGAGGCTTTCTAAAACCTTTGTAGACCTAAGCTCTTGTGCTACTTTGTGTGCATTCGTGGGAGCCTTCAATGAGCACAAAAGTCCAGCTCGTCTGAGACTTTCCAGGACGTTAAATTGGTTGTGTTAGGCAGCTGGCACGTAATTTACCCTCTTTTGTGTTTTTTCAGCCATCAACACCTTCTCGGCAAGAAAATACACATACTAAATTCAAAATTAATTAGCTGCATACTTTTGGTAAGTCATTTTCGGCATACCCACTTTTTTTTCTTTTTTTTTTCTTTTTTTGTCCGATCCTTCTCCTTAATTTGTGTTCCTTGTAACTTTAGTTAGCCCTTCCGGAGTTAGAATCTATACATACATATATTTGGCGACAATTGAGCAAGTGTAAGTAATTACATAAGGAAATTCGATATTCCTATGTTATTGTAATTTTTTAGAAGGCGGTTATAATACCTACCTTACAATTTTAATTATATAACTGTGTTTTGTAAAACTAGTTGGTAAAATATCTATGTTCATATATTGTGATTTTGTACTATTCCATAGTAGGTCATAGTATCTTTACTACCACTTAGGTGGCAAACAAGCACTTTTGTGTTATAACTTCATACAATTTGTTAAGTTATCTGATAGTGAATCTTGTGAATCTTTAACCTTTCTTAGTTGAACTTTGTACTCATTCTCAGTTTAAGTATAACTAGAAAGGAGTATATTGTGAATATTTTCTATTCAGTACAAATATATGTTTACTTTTTTTTGTTGAACTTAGTTTATGAAACTTTCTCTTTGTACTTAAGTAACTTTTAACTTAATTATAATATGGCACAAATGCAGAAGTATATTAATTACTTGAGGAAAGATGAACTTTGTAACGAGCTTTCTTATATGGGCATTACAGCGGATCCAGAGGCTGCGGTCGTCGGTCTGCGTGGTGAACTGCGAACGGCGCACCGGCTCGTCCGGAGGGGTAGCATCAAGGCCAATATCGCAACGCCCACTGTCGCTTCCGCTGAGCTTTCGATCTGTGAGCCCAAAGTCCTCGAGTTGGAGGAATTAATCTCTTCAGGTGATTTTGTTTCTAATAAGAATGTTCGCACTAGGGCTGCTGTAAGAGCAAATTATCTCCTAACTAGGTTGGCTCGTTGTGGCTTAGACTGTCCGGAACTCATAGGAATTCGCAATAGGCTTGTTAAGATAGTGTCTGTATCTGAACCCGACAGTGACTCGGAATCTGAAGGGTCAGATAACAATGATGACCCCGTGAACCGTGACCAGATAGGTTATACTTCACCTGCATTGAGAAAGGATTGCTCGATACGCAATAGTTCACATGACCTTAATCCTGCTAGTGACAATATAGTTTATAGGGAACGCCCTATCAATTTGAACTCTTTTAATTTAAGATATGATGGCTCTTCTTGTGTGCGCGTCTTCATTGAGAGATTGGAGGAACTTAGAACTGCCCGGGAGGTCAGTAAGTCTAAGGTTCTTCTGGCGTTTTCTGATCTGTTAGACGGACCCGCTTTGTTTTGGTTCCGCACTAACAAAGCCAACTTTACCTCATATGAGGATTTAATCAAGGAGCTTCGGGAAACTTTTGACATACCCGACTACGACTACCGTCTCCGCAATGAAATTAGACAGCGTACACAAGCCCGCTCCGAGTCTCTAGTGAGTTATATTTCCACTATGTTGGCCATGTTCTCTAGATTGTCTTGTAAAATGCCCAGTGAAGAACAACTGGACATTCTTATGCATAACATAAGGCCTGACTACATGAAGGAATTAGCCCTTCATGAAGTCAACTCAATCGATGATCTGAAACGGTTGGGAAAGCGTTTGGAGCTTGCACGTGCTAGGGCAGATGCGTTCCATGAACCATTACTCGACAAATTTGAGATCTCATCGGACTTACATCAGCAGAAAGGCAAGACCGTGCAGAAGCCTGCAAAGCAGGTCTCTGCTGTGGACAGCTCGCTGGCCGCGAGCGAACGGAAATGCTTCCGGTGCGGTGAGAGCGGTCACACTGCATATGGCTGTCCGCAATCTAAGGAGTTGGTGTGTTTCCGGTGTGGTCTCAAAGGAGTCAAGTCACCTGAATGCCCCCAATGTTCTTCCAAGTCAAAAAACGCGTAGGCCAGGGCCTTATTAGGAAATTTGAAATTAACTCCGTATCTGAGTCCTCTTCTGATAAGGTCCTGTTTTCTAAACGGTTAAATGATGTTAGACCGTACTTAGTTGTTAAGATTTTGAAGCTGAATGTTTTAGGTCTTCTTGATTCTGGTGCCTCCTGCTCAGTGCTAGGAAAGGGTGCGCACCACCACTTTTTAGAACTAGGGTTTGAGCTGGAAAGCATCAACCCAAATTTTCATATCACAACTGCAGACAGTTCGTACTTGAAGTGTTTGGGTTGTATCTCTTTGCCTCTTGAGTACAATTCGGTTATCCGAGTAATTAAGTTTTATGTGGTTCCAGAAATAACTACATCCATGATTTTTGGTGTAGATTTTTGGCAACAGTTTCAGTTAGGTGATAAATTGATTTCACAAAATATTAGTTTAGATAAATTTAGCGATACCAACCCAATAGAGTCTTTGTCTCTTAATAATGGTCTTGAAGATTACAACAATTTAACTGATAATCAGAGGTGTGTAATAAACAAGATCATTGATAAATTTGATTCTTTGAACACGGATAAGGTGGGCTTAGGTAGGACAACGCTTGTGCATCATGTCATAGACACTGGTGATAGCAAGCCAATCAAACAACGTTATTACCCGCTTTCTCCCCTTAAACAGAAGGCCCTGGAAGAAGAGTTGGACCGGATGTTGGAGATGGGAGTGGTATCTCCATCTCAATCCGCGTGGAATTCACCAGTGGTTATGGTGGAGAAAGCGAACGGTGACCTCAGACTGTGCTTGGACTCTAGAAAGCTCAACTCTGTGTCAAAAAGTGATGCTTATCCGTTACCTTACATTAATCAAATTCTTGACCATTTGAATAATGCTAAATATTTATCCTCTATAGATTTGAGTGCAGCATATTGGCAGATTCCTTTCGATTCTCCCCTATCTGCCGAAAAAACTGCCTTTACAGTTCCTAGGAGGGGGCTATTCCAGTACAATGTCATGTGCTTCGGTTTGGTTGGGGCTTCAGCTACGATGCAGAGGCTCATGGACCGCCTATTTGGCCCCGAATTCGACAACAGGGTGTTTTCTTTCCAAGACGACATAATCTGTGTCGCCAGCACCTTTGAGGAGCATGTGGATCTCTTACATAGAATCCATCAGCGACTCAAGGAAGCGGGCCTAACGATAAACATGAAGAAATCACACTTTTGTCGAAGTGAATTGAAGTACCTTGGTTACTATGTGGACAAACATGGCCTGCGAACAGACCCGGGTAAAGTTGAGGTCATACTCAACTATCCCACACCTTCCAATTCTAAGGAGGTGAAAAGGTTCCTAGGGATGGCCGGTTGGTATCGTCGCTTTGTTAATAACTTCTCGAAAATTAGTAAACCTTTGTGCAAACTAACCTCTAAGAATGTAACCTTTGCGTGGAGCCCTGAAGCTGAGGAGGCCTTCAACCTTCTCAAATCAGCTTTGGTCTCTGCTCCTATTTTAAAAATGCCTGACTTTACTTTACCTTTCCGAATTCTCAGTGACGCGTCTGCTTTCTCAGTTGCTGCTGTGCTGACCCAAACGCATGATGGATTAGAACATCCGATCGCGTATTGCAGTCGGTCTCTAAACAAGAACGAGGTGAACTACAGCACTACCGAGAGAGAGCTTCTGGCCGTGATCTTTGCTTTGGAGCAATTTAGACAGTACGTTGAGGGACAGAAATGCACTATAGTTACAGACCATGCCTCACTACTGTGGTTCCATAAGTTAAAGAACCCTACTGGCCGCTTAGCGCGTTGGAGCCTGAGGCTGAGTCAATTTGATTTCGATATAGAGCATCGTAAAGGCAAGGATCATGTCGTGCCGGACGCTCTGTCTCGAATAAAAATTGATTCCCTCGATACAAGCTCCACTAAGGATCCCTGGTATATCCACACCATGAACTGTGTGCGAAAAAACCCTAGGCATTACCCTAATTTTGACATTCGGGACAACTTACTGTATAGATTTTCGAAAAATAAGTATTCTTTGACCTCAGATTTCGATTGGAAACTAGTGGTACCTCAGGAGGATAGACTAACTCTCCTCGCCAAGTACCATGACGACACGCTTAGTGCCCATGGTGGTGTTTGGAAGACACATAAACGGTTGGCGCTAAACTATTACTGGCCCAGGATGTACGAGAGTGTCAAAAGTTATGTCGGGAATTGCGAGACATGTAAGCAGTACAAACCCGTGAACACTTCTCGTCCCGGCTTAATGGGCAACCCAAAGCGTGTGTCGAAGCCATTCGAAGCCATCTCGTGTGATTTACTTGGTCCCTTTCCTACCTCTGGTAATAGAAACGTTCATTTGATTGTGGTCTCGGACTATTTCAGCAAATATACCATGTTGTGCCCTATTAGGGTCGCCACAGGCGCTGCAGTTGCGAGATTCATAGAAAAGAACGTGTTCCTAGTCCATGGAGTATGTAAAACCATTTATATGGATAATGGTCCTCAGTTTGTTAGCAAGCAATTTAAAGATCTGTTGATTAAATATAATGTACCGAACGTTTATTATAACCCTAGGTATCATGCCCAAACTAACCAGGCTGAACGAGCTATTCGCAATGTGGTTCAAGCTATCTCCTGTTATGTGAAGTCACAACATAAGAGATGGGACGAACACCTGGTGGAATTACAGTGTGCACTGAACACTGCTGTTAGTGAAGCCACTCGTTTCACCCCCTACTTTTTGGTGCATGGTAGGGAATTCATTGGAGATGGGGTTTTGTATAGACAATCAGACATCGCTTGCCATCCTAATGCGGTCTCTATTGATGATCCCTCGGCCTTTGGAGACAAACTGAAAGGAATACAACGCATTTACGATCAGGTGAAGAAACATTTGAATGTTGCTCACCGACGTAATGAGAAGTATTATAATTTCAGGAAGAGGCATGTAGAGCTCAAGGTAGGACAGATTGTTTATAAGCGTACATTCTATTTGTCTAACAAGGAAAAGAATTTTACTTCTAAATTAGCCCCTAAGTTTATGAAGTGTATAGTGACCGCTAAACGCTCCCCTTTGGTTTATTGTTTGTCGGACTTGAACGGTAAGGACCTGGGAGTCTACCATATTAAGGACATCCTGAAGTATAGTGGAGAGGAGCAACCTAAGGTGTCTGTTCGGTCAGCCATCAGTCCCGTTTCGATCCCTTAGTACTCTAGTATGTCTTTTGTTTAAACTTTTGCTACACTGAGATATAAACTGTAGTTTTAGATTTTTTTTTTTGTTTATAGACGACTGTGTTCTGAAAAATGGACATCGTCCCTCTGATGCCGTATCGAGTTCTCCTTTCTCACCAGCGCCTCAACACTCTGGATCTGCCATCAAGTGTTGAGGCATTGCGATATCTAGAGCAGGCGAATAGATGTAGTTAGCTTGGTTATTGTCTCACGACTTTTTCACCTTATATAAAGGTACTTAAACATGCTGTGATAGATTCATTGTCTTTCAAGATAGCGTGGTGAAAAGTCCGATTGTTTGCAACTGAGTGCTGTCCCATGAGGTTGTATCACCTTGCATTTTATTTTCTCACTGAGTCTTTGCTCGTTCTCTTTGTTGGGACCTTTCTTGCGTATTAGGCCCGCAAGAAATACTCTAAGGGGGGGGTGGTGTAACGTTGTTAATTCCGTTTCGGAACAAGTAGCGACACCTATCCGATTTTGTAGGGAAGTGAAATTGATTTTCTTGTCCTTCCGACACTAGATGGCGGTTTAATATATTTATCGAGTAATAATCTAATATATAATCTGTGCATAGACCTTTCTAGGACATCTGTTATGACTTCCTGTCAAGGATTCATTCTATGGGAACAAAAATCATACGCGAGTGTGCTCTAATAGAATTTTCTAGCACCTTCCATTCCAGTGTCGTCTAATGCAAATTGCTAGATTGTAAAGAGGATTTCCGTTTGTGTGTTTGCTGGAATATTCGATAATAGTTAATATAAATACGGGTGCTTCGGCTGTCACAGAAAACCTTTGAAGAAACTTTTGACGCGTGTGCATGTTGGAAGACTGTCGCTCTGTGACAGTAATTTGTTATACGAAACTCTGAGAAAATCGTTGTGAAGTTCGCCCAGTAATTCTGGTAAGAAATATCATTCAATTCCTATAGGTAAAATCTGTGCTGTTAGGTCTGGTAGTGAATTTAGTGTTTCGTATTGTAATACAGGGTCCAATTGTACCGCCAAGACCTACCCTGAGTCGCTGAGAGCTGTTGCGAACCCTGTGTGGAGATTTCCACCTTTGGCGTAACCTTGGCGTGGCGATATTGGCTTTGGTGCACCCGGTGTGAGCAGCCTGCGGTTCACCACGCAGCCCGACCCTGCACTGCCTCAGGCGGGAGACCAGGTCATGTGCAACTTTCTTTAATATTTAAGACTCGTATTTGCCAAAGCTAGTGATCGTTGAGAGTGAGCTCAGAAGAGCTGTACATGCTGTGTACTTCTAGTTGGAACTTTTGTTGACTTCTTTTTTTGCTTGTGTGATTATATGAACTAACTGTGATATCTCTGTATAATTTATTGTGTATATATCTTGGCCAAATATATGTATGGACTTAGGTGTTGGTGTTTCATTGAAGGCGTTCCCACAACTGCACACACCTCTGTTTAGGAAAGGCGCCCTGGGATAAGAGTTTCGGGAGTCTCCCCGCTGGGTGAGCCGGTGAGGTGACCTTTCCACCCAAAAAGGTTACAAACTGAACACAAAATTTATAAAATTATGTAGTTTGTATAATAACTTACGTTGAATTTGAAAGCATTTCGTCTATAGCTGTTTTCAAATCTTCCACTAAACCATAACTTAAGTCCACTTACAGCTCTTTTGATATTGACAAATTGATCACCTATTACAGGAATTCCAATTATTTGCACTCCGAAATGTAACACTTCTGTTGTTGACAGAAGACCTCCATGTGTTATAAAAATGATGCAATTAGGATGAGCTGAGAAGCAATTAAAAATTTACATGTCGCAACATTGAGCAAAACCTAGAAATGAAATACACAATAATCAAGAGTATTTACTTACATAAAATACTTGGCTGTGGTGCCCACTTTAATATGTGAACATTCTTAGGCAAGTTGGGTAACGTCTCCTCAAATTTCCATAAGACAGACTGCTTCAGACGTCCAAACATTTCGAGTAAACCAGTTATTATTTCACTAGGCCATTCTGTACCTTTAAAATTTGTGCCCATGCTAAAATAAATCACTCCGTCTTTAGCCCTATCCATTATTTTCTTCAAGTCCTGAAAACATTGCAGATCTTTATGCTCCTTCAACGCTCTATGAATATAAGTATTCCTGAAGACTTATGAGAAACATTTCCTAACCTATAATGTTATTTATTTTGACTTAATTCTGTTTCATACAATTATAATATTTAAATGCAATTGCTAGATCCTGGGTTTGATAATCAAATCGAGAAAAGTTATTGGAATTTTTCTTCGAATAAATACCGTTTGTTTCTTACTTAGGTATATAAGGATTTTTATGTGTGTTATATTAAGAACCATTGAAGGATTTTCGTTTCGAAGGAAGTTCGTAAGAAAATCGGTAGATGACGCCACGTCGCCCTAAAGACGTATAAGATGGGAAATTTGAATCATATCGGGCGTGTCTCGGTAGCCGAATTGGTCAGGCATTCCCCCTGTAAGGAAAAGACTGCGGGTTCGAGTCCCGCCCGAGAAGATTATTTTTCCCTATGTATTTGAATTGTATTTGATATTAAGAACTAATTATATAGTCTTGTATTAAGAACCTTCTGTTGAAAATATTTATTTGTATTTTGAGTTCTATCAACATTTTATTGCTCTATTTCTAATCCATCAATCAATTTTAGAGGAATATCAAGAATTACTCTGGTACCTCAGGTAAAGGTTCAACGTTCTCATCTATGTGATATCCTCCAACTTGTTTGTAATTCTGTGGTAAGCTGTAAGCTTGTCCCATAGATACATGAGAGTTGCCGAGTACCATAACTCCACTGTATCGGATTTCATTGAATGTAGGTGGTTTACGTCCTCTCTTTGTTATGAATGGTGCTATCAGCCTATTATAAGCCTCGCTTTGTACATCATCGAAATGCCTGAAAATTATATATAGTTTTTTTTTAGTTCACATCTGATTTTTATTGGTATACCAATTATCCATATATCTATATATTATATCTGTAAATAATAAAATATAAAATCATTACTTACATGTAGTACCAGTACTGCCCTTTTATCAATGACCATAGTTCTTCAACGCGCTGTTGGAATGTTAACGGTGGTATATTTGCAGATAAAAGATCAGGAACGTACGCAGGGTTTGGTAGTTCATCAACCCGACTCAGAATATCTGCATTGACTTCCATAGGAGACGACCATATCAACGGACAACCAAATACTGCGGCAATACTGAAACAGAACATATTCTAGTTCAAATTTTCTAATTTATATCAGCGCTGCAGTTTGTAAATGAGATTTATTGATTCCTAATACAATATGTATTTCTTACCCACCTACTTACCCAGCAAGTAGATCATTATCCAGATATTCGAGAATAACCACATCAAAATGTTCCTTTGGATCACTTAACAATCTTTGTACATTTTTATTCTCGGCAGTCTTGACAGCAATATCAGTGAACAGCTTTTTCACTGAATAGTGTTCGTTTACAATAACTGACTTATTTAATATATGTTCCAAATTAATTAAAGATGCTAAAATATTATTTAACATGTTATCATGACAAGATAATCTAATATTAATTCTAAGCAAGCAAATCTGGAAATTAATTTTAACACAGACATGCAGAGGTAGGTACATCGCAAATATTTTATGATTCTTATAAGTTACTCAATTAGACTTAACTAATTGTACGTGTATATTATAGTTAAGTCGACTTCAGCTAAATTAGGTATTTAATATACGTACGAGGTAATACTTCCATAGTGCTGCTAACATCAATCTGTTGGAGAGTTGAAGGTGCATTTCTGTCATATTTGAATGCGGTTATATAGGTAACCTGTAGAATGACATTAAACAATGTAATTGGTACTTACACTTGGTAAAATAAAATACTGTACCGTTACGAAATTAATTTTAAAAAGCGTCTGATAAAAACATAGTAAAACAGTTCAAAATATTTAAATCCATACTAATATTATAAATGCGAAAGCAACACTTTCACGCCTAAACCACTGAACCGATTTTCATGAAATTTGGTATAGGGATAGGTTAGACCTTGTGAAAGGACATAGGCTATGTTTGATCGCGATAACCGACATCCACGCGGGCAGAGCCGCGGGCAAAAGCTAGTTTAATATAAATTTACTAACCTCATTGCCACCTTTTAGTAACTCTCTTACAATTCCATGCCCGAGAATAGCGTGGCTTTTTGATGGGGTAGGCGTTATTACCAATGCCCTGTAGGCGTTAGATGGACACAATGATATTATATGGCCTAGCAAAAAGCAAATCAGCACTGCCACGACCATCATCTGGATAAAAAATACCTTATATGTGTAAATTCGTTTAGGTAAAGTTACAAAAATACCTTAAAATACTGATCTGATTACATACATTTCGTTTAGGTATTAATTTTAACACTGGGATTTTATAGACTCGTGCATAATAGTATCAATATTTATTACTATAGCAGGAAGGTATATCACAGTAATCATTAACATTTTACACAATTGTACTGTGTTAATTGCTAATTACTTGAACACAACCATTCAAAGTTGAATTAAATATAAAGTAAATTAATCTTAGTCTACTCTGAAACAATTGTTTTGCAGTAATCAGAATATTTAAAAATAGCAACATGAATGTTGAAGAAAAACATGTTTGGTAATTCTATCATCAAAATTAATTCTTTTTATAACTATGAGCGCAAATATTGAAATATATAGGTAACTCACTGTCTTGTCACAACTTCGTGAGGCGAACGCGGAACAAATCCAATAAATTTTAAAATACTCGTATTAATAGTTTTTATGTTGTGTTACCACTAACAACCAATCTCAGCAGTGTGAGCGTACTGAGTGATATCAATTTTGTGTACTTTATTCGGTATCTCTGTTATATTATCGATTATCACTCGTTTATTTGTTTACTCTGCGGTAGCCTAGTGGTATGGGTAGGTAATGGACTGCTGAGACGAGGTCTCGGATTCGATCCCAGGTTTTACCATGGCACACACCAATGATTTTTCGATGCTTTTCGAAGTTATTTGTGTATTTATCGCAGGTTTATAAGTGCCCGGTTAATGGCAATAGGCTCGCCACCTATTACATTGGGACCTACTCATAAAATGGCGAAATGTGGGTGCCAGCACATCTGCCTACCCCTTCGGGGAATACAGGCGTGAGTTTATGTATGTATGTATTTGTTTACTAGCTGACCCGGAGAACTTCGTACCGCTATTTTTTTCTGCCCGCGTGGCGTCCGATTCCGTTGCCGCTGCACCCACTATATTATGCATGTATTATACATACGAGTATAAGCCTTCTTCTTGAATTACTCTATCTATTAAAAGAAACTGCATCAAAATCTGTAGCATAGTTTTATACTATGTTTATACTATGTAGTGATAGTGAAACTGCACATGAGTGGATTTGAAAAAATGTGACTATTGTTTAATTTTAGTAAATTCTTTTTTGTACTGACCGTGACATCTTAAACCATTTCGTAGTAAAATTTAAAATCACGTAAGTGTGTTTCCGTAATGTAAATTCATCCACATGTTGTGTTGCTGTATGGTTCTAAATAATTATTGGGTTTTTTCAGATTTGGTTTTTTCTTTATGTTTATCATAGTAAATTAGTTTGTATATACCTTTTTTTTATACTGGACACGTCAATTTGACTTCACCTCGCCTGATGTTAAGCTAAAGGCAAAGTCTCGGAAAGAGGGTCACCATCGTAAACATTTACCATCTTAACAGTGGTAGCACTCAGCTTGACGGCCTCATTAGATGCGTTTTCACGCCCCGCTTAAAGGATCCGGGACTGTAGGAAGAAGGAAACACGTGAGCTGGCAGGGAATTCCAGGTCTTAGTGGTGCGGCATAGGAATGAACCCATCCAAAACCAAAAAAAAATCCAACCAAAGTAATCGAATTTGCTTACCGAATAGACTGAGGTGGTAATAATGTTGAACGATCTGTCAAAGGATTAATGGCGGATGAACTGCAGTACGATAATGGTTGATTCATTGCTGAAGTATGTATATTTTTCTAATAAGATACTTATATTTTACGTGAAATAAAACGACAATTTTGTTAAAATAGGCATTATTACCAAATTTTAATTCTTCTTCTTATTACTATCTACTGTCTTTTTTGGGCATGCAAAAGCACACACACATTTCAATGATTTACAAATTCCTAGTAAAGCTAATACAATTAAACCAATAACATCGAGGTACAGTCGTTCGTAAAGTGGAACCGCGAGTGCGGGAGAACGTAAATGCGGAGCTCCACGTGTCTCCACTACGTGACGCACCCAGTGTGATAACTCCTGAGCAGGCTTCATTGGACGGTCGTGATATATGTGTGACAATTCCAACACTCTTTCTTTATACCTGTAAAAAGTGTGTTATTATTAAAAATACTTTTGAATATAGCAGACTTTCTTTCAGAGAGCAAGACATTCATCTTGTGAATAGCCAACGACAAAAGATTTGAACTGGATTTCGATATTACTAGGTTTATCGTCCCCAGGAAACAAATAATTTCTTTCGTGCTTTCTTTGATATTTAATGAAAAATTTAAGAGCTGGAAGAGGACGTGACACTTCGTTCGAGCTAAACCTTGACGATAAAAAATATGAAGTAACTTCATGATACTAGTCGCTCCTTCGTTTGTATTGCATGCAATCTCAAAGTTTTAAATATGGTAGGCTCCATACAAGTACCATTGGATCATGATCTCAATTCTAATACATTTAGGGAAGTTAAACTGCTACTTACGATGATTTAGACAACATTTCTTTTATTGCTACTCTTAAGTCTTCATCTACACGATGAGTCAGATCGACTTGAAGTGCAAACCCTTTTTTAGTAGCTCTGTTGACATTGACAAACTGATCACCAAACACAGGTATACCAATAATTGGTACACCGTAGTGGATTGTCTCAGTTGTTGATAGAAGCCCACCGTGGCTAATGAAAAGGATGCAATTTGGATGCGCTGAAATTGAAATTGTTATATTTATTTCTTTTACCAGTTAGATTTATAACACAACGTCGATAGATATATAACACAGTGGGCGTATGACTAATATGCTAAGTTAAAAAAAAGAAATGAAGGAGCACAAATATACAATAGTATTCCGCTGAAATTAAAAATGTAAGCTCGTTTCGCGCTTTCAAGTCTCAGCTGGCAGACTACATAATGCATTGAAAATCATGGCAGTAAAAAAAACTACTGCGATTTGAACCGAAAATTAGTACCATCTCTCAATGGTCGGTTACCGTTTACTGTATGTTTAAGTATTTTCTTGTGTTATGTTCTCATGTAAGTGACCTTGTACGTCTTTTTGAGAGTAAATTCTTTAAACCTAAACCTAAACCTAATAATTATACTAACATGGGTTTAGCAGGTTAACACATGGGGCAAGTAGTAATCGAGAAGGTTAGATTAGAAAAGAAAATTTTGACGAATTTTCAACAACAATAAATTTGTCTTGTAATACAGAATTAATAAATGATTGCGTTGTTGTTGAAACACATTATAACCTATAGGTACATCTTCAGATAGTACCAGAAATGTTAAACTACACAATAATCTTACTTAATATACTCGGCTGCGGTGCCCATTTCAAAATATGAACATTTTTAGGCACATTAGGCAGATCCTCTTCGAATTTCCACAACACAGTTTGTTTCAATTCACCAAACATTTTCAAAAGGTTTTGCTTGATTTGTTCTGGCCAGTCTTTACTTTTAAGATTTGAACCCATACTGAAATATATAACACCATCTTTTGCTGAATCCATTATTTTTTTCAGATCCTGGAAACGTAATTACAATATAACTATATCATACCATACTATAAGAGCAATTCATGCTAAAATCAATGTTTAAAAAGTAGATAGATAGATAGATAGATAACTCTTTATTGTACATCAGTAAATTTACAATATTACAAGTAGGTATCAAGTAAACAGTTCAATGTACAATGGGCGGCCTTATCGCTGAAAGCGATTTCTTCCAGGCAACCTTGGGATGGACAGTAACTTCATAAAATAAATGATGGTGTAGTTATAGGATACCAAATTAGATACCTAGGTGCATTTAGAACCAAAAAAGAAAAAGAAGTACAAGAAAAAAACAACAATAATAAATATATACATAACTATATGGCATATTACATAAAGGATCATAAACATATACGTACAATATAACACAAATAGATACATAAAGTAGTTAAACAAAATTACTTATTAAGAAGGTAAAATAGTGAGCAATAGATAGAGAGCACACCATTTCGAGCTATCCCATTGTGCAACTCGTTAGGTAGTGGTCTTTTACCATTTTTTTAAAAACATTTAGGGATTTTGCCCGTCTAATGTTTAATGGCAATGCGTTCCATAAGCGCACGGCCTTGATAGTGTAGGACTTGTCAACAAAGTCTGTGGAATGCATCGGCATTCTCAGCCTTAAATTCTCGGATGACCTCAGGCACTTCGCATGTGTGTCATGGAGGAACTGGAATCGTTCTTTGAGATAAGAGGGAGTGGTGGGATTGAATAACACATTATATAACAATGTCAGAATATGGGCATTCCTGCGAAGCCGGATTGGGAGCCACTTGAGTTGTTTACGGAAATCTGAAACGTGATCATACTTGCGTAGACCAAATATGAATCTAATGCAAAAAATTTGAAGTCGCTCAAGTTTATCTAGCTGCTCCTCAGTGAGATCAGGATAGCTGACATCGGCGTAATCGAGAACAGGAAGAAGAAGAGATTGTGCGAGCGCAGTTTTGGTAGCAATTGGAAGGAAGTTTCGGAGCCTTCGCAAGGCACCCGCTGATGCGAAAAGTTTCCGACTTGTTTCTTGTAACTGGATATTCCAAGAAAATGTTTTATCCATGTAGATACCCAAGTTCTTGACATTGTCACTAACTGGTACAATTGCTCCACCCATAGCAACCTGAGGAAGTTGGGTCCAATCAATTTTTGATGTCAACCTTGGACTACCAATAACAATTAATTGTGTCTTGGATGAATTTAGGGTGAGTCCGTGATTCTTGCTCCATTCATAAATCCGTTCCAAATCCTTATTGAGCATAGTGAATGCATCAGAAAAGTTGTTTGGAAGTGCTTGTGTGTAAATTTGAAGGTCATCAGCATAAAGGTGGTAGGATGAAAGTAATTTTTCGGAGATTGTATTTATAAAAATGGCGAAAAGTAACGGAGATAGAACGCCACCCTGCGGTACACCAGCGGTCGTATTGCACCAGGAAGAGCTAGATTCTTCGACCCGAATACGTTGCCGGCGACCAAACAGGTAACTACGAAACCACCGAATAGCCGTTGGAGATATGTTAATAGAGCCGAGTATACCAAGCAGGATGTCAAAATCTACGGTGTTGAAGGCGTTGCTAAAATCAAGTAAGGATAGAAGCGTGAGATTTCCACCATCCATGCCCAGTCTTATATCTTCCGTGATATTAACCAATGCTGTCGCAGTACTGTGTCCAGGTCTGAAGCCGGATTGTAGAGGATTTAGTAGCGCGTTTTTATTAAGAAAGGAGCTGAGTTGCGAGTGAATGAGGCGCTCTAAAGATTTGGAAAGAAAAGGAAGGATAGATATAGGGCGATAGTCGGAAAAGGAACAAGGCTTTGATTTTTTGGGTAAAGGAATTATCTGGGCACTTTTCCATGAGGATGGAAAGCATAGTAAGTAGTAAGTAAGCAAGTATATCGGTACCTCAGGTAAAGGCTTGACATTTTCATCAATATGGTATCCTCCTATAGGTTTATAGGCTTGTGGTATTCTGAGAGCTTCTCCCATAGACACATGTGAGTTGCCGAGAATCAAGGATGCATTAAATCGAAGTTCTTGGAAGGCTGGTGGTGTTTGACCTTTAGCTATCATGTATGGAGCTATCTTTTTATGATATACGTCAGCTTGCAATTTGTCGTAGTACCTAGAACATAATGTTGTTAACCAAATTCTATTTTTAAAGTTACATCACATTTACCATTTTACATAAAACAACTAGCTGTGGCTTCACCCGTCTGGTATTTGGTCCAGTTCCCGCGATCCAAGGGAACCTTTTCCTGGACTATAGGTTATAAGGTTATTCCGCACTGTAACCTATCCCTGTACCAAATTTAAGCTGGGTCCGTTCAGCCGTTAGAGAATGATTGAATAACAAACAAAAATACAAACAGTAAGAAGGAATAAACTATTGATAGAAAGTCACTAATTTGATGGAATATATTTGAGAGTATTACTTACATATAATCCGTGTAGGCCTCTGCTATTCGTGCCCATAACTCTTGTAGACGCTGTTGGAATGTAAATGGAGGTGTATTTGATGATAGTGCATCAGCGCTATATGCAGGGCTTGGCATTTCATCGATTAATCTTAAAACACGAGCGTTAACTTCCACTGGAGATACCCATATAAATGGAGCGCCAAATAAAGGTCCCAAACTAGAAAAGAGTTTACCAACATATTAAATTATAGAAAAAAAAATATTATTGAGAAAGTAAATCAGTAATGAAAGATTTAAACTGGTCTTCGCAACACAGGGAAATTTGTAGATCCATCAAAAATTGACATGAAAAATGCTAAATCCCAATGGATTTAACAATTGCCCAATGCATCTAAAAAGTTTTGACTTCAAAAATATTTTGCCTCTAATAGATTGTCGTAAAAACTTTTTATGATGGGGCTCGTGAAGTATATAAGGATAGATTCAGTCGTGTTGTCTCTGCCTACCCCGAAGGGAAATAGGCGTGAGCGTATGGATGTAGATTGTCGTAAATCTTTTTACGACACTCTATTAGAGGCACTCTCCATAGATTGGGTACTAAATACACTTTATCGTAGAATGTTTTGGGTGAATTGAAATCATGGAACTCGCGTCATCCTACAGGGACGCTGACTTTAAGTCGAGTAAGCGGCAATTACCTTGCAAACACGTCAATGAACATCCACTCTGCAATCACCACATCGAAGCGTTCGTTCGGATCGCTCAACAGATCTTGAAATGCTTTAACATCTAGAGTCTTGTCAAATATAGATAACATAACACGCATGATATAGTCCCGGTTATTTGGAATAACTTTTTTTTCTAACAAACTAGTAATACTGAGGGAGTTTGCTGAAATAGAATAAAAAACATATTAGTCATTTTCTGATCTCGTCATGTTATCTAAAATTAATGAATAAATAAAAATTACACTATGAAGAATGATAATGTATCATTATTTTAATAAAATGAACAAATTATATTGAATTAACATAATATTACACATACCAGGCATGCCGTCCTTATTTGCACTAATGTCAACTTGGCGAAGGTTTGGAGGGGCATTTTTATATTCATATGAATTGACGTACACCACCTGCCATTTAAATGCATGTATGTTAACAAAATATTGTAAAGACTATCACAAGAGACTAATTAAATATAAAGGTATGATTCCTAAGGTGACCGCGTACGATAACTGCAGACGAACGCAGCGGATACGCGTAATTCATTGCAGCTTCTCAATGGTCCCCTTTATCCCTATCGAAATCATTAACAAGTAATGTATGCGGTGCATGCATCGGCAGTTGTAGTATGCGATCAGTTTCGCCCTGCGCTAGTAAATGAAATTACTTATATTCCCGCCTACCCCTCCAGCTAAGCTCAATTTGCTTGAGTTAAGAGTGAGTTTACGTTTGTAGTGGCCAGGACTCGAACCCAGGATTCTCGATCGTAAGGCCGAAAGTACTGTGAAAGCCGTATAACTTATTCGCCATTGTAGTCAGCATCAAAAAAATGTTGACGAACAGAGTACTCTTAATTTCATTTTTAACCCCCTTCCAGTTGACCGATTCTGATAATAGTACACACCTCTAGTTGAGACAATAATACCATATAAATCAATAAAACAGTTTGATTTGCTTTTAATACGAGAGTTTCAAGATCATTTTGAGACTTCGTTGTCAAGATATTTATGACGCTGACTTGTACAGTAAATAATAGACAGTTTGAACCATCACGACAATTACCTACCATAGAAATAGCACTTTCCAACCACATGCACTTTACTCACGTTTAAGCTTATCATTGGAATATTATATGATTAGATTAACTCGAAAAGATATGGATTAACTGTACCAACCTCATTGCCGTCTTTGAGAAGCTGTCTCACTACAGCATCACCTAAATTTGCGTGGCTCCTGGATGGCATTGGGTATACCACCAACGCTCTGTAAGCATTGCTAGAATTTATGGCAATAGCCAATCCGAATAGGAAGTAAATTAGCCCAGTCATTATCTGAAAAGATAAAATAGTTGGTAGTTGTAATGAAGTAAAATAAAAACTGATCTTCTTCTATCGTGGCGATGGCGCCTCGTCCCTCAAATTATCTTCTCCCAGTGTGCTGCCACCTGTATGGCGTTCTCGGAGGCGCACATAAGGTCCTGCGGTGTACATGTGTATGGGCATTTAGCACATGTCAACAGGTGGGCCATTGTCTGTGGAGTAACTCCACATTCACATCGCAGGTCCGCCCCCTCCGAGAACCCCCATCTGGCCCGGCATTCCTTGCTTCGGCCAACCCGAGTCCGGAGTCTGTTTAAAGACTTCCATCTGTTCCAGGGCAGACCATGTCCAGGCGGGAGTTCCTCTGAAAGCGGGACGAAAGGGGTTGGTAGTGATCTTTCGTCGCGAATGGCCCCGGAGTGGTCTCACTCCGAATGATGTTCAGTCCTATACCTGAACGGTAATGAATTAATTGGGATTCTAATAGAAGCGGAAAGTAGATTCTTGATCACATACTGTTGTTAGGTGTTTAAAATAAAGAGAAAGAAACATCGCATGTATGACTTGCACTAAGAGTGTACCTATTTTGCTACACTTACTCATAGGTTCTTAAGTTTTAGTAAAATTAAAATCTGGCTATCAGCATATTGAGAAATGTGCACTTTCTACACCATGGGATGTATCAATTGCTTATTAAGTACAGTAGTGTACTATTTCAATTTTGTATACAATTTTCTATTGAGTTCAGCCTTTTAAAAATAATAATAATCGTGATGTCATTTATCCGAACATCATTTATCAACGTCATTCAGTGATTTGTTACTGTCATAATATTTTTTTGTTCTTCTCCAACGAATAATTTTTAACACTCAAGTAACACAACTCATACAATCATTGTCTTAATTTAATAACATATTATACGGTATGTAACATATCTTTTATGTTTTCATTGTGCAAAATTTGATTGGTATCACCGATTGGTCCACGGTTTATACTTTATTATTCAACTTTTACATTTTATTAAAACCCAAAATATTATATAAATATTTGAAACAAAACTTACATTTAGGCGTGAATTGCACAAGGCTGATTTCTAGTTCCAAGGCTCTAATAAACTTGTTGTGTGATCATACGCTACGGTAACAGACATCTACTCTGAGAGATGTCTGGATCAAAACTGTTATAGTACTATTTGATAAAATATAAATGACGAAAAGTGAAGTTCAATGTTCACATCACTTTATTATTATACCGTAGTATACACGTTTTTTATGTTTTTGCCTGTATTTTTATCACAGTGTTAATGATAAAAGTAGATAAGACAGTAGATTAGGTCAATCTTCTTATCATTTTCAAGCGAGACTCTTGTAAAGACCAAAATGACTTCTGTTAGGAACCAAATATTACATCACCTTTAACGCAAATCTTGGAACTATCCAACTAAATAATGTTTGATGTCACTTCGGATGATTATCAACTCTTGAAGCCCGTTTTGGACCTTTATAAAGTTATCTTCACAAGCCCTTGTACCTCCTATTGATGAAGCAGGTTACTTCGCAATCCGTCACTTTGGTAACATTAAGGACAGTTTCATGAAATATCTTCAGATTTAGTGAAATAAATATTTCTGAAACATGAACAAACAATATTTTTCGGTTATAAGAGACTGACTGCAATATATGCAAACCACTCGACCAGTATTCTGATTGCAGCCTCTAAATGTAAAGTCATCATCATCATCATCATTTCGTATGGCCTTTGCTCGGGTCCTCATATGTCGACGTCCAGTTGGCGAAGCCAGTCTATTGCTGCCGGTGTGAGGTTATGAAGCTCACGCATTCCTCCAGGGAAACGACGGAGTGGACACTCCTCTGCTATATGCATCGTTGTCTGTTTTGGAGCTCCACAATCACAGTCCGGCGCATCTTAAATGTAAAGTAAGAAATTACAATAATACTTTAATATTAATATTGTTACATCGCATGTGACAGACAAAGAGTATCACCACCCCATCTCATCCGCAGAGAGTCCTAAAAGGCGATTTCGGCAATCTCACCTCCGGCAACCAAAGACACAAGACGGCGTGCGTTTTAGTCGGTTCGAATCCGACATAACCACCTCTGCCGGCTCCGGGGGGATGGTATCCATGGAGATTTTTCGCACGATAAAAAAAGGGAACTGGAAGCGATCACAGACTTATTCGAGGCCACAGAATAGATAATAGTACTAGCGTAGCGTACTTGCCCTAGGGTTCCACGATACCCCTGTAGGAGTCCCACGAGAATTTAGAAAAATATCAAAACGCTATATTCGTAAAATCCTTTTTTACCCAACATGCCAAACCCCGAAAGTATGATAAAAAAGGAATATCTTTTAGAAATGTCATCACAAGTTTGGAAACGCCCCTCAACAATTTTGGCTACAGGATCCGTGATGAATAACCAATGTTTGTCATAATGGCTCTGAATATTCTTCTCCCGCTCCCAACAACATATTTGTGCGAAACAGAATTCTCAACGTATGCAGCTACGAAAACAAAAATACCCTAATAGGCTGAACTGGATGCCGAACCCGATATGAGACTTCCAACTTTTTCATGTTAGCGTCAATCCCAGTCGTATCCCAAACTTGCAACTCAGAGTCCGGGTTCCGCTTTACTAGTTCAACTGGGAATTTGATTGAGCTTTGATATTTTCCGTGAAGCGACTACCATCTGACCTTCTTTTACCCTCTCTCAACTTTTTTTTTACTGTGGGGTTCCGTCAAGCATTTCGCTTTCTAAAAGGGTTCCGTAACCAAATAAAATTTGAGAACCGCTGATCTAATAAATACTACTGGTGGAGAAATTGAATACCAGAATCGCGGAAGCTCCCATGTTAAGGTTAAAAGACGAAATTTCGTTGCATTTAGAAATAAACCTGGTAGATGGCACTGCGATCGATTTTTTTAAAGGTAAAAAATCTTTCAAAATTTTTATCTATTTACAAAGGACAAAGCAAAACAGGACCTAACAGTATTTCAATAAAGACTATAATTCTCTGAGTCCGTGTACCGCATTATCAGTATTCTTATTTGAGTCTCGCTCATTCGTTCAGTGTTGAGGGACTCTGTGGCGCGCTTGTTATAATCTGTGAAATAGTTCGTTTTCATTCTTTGACAGGAATGAATTCTGAATTATTTCTGTATTTCTCGAGTCTATTTTAAACAAATGATTCTGTGTTTGGTATGGCTTGCTATGGTTTTATCCGCTCACGATGCGTTTAAGATCTTGGTGGTATTTCCTAGGCCTTCGAAGAGCCATAGCAATCTCGGTGATGGTGTTGTCAGACATCTACTCAATGATGGGCATGAGGTAAGAATGTTAGTTTTGTTTTGGTTTCTTCTTTATATCTTGCCATCTATGAAAATGCACATTTTTAATGCACTTAGTTCTATTTATTTGACTGTCTTCATAGTTTATTGCTATTTTATTTACAAATATTAGTATTGACTGTAAATATTCGTACTGATTTTTGTATCTATAAGATAAATATAACCTTTAATTACTCGAAAATAAAAACTTGGCAATACCCATAATTTAGTTGACTGTCAGTCAATTAAATATTCTACTGTCACTTGAATGTTAAATCAGTCTATATTATGAAGTAGGTATCAACTAGAACTCAAAGTATTCATAACCTAAAATTTAATATGGCCGGTAACTTCAGTACTTACATTTGTATTATAAATCCATACTAATATTATAAATGCGAAAGTAACTCTGTCTGTCTGTCTGTCTGTCTGTATGTTACGCTTTCATGCCTAAACCACTGCACCGATTTTGATGACATTTGGTATAGGGGTAGATTAGACCATGAGAAAGGACATAGGCTATATTTGGTCGCGATAACCGACATCCACGCGGGCGGAGCCGCGGGCAAAAGCTAGTTATTAATATACTGATTACTGATAAAATCACCTCCCTACTACCTATTTAATAATAACCAGAAAGATCTAGATATATTCCCATTAATGTCCAGTTTAGAACTAATATCTTCTATTTGATTCGGCGTTAGAACCAAAGAGAGAATTCAAATACCTATAGAGTAAAATAAAATAAAATCATTGCGTATTGTTCGTTTCACCTTGAATTACGTATTTACAATTTTATTAAATGAACGATTTCCGACTGTTGAGTTGAGCGATGCAGTATCTCTATTTAGTTTTTAAATTGGTGTATTTTTTAGTTGTTAAGGGTGGTGTAAACAAATTCCTATTTAGTGTTAGTTATTGAATTAAGGCTAGATTATTCATAGATGACACCAATGTTATAGAGGTTGCGAATATTACCACTATAAGGTACTATACAATAACAAATATTGACAGTATCTTACGATACACTACACATACACATGTATTGTAGTGAAATCTTAACAAACAGCGATCTATTCCTATCATCTATTTTCAAACAGCCGTAAACTGTTGCGTGCCAGCGCAGCGGCGCGGCGCGTACTATGTATTTTAAACAGATATAAAAATAACAAAAACTTTTCCAAACACTACCAACAACCACTAACACTAATACAAGATAAATATAATCCAAAAATATAATAGGATTTCTTTAGATTGAACGAATCTGTACTAATAATGTAATGTAATATCCCTGAATGAAATACACAACTATTACTATTATAGGGAGGACAAGCTAAACCGTGGGGGGCCAGCTAGTCTATAATAAACATGAATTCTAATAAGATCTGTGACTATTTTAATTTCGGCACATTATTATGTTACCTGTTGTTTGAGTTGACAATGAAGGCAGAGATCGAGGGTTCGAATCCCGCTGCATTGCAAATATTTATATGTAGGTATATTTTTGTCAAGTAGATGCTTTATTTCAGGTGACGTACATTTCACCGTTTCCTTATAAGTCTGGGTCACCCAATCTTCGCGTGATTGACGTAAGCAGTAACATAGAGGTGGTACCGAGTAAGTTATAAGTTCATTCAGTCTTTTATTTAGCAACGCATAAAATTTCTGATGCTGTTAAGACTTCCGCGTTTGAATGGATGGTGTCCAGTTTTCAACCTTCATAATATCCCAACCTGATAGATCCAACTCCATCCTTAGGATCTTGGGGTGCTGAATAACACTGTAAAAAATAGTGAAAGCCTCTTTGAATCGATATTAATTTTAACTACAGGTAATATTGTTGCTATTGAAATAATGGAAATAGTTCTTTCCATGGATCCTACATGTTTCCGAAAATAGAAATAAAAATTGAATTACAAAAATTATTATTATATGTTATATTATTGCCTAACAATAGTATGATCAATAAAAAAATAAATTAACATGATCTCCTGAGACATGTAGACGATAGTAGACCTATATAAATAATTCATTTATTTGCTGCGTCTATATGACAAGGTATATTTTAGATTATGTATAGGCATTTTTGATTATACTATCAGTAGACAATCGTATGAGATTTATGTCGTTGAAAAATACCTTCGTCATCATTATTTTAGCGTTGTTCTCGGCACTTCTCGGTTGCTTCGCGACTTCTCTTTTTTTTATTTGGTAGGTATACGGTTTTCATGGAGGTAACTGCCGTATGTCCTCTTTTTTTTTATCGTGCGCAAAATCCCCACCGATACCACCCCACGGAGCCGGTGGAGGCGGTTATCTCGAACTCGAACCGATTAAAACGCACGCCGTCTTGGGTCCTTGGTTGCCGGAGGTGAGATTGCCGAAAGCATATCTCTCGCACCCTGGCAGACTGCCGTATGTCCTCTACCGCTTGCCATCCGTCAATGAGCAGCTTGCAGGTGAGGTTAGCTTGGGTCTCAAAGATTTTGATGTTACCCTTAAAAATACTCTCAAGGATACCTTTCTAATATATGGAATAAGATCGGAATAAGTTAACCTACAGGACAGGATTTGAATAACCGCAGTCCTATTTAGCTGATATACTCTGAACTGGTTAAGGTATTGATGATGACTCCTTTGTTGACAAATGTAATAATATTCTATCGTCTTAAACATTTTATTATAATCATCCGAGTGCTGACAAAACCATTGGCAGTTTCATAGATTCAAATCACGTGTAACCAAATAGCTAGGCTTCCTTGTTTAGCAATGAATAATACATCGATTTTGTCATAAAAAATAATAGTATCCAAATTGCTAACACCTTCAACCAAGTACATGGCGTGTGCTAGGCTAAATGGAAACATACTTGCTAGTGTCTAACAACCCAAGAATATCAGATATAGACATAGATAAAACTATGAAGTTGCTACGTTTGATCTAGATGCGACCGTGACTAGTGCAGGCGTAGTCGATGGCTTTACCTATTATTTTTTTCTTCCAGTGACAATACTGAAGTTTGAGACAATAATGAACAAAGAAGTTGACGTCGGTAACCAGGCTGTATTCATCTCAGCGATGATAAATATGACAGATTTTACTATTCAGAATGACAATGTTCAGAAGTTGCTCAACGATCTGACGGAACGATTTGATTTAGTGATTGCTGAATGGGTATTCACAGATCTGCTTTCTGGGTAAATTAATGCCTAAACCTTTGTCATGTTTACAAGCTTCGTCACTTTATACTTAATGCTAACATTGCCATACAATATACAGTTAAAAATGATTTTTTTCAAGTAAATTTCAAATATGATTCATTGCTTTATTCTAAGACATTTATTGGTGTTTCAGTTTAGCAGCAGTTTTCGATTGCCCATACATTTGGATTTCAAACGTGGATATTCACTGGATGTTGTTAAGACTGATCGATCAGCCTACAAACCCTGCGTATACTTCCGATATCATTTCTTACAATTTGCCCCCTTTTACGTTTTGGCAACGAGTGACAGAATTATATACACAAATTGAAGGCCAGATCTTTAGATATCTGTAAGTCGTTTAATATAATTTATTTTAATTTAAGTCGATAGAACTGTACATACTACATAACATAACACAACATACCTATACAATCATCCTACTACACATATTTTCAAGTTTTTCTCTACTTCTCTAGCCAATTAAAATTATTATCATGATTGAATTGTATTTGTTAACAATCTGTACCTAAATTGTTTTTTAGGCCACCTTAAACTGTACTTATGTGTCTAGTTACTCTAATCATCAGGCGTTTACAGCCCTCGATAAAACCTAATTTCAGTTATTGCACAGAGTAACCAATGAAATGGTTGTAGTGTAATTACTTGAGAATCCAAAATCAGGTATTTCAACGACATGGAGAGGCGTATATATGAAAAATCATTGGTGCCAATTGTGCTGAAGCGAGGAAGGCAGCCACGGTCTTACTACGATATTCAATATAACTCATCATTGATTTTGGCCAATTCTCACGTGTCTTTGGGACGAGTAGTCAGTATTCCACAAAATTGCATACCCATAGGAGGATTCCACGTAGAAGAAAACGTAAAACCTTTACCCGAGGTATGTATTTCTTTATAAAACTACAGTAGGGTAGGTTGAAATTTAAAACTGAACATACATATGAGACCATAAAGAAGCGTTCTGTTCTGAATTAGTGAGAAGATAACATGTTTGGGTGCGTTCTTTAGCTCCTGCAGTAATTTTTTTTGATACAGCCTTTATAAAGATTCCATTGATTGTTTTCAGGACTTAAAGAAGATAATGGATAACGCCCAACATGGAGTGTTATACTTCAGTATGGGGTCAAATCTGAGGAGCAAGGACATACCAAAGGTGATGAAGGATAGTTTCTTAAGGTTGTTCGGTGAACTAAAACAGACTGTTCTGTGGAAGTTTGAAGAAGACCTCCCCAACAAACCTAAAAATGTCCATATCTTGAATTGGGCGCCACAACAGAGCATACTTGGTAAGCATTTAGTCAGAGAACCGGAATAAATTAGGCTTTAAAAACGTTACAAACAAGTTGCAACAAATGCATAAGTATAATTTTGGTATATTTTTATATAAAATTATCATTTCAGCTCATCCTAACACTGTTATCTTCGTCACTCATGGTGGATTATTATCAATAACTGAGACTATTCATTTTGGAGTACCTATTATTGGTATACCAGTATTTGCAGACCAATTCGTCAATGTTGCCAGGGCGGTTAGAAGAGGTTTTGCTTATAAAGTGGAGCTTTCATATGAGATGGCAGATAAATTGAAGGAGGCTATTGAAGAAGTAATTACAAATTCAAAGTAAGTATTTATTTATTGGAGCTATGTTTGAAACGTTGATAAACACTCTTTTTGAGTTTGTCCTAACGAAAGCTAATTTTTCATTAGAAGAAACTTATCATTTTTTATGTTCGTTAAATCAATTTCTTTATAAATTCGTAGCAATAAGAACCCTTGGTGAACCTTTTTATCACCTTTACCCTTAGATATATTTACTAACTGTTGCCCGTGGCTTCACCCGAAAATTTTGATTTCGCTGTTTTCGCTACCGCATAGGTAGCAGATACCAATGTTTAATCCATAGAGCGTGATTCAATAACAGACATCCTAACATCAACAAACTATCATATTTATTAGTAAGATTAATATAAATAGTAAAACATGTTTGATCACAGGTATGCAGAAAAAGCTAAAGAGCTGTCTTTTATTTATCACAACCGTCCAGTACCTCCAAGCAGAGAAATATTATTCTGGGTGCGCCACGTCATCGAAACTCGTGGCGCTCTACATCTTCGCTCGCCTGCACTCAACGTGCCGTTGTATCAAAAGATTTACTTAGATCTGCTTGCTATTATTCTAATCGTGTTATATGTAACTGTAAAATTAATAAACCATATTTGTAGTGCGTGCTGTACGATAAATAAATTAGATATCAACAAGAAATTGTGATTGGAAATGTGAATACAAGTTTTGAATTTTTAAATATTTCCTTGTTTAATTTATACTCACATATTATTACCATCAAGTCAACAATTTATGCTACTGGATGCAAGAGATTGCCAGGATATCCTAGAAAGAATATTAAAGTTATTGAAGATGCTAGTTGCTATTTTTTTTGTCAGACAAAAAGACCAGTCCGTAAAAGGTGTGGACGCGCAAAAGTTTTCAGAACATAATATAGTAAGTATCAGTACGTTCGTTCCTATCTATCCGAACGCGACCTGGAGGCCACCCATTATACCTACTTAAAAATAATGAAATAGCATAAAAATACAAAGCTTTACTTTTATTATTTATTGTACATTATTATGTACAATAATTAATATTATATATTTTATCTTTATCTACAAATATCAACATTCAGACGAACGATAACTGCGGTTATCTCTTGTTCTGGGGTAACTAAGTACTAGTGTTGTATTTTTTCTTGTAAAGAGGATCATCAAAGTTCTGGTGTCGTTTACTACTTGTAGTTGCCGGTAAAACACTTATTTGCCGCACTAGTGGTGTAGTAAGATAGAAAGCCTATCACTGATATATTAATCAAGTAATTTCTATTCATAGATGGAAGTTATAAATTCAATTCAATTCAATTCAATTCAATTTATTTAATATTTACAATAACTTGCTCACATTATCTATCTTATAGTAAAATTACATTACACTGTGTTAGATTTACAATCATTAGTAGGTTATAGTAGGTAATTGTATTTAGGTATTATTGGAACAATTATATTAAAATTTAGATAAATACAAGATAGAGTAAACGACGCTGTCTGTGCTAGTGTGAACTGTGTGACAGACACCATTGAATCGAATCGAACTGTCTATATAGGTCAGCACGTGCAAGACTAGATGTCACCTGCATACGTATATTTAATCACGCCTTTATTCACTATTTAGACAAAGGTAAATTAAAAGCCACATTTCACCAATCGTTCTATTCCGTGCCACGTAATAGGGGGTGAGCCTATTGCCGTAATCCAGGCACTATTGTAACACGAGCCATGTACCTTTTTTTTTTTTTTTTATCGTGCGAAAAATCCCCACGGATACCTACCACCCCCACGGAGCCGGTGGAGGCGGTCATGTCGGACTCGAACCGACTAAAACGCACGCCGTCTTGGGTCCTTGGCTGCCGGAGGTGAGATTGCTAACGAGTCATGTACCTGAGGCTGACCCTGGGCTCTATTATATCTGTCATATGTTAAACGTCCTAGCAGTCACCTACATGCGGTGTAGAAAATCCAAAAGAAACCATTTAGAACTCTTTATCATACGTGTTACTTTCTTCCTAAAGGCCCTTTAAGAGAGGCATTGAACATCAGAAGATTGATCAGAAGTACAATATTCATGTCTGTTGTTGGGTAATTGACCACAGTAGAAAAAAGAGTAACAAAATATTTTTAATTACATTACACAATTTTGCACAACACTAGCCAGTATGACTGGCATATTTCATAATCACTTCTCTTATCTATACTTAATACATTATCTTTATACGTGGTTGTAAATGTTGTTATCATAATTATATATAATAAATTTGGAACTATACTCCGACGGGGTATATTATTGGGTAATCATAGCTCGATTCACTTAATCTCATCATCATCTTCTGAGTTCAGACTTTCAGACTCTTTTCTCAAACTCAGTTGAAGTCGGTTGTCAAGTCTATGATGCGACTGAACTTCCATCTGACCTCCACAACCAACTAGCGTTATCGGAATTCTGTACTTTATAGAATGTTCGGTAGAAGGTGTGACAGACATAGACATATAAGAAATTATAAAAGAAAGGACAGAAGCAGATGGCGGCTTGTTGGCTCTGCCCACCGCAGCCTAAGTTAAAAAGGAGTGAGTATATGCGGTAGCCTAGTGGTATGGGTAATGAACTGCTGAGACGAGGTCTCGGGTTCGATCCCAGTTTTACCATGGCACACACCAATGACTTTTCGATGCTTTTCGAAGTTATGTGTGTATTTATCGCAGGTTTATAAGTGCTCGGTTGATGGCAATAGGCTTGCCACCTATTACATTGGGACCTAAACATAAACTGGCGAAATGTGGGTGCTAGCACCTCGGCCTACCCCTTCGGGGAATACAGGCGTGAGTTTATGTTATGTTATGTTAGGAGTATATAACATGTGTATGACACTTACATACCTATATTCACGCCTTCAAATCCCCAAAGGGGTAAGCAGAGGTGTATTAACACCCACATTTTACCAACTATGATTTTCGGTTCTAGCGAGCACTTTGTCTTTGGAGTGTATGTTTGCTGTCGGATGGAGAACAGCCCTATCCCTTAGTCGTCTTTTAGTGCACCAACAAGAAGAGATGGGATGGTTCTATCCTCTTCCACCGGCAACTTATACGGCTTCTAACAGTTTATAAGATGTATACAGCACCACTATATACCCATTTTCACAATAAAATGATTTGAATTTGAATTTGAAATTTGAATGTTGTAAGAGAAATACTTAGCCATGTTACCTTAAAAAGGAAAGCCAACACTTAGGTGGCTCTTCTTTAAGTCCATCAGAAGATTAATCAGAAGTACAATATTCATGTCTGTTGTTGGGTAATTGACCACGGTAGAAAAAAGAGAAACAAAATATTTTTAATAACATTACTCAACGTTGCACAACACTAGCCAGTATGACTGGCATATTTCATAATCACTTCTCGTATCTATACTTAATACATTATCTTTTATTTACTTAGTTGTAAATGTTATTATCATAATTATTATATACTAGCTTTTGCCCTTTTGCTTAAAAAGGAAAGCCAACAGTTAAGTGGCTCTTCTTTTTATCGTGCGAAAAATCCCCACGGATACCACCCCGCGGAGCCGGTGGAGATGGTTATGTCGGACTCGAACCGACTAAAACGCACGCCGTCTTTGGGTCTTTGGTTGCCGGAGGTGAAATTGCAGAAATATATCTCGCACCCCGGCAGACCCAGGACCATCTCTTTCGGGTTGTGAGGACCATAGTGTCCCCATCTAGCCCCGGGTACGGGGAGGCGCACTTTGCGCCGCCGCCGCGGCCCTCTTCTGTTAGGTTGACAGGCGGCTCCACCGATCACCCCCAGGCCAGCACTCATAGAGGACAGAGGTCGTTCCGCGACCTCCGACGCCCGGTAACACCTATGTAGCTGGAGCTTAAAGATAAAAATAGGTAGGTACCGGATACAATTTAGTGTTTGATTTGATTAGGTTTACGGTATGATTGTATGAAGCTCAACTGATAAGTAGTAGTACTCAAAAAGAGTGAGCCACGTATTTTATATCTGCCTATCTATAATAATTATAATATTTTGTCGATAAGTACCATCGTTGGTAACAAGGTTATCATATTATACAGACTACTGATATCTTTTAAGGATAAGTGTCCGTATACACAGTACAATAAACAACAGTAGTGATACTTGAGATATCATTATGATCGATGGTGACCTATTTTTTCACTGTTCGATAAAATAATCATCATGATCTTCGTGTTAGTTACAGTTTCACCAAGAATTTCGGACTAGGTATCAATAGCATTACCACACACACTCTGTCTTCATATGAAATCGTTTAAGTATATTACCGAAAGTTAATTTTAACTTTTTATTGGAATGATTTATTTATAGCATTTCATTTACTATGCTCACTTTAAAATTTGAATATATCGGGAAAAATTAAATGCTCAAGTGCGACTTGAACCCACGATCTTTCCCTTACAGGGGGAATGCTCTTCCAACTGGGCTATTGAGCCACACCAGAATCACTTCAAATTTCCCTTCGCTTTATATCCGTCTTTAAGGTCGACGGTGGAATTTTAACTTTGTATTTATACACTACTAGTCCATGGCCCGGCTCCCCCCGCGTCGAAGTTGTTTCTAGTCATAACTTCGGTCAAAATCAATCGATTGTGATCAAACAAACGTAAGATTTTAAGTCTGACCAAGACCTTTTAATCGAAAACGCATCAAAATATGTTCAGTAATTTTGGCGTTTATCGCGAACAAACAAACACAAGAATTCCAAAAAATATTTTTATTTTCAGTATCGTTAATATAGCCGAAGTATTTTTTAAATATCTCCCAATGTATCCCCACGACCACGATCATTGTTACATTAAATGAGAGATTATGCTATTATACTTTACAACAAAAAATATTAGACAAAATACCTACAAAAGACACATTAATCCTAAGGTCTTCGGGATATTTGTACTGAAAAATATTCACTTTGTGATGTCATGTCTCATTTTTATTAAACCTTGTACTCTAATAAGTAGGTATATATATATTACATCAATCATGTATGATGTTCTAACAGGCATAATACATATTAGCTGTTAGTCGCAGTACTACGTTTCATTGGAGTACATGTACTTCGTCAGCTACACTACAAATATAGTGGAGTTGAGATGTGTTTGTTAGGTTGATTGATAATTCTATAGTAGGGTTTTAATCACTCACAATAAAAATATTACGGTTAGTAATTATCTATTTGTGTGGTTAGTGGTGTGTTTATTCTGTTGATTATATTCAAAATTAAAAGTACTGAAGTGACAGTTCTAAAATTTTGGTGTCATTCTTAGTGTTTGTGTATATTGCTTAAACACAGCCAATGGTAATGAAAACAAAGCACACATTATGTAGTGGCAAAATCATTTTTTTTTTCTATTTATTTTCTTTTAATTACAACAAAATAGAATAGACCTGGGTACTTATCTCCAGAATTATGACTTTAAAATAGTTATTTCAAATTTGAAGTTTATTTTTCAATTAAATTGAAAGTCGAGTGTAAATATTAGAATGATGATTCTTAGATTCTGTGTACTAGTTACTACAATGTTACAACTTTTACGACAACAATGGTAGACATAGACAAATAACGTTATTGCTAAGCAATTCATTAACTCTGTGCTATGAATTAAACCACGTGTATATTCAATTCAATACAAGATTAAGGTCAATAAGTTCAAATTTAACGTGCCTGAACTTCAAACAAGATTATTTTTGTCATTTTAAACAGTATTTGTCTACAATGAAGACGTGTTTGGTTTGGCTGGCCTTGGCATTGTCATGCTGCGAGGCGTACAAAATCTTGGTGGTGTTTCCTATGCCCTCTCCAAGCCATGGGATACTTGGTGCTGGTGTCGTCAGACATCTGCTCAAAGCTGGGCATGAGGTGAGTCCAATATTGTATTGCGGTCTTAGTAATTAGCATCACCAAATTTGAAAATCGAATAAATTTTCACACACGATGATGTAATAATCACATATATCACACGGTTATGTAATGTTAAGTCCATAGGTTTATATTGTTCTATACAAATATTTTTTATACACATAGTTGTATTAGTTGTCTTACATGTTATCTATTTGTGAACATGGAAACTTTACCATTATGTAGATACAGTTACTACAATAGTCAATTATAATTTTTGAATGAATTTTTTATAGCATTTTCAAAAAAAAAAAAAAAAAAAAAAAAAAAAAAAAAAAAAAAAAAAAATTTAATAAGGTAAATTTTATGTTGGAAAAACATCGGAAAAAATTAAATGCTCAAGTGAGACTCAAACTCATGACCTTTCCCTTACAGGAGGAATGCTCTTCCAACTGAGCTATTGAGCCACACCTGAACCACTTCAAATTTTCCTTCTCTTTATATCCGTCTTTAAGGGCGACGGTGGAGCTCTGTTGGAAGAGCATTCCCCCTGTAAGGGAAAGGTCGTGAGTTCGAGTCTCACTTGAGCATTTCATTTTTCCGATGTTTTTCGAAGTCATTTATAAGTTTAAGAAACGTAATTAATCATATTTTTTAATCGAACCAAAAACCACTCGTTGAAAGTATTATGTACTTGTTGAAATATTCCGCCCACATACTTATTTGTAAAGATTCAAATAGTAAAGAAATGAAACAAATTACACTAGATTGACATAAATTAATAACGAAAGTTTAACCTAAAATACATCACTGAATTCCTCCACATCGCATGCCTTTTGCGGTAGCCTACCCAGAAGTCTGGCAGCGTTGATATACATAGAGACATATAATCAAGCCTGTATCTCAGAAGTGTTAGGCAGAGGTGTGTGAGTTAATTCACGTAGTAAGGGGCGAGCTTATTACCGTCAAGCGGGAACTTTGTCAAGGTCTCTGTTTACTATCGGAGTACAGGCATCGTTATCTTCTACGAGATGTTAAAATGTACCTAACTACAGTCTATTGTGGTTTCAAATTCAGTCTCTGGACTAGCAATGACAAAGCTGTGTTGTCAAACTTCCTCTGATCATATATTTGTTGCTACAGTAAACTCTATTAAAAATTAAGAAGGTGATACACATCCTGAAAACACACTTGTACTTCTTTCACAGAATTTATTATATTGAACCTTTTATTATCTTTCTCTATTATATTGAATACTGTGGAAAAAAAATACAAGTCTGTTCTCAATATGTGTAACAATGGATTCCACCAAGTGCTATCAATCGACAGTATAATATTAAAAAGGTGACGTTTGCGAATTTACTGATATCTTCGGTTCTGCTCAACCGATCGCGATCAAACAAACATAAGATTTTAAATCGGATCAAAACGTTTCCAAAAAAGAATACGGTATCAAGATTCACACAGACAAGAATTCCAAAAAAATGTTTCAGCATCGTTAATGTAACATAACCCAAGTTTTTTTTTATATCACCAATGTACAGGCACATCTTAGTGTAAAATCTGTTTCGTTACAATATATCAATTTATTATAGAAGCTTCTTCTTCTCCTTCAGGTGACATACATTTCACCGTTTGAGTATAAACCGCCATCGCCTAACCTTCGTGTAATCGACATCAGCAGCGTCGGTGAACTGTTACCAGGTAAGTTTCATTTTATTTCAATAGAGCAGCCATTTCTCAAAGAGTTAACATGAAGAAAATCAAATTCTAAATGTTTGTTGCAAGCCTGAGATGGAGTAATTTCAGAATTATTCGGAAATTTGAAATGTTACAGTCTAAAACTTAAGTGGAAAATCTCTTTCAGCGCACGTAATGAACTTTGAGGCAATAATAAACAAAGAGATCGACTTCACTGACCAGAAGATGTTTTTCCCAATGATGATCAACATGATAAATATGACCTATCAACACGAAAACGTTCAAAAGTTGCTCAACGATCCAAAGGAACAATTTGACTTGGTGTTCGCTGAATGGATGTTCACAGATCTGTTATCTGGGTAAGATATTAAAAAAAATCAAGTTAACACGCTTATGATGTACCTACTAACATTAATAAGGCGAAATTATTTGAATGAATTTTACAGCATTAAGTATGATAACTATACAAATCGAATACATAGGGAAAAATAAATCTTCTCGGGCGAGACTCGTTTCGATTTGTATAGTTAGCATTATGCTAACTTGCTGTAAAATTCATTCAAGTATTTGGGCGGAGTTATCAAAAATCAATGTTTAAAAATGATTGTAACATCATTAATTGGTTCCGATAGTTCGTAAGAAGATCGGTAGATGACTCCATCGTCGCCGTAAGAACGGAAATTAGAATCACATCGGGCGTGTCTCGGTAGCCGAATTGGTCAATTCATTCCCACTGTAAGGGAAAGACTGCGGGTTCGAGTCCCGCCGGAGAAGATTTATTTTTCCCTATGTATTCAAGGCGAAATTAAATTATTTCAAGTGAATGAGTCCATTGTTGACCAGATTTTTCAATTTGCAACAAATCTAATTAGAGCTTTCATTATAAAAGTTAACCATGTTTCATGGCGATGCATTGATGAAGTAATTCAGGTCAGATCCAGGAAATATATAAATTTTGATTTTGTACACTACCTAATGCATAAATTCATTCTTATCACATAACACAATTCCTTCATCATCGTTGCCTTAGCGATGAGTTGCTTCGAGAGTTTGCTCTTTATATTCAGCTTATTTTGGATATTAGTCTTCAAACAATACATTTCAATTTCATTTATTGTAATTAAAATTACCTAGTTCAAATTTTCCCCAACATAGTTTAATTTATTTATTTCAGTTTCTCAGCAGCTTTTAACTGCCCATACATTTGGTTCTCAAGCGTGGATGTTCACTGGATGATAACCAGATTAATTGATGCACCTAGTAACCCTGCATATACTCCAGACATTATGTCATCCAGTTTACCGCCATATAGTTTATTGCAGCGTGTGAAAGAATTATATGCGCAAATTAAAGTGAGATACCTGAGATACATGTAAGTAATTTAATGTATTTCTAAGCTATTGAATTTTTTAAGCAATAACAACTGAGCAGTCATATAACAATTCATAACTAAATTAAATCAGGTACTTCTACGACATGGAGAGGCGAATATACGAAGATGTACTGACGCCAATCGTAGCAAAGCGAGGGAGACAGCTGCCTTCTTATTCTGACGTACCATTTAACGCATCATTGGTATTAGCCAATTCACACGTGTCTCTTGGACAAGCAGTCAGCATTCCACAAAGTTATAAACCTATTGGAGGATACCATATTGAAGATGAAGTGAAACCTTTACCTGAGGTATATATTTCTTTATTAGACCATTAACTATGATACAAAGCCTAATGACAAAGTAACAAAGCAAAGTTTTTATATTGTTTAGTTATTAAACGGAATGCATGGCACTCCGCACAAACCCTTTGTGGTTTTTGGTGTGCTACATTTAATATTATTTGTGTTTTGTATGATAATAAATAAATTAAAAAAAATAAAAAAATAAAAACTATTCCTTTTTACCTGAGCGCTATTACGTAACACACAATTTATTTGTTTTGTTATATTTTTTTAAATAATATTATCAGGATTTGAAGAAAATCATGGATAACGCTAAACATGGAGTTATATACTTCAGCATGGGGTCAAACTTAAAGAGCAAATTAATACCAAAAGTAATGAAAGATGACCTCTTAAAGATGTTCAGTGGATTGAAACAGACTGTTCTATGGAAGTTCGAAGAAGATCTTCCCAACACACCCAAAAATGTACATATCATACATTGGGCACCTCAACAGAGCATACTGGGTGAGTTTCGCTGTACAGTAATAATTTTGTAATATTTTATTATTACATAAATAATATCACAACCCTAGCCTAGCATTAATATATCTTCTCAAGAAGCATTTTGCTGCGTAAATATAGGATATCAAAGTGGCATTTCCCATGTATTCCAGCAAATGCTGCTTTCGTGTGTGCCCCCTCCCCCACCCCGTTTTTGAACATGAATAATATGTATCTAAGTGAGGTTAAACATGCGGTAATAACTTACTAATGCATTTTTGTATACATGTATTTTATAATGTATCTCTGTTCTATTTCAGCTCACCCTAACCTTGTTGTCTTCATCACTCATGGCGGCTTACTATCAACAACTGAAACTGTTCATTTTGGAGTACCCATCATTGGTATCCCAGTATTTGCAGACCAATTTATCAATGTTGCTAGAGCCGCTGCGAAAGGTCTTGGTTACAAAGTAGACCTTTCATATAGTTTGGCAGATCAACTGAAGGTTGCTATTGAAGAAGTAACTAATAATCCAAAGTATGTATTAAATCCATACTAATATTATAAATGCGAAAGTAACGCTGTCTGTCTGTCTGTCTGTATGTTACGCTTTCACGCCTCAACCACTGAATCGATTTTGATGAAATTTGGTATAGGGGTAGATTAGACTATGAGAAAGGACATAGGCTATGTTTGGTCGCGATAACCGACATCCACGCGGGCGGAGCCGCGGGCAAAAGCTAGTTTATAATAATCCTTTTTCTGATAAGTAGTACAGTAATCAAACAGTTATTAGTTATAAAGTAACTAGCTGAAATCCGGGGCTCTGTCAATTCCTGCTGCCTATAGAAACCAATTCCTGGCAAGTACAAACTTTGAACGCAATTAGCAAATCGCTCCGAGGATAATGATGGTGATGATGAGACAGTCAGACTAACACAATAGTGATCCATCGAATTTCGAGAAAACGTTTTAAGTTTTGATTTAATATAAGTACAATTATTTATTATCGCATTCAAAATATGTCTACTGTCTACTAAAGATAAGATAATATTTCAATAGCAATGAAAACACTGTGTCCGAGTCTAGGTTATTCAAATAAATGTTAGTGAAATAGGTATAACACAGGTGAATTTTAAATAAGCTTCTCAGAATTATTAATCTAGGTCATAGGTACAGCGCATAGCACCTATCATCACTATCATCATCCTCATTGCGATTGCCCAATTACTTCCAAAGTTGCCGAACCCGAAGTCCGCTTATTTCCTATTAATCCCTTTGTTTGATTGCTATATCGGCTTTTGAAAATGTCGTCTGACCTTACAACCCACGTTCGTAGATTAACAGGTGCACCGACTTGTAGATAAGTGTTACTTGAGGCTTAGGCATGTTGGTAGGGCCCTATGCATTTCACATTGTTATAATAATTACACTATCCATTACAGGTACGCACAAAAAGCTAAAGAGCTGTCTTATGTCTACCACGACCGACCGGTGGCTCCAGGCACCGAATTGGCACACTGGGTACGGCATGTGATTGAAACACGCGGAGCAGCACATATTCGTTCACCTGCACTGAACATGCCGTTCTATCAAAGGCTTTACTTAGATCTACTAGCTATTATTTTAGTATCTTTATTAGTTACTGTAAAGTTGTTGAAATGTGTATGTTGTAAATTTTGTACGAAAAATGTAGATAGTAAAACAAAAGAACAGAAAAAGAAGAATTAAGGAAATTAGAAAATATATTCGTTGTTTTATGTTTTATATTTGTTTAAATTACCAATCATTTGTAAGATTAATATTTGATGGAATTAAGCTGTTCACGCCAACATGACATCATGTATTTCAGTGTTAACGTTTTAATTTGACGTAGAACTTACCATTATATTCACAAAAAAAAAACATTGATTCAAATTGGTCATATGGTGGACTTTGACATTAGATTAGCGTACCTATTCAAACATACTCTAAAGTTTTTATATAACCAGCTACGTATTTTCCTACGGGTGTTATTATAAACTACTTAAGGATTACAAAGTTGACGGTCATTGTTGTTCAGCAACTGTATGCAAATGTATGTTAGCTCGTTTTTGTCCTCTGCTTCCAAAGGTTAACCCCATACAGCACTTGTGTTCGTAAGACCGAATTAGTGTCGAAGTTCATGAAAACAATTGACGTTTTTACACAAATGAATTAAAAATGTGGGGGCGTCATTTCAGTTTAGACAAGCTATAACCAGTTGTAGTTATATCATCATCATCATCATCCACATAAAAACGTTAGTCCCGATTGCATCCGAGGCTACAGTGTCCTCGGAGCTCAGGGTCCGCCTTCCGGCTCTTACTCCACCCACACACTCCACCGCAGCATTTTCATCTCCGTGACACGCAGCATCTGCTTGTGTCGCTCCAAAGGCGGCCACGAGTCACAGCCGTCTAAAAGTACAGGTCTAATGATCGTTTTATGTTATCAATTATGAGACTTAAAATAAAAACATGTCTAACCAACTAACCAAGGCCAAGCTAAGACCATTATTGATGCAGTGATAAATTAGACACAAAAGGCAATATTTATGTGTATGAGATAAGGAAGCAAAGATCGAAAATATTTTTTTGTAGTTGAAAACAATAATGGCTGGTGTCTGATTTGATTAATTGAAATATAAGTCACGTAACCGCCTACGTACCTACTCACCGATCGCAATTCAAAATAGCATAGAAGTGGATCTGCGTTAACTAGACTTAATTCCCCAATTTAAAAACTGATCAGCCAGGTACCTACGCTTAGTTAAACGACGAATATGATTTTGAAGAATGTATGATGTATCTGCACTGAAATTTAGTTGAATTTTTAACCCGAGTTTAGGTAAACATTTCGAGCTCCATAATACTCATTAGCAATAACCTATTCATAATGAACGACCATAGTTTCATTTTTTAAAAAGAAACATATCTTCATCAGATACCTACGTTAGTTGTATCTTTGTTTCAGGAAAGTAAGTATTACCATCCAATTAAATATCAATATCTAGACTATAGATGACTTATAGGATATTCGACCAAACGCAAGTAAAGTTTATTCCTAGAATAAACAGGCAATCACCACCAACACTATTGGCTATTTATTCTAGGAAATAACAGCATAGAATAAGCATATTTGATTAATCACTATAATCAGTCACTGCAATATTGGTATATCGTGTGTTGAAGACACGCGATATAGCCTATTGGCTTCGAAATGATAATGACATAAAAGATACGTGCTGTATACTCAAATATGACCCTGAACCATAATCAGACGCGGGCCTCTAATGATCGTGACTTGTACATAATGTACATCATGCGTATGTTATTCTAACACCAAACATTATCTATAGTGATAACTAGCTGTGCCCGCGACTTCGTCCGCGTGGAATGTACCTACTTAATAAAAAAAAATCATTTTTTTTTTTTTAGCCTAAGTTACTCCTTATTACATAAGCTATCTGCCAGTGAAAGTCCCGTCCAAATCGGTCCAGCCGTTCCAGAGATTAGCCAAAACAAACAGACAGACAGACAGACAGACAGACAGACAGACAGACGGACAAAAAATTTAAAAATATATATTTTGGTATGTGTACCGTATATACATTCATATGCATGTAGTAGAAAGCGGTTATTTTAATATTACAAACAGACACTCCAATTTTATTTATTTGTATAGATTACGATTTTATGATATTGCTAAAAATGTCGCTTAGAAGTAAGTATAACATTTGATTGCTACACAGGATTTGCATTGTATCTGGTTGTTTACGTGTCATTATAATATGTAAGTATTTACAAAAAAATATCTAAGTTTGTTTATCCGCCGTCTAGATATGTACAAACTAGATGAGCTATGCTGATTTTGGATTTAGATAGCGCTGCATAGAATATCATGAAATAAAAGAGAAGAAAATGTTGTCAAGACGGTTGAAACATGAATGTAAAGGCTTTAGGAGGTGAGAAAATGGACATTGTAAAAAAAGGAATGAATTTTTTATTTATTTATTTATTTATCACACGTAACAGATTACAACCAATAATAAATATAATAATACTACGATGCAATAGGATTAGAGTCCAGGTTGCATTCCACAAGAACGCGTGTACAGGTGAATTAAGATGAAGGAGTTTCTACATACATACATATTAAGCTAGTTTTTTTTTTACAATTTTTAAATTTACATTTTTGACATATTAAACATCATGGAGTTCCTAATTACGGTTGGTTTGAAAGTTTCAAAGTTGTTTTACCGTTCCAATAAGTAAATAAATAAGTTAGCTTAGGAACAAAAATATCGAAGGCTGGATAATCCCTGGCGATTTCGTTGCACTGACGAGCCATCCGAACTATGGGGTTAATTAAATGGTAACGTCAAGAAAACTAAAATAAATTGAAAAAAGGACAAGAAAATTTATTCACAACTGGTATTTATAATAATTATAAGAAATGGTAAATTGATTAAATGCTAAATATATAATTATAGTTCCAGTTGATTATAACAAAAACATTCATATTGTTAATATACTGTTGATGTTCATTGCCAACTTCCACCTTCACGTGTATGCTCAATTTAGCTAACTACCTATTAATTAAAACAATCTCAATTTTTATAATAGGAATGAGTCCGCTCGGACTCGTAATCTTTGCGTTGTAGGATACACATGATCCAAGATAATCAAAGGATCCAAGCTTAGTTCTCAGATGGTAATATCTTATGGCAAAACTGGGGTCACGTATTGCGGAGTAAGTAAAAGATGTTTTACCAGTTGGAACAAGATTAATTTATTTGCTATTTACACACTCTTATATACTAATTATTCTACATGATTTTACTGAGGTTTAGAGTGGGGTTTTACTCATATAAGTTTAGTGCTGACATTATTGTTTATTGATACGTGTTGTTTATATAATATTATTTCCTAGTTACAGTGTACTTTGCCTATGACGCATAGCACGTCATAGTACTCCCCCCTTTATAAAAATTCTAGTTATTATTTGCTGTGGTGCGTCGACCTTGTCCGTGTACGCTGTTTGCTGAGTTGTACTTTTTCTGCAGTTGGTTACACTTGTTGCATTTCCTTAATTATTTTGTTTATCTTTTTGTCCATGATTTTGTTAGTTTTCCGTACGAGTCTGGTGATTGTTATTATTATTGCTGCTAGTATAATTATAGCGATGAGTACTCCAATCCAGATTTTTATTTTTTCAATTTCTGCTGCCATGTGTGTGTTCTTTTCTGCCTTTGCTGCCAGGTTATTGTTCTGCACCATGTTTATTTGTTCCTTTTCGTGGGTTTGACTGCTTCCCATCTTGTGTGTTGTTTCTTGTGGCTTGCTGTGGAGTGACTTTTATTTTCATTTTGCCCTTTTTATATCATTGTTTGAAACGGACGGTGGGTCGTGATATTCTTCCCGAACGTGTTCTTTTTATGTTTTGAATTGGCTGTGCCTTATCTTGCTCTTGATTTTGAGCTTCTATCTTGTCGTCGCTCGTCGTGAATGCTGGTTTTAGCCTGTCAATCGACACGTTCACTTCCCTGCCGTTTCGCTTGATCGTGACTATTTTGTTGTCACGTTTGACTACGAGAAACGGTCCGTCGTAAGGTGGTGTGAGCGTAGGACGTAGCTTATCGCATCGTAGAAATACGTGTGTACAGTCGGCTAAGCGTGGGTGTACGAATATGTTTTTGTTTGAGCTTTGTCGTTGTGGAATTGACGTCATGTGCGTTATGTTATCTTTAATTTTTTCCACAAACTCTGCGTATGTTGTGTTTTTAGAACAGTCGCCAAAATATGCTGCTGGTAATTTTATTGTTGTTCCGTAGACCAATTCGGCTGCTGAGTATCCAGTGTCTTGTCGAATGCTGGTACGTATCCCGAATAATACCGATGGTAATTCTTTCGTCCAATTTTCGGTATTTCCTCTTGCCATCAAAGCTGCTTTCATGGTTCTGTGCAGTCTTTCTACTTTGGAGTTTGATTGAGGGTGATATGGTGTAGTACGGATTTTTTGTATACCCAGGAATTTGGTTAGGCTTCTGAATAGCTCAGACTCGAATTGTCGTCCTTGATCCGTTGTTATATAATTGGGGCATCCAAAACGTGTGATCCAGCCATCGTATAGGGTTTTGGCTACAGTTTCTGCTGTGATGTCCGAAATAGGATATGCTTCTGGCCATGACGTACAACGATCGATCATAGTGACGATGTATCTTTTGTTTTGTGATGTCGTTAGGGGGCCCACAATGTCTATGTGTATGTGGCTAAATCGTTCTGCTGGCATAAATTTGCCCAGGGGTGATACTGTGTGCCGCTGAACTTTTGATTGCTGGCATTGTAAACATGTTTTGCACATTTCGTAAATGTCTTTGTGCATGCTAGTCCAGACGTATTTTGCGGTTATCAACTTTTTTGTTGTGTTTTTCCCTGGGTGGCTCATGTTGTGAAAACTATCAAAAATTGTTTTTCTGAACTTTTGTGGTAGGTATGGCCTTGTTGTACCGGTGGATATATCACAATAAATTTTGATATTATTGTTTTGTATTGGTACCCGTGCCATTTTTAGTGACTTATTTTGTTTTAGTTTTGTTAACTCCGGGTCACTGTCTTGGTATTTTTTTACCTCTTGCCAGTTGAGAATTTGGGGTAGTTCTATTGTTTCTATTACCCGTGATAGTGCGTCGGCTACCACGTTTTCGCTGCCCGTGACGTGCCTTATGTCTGTGCAGAATTGTGCAATATATTCTAGGTACCTTATTCTTCTAGGGGATTCATCCACTGATTGCTTCTTGTCGAATGCATGAATCAGTGGCTTATGATCCGTGTATATTGTAAATGTGCGACCTTCTATTAGTCGTCTAAAGTTTTTTATTGCCATGTAAATACCGAGTAGTTCTCGATCGTATGTGGAATATTTTGTTTGTGTCTCGCTTAACCCTTTTGAAAAAAATGATATGGGTTTCCATTTTCCTTGAACTTTTTGTTGAAGTACGGCGCCTACACATTTTAAACTAGCATCTGTCATAATGGCAAGTGGTGTGTCTGTTTCCGGGAATGCGAGTGTTGTGACATCTCTTATGTTCTGTTTGCAGTGTTCGAATGCTTGGTTAGCTTCCGTATTCCACTCGATTGGCGTATTGTCATTCTTTTTGGAGTTTATTAAGTATTTGTTGAGCGGAGTTTGGTGTCTGGCGGCGTGTGGGATGCTACTTCTGTAGAAATTCATCATTCCCAAAAATCGACGTAGCTCCTTTACCACCTTTGGTTTTGGGTATTCGTTTATTGCTCGTACTTTCTCAGACGTGGGGGTGATTCCTTGGCTCGTTATATGATAACCTAAGAAATCTATCTCTGTCTTTTCGAATTCGCATTTGCTCGTATTGATTGAGATGCCGTTTTTACTTAGGCGAGTGAATACTTCCTCTAATTGAACGTAATGTTGTTCAGTATTTTGACTTGCTATGAGTATGTCGTCCACGAAGACATATATATAGTCCAGGTCTCTGAACAGGGAGTCCATAAACCTCTGGAACGTTTGAGCTGAATTTCTGAGGCCAAATGGCATGAAATTCCAGTGAAATAAACCCATTTGCGTGATTATTGCGGTCTTCTCTGGTTCCGCAACAGGGATTTGGTGGAACGCCTTCTTTATATCAATTTTGCTGAATATTGTTTTTCCACTTGCGATGTATGTAAAGTCTAACAGTCTTGGCAAGGGATATCTGTCGGGAACTGTTATTTTATTTAACGCGCGGTAGTCTCCGCACGGTCTCCATTCCCCATTCTTTTTCTTTACCATGTGGAGAGGCGATGCCCAAGGACTACTGGAAGGTTCTAATATTCCTAGGTTTATTAGCTCTTGGAATTCCTTTTTTGCTGCCTTATATTTGTCGGGTGGTAGTGGGCGCGCGCGGGCATAAACTGGAGGACCTTTTGTTATGATGTGATGCTGTATTCCATGCTCTGTGGGTTTTTTAAATGGTCTTGGTCTAGTGACGTTTACGTATTTCTCTAACAGGCGCTTTATATGTTCGGGTAATTTCGCGTCGATGGATCTAATTGAAGGCATGTGTGTTTCTCTTGCAATTTTCGCAGGCGTCGTTAATTTTGTTTCTTGGTCGATCAGCCTTTTGCCGTATAGATCCACTAATAATCTGTGGTGCTCTAGGAAATCAGCTCCTAAGATAGGCATTTTTACATCGGCGATTACGAACGTCCAAGTAAAAGGTCTGCGTAACCCCAGATTTAGCGTTAATGTGCTTTCGCCATAAGTTTCAATAATTGACCCGTTTGCGGCATACAGTTTGTAGTTGCTCGCGTTTTTCTTACCCTGTGCGTTTTGTAATACAGAAATATTTGCTCCCGTGTCTACTAAAAACCTATAACCACTGTTTGAGTCGGTTATAGTTAGACGGTTGGCGGGTTGTATGGCACAGAGTCCCGTCGTGTTCTGCGCTAGTTCTCGTTTCCCGAATTTTTATCGGTTTTATTTATCCACGAGCACGGCTGATCGCATTTATATGCTTTTGTTTTGAATCGTCTGTGATAATAACATAGCCGTGTACGTGACCGTGAGCGTGATTGCGACCTTGCTCGGAATTTGCTGCGTTGCATCGGTCGGCGATTACTCATACCGCGGAGCTCGTTTATTTCGACTCGCATAGCTGCAATTTGTGACGTCAGCATTGTTATTAAGTCAGCGGATTCCTGTGACGAGTTGTTTGTTTTGGTTTTATAGCGCATATTTTCATAAATTCGGTCCGCCATTTCGCATAATTTTGTGAGGTTGAGGTCTTCGGAGACTGCCAATATGGAGGTGATTGATACCGGAAGCTGTCTGAACCATAATAATCTGATGGTATCTTCGGTCATTTTGTCGCAGCTGGCTTCTTTCATTTTTCTCAACAGCTGTGATGGTGTTGAGTCACCTAGGTCCATCTCCGATAGCAATTTGTGGAAGCGTCGTTGTTCGCTTTCCTCATAGCACGCAATTAATCTTTCCTTGATTTTAAGGTACTTGTCTGCGTTTGGCGGTGACGTCAGGATGTCGCTAACCTGATGTATGACCTCTTTTGGTAATTTTGCGATGACGATATTATATTTATATTCGTCACCTTGCTTTTGGGAGGCTACGATGGCCTCGAATTGCGCGAACCATAAGCGCGGTGAATCTGTCCAAAACGATGGTATTTTCTCCGTAATGCTAATTGCAGCCACCACCTGGCTGTCGCTGATTGATTCAGCTGATGTGCCGGGGTTTTTTGACGGTGTTCCGGCTGGAATTATCGGTGCCATGATTGCGTTTAGCCTCTTGAAATTTCAGCTGGTTAGACCCGCTTGTGGGAAGCCAACTGAAATGTGCTATTTCGCTGATGGTGGTGGTCGGTAAGCTGGTGGGCTGTTGGGTTAATTTTCCCAAATATAGCTCCACAGTGATCTGTGATAGTTCCTAGGTTTGCTGCTGAAAACCTTTTCAGGGCTGCAGTTGGCCTGCAATTATATCAGCACTAGGAAATCACGTCGGGGTCACCAATATTGCGGAGTAAGTAAAAGATGTTTTACCAGTTGGAACAAGATTAATTTATTTGCTATTTACACACTCTTATATACTAATTATTCTACATGATTTTACTGAGGTTTAGAGTGGGGTTTTACTCATATAAGTTTAGTGCTGACATTATTGTTTATTGATACGTGTTGTTTATATAATATTATTTCCTAGTTACAGTGTACTTTGCCTATGACGCATAGCACGTCATATCACGTATTGTGAACGCTTGGCTTTATTGCTAGTTGACTCAGTCAATTTATTGTCTTATTGGATATGAAGGCAACATCATGTAACATCTGAATGATGCTACATATTTTTTTACATTAAAGTATTACGCAAAAACTGTGCGTAAACATTTGAACTGCAATAAAGATAATTGATAATTATATCGTAATATTGTTCTATCATATGAAACAGAATATGTATTCAGTGAAGTTGTGTGTATTTTCATTGGCTCTGTTATTATCATGCTGCGAAGCATACAAGATTTTGGTGGTATTTCCATTGCCAGGTAGGAGTCATGGGATTCTTGGTGATGGTGTCGTCAGACATCTACTCAAAGATGGACATGAGGTAAGTTGAGACTAATAACATTCCTGTACCTAAAATCAAACGCAGAAGTAAATTCAACTCAAAGGAATGCTGGATTTGATGTATTTATATACCTACTAGCTGTCCCGGCGAACTTCGTACCGCCAATTTTTTAGATCCCGTTCCCGCTGCACCATAGGGGGATGAAAAATAGATGTTGGCCGATTCTCAGACCTACTCAATATGCTCACAAAATTTCATGAGAATCGGTCAAGCCGTTTCAGAGGAGTATGACAACGTAAACTGTGACACGAGAATTTTATATATTAGATGTCATGTAATTTTCCGAGTTCGTTAATTTTCGGCAAATAATATTCTATCAAAAATTTGCACGAAAACACGCATTGAGACATTTTAATTTTTTTTTTTTTTTTTTTTTTAATTGGGTAAATTAACAGCAACACAATAACATATTTGCTTAAACAGTATACGTAATGGGGTTATAATTGTGTTCCCTACGACATTTACCACAGCTTAGTAAAGTAGTTGTATTAGAGAGAAAAACCGAATGCGTTTATAAACAAGAGAATGATAGATAGAATTACTTTAGAATTTCGATTATCTTATTTCGAAAGATACTAGGTCGCATTGCCACAATGTCCATGCCATTGAATTTTCTGTTGTATAAATCGACTATGCGATATATTGGGGAACGTACCCCTGCGTTGGTACGGCAGCGGTACGTTGCAAAAAGTTGACAAGGCTTCCGGCAATGCGTCCTAATAGGTATCCTATATGCTATTTTATTAATAAGGGTATTACAATCGTATCTGTTATTACAAATATCATACAACAACATTGTTTGAAGCAATATACGTCTATTTTCAAGTGTAAGGATATCATACTTTTCTAGTAGCTGTTCATAGGTTAAATAGTTGTGGTAACATCTGTACTGCATACATCGCAAAAACTTCTTCTGGACAGTCTCTATTTCCTGCTTATATCTACTATAATAAGGGTCCCATATGGACACTGCGAATTCCACTTGGGGTCGTACTAGTGATTTGTAAAGATACAAGTAAGTGATTGGACACGTGAATGTCTTGGTGTTTCTCATTACGAACCCGTACATTTTAAACGCTTTGTTAACTATGTTGTCTATATGTAATTCTAGGTGAAGCTTGCAGTCCAACGTGACACCTAGATCTCTAATTGAGTCAACTACATCTAGCTGTACACCGCAAAGTGTATATCTGTATTGGAGGATGTGCATTTTCTTTGTGAAAGTAATAGATTTACATTTACTTAGGTTTAGACTTAGTTTGTTATTCACACAATAAGTAGAGAAAGAGTCTAGATCATTTTGGAATTTCATGAGATCATCGGTGTTGGCAACTGTATGAATGTTTTGAGGTCATCTGCGTACAATAAAAAGTTACAAAATTTAAAACAATTGGATATGTCGTTAATGAATATTATGAATAACAAGGGGCCCAGGATAGAGCCTTGTGGTACTCCAGAGCTCACAGGTACAAAGTCAGATTCATAACCATTCAATACGACTTTTTGGGTTCGATTACTGATATACGACTTGAACCAGCGCCATAAATCTCCACGTATGCCGTTAAAGGCAAGTTTGTCGAGAAGTATTTTGTGATCTACCCTGTCGAAAGCCTTTCGAAAGTCCGTGTACACGCTATCTGTTTGCATATTGTTATCCATGTTTTCAAAAAGATTAGTAGTGTAAGCTAATAAATTTGTGTTTGTTGATCTACGTTTAAGGAAACCATGTTGTTGTGGTATAATAAAATTGTGAATTGATGGGTAAATAATATTATGTACCAGCCTCTCGAAAAGCTTCGACAGGGCGGGTAAGATTGAGATCGGACGATAATTTTCTGCTTTAGTTTTGTCGCTACCTTTGAATACTGGTATGATGCGTGTAGCTTTCCAGACTTCTGGGAACACGCCTTCGTGTAAACATAGGTTAAATAGGTGTTGTAGAGGTTTGCTTATAACATCAGCAGTTGATTTGAGAAAAAAAGGAGAAATGTTATCTAACCCAGACCCCTTGGTTATGTCAAGAGCTCGTAGTCCTTTATAGACAGCATCTTCAGTAATTTGTATGTGACTAATGATAAGATCAGACTGCTGATTAGTATCTGGTATATTTTTGTCATCATAGCTGTCGGGGACATAAGAAGGTTCAAATACAGATTCAAAGAATGATGAGAAAAGATGACACGTTTCTTTGGGATTAGTCGAGGTAACATCTTGATATGTTATGTTATTGAGGGTATCGGGTCTAGTTTTTAGATTCTTTACGTATGTCCAAAAATATTTCAAGTTGACTTTTATGCCATCCTCAACCAAATTTAAGTATCTTTTGTAACACTCCTCTGATACAGTACTGAATCTGTCTCTGTACATGGAGAAGATTTGATAATCAGCTATATTTTGGTATTTTTTCCATTTGATCCATGCTTTTTTCTTATTTTTATAAATGTGAATGAGGGCTGGTGAGAACCAAACAGGGAATGTGGAAGATTTAATTACTTTAGAGGGCACATGTTTTTTAATTATTGAGAGAATATTTTGATAGAAGACAGATACAGCACTTTCCACATTGAGGTTAAGAAATAGGTTGCTCCAGTTTGTGTTAGATATATCGTTATTAATTACTGAGTAGTCAGCATTTTTGAAATTATATTCGATTCTAGGCTTATTGGCGACAGATACGAGCTGATCATTAAGTGGTAAGAGAGTAACGAAAGGTGGATGCGCAGGATCGATTTTAACAAGTGGTACTGGAGCAAGTGTGGACTTGCCATCGGGAATATTAGTAATGAATAAATCTAAAATTCTGTCATCAATATTTTTATACTTATTTGTTTGATAAGCATTGAGGAGGTTCATAAAGTTTATTAACTGTTTATTTTGTAAGCAATAATTACTATACATCACCGGCTCTGAGTGTGTATGGCAGTCGCGCCATTCAAGAGTAGGTAAGTTATAGTCGCCAATTACTAAGAACTTATCTATGTTAGTGGACTGAAGTATGGCAGTTAAATATTCTAGATGTTCCGTGTAAACATTTGAATTCATACTGGGTGGTATATATACAGCACTGATAAGGATATAGTGGTTACGAGTACGTAAGTCGACGAGTATGTGATCTACCAGAGGGGAAGTCGGCCGGGGAGGGCGCGCCGGCCGGCCGCTCGACGCAAGCGCAGCCTCAGACACGTCCCAGCGCCTCGCATCAAGCCCGTGCCGCACCGCCACTAGCACACCACCGCCGTCCTGTCGCCCACATGCTATGAGATCGCGGTCGTAGCGAAAGACTTGATATCTAGGGTCCAGTACTTCAGTGTCAAAAATATCGCTCTGAAGCCATGTTTCAACCAAAATGATGACGTCATAATTATGTGCTAAAATGTTCATATAAAGCCTGTGTAGCTTAGTTTTCAAACCTCGGCAATTTTGATAATATACTGATAAATTGCTATCCATAAATGGTTATTAATCTATTAAATAGTATCGGGTAAAAAGTAGTGATATGGTAATGAGAGACCAAAGACTCACACGACGTGCATGTATCAACAGTATACCTCGTCCTTTCATGTTTATGACATGAGTAAATAGTAGAAATAAGCAGGCAAGTATATGTAACCAACCTATGTAGTCCACCCATCGAGTATGCGATGCAAGGCAATAACGATGCAGAGTACATGATTAACAATAAAAATAAAAGTAGAAACCGCAATGTGTCATAGGTAGTATTAATTATTTCTAATAGTCCGCTATTGATATGTACGGCCAACAAAAAGTCTTGATTACATCCAATCTGAGATATTTCAAGGTACAGGTTATGGATAATTATTTTAATTTTTAAGTAAACAACTTGAAGTTTTGTGTTAGAAGTATTAATTAAGGAAAGTTGCACTGAAATGAAGTTAGGTACACAAAGATGACCATGAGTCGGCCGCAATAAGACGTTATTCGAATAAGTGCTTAATTGTTTCTTAATAGGACAAACTTTGCGGTGCAGCGGTATCGAATATAATAATATTAATGATGTACAATGCTCCAAGACCGGAGCATCCTTACCCAAACGTAACACACTCATATAAATACACACGGCATATACGCTTATTAGTTTACACTTGTGTTTGAGATGACATCCTTTAACAATATTTACTATATTACATGTTGGTATTTTTATTATGACAGCTGCTTGAGAATCTGAAATACTATATAATCTATTCATGAACTGATCAGTCGATCCTAGTAATGTCCGTAGGTGACCTCTGATCGCAATAGCGCGAGAGGTGTCAGATTTACGAACCAGGATTGTTCCATGTTTGATCCAGACATGTTTGTAGTCCTTTTTCTTCGCAGCCTCTCGACATTGGCGAAAGAGCAGCTTGTTACTCAGGGTAAGATGCTCGTTGACATAAATATTCAGTGGGGATCCAGAAATTGATAACTTGGTGGTGTCTAAGCCCTTAGTAGCGCGACAAGCGGCGATCACGTTGTCACTATGCATTCTATTGCAAAACTTCACTATAATATTTTTTGGACGCTGGTCTTTCTGGTCGGCATGCGGAACTCGGTGTACGGCGACGATGTCAGTCGCACGAATAGGGTACCCGACTGCGCCACCCAGGCATTCCAGTATGTTTATGAGGTTTTCACCGCGGCGGTCTGGGATGTTAGACACTTCTATATTACATTGCCTGGCCCGCTGTTCTAGGGATGTTATTTTTTGCTCAAGTGACTGAATATGTAATATAGGGGAGGTATATTGAGAAGTTTTATCTTCAACTTTTTTCAAACGTAGTTCAATATCATCCTGCCTACCCGAGGCAAAAAGAAGAGCTTTTTCCATCTCGGTAACAGTTTTATTGAGATTATCATAGTTTGTTGTAATTTTTGCAATGTTCGTATTAATAATAGATAGCTCGGAGGTAATTTTCGAGAGTTCCAGAGAAACGGTGGAACTAATAGCCGATGCCACAGTTCTAGATATGCATTCTGTAATTTTGTTATTCCAAAGTGACATTTGAGTCTCGAATTTGTTCTCAATCAGTCTCAAAAATTTGTCATACTCAGGGTTTTCGGGCCGTTTTCTATCTCGGGTATTGACGTTGGTGTTATCGCGATCCACGGACATCAAAGTGGAAACATCGCCGACGGAGGAGAACGAAGATACCTTATATAAGTTTATGAAAAAATATAGTCAACCCTATTTTTTAATCTCCTGACCTCACTTGCTCTACTCGGCGGTCTTAGTTATTTTTATCGTTTTATTATTCTAACAACATACCCTATTCAAAGCCCTCTTTCGTAGTTATACCTACTATTGTACGCAGATACTCCCCGAATTAAAACAGTCAATAAGTCTGACAGTCTATTTGGCTCTCGATTTTCTCAAAGAGCGTTGAGAAATGTAACATAATGTTAGTCTTGTAGGACATACCAAACTGCCGTACGGTCGGATCGTGCTATTACCATTTTTAAAGGCGTTATAACCTATAAAATAATATCTATTATTAAATAAATATTCCACAAGTCACAACATTCTACACAACGCTATCTAGACCCATGGTAAGCTTAACTAGCTCGTGTTACGGAATCTAGAATGCGGATAAACATAGTTAGATATATTATTTTGTAAAGGGGAATTAGTAATTGCACATCAAATAAATAATCACATATCAATATATTTTCATTATTTATATGCTTTTTTAAATCATAGAAATTACTTTACTACAAATAAACGCACACGTGCGTTTCACCTCCGCAATCATGAAGCAACTAGACCTCTTAAACTATCGTGGCAAAGCGTTAATATTGAGCACTGCCCTCACCCGCGCTACCTTGGTGTAACCCTAGACAGGGCACTAACTTTCCGCCGACATTGCCTTAACACCAAGCAAAAAATAGGGACCAGAAACAACCTACTAAGGCGCCTAGCTTCGTCTTCCTGGGGGGCGGCCCCTCATGTTCTCCGCACAACTGGACTCTCATTTTCATTCACCGCGGGAGAATACGCATGTCCAGTGTGGCACCGCTCCGCGCATGCCAAGCACGTCGATGTGGCCTTGAATGACACATGTAGAATTATCACAGGCTGTCTCAAACCCACCCCACTTAACATGCTTTACCCCCTGGCAGGTATAGCTCCACCAGATGTCAGACGAGACGTAGCTTGTTCAGTGGAGAAACAAAAACAACAAACAGATCCCCGACACCCACTTCACAACTACGTAATCCCCCCCGTCCGTTTAAAAAGCCGCCGGAGTTTTTTAAGAACCACCTACACTACAAATAGCCCTCCCCAACTGGCAAGAGAGCAAATGTGGAACAACAAACACCCAGCTCCGACTTTTCCGTTTCATAAGACCCAAAGAAAACCTGCCTCCTGGACACCATCTCCCGTGGCCAACTTGGAAATCATTAAACCGCCTACGTACCCAAGTTGGGCGTTGTAATGCAAATTTGGCAAAATGGGGCTATATAGAACACTCACAAGCACCCGGCGACTGCGGGGCCCCATACCAGTCCATGCCACACTTGCTCTCTTGCCCACTGTGTCCTACTTCCACCTGTACCATCGCAGACCTGTGCAGGGCAACAGACAATGCTGTAGCTGTGGCCAGGTATTGGGCCGACAAAATCTAAGAAATTGATGAGCCATTGACACGAAGAAGAAGACTACAAATAAACTGAATGTTTAACAAAACTAGTACTGCAGAAAAAGGATGACATTACTTTTATCCTCATAATGTGATACAAATAAATTTATTTAAGTACAAAAATTATAAATGTTTATCAAAAATACTAACTGCACAGCAAATTAACTAGTGCGCATGTAGAAGATACTCATTGTCAAAGTAAAATATCAATCCGAGTAGCTGTATACTTAGTAATTAAGTTCAGAATGATCACCACCCACCCCGAAATGGATAGGTTAGGTTAGAAGACTAAGGCTCGAAGCGAAGCGGAGCTCCCGCCTTATGTCTTCGCGGTTATTTTTTTTTATAGGCAAGTAAGTAGTTTGTTGGTGATCAATCAGTATTTTTGATGTGAATTTGGATTATTTTAGTCAGGCAGCATTAGCAGTGCATTAATAAAACTGCTTTGCATTAAGATAAACAGCCGTACGTTACGAAAGTAAATTGTAGTGTGTTTTCTAATACTTTTGAGTTTAGTATTCTGCTATGCAATCAGTAATTTTGATGGAAATTTGAATTATTATTTCATAAAAAAAGTATTTTATTTTATTTGCGTTTAAATATCACCCTTTTGTAAATACAACATACTTATTATACATAGAATCACCCAGACCAATGCAGATACTCATATTCATGCATACAAATATTTGCACTGAGCGGGGATCGAACTAATAAAACCCATAACAACAATTTACGTCACTTTATTAGTCACAACAGTTTGTTTTAAGCCAGTTAGCTGCAAGTCAGGGTTGGAATGTTTTTTAAAATAATAATTATGTAAAAAATCTTTGTTTTCAGGTGACATACGTTTCACCGTTTCCTTATAACCCTGCTTCTCCCAATCTCCGAGTGGTTGATATTAGCAGTAATGTCGAGGTTTTGCCAGGTAAGTTTTGATTCTTTTAGCGCAGGTCTTATGGGAATCTGGAGAGCACCACCGTCACATCGCCATCAAATCCGCGCTCATGGAGGAAGGAGATCGTTGCACGTTCTGTGACGTCCGTTGCGTATTTAGAGAGATGGGAGAGTAGTGGTCCTATCCTGTACCTTTTCCGGCGCTACTTTTGCCTTCATTACCACTTCACAACACATTTACCAAACCATAAGGCCACCATTCCAGATGCTGTCGACCCTTAAATAGCTGTCTTTACTTTTTCACAAAAATGGGTCCACCCACCGTATGAATGAACCGTAAGAAGAAGGAAACATGTGCAAGGGCAAAGCAATGCAATTCTTTACCCTGCGATAAAGAAAATGAAGTTCCAAACCAGTTCGGTTCGAGGCGGAATTATTGCAAGTACCCTGCGACTGACGGGTCCCATATCATCAATGCTAACATTTTGCTCTCTTGCCCACTATACGCTGTACCCCTCCACCTGTGTGTAAAGCAACTAGCAAAATCAGGCTGCCATGGTGGTGAACCTTGCCCGCGTCTTCTTTTCCGGGGATGAGGTGCGAGGGATATTCCCAGCAACCTCACCTTCGACTTTGCACTTCGACCCACAGTCAGGAGTCCGACATCACCGGCGGTGGCAGGGTTCTATACGCGGGGACTATAAACACGTAAAAAATATATAAGCAACGAACAACGACTGGCAAAACCGGAACAACAATTCGTAGTTTTAGCTTAGTGCTGTATTTATTAGTTGGTCACTATAATGAGGCTCTCTTCATCCATACTAATATTATAAATGCGAAAGTAACTCTGTCTGTCTGTCTGTCTGTATGTTACGCTTTCACGCCTAAACCACCGAACCGATTTTGATGAAATTTGGCATAGAAGTAGATTAGACCTTGAGAAAGGACATAGGCTAGGTTTTGTTTTGGCTCCGCCCGCGTGGACTTCCACGCGGGCGGAGCCGCGGGCAAAAGCTAGTAATAGATAATTGAAAATATAACGATGACTTAACTTAATACATAGGTTAGAGCAATTCGCAGACGAAGTTAATAAATATTTATCATTGCCTTTTTCAGCGGACGCAATGAAATTCGACAAGTTTTTAAAAAAGGAGGTCGATTTCACTGACTCTTATATGTTAGCCCAAGTTATTGTCAAATTGCATAATTTTACTATTTACAACGAAAATGTTCAGAAGTTGCTTCACGATCCAGACGAACAATTTGACTTAGTGATCGTTGAATGGGTGTTCACGGATATATTCGCTGGGTAAGACTGCATATATATTTTATAATATAGGTAATCCTTACAGGGATACAGGATACGATCCGTAATGTTAATGACACTAAAATTTTTCCGATGTTTTTCGAACTTTAAATTTAGCATTAAAAATGGTATAAAAAATTCAGTCAGACACTAGGATAATAAGGCAGAGAGACTCACTGGAGTGGGAGTCAACAGGAAAATTGAACTTCAAATTAGTGGCTTAATTTGGTCCTGTAGGCATAATCGTACTGGCAACAGAGAGTACAAAAGTACATATAATAGTGCATGCTGGCAATTATGCTGTGACTTTCCCATAGGACCATAGTGCTGGAAACCACACTTCACGGGGCCACACTCCGACCGACCTTTAGTTCATTAGTAGTAGTAACTACACTCTGACTTTCTTGACCCGATTGATGTCATTTACCTACCTTAACTAATGACACTGTCACAATTATAAGGGTAATATTTATTGTACCACTAAACCACTTCAAGACCATTATGATGTTTCACTTTCGGAGGTACAGAATACAGATTTCCGCCTTCGGTCTCGTGTCTCCCCTGATCAACCCCCTGGGGGAGACATAAGGATTTTTAAGTCCTAGTGTCTCCCCTTAGTAGGGGAGACACCAGTACTGGGTTTAGAAATTTTCTTGAAGTACTCGTGGACCCCCATCACAAATGTCGACAAAACAAACGAACATAATCTGTTGATGTGCCTATAAAAAAAAAACAAAAAACATGAACAGAACTAAAGAAAATCGAAAAATATCCTAACAATGATTGTGTGGAGTGTAAGCGATTTTCGATCATCATTATTATAATATGAATACTTATTTATTTGCAAGTGGCCAGTACGTACAAACATGATAGAGCTGTGACGGGGGATCCACGAGTACTTCAAAATAATTTCGAAACCCAGTACTGGTGTCTCCCCAGTCTAGCAACAACGAAAAAATCCTGACGTCTCCCCTGGGGGGGCCACCAGGGGAGACACGAGACCGAAGTCCCCTATCTGGGGAAAGATGGTGACAGTATAGTCCCACACCCAAAGGGGCCTTCGATGGCCGTGGGTTAGAAGGAGAGTGTGGGATATGCCAGAGGTTACCGCACCCTCGGCAACCGATGGCCTGAGAAGATCTAGTCCTACATAACCACCCTCGCTGACTCCGGCGGGGGTATCCGTTAAAAAGTACTTACAGATTTTTTGGTTAAAGCAAAAAAAACACTAAAAGCAATTTCACTGGAATCAACAATTTACACATGCTGCTTTAATGTTAGAACCAAAATCATGTCCATATTACTATTATTTTATTCATGCTTTAAAAATTCAATGGTGTTTCAGTTTTGCAGCAGTATATAATTGTCCATACATTTGGCTTTCAAGCCTGGATATTCATTGGCTAATACTGAGATTAATCGACGAGCCAACCAACCCAGCGTATACTGCAGACATCATGTCTCTCAATTCACCTCCATTCACCTTCTGGCAACGAGTAACAGAATTATATACACAAATTAAATTACAGTACATGCGATACATGTAAGTAGATGCGCTTATTAATGTTGTTTAAAATGTATTAAAGTGAATTCACAGTCACAAAAACGATAGAGTTTAAATAACTCTAATTATTCAAAATACAGGTACTTAAATGATATGGAGAGACATGTATACGAAAACGCACTAACACCAATTGTAGTGAAACGAGGAACACAACCACCGTCGTATTCTGAAATCCAGTACAACGCATCACTAGTGTTAGCCAATTCACACGTTGCTCTGGGGCAAGCTGTCAGTATACCTCATAATTACATACCTGTGGGAGGATACCATATTGAAGAAGAGGTCAAGCCTTTACCTGAGGTATTAGTTTTTTACAAAATTGACACTAACATATCAAAAATTTAATTTCATTTTAATTGTTTATTCGTACGTCACTTATGTCATTTCATAAAAGGGTGGTGACTGTTGTTAACTTCAATATTAGGATAGTAAATAAGAAGACAAATTATAATAATACATTTAAAAGTCTCAGTTACACATCCGTCCATTAAATAATTTAATTATAAGTTTTGTGAATATTTCGAGGTTTGAAAATTCCCTCTACCGCATTATTTTTTGTAGTTTTAGTTTTTACAAGACGTTCATTTTTATTTTAACTATAAATTAGTTAGTCTTCCTTGCGTCAACCCGGTTGCATTCGTGGTTAAGTTTTCGAATGTATTGTACTTATATTATCTGTTAAAAATAATTTTTGAAAGCCTTAAAATCATAGATTAATGACGTTTTCCATTAATTTTCAGAATTTGAAGAAAATAATGGATGACGCTAAACACGGTGTAATATACTTCAGCATGGGATCAAATCTGAAGAGCAAAGACATGCCAAAGGTTATTAAAGATAGCCTCTTAAAGATGTTCGGTGAACTGAAACAGACCGTTTTGTGGAAATTTGAGGAAAATCTTCCCGATACACCTGAAAATGTCCATATTTTAAATTGGGCACCACAACAAAGTATACTTGGTATGATGTATGATTTTGCTCTATCTATACTCTACTTTTCCCACTTTTTCTGTCCCACTAATCTCAATTCCACTCTTTACTACTAATTGGCTGTTAAAGCATATTCTCTCCCTCTCATTTCCTAATAAAATGCAGTTGTATTCACTCGGAAACGTTAACACGCCTTACATCGACCTGCCTTGCAGCGAAAGGAATAAATCGTAATTTTTGATATAAAACCACGAATTGCCGTAAATTCCCCACTTACGTACGTACGTACGTTACGTTACGTACTCCCACTTACTTATTCTATTTTAACTATAGGTACACGCATTATGATTTTCACAGAAAAACAGGCCTAATATTATTAGTTCATCCACTATAGTTCATTATTCTGAAGAGATTCAATACTTAAGTGTGTAATTTCTACAATTTTGTTTCAGCTCATCCTAACACTGTGATTTTCATCACTCACGGCGGTTTGCTGTCAACGACGGAGACTGTTCATTTTGGGGTGCCTATTATTGCTATACCAGCATTTGGAGATCAATTCATCAATGTTGCCAGGGCTGTAAAGAAGGGTTTTGCTTATGAAGTTAATCTTTCTTATGAGATGGCAGATGAACTGAAGATTGCTATTGAAGAAGTCATTAAAAATCCAAAGTTAGTATAAAATTTGTAAGAAAACGATGTCAAACCAGGTACTGTTATCAAAGAATCCTAAAAGAAAATTCTTATACAAATTATGAATGAGAGACAGGTTGAGCTACTATTCACTATTTATTCTTTTAGGACACATAGCCTCCCAATGTATGTATGTATACTACAAAAAAATATTGATTGCAGATATGCAGAAAGAGCAAAAGAACTCTCATTCGTTTACCACGACCGTCCAGTAACGCCAGGCCAAGAAATAAGACACTGGGTACGACACGCTATTGAAACTCGTGGTGCACCACATCTTCGCTCACCTGCGTTCAACGTACCTTTATATCATAAGCTTTACTTAGATTTAGCTGTAATCGTAATAGTCACTCTTTGTACATTTATGAGACTAGTAAAATATTTTCGTGGTGTGTATTGTACAAAAACGAAAGTGGATACGACAAAAAAGTTAAAATGAAATAAGATTTAGTCAGTAAGTGTTGAATTTTATGAATTTTATTATAACAAAAAGAAGTTGTTATATTATAATACCTACATCAATTGTAAAGTTATCGTTTTATATTTTGGATAGTGCTTATTTTCCTACTTCAAGATTAATATGTGCAATTGTATATTAAATAAGACGTCCTAATTCATTAGGCTCGTAAAAAAATCACACGCTTATTAAATAAATATTATGTTGCTCCTTACTCTCTTTGTGATTTTTTGCGGAAAAACTGATAAAAAACAAGAAACAATAACAATATAGTTAAAGTATGTAGATTATATGGACACAAACTACATAATACATAGTGTATCAATCTATTTGGCTAATTTAATTGTTTGCATTCTGGAAGTTGCTTAGTGTTACTACCTGTCGTAGTAATAACAGTAATAAGTTCCTGGTGGCAACACAGTAATTGTATGAAATTAAATTATTTGATCTTAAAATGAATAGCCATGGCCAGAAGCTCACTAACAGACTCAGATAGACTACTCGTCAGTTAAAAAATGGTGCATTGCATAAGAACAGGAAAGATAATTCTGCTAATTGTCAAACACAGTCATACCGCAGACACTGCGAAAAGATACAAGGGGCAAGCAGAGGTGTATTAGCACCCACGTTTCGCCAATTATAATTTTCTGTCCCACGACGTAATAGACGGCTGTATGTTTACTGTCGGTTGGAGAACAGCCCTACACCCTTAGACGCCTTTTACGACACCCACAGGAAGAGCTGGTCCTGTTCTACTCGACCGGGAACCAGCACGACACAAAAAAAGATACTAAAACAGAAAACTTTAGAGTAATAAATTATAATATAATGTGTTATGAAACGCATAAGTCCGGTATGGTAGCTCATCTCTCGGGGAATGATCGTATCTTGCACTTGCTGGTGCATTGTTAACTTGTCCGTAATGGATATACTTTTATAAAATTTTGTGAATTTTAGGGAGTCGATACTGAGTGTTTTTTTTATCGTGCGATAAATTCCCACGGATACCACCCCCACGGAGCCGGTCGGAGTGGTTATGTCGGACTCGAACCGACTAAAACGCACGCCGTCTTGGGTCCTTGGTTGCCGGAGGTGAGATTGCCAAAAGCATATCTCTCGCACACCAGCAGACTCTCGCACTCCGGCAGACATACTGAGTGTAAATGACGTTTGACTGTCGGCCGTTGCCTCTATTGGCTCTTAATCTATGTAGTTTCATCCTTGTGTATCGCATTTGATTTAGTACTGATGCTACAGGATCATTGGTAAGTTACAACGTTATTATATTTTAGAATTCCCGCAATGTACATGCTCCCGATCAAAAGTCACAGCTAGGAACAAAAGAGTGAAGATTTATCTCCTACAAGGATAACGTAATTATTACGCTATATTTGTACACAGAGTATCGACTCTTTGTACAAATATTGTGCAATAATTCTCGGTATTACGAGTATAGCTGTTGCCCTCGACTCGGCTCGATTAAAATAGATCCAGATACCGTAACCGTAATCTAGATCAATAAATTATGAAGGACTATTATAAATCGAAATACATCGGGAAAAAGAAGCGCTCAAGTGGGACTTGAACCCACGACCTTTCCCTTCTCTTCCAACTGAGACGGACGGATATAAAGAGATTCAGGTATGGCTCAATAGCTCAGAAAACTAAGCAGTGCCCTGTGTACCAGAAAACCAAGCAGTTTCATCAGTAATGTGTCTTCACGTCAAAGTTAGTGATCAGTTATATTTGATTTGATTTTGGATATTGGACCTTGTATTTGTGTATTTTGACACAAATGAGATTATATTTGGTTGGCAATATAAAATATTATTGGAAATATACACCATATAGTTACATTTTACCAAAACTTATCAGTATAAAAATCTAAGCATAACAAACATGAAGAAGCGGCATCTACCGTTGCCTGGTGGAAATAAAGAAGTAAAAGTTACATATAACGGCACTAGATGGAGATAATATCGCAAAAAAATTCGATGTTTCCATTCTATTTCCAGTATTAAGTAGGTATAGATTTTTCTACGCAGTCAGCCTGTGACCACGACCGGTGAAACTTGGTCGAAACGTCAGGTAGGTACCATGATCGCGTCAAGTCCAGTTAACATTAAGTTTGAGTTTAAACGTTAGTATTTCTATATTATTTGTTTGATAGACAGGACAGACAATTCAATTATCGTTTATTTGTATAGAATACGAGTAGTATGCACGATATACATACATAGGTAGGTACATATACAGAATTTATTGTTCTGTTTATGTGACATTGTCCTATCAAATAGTCACCTACATAATAATGATTCCAACGAGCAGTATAAAATGCAACCGTTTCTTTATGGCAATTAATCGTGTCGCGTTAGTGGAGTAGTTAACTCCTATAGTCTTGTATAATCAGTTTTCTTTTCAAAAAGTTTTATTATTTTCAAAATGATGTAGTGACAAAATAAATTAATATATAAGTAGGTAATACCCTCGAGTATTTTGTTAAACAGTATTGAAACGTTTCAAAAAAAGTAAGTAGATTGCTATGTTTTTATAGATTGTAAAGTATTTTTCAATAGGTATCCTATGCGGAGCCCCATTTATTAGTCACCAATCTTGCATTTTTGTTTGAACAGTAGGTATAGGTTAGGTAGTTTAACGTCGCTTTGACGTCATCCTGCATATTTATACTTTACGTTCGATTATAACAGAATAAGGTACCGATTACAAAAAAAACGCGTTACCATCAACACACGTGGTTTACTCTGCTATTATTCCCCATCAACTTTGTCTTTATTGATTAGGCATTTAAGTTAACATTGGATCCAATTTTACAAGGTTAAGTCGTCGCTCTTGAAAGAATAAACCGGTTTTTTTCCGTGGTCCGGTTCGGTGGTCCGGTTGACCGGACCACGGGTAATCAATTTTTTCCGTAGTACGGTCGACCGGACCAGGGGAGATTACTTATTTTCCGTAGTCCGACCACCCGGACTATGAAGGATGGGTTAAATTTAAATTTATTGCTGTTGCTAATAACTTATTACTAGTATAAACTCGAAGATCAGGTTAGTGTTTCAGGAAGTTTGTATTAGGTTTTGCTAGCTCAATATCTCGTATTAATGGTATTACATTAGTTCTTTCTCGTATTATTCTTATATTGAAACTCTTTGAATAAGTGTCATTTAAGGAAAAGTATTTATAGTACAATGATAGTACTCTAATCAGCTATGGTATTCATTAATTATTGTTTACATTGTTATTTTCCCGTCATTTTTATGATAGTAAAGACATGATGCAATTATATGTGATTCATATAATATAGTAATTATATTATGTGAGCCATCAAACCAAGAGTTGGAGTTGATTATATTTTTTTTCTCTCTTGGTTTCTTTTGATTGGATCTGTAATTATTACTGATGTCGGAGCCCAAGTATATATTTCGAAAAGGGTGAACAGTACTTTTATATAGAGGGCATCAATATTATAAAAATTGTGTTTATAAAAATGCGACGTCTTTGTGGAGATGTAGCTCTTATAAGAAACTTAAGTGCAGAGGATGTATTACAATGAAAGTGAGTACTTACCTATTTCACTACGTTATTAAAATTGAATTTCCCAATAGGCTAAATTTTATATATACTGTTTTAGGACGAAACTGTAGTGAAAGTCGTAACTCATCAATGTCCTAGTAGCGAAGAGAAAAATTATGTCGATTCAGCCATGGCAGATTTAAAAGACAGCGTAGCTAAATCGGATGTATCCATACCAAACCTCTATAATGAAGCTGTCGGGACATTATTGGATCATGGAATGCACTTAGTAACACATGTACCTCAATTCAGAAATGTTCAGCACGGGTTGTATAATGCCCGAAATAAGAGTTTGGGTGTTAAAAAACTTTTATGCAAAAAAGCTGATCAAATCCAAGTACCAACAAAATTTTCCAATTTTATTTTAGCAGACTATAGCTGTGACAATAATAGAATCATCATATTTTGCTCCTACGAAAGCAGAGTTCTAATTCGTGGGATAAAAGAGATATTTTTTGATGCAACTTATCAAAGTTGCCCGAAACCATTTTACCAATTAATATCTGTGCATGGAGAAATCGATAGTTCAATCGAAAGAACTAATGTAATACCATTATTATTTTGTTCTTATGAACAACAAGACCCAAGCTAGTTACGAAATAGTGTTTACATTACTGCAAAAAAACTTGTCATGGAATCCTTTGATTGTACACTGTGACTACGAAAGAGCAGCTATTAATGCTGCTACCAAAATATTTCCTGGGGTGACACTGGTCGGATGTTATTACCACTGGTCACGGTGCGTGTGGCGTAAAGCCAAAAGTCTTGGTTATACAAAATTAGCAGTGGACAGACGTATTATAGCCTTATGTTCCAGATTACCACTTCTGCCCGATGAAAGAATAATCGAGGGTTGGAATTACATTAAATCGGAAGCAACAACTGAGATGAATGACTTTTTCACTTATTTTGAGAAAAACTGGATAAATAGTGCATTGCGGCAATATATTAGTGTGTACGGTCATCGACATCGAACAAATAATTCAGTTGAAAGTTGGAATTCTAAAATAAACCGTGCAATAAACAAAAGCACGGTAAACATATTGCGTCTCCTAAATTATTTGGAAAAATTAGACAAAGAAACACATATAAAAACCAAAAAGAACGACAATAAAAAACGTAAACGGGAAGACGTAGATAAAGATAACGCAATACTCAACATACAATTACAGCTCATCAATGAAGACATTGTGTTGGGTCATGCATTAGAAAAACTTGCCAACATTAAATAAGTAAAAAATAATAATTAATTCAAACAAAAATTAATATAAGGAGAGTGCAAAACGGCTTGTCGATGCATCTTGCTATCAGAGTGCTGGCTTTTTTTTCGCCCAAAAGATAAGTATTGCCATTCAACGTGGCATTGCTGCCAGCCTTCTGGGGACATTACCGCGTGATGACTGCGATGTGGAGGATTATCACAACGCATGCTAAATTATTGTATTTCCAATGTTCATTTGTTTATGTCAATGCTCACTTGTTTTTAATGATGTTCATTTGTTTTTGTTACGTTAAGTCCGGTCGGACTACGGAAAATAAGTAAACTCCCCTGGTCCGGTCGACGGTACTACGGAAAAAATTGATTACCCGTGGTCCGGTCAACCGGACCACCGAACCGGACCACGGAAAAAAACCCGAAAAACACATCGTAAATTTTATCGTAAACTAGACAAAGTTAAAGATCATGTACTTACCTAATTATCTACAATTCTTTAATAGTTTTATTTCTAAGAACCACCATTCGTGAGATAAGTACGATGGTTCAAATGTCAATTTAAATATCTCTGCTATGTTTTATAAAATGTATGATTGCACAGCTGAACATTGCCCAGTCGATACATTGGTTGGTTAAAGTGCATCACCACAAGGTTGCTGACCGAACGTCTCACATACTTAATACACAGACCATTTTATGTTTACTTACACATACAACTGTTTATTTTATTATTTATACACATTTCATGTCACAGACCCACTATCAATCCACTTCAAGGTTATGTAAATGAGGTACATATTGCAGTAGTGAATAATAATTGTTTCACCAATATAAAAAACAAAGTATATATGACACAATTGTGTACCATATTGTACTCGCGTGATATATACTAGTCCATACTACAGGATTAAGAACAGCACAATTTTGTATCCAAATAAAATAGAAAGAATCAGGTGTCCCCTAGGAAGGGAATCCCTGGAACATCGAACAGCTTTGGCTACTAAGTTTGGGCACCCCGATGCGTTAATGGGGCTATATGAAAAGACGAGTCGGGAAACTCGCCGTGCCACCTCCCTGGGTTATTTTCTTTTAGGGCGATATGGCTAGCCAGAACCACCACCCTCGCGCTCATGGAGGTTCTTCACTACCTTCGACATGTCAGGGGCTTTCAACGTGCGGACCCGGATTGTTCTATACAGGGTGGAAGATTTTCGTGCCCCCTAGAGGGGAAGAACCTACTGGAAATTCTGGAGTTAGATAACTTCATGCCGTGTTGGTTCCCGCGTGGAGTAGAATAGGACCACCCCAGCTCATCCTGTGGGTGTCGTAAAAGGCGACTAAGGAAGGCCCACTAGACGGCAAAAGGCCCGCCCCATATTACGTCGTTGGGACGAAATTCATAATTGGCGAAACATGGGTGCTAATACGCCTCTACCTACCCTTCGGTGATTTACAGTCGTGAGTATATGTACTTATATATGTATTATATGTAGATAATTTCACCCAAGGAAACATTCCTTTATTTTTAAAAAGAACAAAACTGCTTTCAAAGATTTTCGATTGATAGTGGCAATCATAAGGATCAAATGTCTCTAACAAACATGGTAAATTAAAAGAAAGAAAATTCCTGAAATCTGAACTTTTAAAACCCTCCAGAGACTGAAAATCTTTCACCCTGTATATTTTTTTTATCGTGCTGATTTCCCAAAAGGGCGATCCCAGCTTTTTTATAGAAGGACACGTCAATTTGTTGACTTCACCTCGCCTGATGATAAGCTAAAGGCAAAGTCTCGGAAAGAGGGTTAACTTGTTAACAATGGTGGCACTCAGCTTGACTGCTTCATCAGATGCCTTTTCACGCCCTGCTTAAAGGACCCGAGACCGTAGGAAGAAGGAAACACGTGAGCTGGCAGGGAATTCCAGGTCTTAATGGTGCGGCATAGCAATGGTTCACCGAACCGCTTGGTTCTATTCTGCACCGTATGCGGGTGACATCTGTGATGTGGTGGCTTCCCTGCATATGTTATCCTATGGAGGAAAGGAGAGGGTGGGACTAGGTAATTGGAAGAGCTCATCAGAACATCCGTCATGGTAGAGACGGTAGAATACTGCCAAAGACGCAACATCTCTACGCATCTTCAAAGGCTCGAGGGTGTTCATGACCTCAGGATTCCCAATAATGCGGACTCAACAGCTAGGGCTAGTACGTCATCTGTTGAAATTATTTTTATTATCCGTATTACTCGCTCTCTTTGTTCATAACGATTGACCGAGCGTCATCATAATATCTATTTGGTATTGTGACGTTTTTACCCGACTACCCAAGGAAGGAGGGTAATGTTTTTAACTTAACAAGTTAGATGTAACGGCTGCACTATGAAAACAGCTGTAATATGGAGTTCTCAAACGTTATTTGAAATATAATTTTGATGTTATATTTTCATCTCATGTTGTCAACAGAAAATGTCGGCATTTGATCTGTCCCTGGTCTTCTTCATCGTGATATTAACATACTGTGAGGCGTATAAGATCTTAGTGGCATTCCCTGTACCTGGCAGGAGTCATGCAAATCTTGGTGATGGTGTCGTCAGACATTTGTTAAAAGATGGGCATGAGGTGAGTAGCATCATATAGCTTTTTAATTTTTTATGGAAAGATGAAAAGTGGTTACCGCGGCCTATGGACGTATGCAGCAACACCAGGGGCGTTACACTCGTGCTGCCTACCCTGAAGAAACCTTCTAATGCCCCTCTTGAAGAACCCCATATTGTAGTCGCTTGGGAAAACCACGGCAGGGAGTTCATTCTAGAGCTTGAGTGTGCGTGGGATGAATTTCCTTTCATACCGCACGGTGCGCACCGTTTTCGGATGCAGTGTGTGTGGGGATGAATTCCCTGCCTATGGCGAGCGGTAAAATAATTCATCTGAGCACAGACCATTATATAGGCGGTAGAAAACACACAGTGAGGCAAAGTCCCTCCTGAGGCTGAGAGGTTCCACATCGCCTGGGAGTATGGGACTGTCGACTTTGCACCGAGTCGAAAGGGTTAGGCTGGCGTGCGGGCGCTCCGGCAAAAAGATGACAGCAGTACTCCCTGTGGGGCCGAACCTGCGCCTTATAAATAAGTAGTCGCTGCCCCGCAGTGAGTTACTGCTTCGCCCTGTTAAGAACTCCAAGTTTCTTTGATGCCAGCTTGACCTTGTCCTCTAAATGACTGCGGTACTGGACGTCACTTGAAATCTCTACGCCTAGGATCCCGATACTTGGGGCAATGGTAAACCGTGTGCCCAGGAATTGCGGCGCTACAATAAATGGGTGTTTTCTTAGCGGTGAATACACATACTTGTGTCTTGGTCTATAAATATCGTGAAAATATCGTCTATAAATATAAATATCGTGATCCAATATAGTAAGTACCTATACCTACTTCTTAGGAATTTGATGATCTTTCAGATAAGCCCTATATTTCTTTTTGTGACATAATTATATATATAAACTAGCTGTCCCGGCGAACTTCGTACCGCCAATTTTTTAGATCCCGTTCCCGCTGCACCATTTAGGGGGATGAAAAATAGATTTTGGCCGATTCTCAGACCTACTCAATATGCTCACAAAATTTCATGAGAATCGGTCAAGCCGTTTCGGAGGAGTATGGCAACGAAAACTGTGACACGAGAATTTTATATATCCATACTAATATTATAAATGCGAAAGTAACTCTGTCTGTCTGTCTGTCTGTCTGTCTGTCTGTCTGTCTGTCTGTCTGTCTGTCTGTCTGTCTGTCTGTCTGTATGTTACGCTTTCACGCCGTAACCACTGAACCGATTTTGATGAAATTTAGTATAGGGGTAGATTAGATCTTGAGGAAGGACATAGGCTATGTTCGGTCGCGATAACCGACTTCCACGCGGGCGGAGCCGCGGGCAAAAGCTAGTTAGAAGATAAATTTTCTGACATAATAGAACGTAAATACAAAATCGAACCACGCGCGCTAACTTCAATTGGTTTTTTATATCATGACCAGGTTATCAGCCATGCAGAATAGTCCTTTCGTGTTCTCATAGCATAGTCATAAAGACGCGTCTAATGATACAAATCTCATTCAGATAAGGGATGAGACTGGAGTTAATGTCATCAGCTCTCATACTATCTTATTTTATGACGTTTGTAGATAAAATAATCGTTTTTTTTTATTATTTTTTTATTTTTGGAACTAGATTCAAAATGTGTAGAGGTACGTAATAAGTTCTAAGTACCTTTATTTTTTTATTTCAGGTGACATATATATCGGCGTTCCCGTACAAATCTACCAATCCGAATCTACGGATGATCGACGTCAGCTCCAATTCCAAAGGCGTGCCAAGTGGGTATCAGAAATCGCCTGTCTCCTTATATTATACCCCAGTACATGAGACCATGCATCATTTTATTTACAAGTAACTTAGCACATCCCCTTAATCCCAGGGGAAATACCGCAGGATGAAGCTAGTTGATTATATTATTATCTCACGTGATTTCTAATGAATGCTCACGTGCAAAATGCACAAGGGAAAGCAGAAAAGGGGACCCTAGGCTCCAGATGCCGGTTTAGGATGCAATTGGGACACAACGCTGATTTGGTGACAATGGTGACTCCACGGATATAATAATAATCAATATTTTTTTTTTCAGATCATCTTTACACTATACCGTTGATAATGAACCAAAAGTTCGAGGACTACAATGCTCTATTTGACGTGGTGATAAAAATATTGCACTTGACCTTTCGAAATGATAATGTTCAGAAGCTGCTCAACGATCCGAACGAACATTTTGATGCGGTGATAGCGGAATGGTTGCTTACAGAACTGCCCGTTGGGTAATTATCACATATCACTGAAAAGCTTTTAGTTGCTGGAATAAAATATAATCTATAATATAAAAATGAATCGCTAAATATGTTGGTATGCGCATAACTCAACAACGCCGGGACAAATTTGGCCAATTCTTTTTTTTAATGTTTGTTGAAGTTCAAGAATGGTTTTTACGGCGAGAAATATTTGAATAATTGCCGGAAACCGACATCCACGCAGGCGGAGCCGCGAGCAAAAGCTAATATATAATATATGCCGATTATTGCTACGGTGATCGCGTTCGTTTATTGATTGCATAAAAATCTACACTATTAAGTATATAACGTGTTAGACAAGGATCGCCGGGGCTTTTTCACTGTTTTCATTATGAAAGTAAGCAGACTATCATTGCCTTGCATAAATATTGTTAATTTCAGATTTGCGGCGATTTACAACTGTCCACTTATTTGGATTTCAAGTTTGGACACCCACTGGTCGATCTTGAAACTGATCGACCAACCAACAAATCCTGCGTACACCGGACATTGTATGTCCACCCAGTTGCCCCCGTTTACCTTTTGGCAGAGGGTGATGGAATTATACAACCAATTAAGAGTTCAGTTCTGGAGATACACGTAAGTCAAATGACACGACCAAAACATTAGTTATGGTTTTTTGATTGAAATATTATTATTATAGTATTAACACAAACAAAACAAACACAACGTGCAATTAATATAGGCGTTCGGTAGCTTAGTGGTTAAGGAGTCAGCCTTACAATTGTGAGGTCCCGGGTTCGAATCCTGGCCAATACACTACCGACGTGAACCCACTCCTAACACAAGCAATTAAGCATAGTTGGAGGGGTTAGAGGGAATATTAGTAACTAGCTTTTGCCCGCGGCTCCGCCCGCGTGGATGTCGGTTATCGCGACCAAACATAACCTATGTCCTTTTTCAATGGTCTAATCTACCCCTATACCAAATTTCATCAAAATCGGTTCAGTGGTTTAGGCGTGAAAGCGTAGCATACAGACAGAGTTACTTTCGCATTTATAATATTAAGTATGGATGTTAGTTCTAATATTCTTTTATAAAAGAAAAAAATAGTAATTAACATTTGGCAACAGTAACAAATTGAATGCATTAGCATATATGTATACATACAACTGTAAACTTGCAAATTGTATAAATAAAAACATATATTTCAAAACGAAAATTGTTAAACAGATACTTTGACAAATTGGAGAAACAACATTTTGAAGATTTGTTGGCGCCAATAATAGTAAAGAGAGGAAGGCAGGTGCCATCTTATTATGACATCCAGCACAACGCGTCGCTGGTGCTTGCTAATTCTCACCACTCTCTGGGTCAAGCAATCCCTATTCCACGGAATTACATACCTGTGGGTGGATTTCATATTAATGAAGAAGTGGAGCCTTTACCTGATGTATGTATTATTTCCCTATATCGCCCGTATCCATGGCGCTGGTATTCTTGATCCTGTACGTTACTTCCAGTGCTAAAAATCATCCTTATAGGAGACTGTTGAATAGCTACAATACGATTCCAAATATAAACTAGCACAACTAAACCTCGAGATCTGACTTTCCTTTTGAAATCGTTAATAAAATACTACTGCAGTTCAAATAGTTCATTGGTTCCGATAGTTCGTAAGAAGATCGGTATCGGTAGATGACTCCACCGTCGCCGTAGGAACGTATAAATAGAAGGGAAATTTGAATCACATCGGGCGTGTCTCAGTAACCGAATTGGTCAAGGCATCCCCCCTGTAAGGGAAAGACTGCGTTCGAGTCCCGCCCGAGAAGATTTATTTTTCCCTATGTATTCGAATTGTATAGTTAGCATACTTAATACTGTAAAATTCATTCAAATACTGCAGTTCAGTTTTCAGCCATTACTTTGCAACACATTTTTCATAACAAGACCATAACCTAGCGCCAATATTTGCAGGATTTACAGAAAATAATGGACAACGCGACAAATGGCGTGATATATTTTAGCATGGGATCAAATTTAAAGAGCAAAGACATACCAAAGGAGATTAAAGACGGCCTCATTGAGATGTTTGCAGAACTTAAGCAGACTGTACTGTGGAAATATGAAGAGGATTTATACGATTTACCTAAAAATATTCATATTTTGAAATGGGCGCCGCAGCACAGTATACTTTGTGAGTTTTTTCATGTTTATTTGGTACAGATTCTTTCTGATCCAAAGTTTATAGAGAAAAACAAACAATCGGATACAATGCGCCAATGCTGTTTGGTTCGCTTCCCGTGTGTTTCATATCAAGGCAAACTAAGGACCTTATATTCGAGATTAAATATTTATATTAGGTATGTTAGTTAAACATTACAGTCTTACGTTGAAAACTATATAAAATATTATACTTATTTAATATGAGGGATTAGGGGGATTAGTGTTTTGAATGTGTTGAACAACGATCACTTGTTGATTGTACTATACCTAGATTACTAATAGTACTACATCATATTTTACCTCGTCCCTCTTCATTTGCATCTACATCATATGCCCTAAAAAAGGCAACTGCTTTCCGATTGAAACAATCACCAAAATTATTTACAAAATATTCACTCCTTAGACCAAGAGTGAATATTTTGTAATTATTTTCCTTTCAAAAAAGTAAAATTCACAAACTCTCAAACCTTGTAAGCACTTTTTAAAATTCCAGCTCATCCCAACACCGTCATCTTTATTACCCACGGTGGCTTACTATCAACAACAGAGAGTATCCACTTTGGAGTACCCATCATTGGTATACCAATTTTCGCGGACCAATTCAACAATATCGCAAAGGCTGTAAGGAGAGGGTTTGCTCGTGAGGTACAGCTTTCTATTGCGATGTTCGATGAACTGAAGTCAGCCATTGCAGAAATGATAACTAACCCAAGGTTTGTATAATTATAGCCTCGAAATAAATAAATAATTCATAATAATATTCAGCCCGTAGGCAATATAATATCAAATATATTGGTAGCACCTACCTATGTATTGTTACTAGCACGATACTAGCTACCTTATTATAATGTATTATTATGTATAGGAGTTCGGCACTCAACGTCTAGAAAAACTTAACATGAGGTACTTTATAAAAAGTATGATAAATAGAACTTCAGGATATTTAATCTGAATTTATCTCAGACTTATCTTTCTTTTATTATAATCTATTTGATGATGCAGTGAACGTAATTGCTAAAACTGTTGATTACAGATTGGATACCTACTTTTCTAATTATTGTGTTTACGTCTGAACAATGACAATCGTACCTGAGCCATTTTATCTTATTTTTGTTTCTAGGTATGCAGAAAAAGCTAAGGAACTTTCTTTCGTGTACCACGATCGAACAGTACCTCCGGGCAAAGAAATGACACATTGGGTGAGGCACGTCATTGAAACACGTGGAGCGCCATTGTTGCGCTCACCTGCACTCGACGTGCCCTTCTATCAAAAGCTTTACTTAGATCTACTTGCTGTAATTTTAGTGGTGCTATATTCAATAACAAGGCTGTTAAGATATTTATATGGGTTTAATTACTCAAGAACGAAATTTAACGGCAACGTTATTAAATTAAAACATACATAAAATACATGTGGTTTTTTTTACGTCTTTAAATGCATTTTATATGAACGTATTTTCACAGATTTCCAAATAGTTGGAAGTATTATGTAACTCTTAAAAACGTAGAAATCCCTAGGTCTGCCGGGGTGTGAGAGAAATACCTTGTGGGGGTTTTTCCGCAAAATATAAAGCCTCGTAGGCATTATCACAAATAGGTATAGCTCGTGCGAGTTAACATGGCACCTGCCTCGAAGACACCTTCCTCCCGCTTCCCCGCGCGCGACCCCGCTCTCGCCGTGCGAGGCTTGTAGCGTCAGCGTACACGCCTCCCGCTCCCCCGCGCAAAACCCCGAGCCAGGTGCCATGTTAACTCGCACGAGTTGTAAGTACGCCCTAAAATTCATTCGGGGTTGCATTGCTGGTCCGGTCCACGTCTCTATCTATTGCTAAACCATGTATAATCGGGGACAGAAAATATCACAATTGAATGCACAAATTTAGGTCACAAGTTCTAAAAGTATATTTTAAAAATTTATGACAGTTAGACTGACACTTAGATTATTAAGTTTTTCTAATGATATGAGATTATGAACTGACTCAAGGTTCGATATATAGAAAAGCTTCTTTGAAAAAACTAATATATTAGTTTTTAACTCGTCCGACAATTGACTGCATCCCGCTTGGTAAAAAGCCGGGGTGTTCGGAAAAAAATTGTCAATATGACGTTCAAACAATCAATTTTATTAGATGACATAAAAAATTAAGAAATGAGTTTAATTACATAACAAAAAGTGATTAATAATTTTTCTCTCAATGCGTTATTTTGCATAATGAGGTTTGAAAGGTAATAAGTAACTTGATAGGTATGGCATTTTAGACTTTAGTAAAAAAAAGTGTGATATTACCATCTAATTTGAAAACTGGTAAACATTTGCTTGCCGCCACTTTACATACACCGCTCTATAATGAATAGAGCAAATTACACTACTGCAATCAAGACTGCTTTTAATTCTGTTTTGAGACTTAAGATAAGAATATAAATGGTTGAAAACAACTAAAAATCTTGCCTCAATTTTGTTTAATTTGGCCGCGTGGTTCCCGGCAGAGTAGAATTTGGGCCATCCCATCTCTTCCCATGCGGCGTCGTACCTACATGGCGACTAAGGGATAGGACAGTTTAACATCAGACAGATATAGTATACAGCCCAGACTCAGTCTCAGATATAGGCTCGAGTCAACAATAGTGCCCGGAAAATCATCGCAATAGTCTCATCGCCTATTACATGGGACCGACTACAATTATTGGTGAAATGTGGGTGTTAATTTACCTCTACCTATCCCTTCGGGGATAAGGGTGTGTGATTATATGTGTATGTAATTTAGTTTAGTGTATATGCACTAAACTAAATTCGGTACATGTACATATAATCACAGAACGTAAATAGCAGGTGTATTGCTGTGGGATATGAGGCTGCATAGAGTGATTAATATTTGTTAGGAAAAAACTTATAGCTAAAACAGACGACTAGCTATTTGCTACGAACACCGACGTAGGCACTTGGACAATTTTACTTTGGGTATCATATAGAACGTTGTCCCCTTACTAAGAACCTGATAATGATCGACTTGATTTGTAATTCTTTACTTTACTTTATGAATTAACAATAGGTATAATAAAATTATTCATTAGGCCTTCTAGCTGGTGCTCAAAATCTATTTTCTCATGTTCGAGTCACGCGCTATGAGCAGCTGTCGTTTTGTTTCCTCCAAGACATTTTATTAACTGTAATTTAACAAATTTAGAGCCGGTAAGTAATGACAGCATTTGTTCAGGTCACCAGCTGACGTATTTAACACAGCGCTATCAGCAGCTGACTATATAAGATTTCCTTTAAGACATTGGCTTAATTCAATTTTCAGCGGAGAGGAAATGACTTTTTTTTATTATTCTACATTTTTGAGCGGTCACCATGCTTACCCCACCAACGAAATCGCAGCTAACACCCACGAAAATTCATAATTACCTTTCTTAACCATCATATGAAGTATCGCCTGGGAGGAAGTCATTGACCAAAAAAGATGCTTGTTTCGGCGCAGTTTCTATGTTTTTCTATTTATGTAAAACATAGAAGTCATTGACTCAATACTCTTAATATAGCTTGAACAATCACTGTAAAAAAAAAGATGAAAACAAAAAAACTAATTTATTTATTTTTCTAATTGGACGAAGACCATTCCTAATTAATACACTAGTGGCGCTGAGTGGCGCTTCTAATGTTTGAAAACTTAGAACTGCTGCGACAAAGCGCTACTTCTCGCGTCTAATTTGAAGCCTATAACGTAAATAAAGAGTGTTATTTCCTATTGTGTATATGTATATGTTGAGAATTCTGTGATTGAGGACAAGATGTTAGAGTGTTGCCAGAAAATCTTCCGGCTGAATGTATTTATTTACCATATTAAGTATTATACAATGTAAATTATACACATTAGTGTGTTCATAAATAGCTTATTACAAGATTAACCATATGTGTCATTTCTACCAAGAAGTAATGTACTATTGTAATGCCGTTAAAATGACAAATAAATCGTTAGGTACTATTACTATTTCAGATATCGGGATATTTACCATGTATTGTTTCGAGTGTCCGATATTTCGGCGCTGTTGCAAGCACCATGATCACGCAGGAACTGTCACATGGTGCTTGTAACAGCGCCGAAATATCGGACACTCGAAACAATTCATGGTAAATATCCCGATATCTATAATAGTAATGTCAGTGACATCATAGTTTAAATACGTCATTATTGTTTGCTGAAATTTGTAGCGGGACCAAAGCTTCTAAGATGAGAAATCATCTCTTTTAAACCTGCCTCGGGGACTAATAACCTGAACCGTGTAAATAAGTAGGTAGGTACACAAAGGCAAGTGAAAAAGCATAAGGTTGTCATGAGACGCCCCGTAGATGTGAAATATCCTAATTATCGTTAATTGATTACAGTATTGATAATTCCAAATGTACTTGAAATTATACCGAAGTATAACACACTGTTTGACTCTTTGCCGTCAGGGCATAAGGTTAGGTAGGTACTTACCTATAATTACCAATAGATATTTCAGTTAAAAAATAGATGAAAATCATGACATTGCATAGATGTCAAGTCCAAACTCCAAACTTGAAGTAAAAGGGTTAATTTATTACTTAATACCTTATTTAATACCTTACTTAATACCTTAATAACTATATGTAATACTATATTTTAGTTTATTATTTTGATTATAACTTATTTGGACATTTCAATTGATTTCATTAGTGACCTAGATTTAATTTTAACTTTCATTATAATTTTAAGAATGAAATGTGTTAAATTAAATTAAATTATATATGCACAATGATTTGTATTTAACTAACATAGATTATAGTAAGAGCATTGTTACTAGCCCTAAATATGAGCCTATGTTGCTTCAAAATAAAGAAATTATTACATTATATTATTTACTATTATCCTTAGTAGAAAGATAAACGATTGTGTTGGTAACTGAATTGCTAGAAGCCTTTTTTTGTATTAAGTACCAATATTTCAGTCGATTGGGAAAATTCGGAAACGTCAAAAAATTATGGTTACGCGGAAATCAACGGTCGAGCTGAGCCGGGGCTCTAATGTAGTCAGTGAACTTTTAATTATATTTTTAATAAAGATTTTGTTAGAATTATATGTAAATCAGTCATATATTGTATTAAATAATTTATTATAAAAATTATACTTCATTATTTTAGTCAAATATAGTATGAAAATAATTATATAGTAGATATTCAGTAGTAGTAGATATTCAGCGACTGCTTTTTGTTATGAAACCCTATTCTATTGGCACCTTTCGAAACCGTCTCATAAGCCGTTTGGTTTCTATATTTTTTATTCATACTGTACTACGTGCTACTGTGCTTTGCCTACGTGTTAGTCCGCGTGGACTTAGATCTGGGTTAAATCAATCAATTAATTACTCTACTGGCTGCGGTTCGCTGCTGAGTATTTTTTTGCACGGTAGCATTTCTACCTTCTTTGTTTCTTTTGCTTTCTACTTTCTTTCTTTTATTTTATGATCATGCCACATGTATCTGTTACAATGCCTAGGCAATGTATACTAATATATTAAATGCCTACTGTTCCACCGGCAATGTGTGATATAAATAGATTATGATCCATATTTGCGGATGGTTTTGCCGAAATTATATTGTTGAATGGTTATAAAAAAATACCGCGAAGAGCTTCACTCCGCTTCCACATTAGTATTTTAACCTAATCTATCCAAGTCAAATTGCGCGGTTTGAACCCTGCGTTCAGCAGAGGCGGAAGCGGAGCTCCCACATTAGCCTTCGTGGTTGTTTTTTTTATAATCACCATTTAGGTTTTTTGATACCATTTCATACATTGCCTGCTGCGCACTCGGCATTCTATACATTGCCTAGGATTACATATACATTGTATAGAATACCGGATTATACACATTGCCGGTAACCTATTCATTGCCACGTTGTTATTCAGCTGGTGCCAGTACTGGTTTTCGATAGAAAGTGACACCATCTTCATCATTATAAGCGTCTATTCCGGCTGTATCCCGATCAAGGCTATATCCTTCTCCTTCTTCTTAATACCAATGATTTGGTTTATCTTCACACTAATTTTGATTCACTATATTTATTCACTATGGGACCAAATGGCAAATGGTCGATTAAAAAATATAAAAATCCCATATATCGTATCCTAAATCGCAGATCGGTGTACATACATAAAAAAACAATCAATCAAAACGGGATCAGCGACAACCCATGCACGGCCACCATCACGTGCCAAAAAGGCTGAAAAGCCGAAAGAATTTCTGGGTATGCGTTGTTCCCGCCAATGGCGACCCCTCCCCGACCAGAGTAAAACTTTGGAGAGCACGGAGCCCGTCACCAACCCCTTTCGTCCCGTCCCGCTGTCAGAAAATCTCGGGACATCCCCCCGGACATGATCTTTCCTGGGTCAGGTAGAAGGTGCTTAAACAGACTTTGAACATAGGTCGGTCGAAGCAATGAGAATCGCTCAAGGGGTTTCTCAGATGGCGCAGACCTGCGGTATGAGTACGGAGTTGCTCCACAGACCATGGTCCACCTGCTAACGTGTACTGCATTCCCATCTACGTGCACACCGGAGAGAAGAAAAAAATAGTTTTATATTGAAGTAATTAAATTTGAATACAGCAATACAATAATAAAACAAATTGCGTCACGTGTATCTTAAATATTATAATAACAGTTTAAAATATAACAAAACGAAAATAATAAGAATATTTAACAAAACAATGTAATTGATTGCTATCATGATTTTATTTCTAGATAGGTTTGTATTAAGACTAGCCATAACTTATGCGAGTAGGGTAACCAGCGCTCACTGAAGAATTTTTGAGCTGTACTTGGTTTCCCAAAGGCTTGTACTGCTTTGTTTTCCGCACTGACAGCACCAAAAATCTCTATTTTATTTGTAATTAGTAGTTTTTTAGTATATACATACATACATAACATAAACTCACGCCCGTATTCCCCGAAGGGGTAGGCAGAGGTGCTAGCACCCACGTTTCGCCAGTTTATGTTTAGGTCCCAATGTAATAGGTGGCGAGCCTATTGCCATTAACCGGGCACTTATGAACCAGCGACAAATACACACATAACTTCGAAAAGCATCGAAAAGTCATTGGTGTGTGCCATGGTAAACCTGGGATCGAACCCGAGACCTCGTCTCAGCAGTCCATTACCCATACCACTAGGCTACCGCGGTTTAGTATATTTATATTATATTTAGTATATTTAGTATATAATTATAATGTATTCTGTAAATTATCAATATGTTCAAAAATTAAATTCTTCAGCATTAACATTACATAACACATAAATATTTATATTTGTACAGTCTAAGATAATTGTTGTATCATCCGCAAATAGGACACACTTCTTGGAAATGGCACATGGAAGGTCCTTTATATATAATAAAAACAATAGAGGCCCTAAAATACTTCCCTGGGGCACACCAGAATTGTTAATTTTAGGCTCTGAATCAATGACGTCAATATTATTATTGCTATTGTTATATTTAGTAATTCTTGCAAGATATTATTGAGATATGATCTTATTGAGATATGATTGGAACCATGATAAAGGAGGACCCCTTATTCCATATTTCTCTAATTTTGTAATAAGAATTGAGTGACTCACAAAATCAAACACCTTGCTTAGGTCCAATAATAAGGCAGATGTGGGAATTTTTGAATTAATATTGGTAAGTAGAGACTTCACTAATGTAAAAGTTGCTAACTGTGTTGATTTGCCTTTCCTAAATCCATATTGTTCGTGTGCCAAAATATTATATTTATCTATGAAGCTTAGTATTCTTCTATACAAAGCTTTTTAAAAGATTCTTGACAGTACAGGAGTCAGGGAAATTGGTCTATAGTTGTTCAGATCTGATTTAGGTCCTTTTTTGTGTAACGGCTTAACTATAGACAGCTTCAGCCTATCAGGAAAACAACCCTGCTCAAAAGATAGATTTATTACAAAAGCCAGAGGTTCTGCTATATACTGTGAAATACCCTTAAGGAGGCTCGTGTTTCATAGCCTGAGGACTTGGAGTTCTTCAGAGACTTAATTATGGAGAAAACTTCATTGGGAGTTGTAGGTTCTAAAAACACACTTGAGTTAATACTTTTGACAAGACAAGACTCATTGTCAATGCTATCTTTCCTCACTACGTCTATAAAGTAGTTATTGAAGGAATTGGCTATTTCAGTTCCCGATGTAATTATGCATAATAATTTAGACATGTCTAAAAACTTAGGCGCTCTTTTGTGGTAGAGATTTTTAAAACACATGTTCAACAGATGTTTAACAAACGTCTAACTTTTTGTGAGAACACGGATAGATTGTAATATTGTACTATTCAAGTTCTTTTATTTGATACCCATATTGAGGGAGTTGTGAAAAAATCTAATCTAATCCGTCCATTTCCTGGCGGCGGACCACTTTTCTTCAAATACATATAGCTGAAATCACTTTCGACTAATGACACGACACACACACGTCAAACTTAAAATACCCCGTCTTTTTTGCGTCAGGGATTAAAAATAACTCTTCACAAAAAAGGTACTTTGAGATATTATTTGTTTGAATTCATAATAATAGACATCCAAATAGTAGTCTTCATTTATCCAAAATTCATCAAAAAATCTTAAAAAATATTGACCAAAATAATGGTTTTATATTGAAGTACCTAATTAAATTTTAATACAACAATAGAATAATAGGACAATTTGCGTCACGTGTGTCTTATATTTAATAAAAATAGCTACAAAAATGACCAAACGAATACAAAACGACAGCCTCTGTGGCGTGGCGGTAGTGAACGCGACTGCTACGCAGGAGGCGCGGGTTCGATCTCCGCTCAGTGCAAATATTTGTATGCATGAATATGGCTATTTGCATTGGTCTGGGTATAATATGTATAATATGTAAATATTTACAAAAAAAAGTATCTAAGTATGTTTATCCGCATTCTAGATTCCATAACACAAGCTAGTTAAGCTTACCATGTGTCTAGATATCGTTGTGTAGAATGTTGTGGATTATTTATTTAAAACAATGTAATTGATTGCTATTATGATTTTAATTCTAGATAGGTAGTCGTAGTACCAATACTAGTCATAAGTGATAACTTATGTAGGTACCAATTTTACATTTAACTCTAGAAACGGTACTTCATTGACCCTCGAAATCCTACTATAAATTAGTTTTGGTATAAACTACCTACACTAAAGAATAATTACTCAACTTATCTGTCTATTTCTTGACAATTGAATGAATTGGATGGGCTGATAGTGGTCAAATTGACCGATGATAAAACGTGGGTAAGTCTTCTATTAAGTATTTCATAGACGATTGATATATCTGTCGCAGCCATCTAACCAAACGGTGTCGTTCATTAACGGCCATTGGTTGTGAACGACAGATGGCAGTCGCTTCAAGGTCAGCAAAACCCGCAGTTAAACTGGGAAACGAACCCGCAAAGCGACGCGCCCTTGCCGGTGGCGAGTTGGGCTCACAGCCGTCCCCGCTTCCGAGAAGGGCCAGAGCAGCCGAGGTGCGACGGATATGTCGAAGACAACCTCAACTTCGGCCTAGCACGACGACACACAGACGCCGTGCGGTTTTAGTTGGTTCGAGTCCGACATAACCTTCCCCCCAATCCCGGTGGGGGAGGTGACCCTAGATTCCCTAGAGACCCTAGATAGAGGTGAAAGATTCGGCTGTCACAGTGCCATGGGATTAACGGTAAGAACAAGAAGAAGTTACATAGGTAATCCAAATAACATTTATCTACATAATAAAACTTTAACAAACTGTTATTTTAATATTACAAATTGATAGACACTTCAGTATATATTTTTTCATAGTATAGGTTACATTTAATACAACATACAAGATTTATTGTTCATTTTATATGTGACATTGTCATTATTACAAAAACAGCCCATAAAAAGTTATTCACACGTATATTATCTACCTACCTATAAAGAGCAACTGTTTGCTTGAGGTGAGAAGTAATTCAGATTCAACAATTGATCCATTAACATCTTTTTGTCTTTAATACTATAGTGAAAAAGTTTAATTGTACATTTTGAATTAAATGGTGTATCGTAAAAATTTAGATAATATAGCTGGTACCTGTCAACAACAACCTCAAATAATAAATTATGCAGTATTGATACCTAAATGTAATTCTTATTTTTGGAAAACTATATAAGTAGATTATCCATTAGATAGGTACCTATTCAAGTGAAAATATTAAATGAATAACTAGTTATTTTTTTAGTTATATATATACAATACATAAAACATGTAACGAAACCCTTAAAATATGTTACAAAACTATAACAAAATAACGCTACGCAAAACAAAGCAACGCAACGTCCTACTTAAAGCCCAAGCCCCATCTTAAACCATACCTAATACTTTTAAAATAAAAAAATAAAATTACGACGGTAAAACTTCAAAAATTATTAAAAATCCTATTATAGTTAGTAGACATTGCCTTAATTTTACCTGAAGAGTTTGCCAATACCAGTGATTTCAAATTACGACCTATACTCATACTTATCTATCTAATCTATATCCTTTTCGATATTATCTATCGAAAAGGTGATATTTTTAATTAACTTCTAAAAAAAACTTATTTTTGTTTAATTTTTATAACAGAAAATGTTAGCAATGAGTATCTACTACCTGCTATACTTCATCGTGATATTAACATTCTGTGAAGCATACAAGATCTTAGTGGTAATCCCTATACCTGGCAGGAGTCACGCGAATCTTGGTGATGGAGTCGTCAGACATCTGTTGAAAGATGGACATGAGGTAAGTTACATCTTTGTATTAACCAAATAATTCAGACCATTGTACAACGTAGAAACTAAGAAGTAAGAAGGTAAAGTTAGGCTGAGGCCTAACTACCTGCGCGTTTGCGTAGCGTCTTCCGTCGTCGCAAGTCGCAAAGAAGCAAAGAATTCTAAGAGCATTCTATATAAATCTTTTAATCAGTAACTAGTGGACTGCAATAGGCATTCTATAGGTACATAACTGAGAGGAATTGTCCCACCATTAGGGAGTTGAATTGCGTTGTTGCGAAAAAATTAATAAAAAACAATATGACGCAACTCGTAGCTGCGTCGACGCAGGTACTATCTGCGTCATACATATTGTTATTTTTTTGCATATAAGTTTGAATTGAATGGTGTATCGTAAAAATGATTTTATATTTTGAATGACATACCCCATAAGTGCGTTGCGACTTACGACTTCACGTACAATGGCCCAAAAAGAGAGGCCAAGTGCGGAAAAAAGAGTCCCCTAGGATAGCGGACTCTTTTTTTTCCCCTATCCTATCCTAAGTGCGTTGCGAGTACACAATAATATAATATGCAATAATAGTATTTACATTTAGTTTCAAATCGTCCAGGCACTTCAGGAGCCCACTAATCATAGTCATTGTTATACTATGCAATGTTAAGTTAGGTTAGTTATCTACTAGGTTGATGAATTGCACTTGTACTGTTTTACAATATTTATTAAATCCGACCGCTTGCACCTCTCTACTACGCTCTTACTTTAGGTCTTAATTCCAGGTGACGTATATTTCGGCATTCCCCTACAAGCCTGCTAGTCCAAACCTTCGTATGATCGACATCAGTGAAACTTCCAAGGCCTTGCCAGGTACGTGTAACAAGAGGCATTTCAATAAACTTATTCAGTTTTAACATATGTTAATATATATATTTTTTTTAATCTGTATGCTCCGTGTTCAGTTATTTTCCTCAAATTACCTACTGTGAAGAAGCTTTTGCGGACTAATGAGTTCTGTTATGAAATCAGGACCGCTTTACGTTTAAAATGACACGGCATGATCATCTTTGGATCGTCTCACTAGAGTTTTGCTATCATATCATATAAACTATATTTATTTTCTTTCAGATCACATGTATAGTCTACCAGTGATAATTCGCCAGCAGTTTGATGACTACTATGATCTATTTAATACAATGATAAACTTTTCGAAAGTGAACTACCAAAATGTAAATGTTCAGAAGTTGCTCAACGATCAGACAGAACACTTTGATTTAGTGATAGCTGAATGGTTGCTTTCTGAACTGCCTGCTGGGTAATTTGTTCTCTTTTTATACCACTTAGGTGGCAGACAAGCACGGCCCTTCTGGTCGAAAGTGGTTAGCATAGCCTATGAACATGTATAACACCAGGGAAGTCACTGGAAGAACAGAGAGTTTCTGTGCCGTCAGTGCAAAAGAAAAAGCAGGACGAGCCTTTGGTCTTCCCACTGACAGCACATAAACTCTACTGTGAGCTACTCACCTCCGGGAACACAATACGAGGTCATTATAATCGCGGTATTCTGTAGGGTGGAGGTACTTCTCTTTCTTCTTTCTCCCTTTCTCACACTCACAAATACCGTTCGAACAAATGCAACTAAAATGTTGAAATACCTATTCGTTGCACTTGTTCTAACTGTGTGCGACAAAATACAACCTATCAATAAAATACAAACTGGTGAATACTTACATAATAAAAATGAGTAACCAGCTATTTTTTTTTCTTGTAATAATACTTAGGTACTTTATTTATTCATGAATATTTTTAAACTACTAATTAGAAATAAAATAAAAGAAACTAATTAAAAACTAAAACTAAGACTAAAATTAACACGCGTCGTAGAATTCCTCCGCATCGCATGCCTCTTGTGGCAACGTTCCCAGAAGACTGGCAGCATTGCCACGTTGTATGGCAATGCTTATTCTCTGACCTAAAAAGAGGCCAGCCCTCTGGTCACGAGAAGCGAGAAGGCCCCAAGGCCCCAACGTTTCGACTCCAAACGGCACAAATTCATAGTCTCCAATGAGTTTGGAGTATTTGCGCCGTTTGAGAGCCTCTGCGGAAGCAGCGGCGGCACCGGCACAGCCAGCCGTGCCAGGTATGTGGGTAGGGGCAATGGTGTCGACGCATGTTGCGTCGCACACCAGGACCCTACCCATTTTCCATGGCATTAACGACATACCATCCGGTCTCTTGCCATCGTCGCGCGCCAAACCGTCAGGTTCAAGCACGGCTGGCACACCGGCGGTGACATGAGCACGGCGGATTATGTCGTTGAGGTTGGCGTGCCGTGGCATTCGCCCAGCGCTCCTGCAGCACGACAGGCCATGGTGTCCGAGTCGGTCAACTGCTTCTCCACAACGGCATCGATGCAGAGAAACACACGGCGCGCCTAATCGGAGGCACTTGGCGATGTGGAAAGTAGTGTCGTCTAACATAGTCCCTATGTTAGATGACGGAAGAGCTTGCAACCAAAGACCCGATTCCCACACTCCAACCGCCAGTAAACGGGCACGCTCAGCAGCATTAGAGCAAGTATTTATTAGATTCTGTCTAACTAAGCTGCAAAGCGGCCCGTCCCACTGACGCTGTGAGAAAAGGTTCCCTGGGAGATCCGTGTTTGGATATGCAATTTTCCAAGCATTTACTGCATCGGTCTTGCACAATACTTAAGAATTAACTAGTGTAGGTGGAAGAATTTTCCTAGTTAATTCTTCCGTACTGTAGACCGAAGACAGGAACGCTGGTAAGCTGATATCTGAAATTTTGTGAATACCGAGCCCACCTAAGCGAATCGGCAGAGACGCTTGTAGTGAAGCTCGGTCATTCAAAGCCACATTTAAAATTTTACTGAGTGTAATTTCTATAATTTCGTCCAATTTTTCCAAAATTGATATTTTTTTCCAAAATGGTGTTGATCTGAGCGCATGGGTAAATTTGGGGACAAAAAGGCAATACCGAAGAATAGTGAAGGCCGTGTGTATATTAATTTTAAGTAGACGGTCCGAAATATCACTAAAATTTTGAATTTTATCCTCTATAAATGAGGTGTAGGCATCTTCCAGTATTGGAGACCCTAGGAGGAGTAGAGAATCTTTTTCTATGATTTTAATATTAGGAGCCAATGAATTAAATTTAGAGAAAGTAAAAATTGTGGCCGAAAGGTCATTTAAAAAAAATTCATATTTATTGTCATTTAGTTCTAAACCAATTAATTTAAATTCTTTTTTAATAAAAGCCAAATCTTGTAAAACTGTCTCTGCATCTCCTCCTAGAGTCCCGTCGTCTAGGTACCATACATTAAATTTTGAATTTAACCGCCGAATAATGGGTTGGATTGCTAGACTGAAAATTACCGGTCCAAGAGGGTCTCCTTGTTGACAACCAAGAGCGGATTCCAAAAGGTTATCCTTGTATAGTAATTTAGAGGGATATCTATAGCATTGCCAAAGAAAATTGAAAATTTTGGGTGTTTCTTATTTTGCTTGGGTCAACAAGGTATCCCTGTTCACAGAATTGAAAGCATTCTTCACATCAACCTTGAGAATGACCTCACTTTTCCTGGTACCAAGGTAGGTTGACAAGGCATGTATGGCAGCCTCACAGCCCCCCTTTGAACCAAAACCGAGTTGGAGGGGTTGGAACTTCGTGGCCAAATCGGTTTTATAAAATTGACAGCAGAGTTTGGCTGCCATACGCCGGTATGTGCAACCCACGGCAATAGGACGAATGCCACCATCTCTCTTTCGTAGGGCACACAAATTAGCCCCGTACAAAATGTCTATGATGGCATCGTCCACACTGCCGGAGAGCATCAAATTCATGAGAGCCGTTAGCTCCTTCAGAAGTGACTCACCAGCCTCCCCGGCGCTTGGCCCCAAAAGATCTTTTAAATGTTGTGGGCTCAACTCAGCTCACTTCGAAAGGAGCCAACGGCTGCCAACACTTCCTTGGCCGTTACGCACAGGCAATCAGGGTCCGGGTCAGGCGCCTCAGGAAAAGAAAGGCCATCCGCAGGCGACGGATGCTTGCTCCGCAGACCAGCGAGGGTTTCCGGAGAGCACGGCGCCACTACATCGCTACTAAAAAGCAATCTCGATGCTCCACTTATGTCACCATCCCTCAATTTTGATTCAACCAAATTAAAAATGTTACTTTTCCGAAAGATTGAATATGTTGGGTTTAGATTGTCAGTTAAAATGTTACCAGCTATTTTAAATCTTCTTTATTGCAGTTTTGCAGCTGTTTACAATTGTCCACTAATTTGGATTTCAAGCATGGACACTCATTGGTCGATCTTGAAATTGATCGATCAACCTTCAAATCCTGCGTACAGCGGACATCTGATGTCAACCTATTCGCCTCCGTTTACCTTTTGGCAGAGGGCAAAAGAATTGTATGATCAATTAAGAGTTCAGTTGTGGAGATACATGTAAGTCAATAAATCTAACGCCTGACTAAAACATTAATTTTGGTTCAATGAAAACATCGTTTAGGATACTCCAGAACAATGCTGACATTAATCTTTTAAGATTTATTATTACTCTAACATGAGATTAATATAGAAAAATTTACAAACAGACACTTTGACAAATTGGAGAAACAACACTTTGAAGATTTATTGGCGCCAATAATAGTCAAGAGAGGAAGGCAGGTGCCATCTTATTATGACATCCAGCACAACGCGTCGCTGGTACTTGGTAATTCTCACCACTCTCTGGGTCAAGCGATCCCTATTCCACGGAATTACATACCTGTGGGTGGATTTCATATTAACGAAGAAGTAGCGCCTTTGCCTGATGTATGTATTACTTTCTATCCTTTTATTGATATGGTCTTAATTCTACGTAAGATTTTTCAATAATAACAATTTCATAGAAAACCAGTGAAAGGATTTTAAAAGGATTTTCCGTTTAAAATGGCTATGAGAACAAGAATGTAAGAGCATTTGGGTTTCGACTTTCGGTTATTAACATTTAATTTCTTGAAAATGCAAAATTGTTTCCCTTTTCGAGACGCAACCACCTTAGGAAGGAGCTTTATAGTTCCGGCATTCCCAATTATTTTTCTGGATATATAATAATGAAACGGAATTAACGGGGCTTGCTGAACCAAATTCTGTTACTACCCACCATGATAACGGTGTCAAAAATTAAGGTTATGTTTCTAGGACTTACAGAAAATAATGGATAATGCGACAAATGGAGTAATATATTTTAGCATGGGATCAAATTTAAAAAGTAAAGATATACCAAAGGTTATTAAAGACGGATTCATTAAGATATTTGCAGAACTTAAGCAAACTGTACTGTGGAAATATGAAGAGGATTTGGCAGACATACCAAAAAATGTTCATATTTTGAAATGGGCACCGCAACACAGTATACTTTGTAAGTTTTATTTATTAATCTTGAAGGCTAGGTACCGATATAGCATATTTGCCAGCGAATGAAATTGTAGGGCCACCCTACTTCAGTTTTTTTTTTAACTGGACACGTCAATTTGACTTCACCTCGCCTGCTGTTAAGCTAAAGGCAAAGTCTCGGAAAGAGGGTCACCATCGTAAACATTTACCATGTTGAAAGTGGTGGCACTCAGCTTGACGGCCTCATTAGATTAGAGATTCATATTTATGATATTTCTTATAAACATTTCATTATACAGGGAGGAAGATCATGAAAATCTTTCCTTTCATTTAATCTACTATGTTTGTTAGAGAGATTTGATCCTTATGATTGCCACTATCGATAGAACCCATAAAAATACAGGATGTAGTTTTTTCGGGTTTTAGTCGGTTGGATTGCCGGGTATGTCAAATGAGTTTTTGAAAGTCTCTGAATGCAGTTTTGTTACTTTTTAAAAATAAAGGAAAGTTTCCTTTGAGAGAATTTCTCTATCGCCAGTATTTCGAGTAGGTACGTCCCCTTCATGGTGCATGAAATTTTTCCACCCTGTATACATATGTATAAAGAAATAAAGCAGCTATTCTTCTCCCGATTGACTACTCTCTACCCAAACTACGTGAATAAAAACTGGGAAATAACAATATATAATAATCTCTTTTCTACGAGTCTGCAACCCCTACAACACTTTTATTTTTGGACTTGTATACACAGTTATAGTATTTCTTTTAAATTCCAGCTCACCGTAACACCGTCCTCTTTATTACCCACGGTGGCTTACTGTCAACAACAGAGAGTATCCACTTTGGAGTACCCATCATTGGTATACCAATGTTCGCGGACCAATTCCACAATACTGCAAAGGCTGTAAGGAGAGGGTTTGCTCGTGAGGTGCGGTTTTCTTACACGATGGTCGATGAACTGAAATCAGCTATCGAAGACTTAATTGCCAATCCAAGGTTTGTATGTAGGTATTTATGATTTTCGAGAGAAAGAAATAATTGACTTATGTCATTATAGACTTACAATATAAAAGTAGGAATAGAAGTTGTTACCCTAGCCTGTTCTGCTCTGAATAACTCTTTCAACTAATCTCACTTCCGTCTTTCTGCCGCATACACTTACACTTTAGTGTAGTAAAAACAATACCGTACTGAAGTGTATGACACCAGAGCTTTTTCTCTTCTTACGATCTCGGGTTCTTCACGCAGAAATTAAAAACGCATCTGTCAAAGCCATGAATGTAGGGTCCACCATTTTGGGTTTTTCAGCATTCGGAGTGATTGTCCTTTATCATCTACACTACACCCTAGCTTCTCACTATCCAAAGAGGTACCTACAATCGACTGACAGGCTTCTTATGCAAAGAATCGGAGCTTTAATATTTTTAAAAATGGTTCTTCCAATTCTTTGCTTTACTTTCATTACAAATTACATTGAATGATGTAATCAGCACAATAGCTACGAGTAAGCCATAACTTATAGTAAAAAATAATAAAAATAATTTATTGTATTTTGTTCCCAGGTACACTGAAAAAGCTAAGGAACTTTCTTTCGTGTACCACGACCGAACAGTACCTCCAGGCAAAGAAATAACACATTGGGTGAGACATGTCATTGAGACACGTGGAGCGCCATTGTTGCGCTCACCTGCGCTCAACATGCCCTTCTATGAAAGGCTTTACTTAGATTTACTTGCTGTAATTATAGTGGTTTTATTTGCAATTGTAAAATTATTAAAATATTTAAATAGGTTTACTTACTCAATTAAAAATTTAAATAGCAAAAAGAATATATGAATACCTTGTAAATGTTGTTTTATTTTTTATTATTCACATATTTATTGTGAAAGTCTAGTTTAGTTTACTACCACAATAATAACAATTCAAACCTATTTCCCACAATTTCAGAGACAGGTCGCCACTCGCCACGTAAATCACCAATATTTCTGTACGTATACAATTTCCCAACCACATTTTGAAGACTGTGACTGAAGGAATGTATGGAGGAGAATAACATGATACAACCCCAATAATAATACAATTAGGATACCCTAATTGTATTATTTAACCTAATGTTCCCTAATGTTATTATAACAAATCATCATCACCCCTAGATGATGATTTGGAAGACTGATGCTTCTGTAGCGCTAGTAGGTGCTACTGTTTATGACAAAAGCTTATTTCACCCTTTAGATACCTAACATATTTATAGTCACACGATTGTGCTAACAGTCAGTGGTACAGGGAAGAGTGGAGGGTAAGTGTTCTCACGGCAAATCACCAACAAGATGGACAGACCTTATTAAGTCCTCTACAAATCGTTACCTTAATGATGGGACGCGCGGAGCAACGAATAGAGAGAAGTGGAGTACCAGACGATCCATGACCCATGACTGTGACTAAGAAGAAGAAGTCACACGAAATTTAACCCTGTTTGTCACCATTGTACCGACATTAGCAGATGTCACTCTCTACAATGAGTGAGGAAAAGGGAGTTTTGTGGTATTGGCCCCAAAGCAGAGAAGGGCGCTTCGAGGTACCTACTGCTATTTTCCGAAATTTTGAAGTAAATTCGAGATTGTATTTATGCAAATGGTGGATTTGTAGACATAACGTCTTTCAATCGCACACAAAAGTTGGAAAATTGTATATTACCATGAATTGTAATTTTTCATACTGGTTCCAAAACTAGGCCTGCTAGAACAAGCGTTTCAGTGACTCATTCCTATGCCGCACGACTAAGACCTTTAAGCGGGGCGTGAAAAGGCATCTAATGAGGCCGTTAAGCTGAGTGCCACCACTGTTAACATGGTAGGTACATGTTTGCGATGGTGACCCTCTCTCCGAGACTTTGCCTTTAGCTTAACATCAGGCGAGGTGAAGTCAAATTAACGTGTCCTAGATAAAAAAAAACCCTTACCAACTTCTAATAAAGTCTCCATTATTGTGACAGCCGATCTGCATTCATCATCATCATCAACAATCATTGCAACTTAACACAGGCAAAATTGTCCCCTAAAATAGGTAAATAAGATGCCATCCAAAACAAAGAAGATCATTAAAGCAGTAGGTATAACGTGAGCAAACTTTGTGCCGTGAAAATTATCATTAGGTATTTACTTGAATATAATTAAATTTAGGCACCTCATCAATCATCGAGGTTGTGTTAATTAAAATAATATTAAACAAGCACACTTCTAATAAAGTCTCCATTACTGTGACAGCCGATCATCATGTATCATCATCATCAACAATCATTGCAACTTGACACAGGCAAAATTGCCCTAAAATGGGTAAATAAGATGCCATCCAAAAAAAGTAGAAGAACCATGTAAGGTCATTAATGCAGTAGATATAACGTGAGCAAACTTTGTGCCATGAAAATTATCATTAGATAAGTATTTACTTGAATATAATTAAATTTTGGCACCTCATCAATCATCGAGGTTGTGTTAATTAAAATAATATTAAATAAGTATATGCAATAATACTATTATCTGAAGTGGATACCTACTGATACCGTTTACAAATTAATATTTCCAGTGCTACTGCTCATTTATAAAAACTCAGAAATGTTTGCAAGCAGTCAAAGGGAATTCAACATTCGGAAAAGCCATTACCAGTTCGAAATTTATATTGAAACAGTTTTACTTCCAAAATGAAGAGTTTTATCGCACTCTGCAGTCTAATATCCATAGTTTATTGTAAAAGTTTGGTGTATCATAACAAGGATTATGTCCGTAAGTAGATATACCTAAATATGTAAACAATTGTACACAGCGCTATCTAGGCGCATAGTACCTAATAACTTAAACTTAACTAGTTAACTAGTTTGTGTTGTGGATTCTAGAATACGGACCTGACAGGGTTCGATCCCCGCTCAATGCAAATATTTGTATGCATGAATATGGCTTTTTGTATTGGTCTGGGTGTTTCTATGTATAATATTTGTATTTACAAAAAAAAGTTTCTAATGTTTATCCGCATTCTAGATTCCATAACACAAGCAAGCTAGCTTAACTAGTTAAGCTTACCATGGGTCTAGATAGCGTTGTGTAGAATTTTGTGGAATATTAAAAAAAAAAGGATACAGATACATTGTTTAATGCATAGAAACACTCTGGCCAATGCAAGTATTCATATTCGTGCACGCAAATATTTGCACTGACCGGAAATCATACCGGTTACTTCTGACTAAGCAGTCAAACGCTCTACCGCTTACCACAGAGTTCGTCAGTCAATATATTATTCCACTCCTTTCTTTCTATAATTTTACGTGTCGGTACCCGGTGGAGAATCGGGCTACCACCAGCTCTTCCAATGGGTGTCGTAGAAGGTGACTGAGGGATATTTCTTTTTAAAAGAATATTAGAACCGAAGTTAGTAATATTCCCTCTAATCCCTCCAACTAGCCTAAATTGCTTGTGCTAGGAGTGAGTTCACGTCGGTAGCGTAATAGCCAGGATTCGAACCCGGGACCTCTCGATCGTAAGGCCGACTCCTTAACCACTAAGCTGCCGATGCCACAACTATCTTATCTTAATATATATAAATCTCGTGTCACAATGTTTGTCCTCAATGGACTCCTAAACCACTTAACCGATTATAATAAAATTCGCACACCATGTGCAGTTCGATCCAACTTGAGAGATAGGATAGTTTAAATCTTAATTTAGCGATAAGTGACATCCACGCGGGCGGAGCCGCGGGCAACAGCTAGTATCTAAATATATATATAACTCAAAGGTGACTGACTGACTGACATGGTGATCTATCAACGCACAGCCCAAACCACGGGACGGATCGGGCTGAAATTTGGCATGCAGGTAGATGTTATGTCGTAGACATCCGCTTAGAAAGGATTTTGATTAATTCTACCCCCTAGATCCCCTAGGGGGTAGAATTAATCAAAATAAGGGATGAAAATTTGTATGAAACTTTGTCAATATTAAACCGATAGGGTTGAGACTTTGCATGCATAAAGCTACTATGACGTAGGCATCCCCTAAGAAAGGATTTTGAGATGCAGGCTATATAAGATTAGTAACTCGACACTAAGCGATAACCGACACCCGCGTGGGCGGAGCCGCGGGCTACAGCTAGTATATATATAAACCAAAGATACTCAAGCAGTCATTTGTACTTCAGAATCCTAGACACCATGCTGGTAGTACCAAATTCACTAAGTATCTATCTGTCGCGGCCAACTAGCTTATGCTTATTTGATTAAGCGAGTGGGCAAATGGCTTGGGTCGATGACGTTTAATTGTACCTATTTGCCTAGCCATTTATTCAAACAGCTCGGCAAATGACTATAGGTATATTTCTGCATGGTTATAAAAAAAACTTATTCTGCTAACAGACTCTTTCTCAATAAACCTATTCTAGCACTAGTTTTCTGTGAACGAATGACAAATAAATGGCGAAATTTGGGTGTTAATACACTTCTGCCTACCCCCTCGGGATTTATATGTATGCATGTTATTTTCTGTCTTATTTCGGGGTGATACCCTATCGTATGAATGCCTAAAAGATGTAACAGCGCGGGGCGCCTCTCCCATTCCGCCGTCTCCTTCACGGCCATTACCTGCTCGCTGAAGGAGACATCGGCCGCCCACGCGTCCGCACAGCGAACCATTGCTGTGAGCAGGGTGTCGACGGTGAGAACTCTCACACCCAGGGCCGCCACTAGCTCCCGCCTCGGTACGTGTGCAGCCCTGTGTCCTCGCTCGCGTCGCAATGATGGCACTCGGACCTTGGTCCTTTTCGATCTGACGCAGATACCGTCCGAAGAACCCGTGCCCAGTGATAATCTGCGTCAGTCGATACGAGAGGCTGCCATGTGGCCTCTCTAGCCATTCTCCATGCCTACCGCCTCTATGACGGCATGCCCTACGCATGGTTGCTCAAGTCGTCGCTCCCACTCCGCCACCATGATCCTGTGGAGCCGAGATCTCTCGGCCGAATGTCTTCGGGTTCGGGATCGTATCCCTGCTCCCGTGCCTCCTTACGGAACCGATACAGTGACGCAAAGGATCTCGCTTCCAGGATCCACGGTGGCGATCCGGCTAGGAGACTCGCCGCTTCAAAGGGTATTGTGCAGTACCCCCTAATGGCCCTGGTGGCCATCCTCCACTGCGGCGCACGCAGCAGGGGCATGAACCTGGTCTCCAGGGAGTCCGCCCACACGGGGCACCCGTATAGGGCCATGGACCACACTACACCCGCAAAGGTGTAACAGCAATTGATTCATCAATTTCGTCGGCATGTTTTGCACTTAGAACGCTAAGAGACTAAATCAGCGTTAATAAAATAGTGTATCACGCCTTAGTTGAATCTAAAATAAATTACACTCTTATCTGTTTGGGAAATAGTTATGAATGCATTATGCAAAGAGCTTTTATTGTACTACAGAAGCGTGCAATTAGGACCATAGTAAGAATACCTCAAAGCGAGTCGTGCTAGCCTTTTTTTTAATAAAATGGGCATTCTCACGGTTCCTAGTTTACCTATACCTACATAGACATTGGTTCTTTTAACACTCTTCTCTAAGCATATTCATTTATTTGAAACGGAAGAGGAAACATTACGAGAAATTAGCCGTAGAAATACAATTAAAAATAAAATCAAACCGAAATTGGATATAACTAAGCACTGTTCTGCATACCAAGCAGTAAAAATATTCATGAAATTGCCAAGACATCGGAAAGATTTTGTCTACAAAACCAAGTTGTTTCAATCGAGGCTTAAAATTTTGCTATTAGAAAGATGTTTATAATCTGTATCCAATGTTGTATACATCATCAATGATGTATACAACATTGGATACGGACAATTGTCCGTATCTGAATTCTTGTCGATGGATGATGATGGAATTTTTGAATGAGGCAATTGCTCTTTTGGTTAATTGATTAATAAAAGTCTTTGAAATTCATTTGTGTGTCATTTATAGGTACTCGTAGGTATTACTATGATACTGAAGTTTAGGAATTTTTTTGCTGACATACATAATTTGTTTTTTTTTTTATTATTGACATTATGATGATTAATTCTGTGTAGGTATTTTCTTTTTATATGTGTTTCGTTAATGTTTGATAATTTAATTCATATATTGAATTAATGACTATGAATTCAAATATACCTAATTTAAATTGTACTTGAATAAATAAACAAACAAACACTAGCCAGCCAGGTTATTAAATGTTGTAATAAACGTTACAGCTGAATAACATTCAGCCGTTCATTGAATGCCGTTGACTGATTATGCCAGTTGGCGACAACTTAATCTACTTACCTTACTACACTACTTAGTTGCATATAACCGCTTAACATTGTTCATACTTACTTCAATAAATATAAATATATAATAAATAAAATCGTAATAAGTGCATATCTATTTCATCTTTTTTATTTTATCAGACATGAACAATAGAACAATGAAATACACAATTACGTTGGTTAATGTGAAAATGACGATTTTTGATATTATTTGAGTTGCGGATGTTTATATTAATATGTAAATCATAGTCAAAGTTATTTATGTATCAAGCTAGGTACAATTTTGACTGATTGATTAAACAGAGCTTAAAGTGCTGGGGCTACCAACTTGACGCCAAAGGTCAACTGAAGATTATTTTATAGCCACGGCGGGCGAAAGGGTTCCGGAGCGAAATAAATTACTGCGTAGGTACCTACTGGTTGATGTAGGTACCTACTGGTTATTATTATTTGGTTGCAATTTTACAGACAGATTTCTTAACTTAATTTAGTTGATAGTTCAAATATCACACACAGAGATAGAAAAAATTGTCGAGTGTGCGGGAAAGTAGTGACAAGTGTTGCCAACCTTAAATTGTACCCTATACCGGGCTGGGAGGCGTCGTCGCTTGCGAACGGGGCGCTCCGAACAACGCTTGGCTATAACTTCTAATAATTTATTCATTCACCATCATAGCATTGTTTTCGGTTACATCCGGTCACGGAGAAGGAAATAATAGCGGAGTTGTTGCAAGGCAATCGAGTCGCGTGCCATCCAATCGTCAAATGGACTCATCGGTAGGAACGTTATACATATGACGTCCTTCGACTTTTGACACCCCGCGCGTCTCTCTTCCCACCCGCATTAGGCGACGCGTTTTTATTAGGCGAAATATCAATGGGGCATCTCCGTTACTTAATCATATTCTGTCTTCCGGTTCAGACCTGTAGTACGCTTCTCTATAATTAGGCTTAAATAGCTTATAAAGGAGCGATGCCGTCTAACCTTCCAACCCCAAGAGGAAAGCCTGCCATTGGGGAAGAGTCCCTACAGCACGATTCCTGCCGGTTTGCTCTGCAAGGAAGTCGTGGTAGAGGTGTTTAAATATTCCACAACATCCTACACAACTGTATCTAGACCCATGGTAAGCTTTTATAACTTGTGATATGGAATCTAGAATGCGGATAAACATACTTATATACTTTTTTTGTAAATACATACATATTATAGAAACACCTAGACTAATGCAAATAGCCATATTCATGCATACAAATGTTTGCAATGAGCGGGGATCGAAGCCGCGACTCCTGCCCGGCTTGCCATTTGAAAAATTTCACCCATCCATACTGAAGCCTGCAATATAGCTTCGTCTGAAAATCTGTAGGTGTACCGATTCGCGGGTTGCAGTTGAGGAATATGGATATGTTATTACTAAGCGTCTCATGGTGGTCCCATAAAATATATGGGACTGTTATCGATACCCCTTCACTTAAATTTATTTACGAACCTCCTTATTTTAACAGCGTTGCGATGCATCAACATGTGGGATGAAGGCTGCATTAACGATCAACTGGCTGGAGCTGGTAAGTCATTAACATAAACTAATAAAAGGTTTTTCTTTTTTTATAAAGGACACGTTAATTTGACTTCACCTCGCCTGATGGTAAGCTAAAGGCAAAGTCTCTCGGAAATACTAACCTAGGTACCTACTTACCTAATGCCATTAAGTAGGTAAATACTTATGCATATACGCAATATATAAAAATAATACCGCACAATGCGGTAGCCTAGTGGTATGGGTAATGGACTGCTGAGACGAGGTCTCGGGTTCGATCCCAGGTTTACCATGGCACACACCAATGACTTTTCGATGCTTTTCGAAGTTATGTATGTATTTATCGCAGGTTTATAAGTGCCCGGTTAATGGCAATTGGCTCGCCACCTATTACGTTGGGACCTAAACATAAACTGGCGAAATGTGGGTGCTAGCACCTCTGCCTACCCCTTCGGGGAATATAGGCGTGAGTTTATGTTATGTTATGTAAAAATAATACATTAGTTTAAAGTGTCCCGTTTATATAAGTCTAGAAGAGTTCTAGAAAACTTGACCACTCAAAACTCGAAATCCATTTTAGTTTACGTGCATATAAAATAAACAAACCTTTTAATAATAATTTACGTTTAACGATAGAACGAACTAAAACTTGAACGTTATTTTTTTCAAGGTAACGATGACAACTACCTCGGCGGCGGTTTTAACCCTGGCAAGCGGTGCGTGAACATGTGGGACGACGGATGCGCCAACGGACCGATCGGTGGAGCCGGTAAGGCTATATAAATAGCTATTTTAATACTTATAAGTAAATATTATACGTTTAACACTACCCTACAATACCTTCGGGCCCAATCTCCTCTATTTTCTTTTCAAATTTATTTACCAAATTATATAGGTAACGAGTTTAATCCAGTAGAGTCAGCGACATAATTATCTTGACAACGATGTCTCAAAATGATCCTAAAACACACGTTTTAAGAGGGAATCAAACTGTTTTGGTTTATATGGTTTTGTCCGAACTCAAGGCGTGTACCAAATATCTAGAACAATTGATCAACTGGAAGGGAAAACGAAATTAAAATCAGTTTGAGCACTTTGTTGGTCAATATCTTTCTGATGCTGACTTTACCTAGTAGGTATGTAGTTTAATAAACCACTAAAGTTTTTTATACCTAATGCTACAAGTCTACACTAAAAACAACAGTTAAGTAATAATCTAACTAGAAACCTCTATTAATATTGTGCACCTGGTAAACAATGAATGAGGCGTCTGGTGCAGGCTTGTCTGTTGAGAGCATCCACGGAGGACAGAGTGGAGCTGGAGCATCCCACTTAAAAGCCAAAACAAACCAATCGAACAAGGAGCAGAAGTGAGGACCCCAGGTTCCAAAGAGTGACCTTTGGATGCGACTGGGACTTTCGACTCGCACTCGGATGAAAGATGTGACGTCATTCAATCAAACTATTAATGCATATTTTTTTCAGGTAACGACGATGACTACTTAAATGGTGGCTTCAATCCAGGCAAACGTTCTTTACACGACCTTTTCCTGAAGTTACAGAAGAATAAACACTACAACTAGAATATTTGAAACCTTTAATCTTTTGTCTCATCGCTGGATAATAAATTATATCATATAAAAAGTATTAACTTTGTTTAATTCGGTAACGAGTACGTACCTACACGTTTTACTTCTGCGCTACATCCTCTTGTTAATAAAAAACAAACTGGTCCGGAGAGTGACCGATGCATAATATTGCCTAACGAGTTCTGTAAGCTCTTTTATTAAATTATCACGGGCTGCGTAGTCAAATTCCTGTCGTGACTGAGTCTAATGCAGGAATTGAAGCAGAATCCTGAAAGAAAACTCGTGATTTCACGATGCGAGATGTATCGTGAGGTGTTCCACAAGGGTCGATATTTGGGCCACTCTTGTGGAAAATAGATTACGACTTTGTATACCTCTCCGCATAAAATGCTGTCCGCGTGGTAGTGCAGACGGACAGCGCTGGTTTTCAGAGGCGGCCGTGATAATTCATATTAAGATCAAAAGTATGGTTTAGTGGGTACGATGCCGATAGAACTAATTAATTTAGTAAAATTGATATTTGCAACCTTTGTGCATCTAAAATTTAGTTTAGAAGGACTATCGGTAACTGTACAGTCAACTACAAAAGTAGCTTAACAAATTCTAATTTATTGAACATTGGGCCCCTAAACCTTACATAAAATTGTGAAAAAAAAACATTGAATATGTAAATTAAGTTTGCCTTCTGGGAATCATAACACTACATTTACTATAGAAAGATGCATTCCATTATAAGAAAGATTTGTAAAATATTTTAGTGTTGATCAACTTATGGCGTTGACTGTACGTCCTTAAAGTGTGCAAAAAAAACAAAATACTATAAAATCTTTATTTGACCCACATAAACGGTGCTTCGCGCACAAAATACTTAGACAAAACACTATAAAAATAACTTTTAACATTTGACAGTACATTCACTGATAGTATGACTATATCTACCCTAAATCTATACAGAATAATGAAACAGTGCTACTGTTACTGGACGAAGGCAAATGGCAGTAAGGCTAAAAATTTGCTTGGCAAGTATGTTAAGTCTTTAAGTATCAGTACATTTATTCAATTTTACAAACAAATTGCACCTTCAAGTCAAAATTGATAATTTAAATAATACCGTTCCACAGTACTCGGTACTACAGTTAGATATTAGGGTTTATAAGTAGCTATTTTAAAATAGCCATAACTGGACTCATGTTACAACACTAACATTTTTTTTTTCATAAGTAGGTACCTTTTGTACTAAAACCTATAAATAAAGTTGCGATTTGCGATTCCGATGAATCATCAGAATCCTATTAAAACAATAGAATTGTCATGGTCGTTTCACGAACATAAATCGGCAAACTAAAAAATGGTCACCTCGTCTAGTTGTGTTGTTCTAGGGCTATACCTAGGATGGGCTATACATTAGTGATACTAGGGCAATATATTTCGATTGCCACACAATAATAGTGCTGCCATAGTGCAGTTGCTTTTTTATTAGGAAAATAAAATATTGAAGCAATGAACTCAAGATTAAAAACCTACTTAAACACCTGTTTAAGGACTACTAGTTGTCATTTTATCTCGGAACTGTTTTAGATACCTGTTTAACTAAAAGAAATATATTGATGGCACCAAAACTACGCAACAGGATTGCTTAATATATTAATTGATTGGCAAAAATATATTTTTTATTTTTTTATTTATTTACTAATCATACAATTGATACGTATTGCATTTACTATTGGTTCACAAAACTGTTTTGAACAGTTTGTCTGTGTTGTGTCTCAGTTGAGTCTCTGTGATAGGAACATAATTATTGGTTTATTTATTTGTACAGTGGTATATATGGACTGATATTTATTTAATATTATTCAATAGAAATTTCTTTGTCAGTCTTTTAAATTTACTTTTATTTGTCTCCCACCTGATGTTCACAGGCAAACTGTTCAGCACATATGGAACCCGTTTGCTTAACGTTCGATCGCCACATCTTTTTGCCCACCAAATTTGAGATTGCTAATGACCATAATTCTCTCAGATACAGAGCCTTATAGCCTCTAGTCATAAACAGCATGTCCACCAAAATTATTTGAAGCTGCCATTGATAATAATCTTTTTATATCCTTATCAATTTCCACTTGAAGTTAACATTTTCAATTTTGTTCATTACACTATGATTCTTCTATAACTAATACTAAATGACATTTAATTCCAGATTTTTATTTCATTAACCATACTTAGATCTAAAAAGAATTATAAAAAAAAACTAATTATTGTACAAAAGAAGTTAATATTATTAAAGTTGAGAAAAATATATCACAAAAGAGATGATAACACAAAGGCAATTATGATGGTATCCCTAAAAGCGGTGGGTAAAGCATTGTAGGATTACTTAAATATAAGGCAACTTGAAATGGACATGGCAATACTAAGAGCAAAAACTTGTACAGTAAGCTTCAGAGAAAAGGAACCCCCCTTGATAATGGTTTTATCCTCAAGGGGGGTTCCATTTCTCTGGAGCTTACTGTACATAAAAGAAGAGATCAAAATGAATAAAAATCATAATTTGTATTAACTGTCAATATGTATTGGGATCCAATATTTTGACCCAATGCAGAGACCAATTTTATTTTTTTGGACATCAACATCAAGAAACACAATTTGGTCTCTATACTGGATCATGATATCGGATCACAATATAATATATTGACCTGATTTACTCCTTTAGCATCAGTCTACACCTACTATTGTTTATTGTCAATAAAATTCAAAATCTTTTATAGCATTTTTATCACAGCTCTGAACTTATCAACAAATGTTGACCTTTTAGTCATGTTCTATTATTTCATCACATTCATTAATATGTGTAAATCTTTACATATGAAATTTTTTTCTTGTCTTTGTGTCACACACAATTTGTAGTCCCAAAAAGGGGCAAAGGCATACATCCCTAACTTCACAATTAAATAACAATTAGGTATAAGTACATACTATGAGCTACATTATTCTAAAATAATTATAAAATCCTCATCTCATAAGTTTTGTCAATAAATTAGCTGTTATTAGATAAAATTTTACAATTAACAGAATGCTAAAAATAAAACTCAGTTTGTCTGTCCATGCCAATGATCTTGGGCATAGTGTGGCAACTCCATAGGTAACTTATTGTAACCAGTGTTTAGACTTGGCCCAGGATTATTAGGAGCACTTTTTTGAGTATTTGCCTGTCTAAATTTCGTAGAGTATTTGTAAAAGTCAGACATTTCAAAAGGCTTGGTTTCTTCTCTGTAAGGTATACATTTTCCTTGTTCAATAACAGTCAAGTTTTTTGGGGATTCCAAGGAAACTGCACCAGGTGATAAAACAGGTGGACTTTGCGGTACCTGATTAGGACTTTGCATAGCGGAATGTCGACCAGATGAAATCATTATTTCATAAGCTTGTGAATTTCCTATGCTAGATGTTCTTTTTAAGCTAGAACTTTTCTTTAGAAGAGGGGCTTCTGACTTTGTAGGTGAATCTAGCGATGTTTCATACCATTGTTTCTCTTTTACTTTCATGTCAGTTTGAGAAAGTGGTGAGAACTTACCCATACTCGTGGGATCATATGCATAAACAGATTTTGTGCTGACTGGCGTCAAAGGATCAGGGTAATGTCTCCTATCATCCCTAATACTGTCATCAGTAGAAACTTGTAGCTGCATGTGCATAGGATTTTTCATTATATTATGCTCTCTTAGAGGCAAAGTATTTGGTACAGGGACTACCCTTTCTATAGGATAATGTGGTTGTTCCTGAATATCTGTTTGGGACCGGTGTTGGTATACTAGCATAGGGGGCTCGTGTTTCATGTTTTCTAAATGCAATTGATTATAGTCACTATGAGATGTTAAATGATAGGTTTGTGTTCTTTGCAAGGTGTTTCGTCGGACCCCTTCTGGGCGCCGTTTTGATTGTACTGGATGCTGATGAACAATACCAGTCAGATGCTGGCTTTGTGCTTTTAACTGTGAAGCATACTGATATAATAATGGAGTGTTACGCATTCCATTTTGTACTGGGTGTGGTGCAACGTTTCCATGAGTATAATGAGTCGTTATATCTGGATGACTGGAACTAAAGTGTGTCTCTCGTAGCCTGGACACATTGTGAGCTTCTGGAGTATTGTTACAATATAGTTTATTCATATAATCTGTTGTTATAGTATGATGTCTATATACAGGACCTTGTTGCAAATCATTTTGAATATTTTCATTCATAACATCATGTCGTCCAGCTAATGCTGGATATGTATGAGATGTATGGATAGAAAATGTATCAGTGTTGCGTTCTTGAGGCGGCGAAGGAAAGAAATTAGAACAGCTGGTTTCTGGACGACGTACGTGTCTTGAATGTGCACTTTTAGTTGACACCCCAGATATTGACGGAGTAGACAATCTATGGGACAAGTTTTTACGTAAATGCGCATCTGGGTCATGCATACGATCGCCAGTACCTGCTCTAAGTCGCCTCGACGAGTTATCTGATCCATCTTGAACATCTTTACCTTCATTTGACCTGTCAACACTCTTTACGCTACCTAATCTTTCTCTTTGTGGCACTTCTGGACTCAAAGGCGCTTCAGGGGGCATAATACCAGTTAATTGAACTTCTTGCACGCACAGTTTGTAGAGCTCTTCATTTTTCGCTGCAAGCATCTGCTCTAATTCTTTCTTTCGAGCTTGCAGCTTCAACATTTTGTCCTGCTTATCAGAATGTAAATCGCTACCCATTGTGCTGGTACCCATATTACTGGAGTAATTTAATACACACACAACATAAGTTCGAGTAATATAAAAACACAAAACAAGCAATAAATTCTGTGGTTAACGTAAAATAAACACAAAATTATAAATTCTTAAGCGTTGACACATTCATCACACGCACATCCGCACCCATGTTTGTTTGTGAAAAAAAAAAGGTATGTCGCGTTCAATTTAAAACAAGAAGTTCAAAGTAGTCCACAAAATAAACATTTAATCACCGGTATTTTTATTAGAACTGCCTCTTTTATTTGAAAGGGAAAAAATTAAAAGTACTTTTACTTTATTGTTATTATCTTCTTTTCTTATTCTTATTGGACCAAACCACTTTCGCTATCGAATATCGAAAGACAAACATCTAAACGACTGGAATTCTACTGGATCGATTTTACGACTGTTGCAACACCCATTCGATTAGCAATTATTCGATTATGTTACAGATTTAATATCAACTATAAAAAGAGCTCTCATTTATTTTGTTTTGACCTAAAGAGTCTAGCTACCAGGTCCAAAAATACTTCCCTGTCTGTCAAAGACGTCAATGTTGTGAAATGTCAGATCATCTGTCATTCATCATAGCCCGTCCGATTAGCCGACAACCCGACGATGTCTATTAGCCTTTAAAATTCAGGAAGTTCTACTCGTGACCGCCAGTAATGGTCATGTAAATTTATACGTAATTTTTAGCGCAGTATCTACCTATCCACTACCCGTTCCATTCCTTCTCCTGTAATCTAAAAATCAGACAAAATGAGTAAAGTATACAAAGCAGTAGTGACTGTCGCAGATAGATACGTACCTGGAAGATTCCGGCCACTATGGGAACATCCAGCTGGTAAGTTTTTACATAAATCTATAGTAGTTTTGTTTCAATTACTATTAGGTAAATTCATAGGTATTCTGTATTGTTAAAGGTCCTAAAACTATATTCTTCTGGGCTCCCGCATTCAAGTGGGTAAGTAACGCGGACATAATATTCAAGGTCATCGTCTATTTATAATTTCGCCTTGTGTAAGGGCAACTATCATCTGTATGAATGTTATGAATAATCTATTGCATTACCTATGGACTCATAATTTTACTTTATGGGTGCAATAACAATCGATTATTGATATTGTCAGTAAATTATTCATAATCATGGTAATATAATAAAGTTAATCCAATAGGTACAACTGAGGTTTCAACAACTTTTAAAAACAAACATTCGAAAAATTGAGTAAACCGACATAGCTTTAATTTAGGCATGTGTTAATTAAATTTAAAATGGCCATCATTGGTGCATGTTAATTTTAATGGGAATAATCATAACCAATCCATAAGAAATCACATTGACCAGTAGTATGTATATTATATCAATATGTATTGTTAATTTCTGAATTCAATAAACAATTTCCGATTATTACAATAGATTTGAAATCAGACACATCAATTACCTGGACTACCCAGGCATGTTTGTAACTGCTTGGGTTCCTTATATCAAATGTTATAGAGACAACAAACTCATAGATGTAACTGTTGTATATTGATAACATTTTTTAAGACAAAGTGGGTTAGAGTAGTTGTTCTATATTTGAATTTGAAGCTCTACCCAAAGTGAGTACTTATTTTTAATTGAAAGTTTTGTAACTGTCAGATATATCTTAAAACAGTTAGGCAGGTTTCTATAACACCAACAGCACTAAAATGTCCACCTTGTCCTATGTTCGTGTATCAGCTGTGTAAAGTGTGTGTTTCATTCAATTCGGGTAATATTTGTTTTCTTGGATGAGGACATAAATGTCATGTTTGTTATTGTGTGTGCTTAATTTTTTTGTATTCTTTACATACCCCAATTACTACATTCGCTATAAAGTATGAACTTGTAAACCATTATAATATTAATCCATTATTTTGGAGTAATAATAGTTTTTATAAACACCCAATTTATCTAGCATATATATGCAGAATCATAATTAGTAGGATAAAGTGTTCAGGGCCCTACCAATAAATACATTCTTTAGCATTGTAATACCAAAAAAATAGTACTAAAAAAATAATATAACCCCAAAGAGCTAAAAAACTATTGACGCAATTCTGGAATTACTACGAAGATGGTGAGGAATTTAAAAAAAAATAGGGATAGTAACAGATTTTTTCATTTGTTTTCTTTGTTTTTCATTTGTCCTTCACATATCACTCGCTTTCAGGGATTGGTGATAGCAGGTTTGGCCGATTTCTGCCGTCCAAGTAACAAGATATCTATATACCAGACTGCTGCTCTTTCCACACTAGGCCTTGTCTGGACAGGACACAACCTTAACACAATACCTGTGAACTATAACCAACTGGCTGTGTACTCTTTAATAACTATAGTTCATGGTGGTCAAATGACTCGGGGGTTCATAAATCAACATGTTATAATAAACAATAAAAAAAGAAGAAAATGAACAGAATTACCAGTTTATGTAGCAATTTGATAAATGTGCAAGATATTTTTTATAAAATTAGTGCAAGTTCAATTATGAATGTTTGTTGATTTAGTTGTCCAGTATGTTACAGCCAGGTATTGTCCAGTCTGTTGTGACACATTATAGGTAGTGTCCAGTCTTTTGTGACACATTATAGATAGTGTCCAGTCTCTTGTGACACATTATAGGTAGTGTCCAGTCTAATGGTTAAGGTACTACAAATTATAGTTCTCCTGTTGGTTACGCTAAATATTCTTATCAGTATGTGTTACATTACAAAAGAGTTCTCCTTTTTTCATAACACTTTTATACCTTATGTCAGCCATTTATTTTTTATTGGTTTATTTGTACTATATTGTATTAGATATTTCTCAAAGTTGTTAACAAGTAAAAACTTTTTTAAATTATTATTATCAATATTTTAGGTTTTCAAATATATCCAAATCAATTTCAATCTAAAATTTTATCTTTTTGAGGTACCTACATAATACTTTATTAATGGTATTGAGGAGAAATATTTTAAAACCAATATAGGTATCTACCTAATTAACTACACCAATTTAACACACAAAATAGGCCGCACGTATGATGACACGAACGTCATCTTCGGGCATCATAATATGCACTAATTAAATAAAAGTTTCGGAACTGAGACTTGCCGAAATTCGGTTTCGGTTTTGGTCGGACACTCTGCAGCAAACGGTGATATACGTATGTTGAAATTGAACCAACATCTCTGCAACTTTTACCGGCGAACCAGATGCGCCTTGGGATACCGACCGATATTGGTTGCCACTATTGACAAACTCGTCCCGCCCTTTATGGATCTCTCCTCTATAGAGAGAATCGTAATTCTAAACTAGATATTCTTTCAGTAGTACTCACTAGAAATCCGGTTCTCAGCATTCCATGGATTCACCGTGCGGTCGCCGGGTCCATGGCGTGGTACAGAGAGAAACATTGTGACGGCGCCTGGGTCCTGCGACCCAGATGTAGGTTTAGGGTGGCCACCTTGTGATGCATCAGCGCTCACCACCACCGTCAGTTGTGAATTGAATTACTCTAAATTAAAATACATCCTTTCAGGGATTGGTGATAGCCAGTTTGAGTGATTTAACTCGTCCTGCAGAAAAGTTGTCCGTACCTCAGTCCGCTGCCCTAGCTGCCACTGGTGCGATCTGGTCTCGATACTCCCTCGTTATAACGCCTGTGAATTATAGTTTATTTACTGTCAATGTATTCGTAGCTATATCGAACATTTACCAAGTATACCGAGCTTACCGTTATCAGTTATCGATCCAGGATAGGGAAGATAAATAAAAGATAGATAAAAATTGTAAAAACAGTTTTAATTAACGTTGCATTTATTAAATGTTCAATTAATGTTTCCCCTGACTTATCGCGTGTTATAATACTCTGTAATGCCATCTACTGGCATTACATATCGCTTTAAGGTTAACGTAAAAATCGCGTGTTATATCCTCACTTGCGTTTAAGCGTTTTTTTTTCTATGGCCCTTTTCATTCCGATACTAGCTGATGTCCGCAGCTTTTTTAATTATGTTACCGTTCCCGTTTACCCGCGTGGACTTCTATTCCCGTTCTCATGGGAATATATTTTCTTTTTCTTTTTAAGACCTTCCATGGAACATATGGAACATTTATGAAAATTTGCCAAATCTGTAGAACCATTTAGCCATATCAGCTAAACCGCTTTACGGGCACCATACTGTAGGTACTATTTGAGAAAAGAATTGAATAAGAAATTAATATTTCTAAACCGGTTTACGTAAAATATTTATAAAGTGCTTTAATGTTACAAATCATGGTTAACATGATAAAATTTTATTATTAAAGCCTTTTCAAATGTCGGATTTCGTAAAGACGTATAAAACTATTTGTTACCAATTTGTCCTTATTTACGCAACAAGGAACCATCCAGGATGCAGTATGGATCTGTGTGGTTCCATTCTGCATAGGTAAATGCGGAAATAATGTAATAGGTATGTGTAACTACTAGATTTGGTGACGAACGTAGGGAAACAGTGCCAAACTTATAAATATAAATTCGATTAAAAAGTTACTTTTGATAACAGGGTGAAATCAAAGTAACATTCCAACTTATTAACAAATAGACCAGACAATATAATTAGGATACCTACATTATAATCTTAATCATACTGAAGTAAGTACTTACTGATTTAAAATTTGGGTTTTAATCCGTGTAAGTACTGTGTACTTAGCTTTGTGGTAATTGTAGATATTGGGTTGATAGATAGATTTAAATCTGATTTTGAACAAAATTCTAGTTAATTTCTTAATATTCTTATTCATTTTCATGATATTGACTGTAGCTATGTAAGCCATGCCATTAGTAATTTTAATACAAATTACCCATCAGAAATCTTGTGTTGCTATCGTATAAACATACAAAACATTCGGTTTATGTAGACAATAAAAATTTAAGTATTGAATTTATAAATATTGTACCTATTTCCTATCCGAACCACAAAGTTGAATTCAATGAAATGTTTAAATGTTTATTTCTTTGAGATGCAGGCGGAATGTTTTAATGTATATCAATATTTTTCTGTTATAGAAGGAAGCATCAAGCTTCTTCTAGATCATTCTACAAAAATATACACGTTGCCCGTTTCTTGTGCTACATCAGTTCTTAATTTGTTTCGTTTCTTAAATGTGAATTCATCCGTTTAATATCATATCGTTTAACTTATTTTATGTGTTGTATAATCATTGTTTTCGCGCAAAAGAATTCGTACCCTCACACTTTGTATCATTCACTTTCAGGGGTTGGTGATGGCTGGGTTGGGTGACTTGAAAAGACCTGTCGAGACTTTGTCTATTCCTCAGTCCGTGTCCCTAGCAGCAACCGGCATCATATGGTCGCGATACTCTCTCGTCATTATACCTAAAAACTATAGCCTTTTTGCTGTCAACGTGTTTGTAGCCTTCAGTAGTCTCTACCAGATCAGTAGAGCCATCGCCTATCAACGAAACCTCAAAAAGATTGAGGGCACTCAATAGAACTGCAGCTTGTAAATATTTATTTAAATATTAGGTTGACAGTTCATGAGAAAGCTCATCATTATTGAATATTACCTACCATTACTGGGGTTAGGAGTAAAGAATTTCAACTGATCTTAAACTAGCAATGTTTTTGAATCTATAGTGATTAAGTACATTCTGTAGTTGATTACGGTTTTATTTTTTGACTTAGATTTACGTAATCGTTGATATACGTGTATAAAATATATGGGTATTATGATATTTTAGCTAAATTAGTATCTTTATTTAGATAAATTATTTATTTTATAGTAAATTGTAGACAGTAGTTTAGTAGATTCATTTGAGGAAAAGATACATTCACTTTTTAAGCGTAACCAACGCATCCGATCTATATACGTAAAGTCAGTATTATATATTTGAACATGTAAATACAACGTGACAGACCTAGACAGATACACATTATAATACTTAAAGACGCGGTAGTTTCTCAACAATCCTACTTATAAGGTTACATACTCGAGGAAAATCCTATATGTCTCAAGTGCAGCTTTACACGATAAGATAAAATAACCATATAAACGTTATCTTGGGAAGGCTGAGATTTGTTATTTGTTAAACTATCTTCTATGACCTGTATTTTATAGGGATTAAAAGCATGTTTATAAATGACTTCTTTGTATATTACATACTACAGTTATCTATATGACCTTGCAGAGATTTACATACTAATGTGAAGATATTATATTGTTACAACTAACAGACCGCGCAATTTCTGTATCTTATTATTTATCTGTATTAATAATACTTTTGCAGTTGTCTACATTTCTGCTTAGGCACGGTAGGCGTCTATCGATATGTAACCTATGATTCAGCATTTTGATTAAATGTATCATCTTAGAAATCTGTCCACTGTCACATTCAAGTATCGTGATATTTTTTATATATTTACTTACAGTTTTATGATTTTGCGATTTTGCTGTTGATATTCAGGCTTAGAAAAGAGTGTCAGAAATATCAATTGGAACTTATCACCGTAACGAAATTAAAGGTAGTAGATTGTTTCAATATCACGCGAAGCGTTCGAAGCATAACTAATTTAAGGTGAATCTATGATTATATTCAATCATTTTCGTCAACTGTGATATATATGAACGTTAACGTGGTGGTTGTTACTTGTTACCCGAATATATTGTTACGTTTGTTACCTATATCACTTGTAAAGCAGCGACATTAAATAGTTTTGTAAAGAGGATATCGTCTATTTTTGTAATACCTTTTTGATTGTGAAATATATATTGTTTATTATAAATCTTTTCTTATTTACTTTCATCTTACGTTTCATTACTAACAGTTTATGGCCTTCGATCAAATGTTGCATGTAACTACATATTCTCTTACATTCACTATGCTTCTTGGAAATTTCGATAGGCAAATCAGCAAAGAAAACTAAAATTCAGATATTTTGTTCCAAATGTAAATGTTTGACTACCCACTCTAATAAAAAAATACATTTTCATGTCCTACCTACAAATTGTTATCAATACCCTTGGTCTTTATTAGGTATATTATTATTTATCACATCATGGTAAGGATTGATTAGGAACTTGCCTGCGGATCACGGTATGAGGGTGTACTACAAGTAAGATCTTAATATTATTATTGCATGCATTTTTCACAACACTGCACTAAACAAGCATGCTTTTGCTGAACGAATTTTGAAATTTATGAAAATGTTTCTTGATGTGACCAGCCTTTATTAGTTTGTAAATATATTTGGTGTGTTTTTTAATGTTCATTTTCAAGTCTGGTCACATCACACCAAATAATTATCTATATTTCCCTCCGTCCATGGGAATCCCCTGGGGATTTATTTTTATTTATTTTAGTACACCTGCAGGAAGCAGGCGATCCTAATGGACGGAGGGCTATATTTTAGTCAATCGCGATGCTTACAAAGGGAGCAATAATACAAGCACTTGCATATTTGGCAGCGCTAGTATTGTCCACGAACTGCTATTAATTTCTGTGCAATATACTTCCAGGCCCTTGTCCTGACGTCGTTAGACAGCTTCACTCGCCCACTGGAGGTTGTATCCACGTCACAGTCAGCCACACTCGCTGCCACAGGCTTGGTCTGGACGAGATACTGCCTGGTCATAACTCCTATAAACTATTCACTTGCTTTGTGCAACTTTATGCTTGGAATAGCAAATAGTGCGCAAACTTGGCGCGCTTATAATTTTCAGCGGAAAAATGCTATCGCTTCAAATTAGCTTAAATTTTTTTTTTTGTAGTTCGTAAGATCATAAGTGTTAATGACTTAAATGTTTTTTTTTTTGTTGTATTTTTTGTGAAGTCGCTATAGAAGGGATGGTTTAGATTGCAGGTACCGCCAGCAAGAATTGTTAAACATTTTAATAGATACAGAACTTGATTACTAATTTAAAGTTTTTGTAAGCTGAACCTAGTTTTGTAGATGTCTAGGGGAAATATAAAATTAAATTTAACTTGAATAAGTTAATCATCAATTCTTGCTGACTGTAGGTATATCGTAATATTTAAACAATTATGGTTTGTCATAGGATATTTTTAAATCATTATCACAATACTAGTCACAACTCGAATTATATCAACAAGTAGTTTCATACTTAGCTCGTTTTAACTGTATAAGCCCACCTTACGTACCCCACGTACCTAGCTTGTTACTTGGTTTTTTTCTATTAAACCCAATATAAAAAGTTTAGTCAGTTACAATCGCTTTTGTCACTAACTACAGACTACTAACTTGCTAATAATAAACACTGCTTTAGTCTGTCAGATTTCTCCAGATCGCACCCAATTTTATAATCCACTAATATTATAAATGCGAAAGTAACTCTGTATATCTGTCTGTATGTTACGCTTTCCACGCCGATTTTGATAAAATTAGGGTTAGATTAGACCTTGAGAAAGGACATCCGACATAGTTATGTTCTATGTTTGGTCGCGATAACCTACATCCACGCAGGCAAAAGCCAGTTCATTATAATTTAAACTAACTTCTATAAAACCTGACATACCTAGTCATTGTGTTTACCTCGTGACGGTGTTATAGTGCAATATAAAAGGGTGGTTACAGAAGCTACAAATGCCGCGATTGTGTTGCCATCTTTGTTGATATACAGAATTGCTTCATACCTACTGGTATTGTAAGCTAGACTCAGTTGAGGATAAAACAACTGCATGAAATGCAAATGAATGTACCAGAGCAGAGCACCTTCCTGTAGAGTACTTAGCATATTATAAATAACTAGCTTTTGCCAGCGGCTCCGCCCGCGTGGATGTCGGTTAACGCGACCAAACATGGCCTATGTCCTTTCTCAAGTTCTTATCTACCCCAATACCAAATTTTATCAAAATCGGTTGGATAGTTTAGGCCTGAAAGCGTAACATACAGACAGACAGAGTTACTTTCACATTTATAATATTAGTATGGATTGAAAATAGTACACAGTCCCACTATGTGCTCCTGATGATTTTGCTTAAAAAAATTACATCGTCACATTCAGACTGTAAGCGTGCCAAAGAAACGACATACATACTTAGTCTCGCAAAACATTACTCTCCTTTCTTCGGTAGTCGGGTAATAATACAGTCCCATCGTGCGATCCTGATTTTTCTATCTTATTTTGGTGACGATTCCCGCTATATTTTGAATTTAATTCCTTGCCTTTTTAGGCTTATCTGTCTATTGACTAATCAACTAACTTTTACCTTATATTTTACCCTATAATTTTACTAATACCTAAGCAAAAATGTATGATAACTTCAAAAGAATGCTATTTTGTGTTGTAAAGTAACTGAAAAAGTAGGAATATTAATCTTAAGTTTAGTACAGTCGGCGACGAAAGTTGTTAAACAAACAAAACTTAATCCTAATAGGACATGGTTAATTACGTTTTGTTCATAACTTCACTAAAGGTGTAAGAGCATTGGAATATGTTAAACTACCTTTGTCACTGACTGTACATGGCTTCATGTAGAAGTACCTAGTGTCATTGCAATTGCACTTAGTATTTAGTTGCATGCTTGCATGATAATCTTAGCTGCGAGAGATGATAAAATGAATGAAAGATATTTATGATATAGGCACATCAGATCAGTCATTGGTCATTCTGTCTTCAATAAACTACGACTGAATTCAAAGAAACAAGGAAAACGAATACATTTATTTACCTATTACGTAAATCAGAAATAAGGATAACTAAACATTTTATAATCTTTCGCAGACACGCTGTAGTTTTAGTTATTAGTTGCATGTTTTTGTTTCTTATTAAATTTTTGGTGTCAATTTATTTTTATTTTTATCACTAGCTGTCCAGGCGTACTTCGTACCGCCAATATTTTTCGACGTCTGATCCCGTTCCCGCTGAACCCTCCATTATGTTAAGCATGTATTATACATATATAAAACTTGTTTTTGAATTACCTTATTTATTAAAAGAAACCGCATCAAGATCTGTAGCGTAGTTTTGAAGATATAAGCATACATAGGGACGAATTTTTCTCACATCTTCAGATTCATATTACTCGACAGAAGCCGAAAGCGACTTTGCTTTATCTATGTAGTGACTTTTTAACTGTACAAGAAAGAAAGTATATATATTCGGCACCCACAGGACAGGCTTGCCTAGTGTGGGGTCACCGGCAATGAATGTAACTTTTGTGTTTTTTGGCAATAAATTATTTTCATTTCAATTATTTTCATTTCATTTCAATATAAAAAAGTTAATGCGATTCGCTAGTCCACGACAGAACGCCAAATACAATAGAAAAAAATAGCGAAAATGCAGTTGTTACATTTCAGTTCACTTTGCTTCTCGGCTATAGGAGATTATCTCGTACCATGCGCTTCTACTATAGATCAGGGCCTCGATTCTACTAAAGCATAACTATTGTCAAACCACAGAGATTGCAAAAAGCGGCAATACATTATAGACTTTAAAGCGATGCATTTAAAGTTCAATATTAAATAACTGCTAGCAGAGTGAATAAAGGAGTGTAATGAAACTTTTGTCATTTAATTTTGGACCTTAGCGTATAGTAATAAAGTCTAAACTTTAATGCCGCTTTTTATAATGAAAGGACCTTTGTACCTTTTCGATTAAATAATTCCACAGACGAACTAAATTGATGAACAAAGTACTCTGACCCCCCCCCCCCTTCCCGTTGACTATTTGTTCTTATATTTGGTACACACCTTTAGTTAGAACAAAAATACAATTTAAAGCTATAAAACAGTTTGACGAGAGTTTTAAGATCATTTTGAGACTGCAGAGATATTTCTGACGCTGATTGTACAAGCTAAAAAAGTTTATCAAGAAAACAAATACTTCATTTTGAACCTTTAATCTTCCACCATATTCAGTAGTTGCTCCATACCGATCGGCACAAACGATCTACCATTATCAGTAGAATACATAATCACATTTCTTATCACATAGCACTGCAGATTACCGATCTTATACAACGGTCTACCCTCCCTACTCTTACCTACTATAGGCACAAAAGTTATACCCTTTTCTAAACACCTAGTTTCGAGTAATTCTGAGAAACTCTTCTGTTGAGTCGTAGTGGCTAATACGTCAGCAATTCTAGAAGTTTCTTTAGTTTCGGTGATAGCGAACCGAGGTGGTGGAGGTGGCTCGACATTGTCTAGGTCAGCGCTGCGATTCATCATGTCTAGAGCTTTCCGGAAGGCATCACGGACCGCGGGCTCCTTCAGAACTTCTTCTGGAAACATTTTCTGGAAGAGACGAGAAATAAGTATTAGTGTTTAATTTTTTATGTACCTTCTGTTGGGAAATACATAGTTGCTAAAACCGTCAATATACTGATGGCTGAGCTGGAGGTTCAAATTCATTCTCACCTAGATTACAACATAGAAAACACAGACCAATGTTATACGGTTGTGCTTATCAAGTATCCTAGGGCTAGGGGAAGATAAGAGGTGTATGTAAAGGCTCACAACGACGTGATTTTTCAGTTTGAGTCCGACAAAGAGTGGGGCCCCACTTGTGCGATGCGCTTGCGTTGCGTTGCATCGAACAGGGTCATTCTTAGAAATTTGTAATCAAATAAAATTATGGCAATAAGAGAAATTCCTTTAAATTTCCAAGAATGACATGCTCAACGCAACAAAACGCACAAGTGCGGCCTCAGCCATAACCGGCCCTGTGGAGGGAATCCGCACGAAAAAAAGGCCTCGATTTTGACAGTGACAAATTTAATTTAATTTACGGAATCGTTAGTTTCACTATAGTATAATAGGTATCTCACACTAAATGGCATTGAATGTAACATGGGCATACTCAAATACAAGTGTAGTCAACTAACATCGATAGAATTAATATTAGGGGACAGGTTATGAGAACTCCTCACAGGACGATCTGATGCTGACTGTACGAGCATGGCGGGTTACCTTGAAGTCTGTGTACGAGTTGAGCACGGTGGCGTGCGGTGGGTTGGTGTTGAGCCAGGCCGCCCGGGGGAGGGGGTACAGTTACCTTGAAGTCTGTGTACGAGTTGAGCACGGTAGCGTGTGGCGGGTTGGTGTTGAGCCAGGCCGCCCGGGGGAGGGGGTACAGTTACCTTGAAGTCTGTGTACGAGTTGAGCACGGTGGCGTGTGGCGGGTTGGTGTTGAGCCAGGCCGCCCGGGGGAGGGGGTACAGTTACCTTGAAGTCTGTGTACGAGTTGAGCACGGTGGCGTGTGGCGGGTTGGTGTTGAGCCAGGCCGCCCGGGGGAGGAGGTACAGTTACCTTGAAGTCTGTGTACGAGTTGAGCACAGTGGCGTGTGGCGGGTTGGTGTTGAGCCAGGCCGCCCGGGAAGGGGGGTACAGTTACCTTGAATTCTGTGTACGAGTTGAGCACGGTGGCGTGTAGCGGGTTGGTGTTGAGCCACGCCGCCCGGGGGAGGGGGTACAGTTACCTTGAAGTCTGTGTACGAGTTGAGCACGGTGGCGGGTTGGTGTTGAGCCAGGACGCCCGGGGGACGGGGTACAGTTACCTTGAAGTCTGTGTACGAGTTGAGCACGGTGGCGTGCGGCGGGTTGGTGTTGAGCCACGCCGCCCGGGGGAGGGGGTATAGTTACCTTGAAGTCTGTGTACGAGTTGAGCACGGTGGCGTGCGTCGGGTTGGTGTTGAGCCACGCCGCCCGGGGGAGGGGGTACAGTTACCTTGAAGTCTGTGTACGAGTTGAGCACGGTGGCGTGCGGCGGGTTGGTGTTGAGCCAGGCCGCCCGGGGGAGGGGGTACAGTTACCTTGAAGTCTGTGTACGAGTTGAGCACGGTGGCGTGCGGCGGGTTGGTGTTGAGCCACGCCGCCCGGGGGAGGGGGTACAGTTACCTTGAAGTCTGTGTACGAGTTGAGCACGGTGGCTTGCGGCGGGTTGGTGTTGAGCCACGCCGCCCGGGGGAGGGGGTACAGTTACCTTGAAGTCTGTGTACGAGTTGAGCACGGTGGCGTGCGGCGGGTTGGTGTTGAGCCAGGCCGCCCGGGGGAGGGGGTACAGTTACCTTGAAGTCTGTGTACGAGTTGAGCACGGTGGCGTGCGGCGGGTTGGTGTTGAGCCACGCCGCCCGGGGGAGGGGGTACAGTTACCTTGAAGTCTGTGTACGAGTTGAGCACGGTGGCGTGCGGCGGGTTGGTGTTGAGCCACGCCGCCCGGGGGAGGGGGTACAGTTACCTTGAAGTCTGTGTACGAGTTGAGCACGGTGGCTTGCGGCGGGTTGGTGTTGAGCCACGCCGCCCGGGGGAGGGGGTACAGTTACCTTGAAGTCTGTGTACGAGTTGAGCACGGTGGCGTGCGGCGGGTTGGTGTTGAGCCAGGCCGCCCGGGGGAGGGGGTACAGTTACCTTGAAGTCTGTGTACGAGTTGAGCACGGTGGCTTGCGGCGGGTTGGTGTTGAGCCACGCCGCCCGGGGGAGGGGGTACAGTTACCTTGAAGTCTGTGTACGAGTTGAGCACGGTGGCGTGCGGCGGGTTGGTGTTGAGCCAGGCCGCTAGTGCCGCTAGCCAACGCGGCAGAAGTGCGCGTGCCGCCACACCTGCCACACCCGCCGGGCCCAGCAGCTCCAGCCACTGCACCACCCACAACCACGCCGCTGGAGGGGGCATAGTAAAAAATGAAAATGAGTATATTGCCAAAAAAAAATTTACAGCATTGTGCGTTTCACTGTGGCCCCACACTGGGCAAGCCTGTTCTGTGTGTGCCAGATACATACATGTTGTAGTCAATAGGGTCGTTAGTGAGTGTACGGGCGACGTACATTATAAAAATACAGGCGTAAGCAACATTATCGAATATGGCGCGGTTAGTGCGATGGCCCAAACGTTCGGTTTTTGCTTCAGTGCGTCATGGCATGTCTTCTACAGAAAATTACAGTTTAGCAAGGATGTGCATTTCATAGAGACAAGTAGACATTGCTGCTAATTCTGTTGTTACTACTCTAAATTTAAAATTCTCTAAAATTTTGTAATTGCATCTGTTTCTTTCATTACCAGATAGAAAAGACAGATGATTTATTTTAGTGAACACCTGTCAAATTAAGTCGGCGCTTTGGCGGTACCCTTCAATTTTAGTCGACATCTACGAATATGGTATTTAATTTACTACGCACCAACAAGGCGCTGCCGCGCTGTTTTAATTTGACAGTTCTTAACTTAAATAAAATCATCTGTTCTTTTTTATCTGATTATGAAAGAAACAGATGCAATTAGATTTTTTTAAGAGAAATTTAAGTTTAGAGATATAACAACAGACTTGGGAGCACTGTGTTAATCATGAGGGGGATATAATATCCGCGAATATGTAGACATTAAATAAGAGGTTGTAGAGACTGACTGTTCTCGCGGCCGACGAGCGGCGCATACTGCAGGCAGTGGACATTACATATCACCCTCCTATGGCACGTCCTCTAATCTAATCCCATGGTACAGTCAACTAAAAAATAACTTAACAAATTCTAATTTATTGAACAGTGTGGCCCCTAAACTTTACATAAAATTGTGAAAAAAGCACATTGAATATGTAAATTAGGTTTGTCTTCTGGGAATCATAACACTACATTTACTATAGACAGGTGCATTCCAATATAAAAAAGATTTGTAAAATATTTTAGTTCAAAAAACATTGGAAAAAATGAAATGCTCAAGTGAGACTCGAACTCACGACCTTTCGCTTACAGGGCGACTGCTTCATTTTTTCCAATGTTTTTCGAACTTAACAGTTAGCATAATAAATGCTATAAAAAATTCATTCAAATATTTTAGTGTTAATCAACTTATGGCGTTGACTGTACGTCGTATAGTGTGAGAAGGGCTCACTGTTCTCGCGGCCGACGAGCTCGAGCGGCGCGTGCTGCAGGCAGTGGTCGAGCTTGGGCACGACGTGCTGCTGCAGCAGCGCGCCCAGCGCCCCCCCCCAGGCGCCGCGCCACGCGCCCAGCACCGCGCGCGCCGAGCCGTCCGCCGGGTGCCACGCCGCCAGCGCCGCCGCCAGCCGCGAGCGGATCAGCGGGTACACCGCCGACGACAGCGCAGAGCCTGCACACACACACACGCACACGCATATACGTCACTCGGAGTTAGGGGATACAGTATCAGCACAGTCTAACGATTCATACTACATACAGTCTAGACAGAGCATGGAGAAGGAAATGATAGCGGAGTTGTTGCAAGGCAATCGAGTCGCGTGCCATCCAAACGTCAAATGGACTCATTCGGTAGGAACGTTATACCAATGAAGTCCTTCGACTTTTGACAACAACCCGCGCGTCTCTCTTCCCACCCGCATTCGGCGACGCGTTTTTATTAGGAGAAATATCAATGGGGCATCTCCGTTACTTAATCATATTCTGTCCTCCGTGGCACACACACACACAACTTTGTTAAAAAAAACACTCATTTGTTTCCGCAACTTTCGGATGGTGTCCAACGTAGCAGACGAGACAATAACAGGCTACGCATACAGAGTGCCAAAACAGCACTTATGTGGAAGAGTATGTTTTGTTTAGCTCCTAAAATTTATAATAAAATTCCAAATGTACTCAAGGACTTAAGTTATCATTTATTTAGAAAGGAATTGAAGGACTTAATAATTGCAAAATGTTATTATGATATTGAGGATTTCCTAAATGATAGTTTATGATGTTTGACATGATGTAGATTTAATGGTATGAATATAATTTGAATTGTAATTTTTAATATGAATGTAGATAATTGACATAATATTTTGATTTTGATATTGTTTCTTGACATTAAATAATATGGATATTTTTTTTTTAAATGATATGATAATTTTATGTGCATGTAACTGATAGGTAATAATGCTGCTAATTCTGTTGTTACATCTCTAAACTTAAAATTCTCTAAAATTTTCTAATTGCATCTGTTTCTTTTATTATCAGATAGAAAAGAACAGATGATTTATTTTAGTGAACACCTGTCAAATTAAGTCGGCGCCTTGACGGTACGCTTCAATTTTAGTCGACATCTACGAACATGCGACTTAAGGGGCCAGATCGTGAAAATCACCGAAAAGAGTGTTACAGTTTTTCTTATTTAACCTACTTAGATATGATTGATATCAATGATACTTTGTATATATTACAATCAAATACCAAAAATTATGGTATGCTTATATGAAACTCTTAAAACCTAATAGTTATTATATAATAAACGTTAACAAACCCACCAAATTGAGAAAAAATGCAAAAACATGCCTTCGTATTTTTCAGATTTAACCCAATAAACCAAGACAAATTGATAAAAAGAAACACTTTTTGAACACTGAAGAAACCGTGTACTTTTTTTGTACCTTTACAAACAAAGACTTCCTCTTTTAAAGCCCTAAAATCTAGATATTATGTTTTACGTAAATTCTCCATACAGGCTACGTGAAACAGGCTCCAGTCTTTGAGTAAATTCATATTGAAAACGAGTGATTTTAGCAATGAACCGGTATGCATTTGAAAGTCAAAGATTTCTTGATAGGGAAGACAAAACTTATTTGATGATACATTTAGTAATCAATCTAAAAAATAACTTCAAAGTTACTGAAAAACGCGTAAAATGGTGTCTTTTTTCTGCCAATTTTTTCTCATCGCCCGTCATTCGCCCACGGGCCTTCGAAGCAGGAGCACGTCTCTTTGGCGCGTGATGACAGTTCATGCATACACAAATAGGCCTACCAAGAAATATATGACATGAAAAATGGCGCCACCGCACAGTGGTCCGGATTTGAAAAATGAGTGACTTAGGGATCAACTTTCTCTTTTCGAATTTTTCTTTATGGCAATGGAAAGATCTTATTAACCCTAATAACAATTGTTCTAGGTAATTTTCTTAATGCTTATGGTTTGGGTAAAAAAAATATTTTCAGTTTTCTTTGTATGGAACGGGTCATAATGAGTTCAATTGCTCCCAAGTCTTTAGCGATCCGGCTTTCAAACCTTTTTTTTCTTATTCCTTGTCCTATTTGCTATACTGTAACACTATTAACATGTACCTAAACTTGCAATTCTGCCAGATAAAGGGATCGAAAAAAGTGAAAAATATTGAATTTTGCTATGCTAAGTTTTTAATTTTTTTACGTTCCTGTGGCCTATATTTGGTTTATGGGGCCCCACTAAGATTTTTAAGACCAAGCTTATTTCACCTGCTAGGCTGTACACAATGTGCACCTGCTGATTGATAGACTAGATACTGCCAAACATTATAAAATTCTACGTAGAATTCTATCTATACCTTATTATTATGAATAACTTATCTAATTCAATTCAAATTCATTTATTACGTGAAGTATAGGTAATAGAATATACCTACGTTATATTAGTCTAAGCTTTGATCTGCCTGAGGCATACAAAATATTAAAATGATGTCAAAATTTATAAAATAGATAAATATGTCAGAATCCAATTAAGTTAATTAGGCCAGAACATAATCGCAAAAAAAATCCAAATCAAAATTAATCGTTTCCAAAAGTCTAGATGTCGTCAAATTGAGTAAAGCTTGCAGTTTAAAAGAAACTCCATCTTCGGTTATTATAATGTCTTCCTACTCTGGATAACACCTTAATTTTGCTTCCAATAGTTTATGCCAGCGCTTTCTCGGGTAAATATGTACGACCTTTTCCTTTACTCTCTTTTAAACAATCTTTGACTTTTTCTTAATCTTCTGGGTAACAGAGCAAATGATCCATTATTTTTTCAATATCTTCATTTCCAGTAGATTTCAAGGTGTTTATTTTAACTAATTTTTGTTCTTCTGGCGACAACGATTTATTTCATCGCTCTAAACGTCTTCGTTTCTGTCTTAACCCTTCTTATTCAAAACCTTTTCAGCCAATTTTTAACCAATTTATTGAATTCTAACCACTTATTATTTCCTCTGATAAATGGGGCTAAAGTGCGACTCGATTGTTCCCATTTAGTACCTACATTTGAGCAAAACCTCTGGCAAAATTTTCAGAAAACAATATTATCTTCAATATTGAATAGTGTTGTAGGTAAACTTCTAAAAAACGTTTTTACTGTCCGTAAACTATTTCAACTCATGTCATAAGATGACAAAGAAATCCAAATTATTAACTAAACTCTCCATAATTAATAAAAGATCACTAAGTAAGAAGCAGTGCCAATAAACGAACACAAATAGTAAATTTAAAAACACTGTCTTTTTATGAGCCAGTTGTGAATCTTGAGCATTATAATATTTATATTGTAGGATGTCGGTAGATCAACATTTTGCACAATACTAGTTCTAAATTTTACCCCAAACTTTATGGGAGAGTAAGAGTTAACTATTTGTCTAAATTTACACCCTAGCTAACACCATCCACGTAACATCATGTATTTTATTTAGTAAATTATGTCATTTATCATGCTGAACACTGTTGTTCAGCATTAACAAGCTAAGTAAAGCTATTTTGAAGCACCTAATAATTTTAATGTATTCGCTAAATCTTAATTTGACATTTTCACCTTTTTGTGATTTAATCTGATATGTATTTGACCCCTTAAATAATCTAAATCTTATTTCTCCCAAACTTTTGGGGTACAATATTGAACTGGTATTGCTCATTATTTTGATCTACCCACATACCTATATAGTATTATTGTTTTAAAGTTCTAATGTTCAGATATTAACATAACGAATTTTAAATCCTATAAAGTGAAACCGGTGAGGCTTAGGCAAACATATTGGATATTGTGCAAAGTAGCAATGACTTAATTAGTTATATTGATTATATCAAGATTCTGTTTAGGAAGTGATTATGACAATAATTAAAGAATGACATCAAATAAGAATAATAATGCGTAAATGAAATATTTTTTTGTAAAAATATACCAGGGTTGCATCAATTCCGATATATATGTTATAGCTAAATTTCGTAATCTTACTATTTTATACTTGAACGTATGTAAAAATTCTATGTTAATTTTTACAATGTTTGGCAGTATCTAGTCTATCAATCAGCATGTGTACATTGTGTACAGCCTAGCAGGTGAAATAAGCTTGGTCTTAAAAATCTTAGTAGGGCCCCATAAACCAAATATAGGCCACAGGAACGTAAAAAAATTAAAAACTTAGCATAGCAAAATTCAATATTTTTCACTTTTTTCGATCTCTTTATCTGGCAGAATTGCAAGTTTAGGTACATGTTAATAGTGTTACAACATAGCAAATAGGACAAGGAATAAGAAAAAAAAGGTTTGGAAGCCGGATCGCTAAAGACTTGGGAGCAATTGAACTCATTATGACCAGTTCCATACAAAGAAAACTGAAAATATTTTTTTTTACCCAAACCATAAGCATTAAGAAAATTACCTAGAACAATTGTTATTAGGGTTAATAAGATCTATCCATTGCCATAAAGAAAAATTCGAAAAGAGAAAGTTGATCCCTAAGTCACTCATTTTTCAAATCCGGACCACTGTGCACCGTCTTCATTAATCATTTGGACGGCAATAAAATAGTATGCATTTTACAGTGACAACCATAGTTCCGATTTTAGCCATTTCATATATTCATTGGTACATTTATAGCATAATGTTTCAGATTTTGACATACTTGCTTTAAGGTTTGAACTGTAAAGTTGGGGATATACCTAGTTAAAATATTTTTTGTAGAAACAATACTTTTAGGTTCAGTTGTAATGAAATTTTAATTAGATACTAACTTCATGGTCTATTTTATATGATTGTATAGGTAAGTATATATATATATATATTGTAAATTAGCTGTTTCCGTACATATTAGTAATAAAAAAGTTTCATTGGGTTATGTTATATTAAATATACTGATTCATATGTAGCAGCATCACTAGAGTCGCAGGAGTCGCGGGTATCAGTTAGTGCGACCACCAGTAGACCTGATGCACTGGATTAGAAGCCTTTTGCATCGCAATGTCGCAGACACGCAAGAGAGCCGCCTTGGTTGGTACGATCACGTCAATCTGCGTCTGATCGAAAAGGAGCGAACGTCCGAGTGCCATCACTGCAACGAGAGCGACGTCACGGGACTGCACACGCTCACCGAGTGGCCGGCAAGGCTGGAGTTCGTGGCGGCCCTGGGAGTGAGAGTTCTCATCCTCGCCACCTTGCTTACGGTGATGGTCCACTATGTGGACGCGTGGGTGGGTTCTTTTTCTTTCTAATGGTCGTGAATGAGACGGCGGAACGGGAGTGGCGGCGTGAGCGAGAGAGACTTACAGATCACACCACCCGCGTGCGCAGGCAACTCGGGCGTCGGTGGGCACAGACTGATCTCCGTCCCTCATGAGCGCGGGCCTGGGGCTGACGGGTAGAACCACCTGTCACCCCAGCAGAAGCAGGCCACGGCGGTGGCGCGCTAAGAAGCGCGCCTCCCCACTCTGGGGTGAGTCCTGGACACCGTTGTCCCTCCTCCCGAAGAGGGCCAGACCGCAAGGGATGGCCCTGGGTCAGCCGGGGTGCGAGAGATATGCCTAAGACAACCTCACCTCCGGCCTAACACCACGACCCTCAGTCAGCGTGCGGTTTTAGTCGGTTCGAGTCCGACATAACTTCCCCACCCGGCTCCAGCCGGGGAGGAAATGTAGAAAGAAGAGCTGCAAGACGGACCCTGAATCTGTGCAATTGGGTTGCTAGGTGCCTGCAGGAGCGCCGTATTCGTTTCCTCTGTGATGAATATTACCCACTCTCTTTCTTCAGCTTTCATTGCTATGCAGATGATAGCACCTTACACGAAAGTTATCACGGAAATCCTGAGGCTACACAGTCTGATATCGATGAAAAAGGGTAGCTTCTTGTCACTGAGATTGACCGGATCCTGGACCACATTTTGCAATGGCGCTCTGAGAACTTGGTGGGATTCAATGCTAAGAAGACGCAGGCACAACAAAGGTATTTTCTTTTCTTCCACCATTCCACTCTTCAGAGCACGCCACTACCACTAAACGACAATCGGATCGGCATCTAATAAGGTCGTCAAGCTGAGTGCCACCATTGTTAACTAAGTACGTATTTGTAATGGTGGCCCTTTCTTGACACTATGCCCTTATCTTACCGTCAGGCGACGAGAAGTCAAATTGTCGTGCTCGGCTCCCTATACATTTAGATTAATATGCGCGCTCTATACATAAAATCTAAACTATATGTGATCTTCGGTATCTCGTAGTTTGATATTTCGTACAGTTTTGAACTTCGGAATTTTGTAATTCGGAATTTTAAATTTCGTTATTTTTGTACGTAACAGGCAGGTATGGTCTGTCTACGCGGTGGGCATTTTAATTTTATGAGTATTTTCAGTATCCTCAGATATCAACAATTAGGTGTAGGTATGTCCCCAGCCTTATTTTGTTCGAAATCTCATAATCTCTTTGAAAGGTTTAACATGCTATGTATGACACTGAAACAAAAGACATGCCAATGACGTCACGTAACATAATATGACAGAGATGAATGTATAAGAAGAAAAGAGATACGAAATGTAATTGACAGACGTAATACGTCACAATAAATCATATTACTCAAAAATGCACTCTAACCACAAGGCTTAAAATAGTTTTTCATCATTGGTAAGACAATTTTCACCATTATTTTGACTGGTAAAGAGCGTCTAGCAGCCCACTGTGCATCTCGGTGATGTGTGTGTGCACGGCTGCGTCTGTATTTTGACAGATATTGAGTCGTGCGCTCCGCGGACTGGGTCCTTAACTTACTAGGCATCAACAAGGCGCTCTCTTAATTTGACAGGTCTTAACTTGAATAAAATCATCTGTCCTTTTTTATCGGATCATGAAAGAAACAGATGCAATTAGAAAATTTTAGAGAATTTTAAGTTTAGAGATGTCACAACAGAATTGGGAGCATTATGTACTTTAATTTGACATTAACCATATAATTTGTACGCCACAAATGGCAGAATATGCTGTGCCTGCACATGAGTACCATACCATGTAATATAACATCTGTTAAAAACCATATTCACAAATAAAGATTATTCTATTCTATTCTATCCTCATATACGTCAGTTGGGGTTAGAGGATACGGTATCAGGATATCGATTTTCAAAAAAATAATAGAAGAACACTATCTAGGTTCTTAAATACCTTTTCATGTATTGAATAACACACTTGTACTTTTCCACTGAGTTTATTTTAGACCTGACCGGTTTCGCCTTACGGCATTCTCAAAGGTTTACATTGATGTTTTAAGACTTGTAATTCCGAAACACTACAATATTTGCATTTTTTCATGTGTGGGTAGTTTTAAAATTCGGTATACCAGTGTAAATTTTTTTCCCCAAATATGGGAAATAATTATAAGTTTTGCCTCACAATTTTTAAATGATTAATATAATATATAAAATTGCATTTGAATTATAATGTAAAGTGTGTTATTCAATATGTGTAGCAGACTCCACTAAGCGCCATCAATCGTAAGAGATCGCACTTAGCGACAAGGCCGCCATTTCTACATAATGTCATGTATTGTCCATACAAATGTAGTGTAATACTGGTGTACAATAAAGATTTATCTATCTGTCTATCTATCTATCGAGACTTCTCATGCAATATAAGTAAATAATATTTATTGTTCAAAACCAGTTTTACATTTCATTAGACTTAGTACCTATTACATTTATAAGACTTATTCAACATAGTAAAACATAAGTTGGGTGAGATAGTGTTCTCCAGGCTCATGCAATATAAGGAACCACCCCCACAGAGCCGGTGGAGGTGGTTATGTCGGACTCGAACCGACTAAAACGCACGCCATCTTGGGTCCTTGGTTGCCGGAGGTGAGATTGCCAAAAGCATATCTCTCGCACCCCGACAGACCCAGGACCATCTCTTTCGAGATGGCCCCCTTCGGGTTGTGGGGACCACAATGTCCCCATCTAGCCCCGGTTACGGGGAGGCGCACTTTGCACCGCCGCCGCGGCCTGCTTCTGCTAGGGTGACAGGCGGCTCCACCGGTCACCCCCAGGCCAGCGCTCATGGAGGACGGAGGTCGTTCTGCGACCTACCTCCAACGCATATACCGTCTCCGTTCCGTCGTGGGTAATTATCGAAATAGATTCACAGTAGTATTCAATGATGATTTTACTCTTCATAATAAGACCATACTGACCTGCCATTTCATGCCAGGGCAGTACCCAGTGGTGTAGCGGCTGCGTGTCCCCGGTGGGGTCCCAGGCCCTCACGGCGGCCAACACTCGCGGGACCACGTAGCGAGTCACGCAGTTCTGGGACACCCACACCGGACAGGCTTCCTGCCACGCGACTATTGCATGAAGCATTGGGTCTGGATTGCGTGGGTTCCAGTTTCTGTAATGATATCCAAATATGCTTTAATTCACTTGCTTTTCTATTTAACATTCTCTTTGTAAGCCCCGTCTCGCTTTTCTATAAACCTATGGTGTTGTCTATTATATAGGAACTTTATAACTAGGCGCAGTAAGCGTCATTTGATCGCGGCGTAAAAAATGGCTACAACTTCGGTACAAGTTGATATAATTGTATTTATTTACAATGTATAATATGTATGTATGTATTTACAACAAAAAAAAAGTATACAAGTATGTTTATCCGCATTCTAGATTCCATAACACAAGTTATAAAAGCTTACCATCGGTCTAGATAGCGTTGTGTAGAATGTTGTGGAATATTTATTAATATTTATTTATTTATAATTATACATACATCTCATGACATGCACACATTGTCAGTTTAAAGAGCAATATTAACATTAAAGTGCGGACGCCAGGCATGAAGAATTTCGTACGTTGACCTCGGTCTGCCTGTCTCTATCGCTCTCGCGTAAATATTTTGCATCTCAGTCGCACAGGAGGCGTGGCCGCTGTCAGGTGCGATTGAGACGCAAAATATTTACGCGAGAGCGACAGAGACAGGCAGACCGAGATCAACGTACGAAATTCTTCGTGCCTGGCGTGCGCACTTCAGCTTACTTAGTCATAACACGTTTTATGTGATGCATTTTGCTAACCACCATTGTTAACGTGGTAGATGTTTAGGATGGTGTCCCTCTTTCTGAAACTTTGCCTTAGCTTATCATCAGGCGAGGTGAAGTCAAAATGACGTGTCCTTTTATAAAAAAAATGGTCTCAAGGTATTGCAAACGTTTATAGACCAAGATAATCACTGCCTATATATTGTATAAAATAAGTTGTCTTCAGTACATAGATTTAAAAGTTGGAGGACAATTATTATAGTGATATTGTGTTATACAGGGTGGAATTTTTAACCCCATCTGATAATGCTGATACTCTAAATAGATATGGCAAATTGTATTTAAAGGAAACATTGTTTTCCATCCATCTTTTCTTGTATAATAAAGAGGTTACTTACTCAGCTGCCGTACTAATCTGTGGAACGAAATGTTGCCATAGTAAGCTGTTGTATGCTTCTTCAGTCAGCAGTTTCCTCCACTTCAGGAACGTCGGTATGGGCTCCTCGGGTGCTTGTAAAGGATCCCATGTAGCTATCAGTGCAGACAACAGGGGGCTAACTATGTTACCAGCGATCGTTCCTAAGCCGAACATTTCGTACTCCGTTGGGAAGGATTCCTAAAGGAAATAATGATGAGATTAATTATATCTCTCAATAGTTTATATTCATTTTTCTGTCTTCCAAAACCGACTTTAAACCTGGCCCTCGGTTCTAATAAAGCTAACCGACTGTCGTAGCACAGCCACCACCACAAATTTTAGACTTTATTTCTATACTTCTAAGAACCAAAATTAAATGAAAAAAGTTTCATCACACTATTTATTCGGTTCCGTATCACAATATCTAAAATAATTTTAACTATTTTCAATACAACCACGGTCAAAAAAACTACTATTTAAAACACCTAATGATCGTTTCACATATTTTTGTAATAACTACTGGTCGAAACAAATAATGAACGATTCACCTACGGTTTATTCAACTATTATTAATTGTGCTAAGGTTGATTGAACTATGTATGAAATACCTAATAGTCGATTCGCCTACGGTTTATTAATACTACCACTTTGTGACAGAAATATCTAAAGTCACTTTAACTATTTTCAAGACAACTACGGTTGATTCACATATTGTCATAACGCATATTGGTCGACTCGACTACTGGTTAATACACATAATGTTGAATAAACTAAAATTATTTGAACTAACGGTCGATTAATATAATATTCATTTAATATAATGTTCTTTTAAGATATTGTACATGTTGACTATGTTTGAAATACCTAATGGTCGATTCGCCTACGGTTTATTAATACTACCACTTTGTGACAGAAATTTTCATTTTTGCAAAACCGACTTCACGTAGTCTTGTCTGCCCTACCCCTAGAGTGTAATTTAAGCCCGCGAAGGCGCGGAGGGGCGAGGCGTGGAGCCGTGACAGAAGCCAAGCATGCAAGCAGGCATGCAGCATGCAAGCAATTATGCAGTAAGCATGGCTTCTGTCACGGCTCCGGCGATGCGGGACTCCGGCGGTCCCACGCGACCTTATCGTCGCAGATAGATCTGACGATCACTACCGCAGCTTCGGCTTGCTGGCCGGCTGCGCCGGCCAGCCTCAGCCGCGGCAGTGCTCGTTAGAACCACCTGCTCCTCAGCTCGCGGGCCGCCTCGCCCCTCCGCGCCTTCGCGGGCTTAAATTACACTCTAGGGGTTTTTTTTTTTTTTTATCGTGCGAAAAATCCCCACGGATACCACCCCCACGGAGCCGGTGGAGGTGGTTATGTCGGACTCGAACCGACTAAAACGCACGCCGTCTTGGGTCCTTGGTTGCCGGAGGTGAGATTGCCAAAAGCATATCTCTCGCACCCCGGCAGACCCAGGACCATCTCTATCGAGATGGCCCCCTTCGGGTTGTGGGGACCACAGTGTCCCCATCTAGCCCCGGTTACGGGGAGGCGCATTTTGCGCCGCCGCCGCGGCCTGCTTCTGCTAGGGTGACAGGCGGCTCCACCGGTCGCCCCCAGGCCAGCGCTCATGGAGGACGGAGGTCGTTCTGCGACCTCCGACGTCCGGTTCGTCTTCGCTCTGCGCGGGCTTCCCGGGCCCGGAGTCTGGTCCGGACCCGACCGGCCGCCTCCTTCTCGAGCATTACTTGCTCGCAGAAGGAGACAGCCGCACCCCAAGCGTTCGCGCATCTTACCATCGCTGTGAGCAACGTGGCGAGTGTGAGGACTCCCACCCCCAGAGCCGCCACTAGGACCCGCCTCGGCGTGTCCCACGCCGGGCACTCGGTCAGCGTGTGCAGCTCCGTGTCCTCGCTCGCATCACAGTGATGGCACTCGGACGTTGGCTCCTTCCGGATCCGACACAGGTAACTCCCGAAACACCCGTGTCCGGTGATCACCTGCGTCAGCCGGTACGAGAGGCTGCCGTGTGGCCTCTCTAGCCACTCCTCCATGATGGGTCTTACCGCCGCTATTACGGCGTGCCCTGCGCTTGGTCGCCCAAGTCGTAGCTCCCATTCCGCTACCATGTCCCTGTGGAGCTGAGACCTCACGGCCCGAATTTCATCAGGCTCGGGTTCCCGTCCCTGCTCCCGCGCCTCCTTTCGATACCGATATAGCATCGAAAGGGCTCTCGCATCCAGGTTCCACGGTAGGGATCCGGCAAGGAGACTCGCCGCCTCCAGAGATATCGTGCGGTACCCCCTAATAGCCCTGCTGGCCATTGCACGCTGCGGCCCACGCAGCAGACGCGCATTGTGGACCGTCAGGGTGTCCGCCCATATTGGGCACCCATATAGGGCCATAGACCGCACGACTCCCGCGTAGAGTCTCCTGCAGGAGTCATCCGGCCCCCTCATGTTGGGCAGCAGGCGCCCCAAGGCGGCAGCTGTGTCCTTCAATTTAGGGGCCAGTCTTCGGAGATGCTCCCCGAAGTTCCACCGGCCGTCGAGAACGAGTCCCAGATATTTCATCTGGGGCTTGATGGCGATGGAAATGTCTCCCACTATGAGGCTGGAATCCTCTGGTGGGACGCGCCGAGGCCCATGAAAGAACATGGCCTCGGTTTTATGCAGAGCCACCTCGAGACCCAGCCGCCGGATCCGCTCCACGACTTGGGCAACCGCGGTCGTGGCCTTCAGGGTCGCTTCGCGGTATGTAGACCCGCACGCCGTCACCAGCGTGTCGTCCGCATAACACGTGACGGCGGCACCATCCGCGAGCTCACCGCGAAGCACCCAGTCGTAACCGATGTTCCACAGTAGCGGTCCCAGGACCGATCCCTGCGGAACACCGCACGACATCTCTCGCCGACCGAGCCCGGCTGCACTTGGGTAGACGACTGTACACTCTAGGGGTAGGGCAGACAAGACTACGTGAAGTCGGTTTTGCAACAATGTAAATTTCTGTCACAAAGTGGTAGTATTAATAAACCGTATGCGAATCGACTATTAGGTATTTCATACATAGTTCAATCAACCTTAGCACAATTAATAATAGTTGAATAAACCGTAGGTGAATCGTTCATTATTTGTTTCGACCAGTAGTTATTACAAAAATATGTGAAACGATCATTAGGTGTTTTAAATAGTAGTTTTTTTGACCGTAGTTGTATTGAAAATAGTTAAAATGATTTTAGATATTCTGATACGGAACCATTTATTCACTCTGCAAACAGTAATTTCATTTTGAACTTTAAAGTCTAAAATGTAATGTCGGTTTTTGTAGTGCCTGTAGTATGACTGTAGTTTTGCTTTAGTAGAATATAGAGGTCCTGCTTAACTTCGCAATGTGACGAAGGATACCTCGAACAGAAATCATATTCACAGATCAAACATAGGCTTTGGCGCGCGCAGATTGTTTTGATATTATCTATGAATCGTGGATTTGAGCTCCTCAACCGCCATAGCAGTTTAGCACCCTAAAAAGACACCCAAATAACACGTTCTGCATATTATATAGGGTGATTTTATAGTCGTTTCAGATAAAAAGAATTTGGGCACAGAAATTTGGCGAAAGTAATTTCTTTTTTCTTGATAATGTATGGCAATAATGTTCTGGTGGAAAGAAAAATGTATGAGGTTTTTAGAAAAAACTTTCGCCAAATTAATACTCCCAGATGATTTTGTTATCGAAACTGTGCCAAAATTCTTTTTATCTGTTTCGGATACGGTTTCGGACTATAAAATCACCCAGTATAGAGCACATTTTGGATTCAAAATATATGTCGGGATACCTTATTGTTTAATTGAAGAACTGTACCTTTAAGCATGCATGAGAATGTAATGAGAGTGAATGAAGCGAGAGTAGTATGTCTGGATCGTAGCAAATGGAGATCCGTGATCTCTGCCTACCCCTATGGGAAACAGGCGTGATTTTATGTATGTATGTATGTACCTTTAATTCTGCTAATACGTCATGCGCCCTCTCCAATGATATATCAGGCTTGTTCAGCATCTCCACTCGCTCCAATATATCTTCCACTTTGGATATTACTTTGTCTTGGTCCTGCAGCTTGAGGTTGCACTCCTCTAGGTCACGTTCTAATACTACTATCTCGTCTTCTGCCGCCTGAAGCTCGCGGGCGTTTTGGATGATATCCTGGAAATTGTGACTTGTAAGACTACGGAATATTCTTAGACCTTAGGCCCTTCTTAGATTAGAATACAAGTAATTGATGAGACGAGACTCTCTGGGTAGCGCAATAGCCGCCACGCATTCCATATGTCCCGCTATCAGAAGATCTTCCCTACGACTTCGGACGCAGGTCGACCGTAGCAACCAAAACCGGGTCAGGTAGGGTTTCTCCGATGGCGTGGACCCACGGCGTGAATGCGGAGTTACTCCACAAACTATGACCCACCTGCTAACGTGTATAACTACTTGCCCTCACACGTATACACCGGAGGAACTAATGAGTGCCTCTGATAACGCCTTCAGAGTGGCAAAGCGCACTGGGCAAACAAGATTTGACATGACATACCATAGACTCGACAGAAGAAGAAGTGACGAGACTTATGAAAACTATGGAAACTTATTCGCAAGTCGATGCTCATACATTACGCTCCTGGAAACTAAAAAAATCCCAATTTCTTGCACAAATTGTCTGCCATAATGACCTGCTCGAGCCGTCCGACCGACAAGGCAGGTTTCATGAAATTAAGTTACGACTCCTGTTTCACAATATACGAGTCTCAATTCAAATGGCTATAAAATACTCTTTGGTGATATCGCGGCAACGCTAGTTCACGACTCGCGTCATCTGTTTTCTATTGTAAGAAAGGGTTTAGAGTTTTAAAGTTATTCCAAGTTGCATTCGAGGCGTCCGCTTTTGAGATGTAAGTATATATAAATATATGTAACCAATGATATCTTATAAACTATAGATACGTTGTTCACGCTCTAAAATGTCAACATAAAAATGATGACCAAATGGTCACCATTTCTTCCACCCATCAGAGATGTGACAGTGCGCTACCCAAAAAAACGTCTTCAATAAATTTATTAGTAACAATGATTATATTATTTAAATATATATTATTATATAACATATAAATTAATAACATTGATGTATTATTATTAAGAAGCTATATTTTTTAATATTATGTAGAGTTTGCGCCATTTTTGAAAACGGCCATATTCCTGCATGACGTATCTACAGTTTATAAAATATCATTGTGTGTAACTTGTAGTATACTACTATATACTACCACATTTACAACTGTAAGTACAGTACAAGTATTACAAGTATTACCTTACTGTCGCACGTACATCTCATTTCTTTCACTTTTATTCTCCTTAAAAGCTGTTTGAAAGGTAGGGGTTTCGTCTGACCTCCCGAACCCGACAAACAGTCTTTTTTTATTTCTTTTTTTTATACGCGACAAACTGTGTAAATGGTTACCTGCTCGCAGCACTCGACCACGAGCTCGAGGTTATGCGCGAGCTGAGGCGCCGCGAAGTTGACGAGCTTACGTCGCGGCTCATGCTCGAAGCGCGGCGCGGCGGCGCGCAGTGCGTGGTAACCGCTTAACACGCGCTTCTCCTTGCCCGTCATGTCGATCACCGGCACGCGAGAAAGCTCGTTGCTGCAACCAAAACGATACTCAGAACTCAACAGTGGAGACGACGAAAATGAGAAACGTCGGTTTGTTTGTTTATTTATTCAAGAACAATTTACATTCTATTTGAATTCATTTCAGTGACTAACACAATACATAAATCAAATTATCAAAAACACATATAAAAAAGAAAATACACAGAAATAATCATCACAACGTCAATAATAATGTCCCAAGCTTCAGTATCAAATAAAAACATAATAAATGAATGTCAAAGCTTAATGGTTAAGGAGTCGGCCTTACGATCGAGAGATCCCGGGTTCAAATCCTGGCCATTACACTACTGACGTGAACCCACTCCTAATACAAGCAATTTATCTTAGCTGGAGGGGTTAGAGGGAATATTAGTAACTTCAGCACTAATATTCTTAATAGAAAAAAAATCCTCAATTCTTTAATTTTTAACATCCCAGTCCAAGTTTCAGCTTGGAGTCATGGGGTCCACTTTACCTAACTGGCGGATTTACCTGAACTTCGATATTTTCTGTGAAGCGATTGCAATCTGATTCCACAATCCAAAGGCGATATTGAAGCATTGCAGCTAGACCAGTTGTTGGACTTTTGAGGGCTCTAACTGACCTTACGACTGCCATAGATGTTCGTATGGCAACCGGGACCGACGGCTTAACGTGCACTCCGAAGCTCGACCAGGCCAATGCAAGTACCCATATACATGCATCCAAATATTTGCATTGAGCGGGGATCGAACCCGCAGCAGTAGCAGCCGCGTTCACTACCGCTACGCCACGTAGGCTGTCAGTACGGGTAATTATCGGGTAATAATACCGCACGCGTTATTCAGGGTGTCCACTCTAAATCGTCAAAACATTTCCCTGACTTTTCCCTGACTTTCCCTGACCATTTCTTAAATTTTCCCTGACCTCTTTAGCTGTAATTTTTTAAAGTAAAAAATTGCAACTCTATATTTTCTCTTTCTCTTTGTAGTTCCAGTTTCTTCTTTTTCACCTCTACTTCTCGTATTTTCTTTTCGATTTTGCGTTTTCAGCTTGTTTTTGCTGTTCTTTAGACTCATTTTCTTTCTTTTTTTCTAGACACGCGTGATATTTCTTCCTAGCACTTTTGACAGACACTAGTAGGCTGTTACTCGTGATGTGGTTTTCAGGGCCATCAATAAGTTCAATCAGTTCTTTGTGCAATCAGTGACTCTTCTGTCAAATTTTCTACCAACAGTGATTTGTTGACAGAAAACCCGCCCTCAACACTTGCATTATCGTGAGAAATGATGAAACAAATTTTCATGACTTTCCATATGTCTTCATACTGTTTAACTCCACCTATGAGTAGATGGTAAAACTTGTCCAAACCAATCGCATCCTCATTGAAGTCTTCGAACTTTTGTCTCCAAGTTCCCTGAACTTCAGATAACATTTTTTTGTATTGTTTTTTAGCTCTGTCGGCCACCTCTCCTTGAATCTTGTCTTGTCCATGTAACGTTTCAAGCACTATGTCGACGCGATTCGATGCTATTTCGGAGTAATTCATAATAACTCGTGGAGCGAAACACGTCAAACCACGAACAAAACGAATCTTAATGGGACTTTTATCCAACAGTTTCACAACCGTTTGAACAATTAGTTTTTGAAAGTCGCATTTAAGGGCTAGCTCGACTTGCGGACTGCATTTAGCATCTTTAAGCAGGCGCTTTGCTTCATACCCGATATCTGTCTTTTCTAACGGCGGCAGCAGGTTCTCTTTATCGTCTAAATCAAGGTTAATAATATTATGACTCGAAGCCGTTTCTAATTTGGATGGCTTTACCATCTTCGCCATGAGATTGTGAAGTAACTCTAGGAGGGCAGTGTAGAGAAACGGAGCCATAGGTTTCTCGCTTTGGAATCGGCGCAAAAAAGTTTTAGTTGATAGGTGGACTTTTACCAAGGGATTCTTCATAATGTCTTTTACGATTTTTTGATTATGGTTTTCAGGGACTGTACGATCATTGACTTGACAAATTGGTTGACCTTGTCATAAATTTTGATAGCTCTTTCAATGCAAGGACCATTTTCTAACCATCTAATAGATGTGAATTTTTGTGGAATACAGTCCCTTCTGTGATTTGTGTGTATAAAGCTCGTCGTGATGGACTATCTTTAAAGAGATTGTACATAGTTTTTAGTACTTCAAAAGTCTTCCAATCTACTTTTTGAAGACCTGTTTTGAAAGGACCATTGACAGTGTGCAATCCACACACACCTATGTCCAATAAGGGACTTTTTGTTTCCTCGGAAGAAAGAACATTTTTAATTTTTTTCAGAAAACTAATGTTCACATTTGGGCCATCCATCGAAACTTGTAGCAGTATTTTTCTATCTCTGAAAAAAGACACATACAAGTTTCGATGGATGGCCCCAAAGGTGGTTTCGTGCATTATACCGAAAGTTAGATGATCGAACAACAATAGGTCGACAACGTTTGGTCGGACGATCAAATCGTCGCTGGTACGTTAGGTCGAAACGTTAATACGTCGAGGTATTATTACGTGGAAAACGCAATAGGTCGAAAGATCAAATTGTCGCTGGTGTATTAGGTCGAAATATTAATACGTAGACGTATTACTACGTAAAAATGCAAACGGTCTTTTGTCCCCTCCTCATAAAGTTGAAATTTTCAAAATGTTGCATATGTTGGAATAAGTTGTTAGACAAACAGAAACGAGGATTATACCAAACCATTAAACTTTTACAAAATGAACAAGCTACAAACCAGAAGTATACTTATAACATAGGTTTATTTCATAGATTCCGCAAAGGCAGGCCTTTTGAAAATTTCAACTTTATGGGGAGGAGACAATAGACCGTTTGCATTTTTATAATACATCTACGTATTAATATTTCGACCTATTATACCAGCGACAGTTTGATCTTTCGACCTATTGCATTTTCCACGTAATAATACCTCGACGTATTAACGTTTCGACCTAACGTACCAGCGACGATTTGATCGTCCGACCAAACGTTGTCGACCTATTGTTGTTCGATCATTTAACTTTCGGTATAATGTACGAAACCCTGTTATAACATAGGTTTATTTCATAGATTCCGCAAAGACTGGCTTTTTGAAAATTTCAACTTTATGGGGAGGGGACAATAGACCGTTTGCATTTTTTCGTAGTAATACGTCGACGTATTCATATTTCGACCTAATATACCAGCGACGATTAGATCTTTCGACCTATTGTATTTTCCACGTAATGATACCTCGACGTATTAACGTTTCGACCTAACGTACCAGCGATGATTTGATCGTCCGACCAATCGTTGTCGACCTATTGTTATTCGATTATTTAACTTTCGATATTATGTAAGAAACCCCAGCTAATTAGAGAGAGGAAAATGACAGCAGTTTTTATCATAGATTAAGTAAAAAAAAGTATTTTTTTGTACGAAAAACATTGGAAAAAATGAAATGCTCAAGTGAGACTCGAACTCACGACCTTTCGCTTACAGGGCGACTGCTCTTTGTATTTTTTTTACTTAATCTATGATAAAAGAACTGTCATTTTCCTCTCTCTAATTAGCTGTTGGAGTATAAATATGTATATAAGAAGTACTGATGACTGATAAGATAATATTATTTTTATTTGTTCTAAACTTTTTTAGACTTTTACATTAATTTTAAAGATCAATCATCAAAAAGTCCTGGTTTTCCCTGACTTTTCCAGGTAGAGAAGTCATTTCCCTGACTTTCCCTGACCCACAATAGCTTCCCTGACTTTTCCCTGACTTTCCCTGACCTTCCAGGTCCGTGGACACCCTGTTATTGGGTCCTTCAAACGATTGCGTGTGTCGTTTTTATCACAGCAGTCTGTCATAGTAGCTGCGACCTTATACACAACGTAATAAAAACAGATGTCGTATTATAACCCTGTGGTATTATAGATCGAAAATAACAATAACGCGTCTGTGTTTGAGGCATAAAGCAATGGTCATAAAAATGCAAAAAAATTATCAAAAATAAAAAGGCCTATAGATATCACAGATTTGCTATGGAAGTGAATTGGTCATCAGGCGCTTCCGATTGCAAGAATAACCGATAGCCACTATACAATTGCTTCACAGTTCACGTTAGGTGCTTTTTTTAAAATCATTTAGGTCGCAAAGAACTATATGGCCTAGCTGATAAATATTGGTTACCATAACCTATGGACTAGTGCGAAACCAGGGGAGTAACACCCGTGCTGCTGACTCTTACTGCTTCACCTCAGCTATGTAAATAATGCAACCCAAAAATAGGTATTTATTCCTATAGCATTCGATATATCCAAATCCTACCTGGAGATAGTATGCATCGTGGGTTTACCCTCTTGGATGACGTCAGCCGCATCGCGGTAGAAGTATCGACCCTTGTGAGACTTCTTCCAGTTGTAGGTCTTCTCTTTCGTTCCTTTTTCCTGGTCTTCTTTCTCTTTCAGACGACGTTCTTGTTCTGCTTTCGCTTTTTTCTGGAATAACATTTTAGGAGCGTCAAAATTGACTATTTATGAATCTTGCGGTAAGTTCTTCAGATAAAAAACCCTGCTTTTAGGGTTTCGTAGCCAAATGGTAAAAAACGGAACCCTTATAGATTCGTCATGTCTGTCTGTCTGTCCGTATGTCACATCCACTTTTCTCCGAAACTATAAGGCCTATTCTATTAAAACTTGGTAAGTAGATGTATTCTGTGAAGATTTTTTTCATAAGTGGAAAGATTTGGGACTTTCGTCTAGCAGTTCTTAAAAATAAGCTAGATAAAAAAAACAAGGATTTCCAGTGAACAAAATAGCCGCCATTGATTTCTTATTTTTTTATTTTATGTTTATGGTACCTTGTTAATTATTTTTAGTTTGTTTGTTTTTGATTGTTAGTTTTTGTATAAACAGAAGCATAGAAACAAAAAATAAAAAGGTTAAAAGATACCAACATTTACTTAATTTAGAAAACCCTATCATCTTTATACTAGTTCAAATCTATAGTCTCAAAATAATACTTACAGTGGATTTTTCTGGTCCATAAGCACCAATAGCTCCCCTGCCCTTCCTGACTGTGGCTTCGATTGGTGCCGAGATACCTTGAAGGTCTTTACCCAGACCCATACCAGGTTGGTAACCCATCTGTTGAATTTAACAATGATTAATTTTAAAAATATAAGGTACTGACGTGTTAAAATAACGAGTAAATGAATGGTTTCCTAGGTTTGTAACTTTATCAGAATAACCTCTATCCCCAAGGATACCTCCCCCGCCAGAGCTGGGAGGTTATGTCGGACTTGAACCGACTAAAACCGCACGCCGTCTGAGGGTCGTGGTGCTAGGCCGGAGGTGAGGATTTATTCAACATACCCCTCGCACCCCGGCTGAACCAGGGCCATCCCTTGCGGTCTGGCCCTCCTTGGGCATCAGAATAACCTCAATATCCTGCTATGTAATATTCAAATTCATAAAGCTGTCTGTTACTCAAACTACTGGACAGATTTGGTCAAAATTTAGTACAGAAATAGATAGTCTGGACTAACAGTATCATCGCTAATAATAACAGGCTGTGTATACGGATGTAACTACAGGCTACTGCTAATATTGCTTAACCATGAAGAATAGGACAAGAAATAGTCTTCATTATACAATAATTATAACAGGAATTAACGCGATCATGGTATAGGTTTGATTTGCCTGATGTTTCAACCAGGTTACAACAACCGTGGTCACAGGCTGGGCACACAGTTAAACGTATTTCCTATACCATGATTTTGTTAATTCCCGTTATAATTATTGTATATTATGGAACACAAGAGTTTAAAAGTCTTCATTAACTGCAAACTTATCAATATTTCAAGTTAATCCACATATCAAAATCAACCAAAAAAATACCAACATACCTGCAAGAGCAGCTTAGCACCTATACCCTTAGTATGCCGTTCCCACGCTCCAACATTGCCACCCAAGTTAGCAGTTCTCATGCCTTGTCCTTGTTTTCTAATACCCGCTGTCTCAGACTCATCTGGATTCTGAGGTGCTACATCCTCATCGGAACTATCTGCAGCAAACTTCGGACGAGATGTGGATGCTTCTGGTACTTGTATTTCTGTAATATTGTAACATGGGTTTGAAATATATTAATTTTCGCACTAAAGTGCTTCAAATATTTTGTTCTCTATTTTGAACACATGGCATTAGATTCAGACAATAAGAATAACATCAACAAACACATGGAACTAGCGTGTGAAGCCATCGAAAATAATAATATAGCATGTATTGTGAGGAGGTTCCTCTACATGGAGCCCTAACCATCAGTAGCTTGCTCCCTGTACCCGATGCTGGTGGGGTACTATTTTAAATATTTGTAAATAGATGTTTTTTTTTATAATGTATTTGAAAATATAATTCATAAGTTTTATGAATAAAGTAGAACCACTTTGTTGACATGTGCACACATATACACACACGGATAAGAAGGGGCCCGGTAACCGAATTCGTCAAGGCTTCCCTCTGTAAGGGAAAGATCGCATTTGAGTCCCGCCCGAGAAGATTCTTTTTCCCTATGTATTTGAGAAGAAAAAGTTACTACTTTAGTATTACTTTATGCAGCTTCACATAAAAGGTCTATGTATTCAGTCTATGTTATCCTTTTAGTTTGAAGTATAAGATTTTACAATAACAATAAAAAATACATACCCTTCTTAGTTTCTTCTTTCTTTTTGCCCGCCTGTTGCACTCCACCTGCCACGAAGCCAATAGGGGCAGAGAAGTCTTTTGGTTTGCGCACAGTTTTCCTAATATGGTCTTCATTATCTTCTTCATCACTGTCTTTGGCCCACATGCCTATGGCAATTTATAATTTCAAATAATTACTGCACTGCAGAACTGTTTACAATCAAGTTATGCAACATTATTAAATTATAAGACCATTTAACACACTAATACAATGTACCTATTACAACAATGGTAATTGTATAAGAGAACTCTATATGCAATGTCCAAATTAGTAATTCTAATATATTATTATGGAAGAAAAGTATGCATACTCATAATGACCATGGTATGACACTAATGAAAGACTTAAAGAGGAAATATAGGAAAGAGTCACAACATATAAAGACAGACCACAGCTGCACCCTAACATATTGCCACCTTATGGACGAAATATTGCCAAGCATGAAGCATGGAGATTTGAGAAGAGTCCCTCAAGATTTTTTTTAAAAACTCATTTTAGAGGAAATGTCACTTGACCTGTACCTCACATAACATCCATCACTACATAAATATCGTTGAATGTCTCCTGGACAGATTGCGATAAAGAGGGAAAAAAGCTCATAAGGAGGTATCGCCCTAGAGGCTGCAAGCAAGCTCCGGCGATGTGGACAAGTCGGCCGGAATATCAGGACGATTGGCAGAGAATCCGCCGACCATTGTAGAGCAATAGGTACCGCTTTCTGCATCCGGTTTGTCACCATTTATTAATGTTATACACTACATAGTAGGATCAAAAATATATACCTTACCATATATCTGTTGTTCCTTTTTGGCTTTTCTGTTCCTGTTTGGGTTAAATTCATTATCCAAATCGTAATCAGTTATTTCGAAACGAATTACCTCGTCGTCTGACATGATTGTGCTTTAAATTTACAACTAATTAACTGTAAAATGCTTGCAGTATCAGCCGCAAACTTCTACTGTTTAAAATAAGAAATAAATAATGCAATATTGCAGCCAAAGCATATATTTATCACAAAAAACCGGAAAAATAACACTGAATAACACTGAGTTGGATTGACACTTGACACAACTTGACAGTTGACACATAGATTATTATAACTTGACATTAAATTTGTTGTCGGGACTTCCGTTTTGACGTTTGTAGGTTACTAACGTTTAAGAGGGATTTAAGTGGAAATATAATCAAAATTGAAAGTTTTTACACATAAATTCCTGTCAGAGTCGTAGTGGTGTGGTTCAGTGTACTAACAATAACTAACTAAGTGTTTTGTGAGCGTCTTTTTAACAACTACAAGCGGTAAGTATGGGGGACTCTTCGGAGCCCCCAGACCCCCCCGCACCCCCAGATCCTCCTCCGGATGTAGATATGAGAGAATGCTCGAGTCGTGTACTCGGTAAAAAACGGCACATGGAAGAGCAAGAGCGGCACAATTCCAAAAAACATATAGGTGATCCACAAGTAGCCAGTGCTTCTATACAAACCGTTTATAACCATCCATCTTTAATTGTTGGCGTAAACTCGTACAGTGAGGGAGACAAGGGCCCCTTTATTGTTCTCGTGTCTAAAAAGGAAGAGGATATGACAGCCGGTCATACTCTCAAACCTCTTAAGTTTGGACAATTCATGTCACATAATAAGATTAAAAACATCTGCCCAGGTGGCATTAAACGGGTAGGCAGGAATAAAATGTCTGTTGAATTTAAGACCGCAGGTGATGCAAATAGTTTCCTTGATAACCCGGTTTTGGCCCAGAACAAATATGAAGTATTCATTCCCTCCTATAACATCTCAAGAATGGGAGTAGTTCGCTCAGTCCCAGTAGATCTATCTATGGAGGAATTTGTAGAATCGCTTGAGCTCCCCCCATCCTGTGGCTATGTGCTTAAGGCACGGCGGCTAAACAGGAAGACGGTCAATGAGAACAACCTGGTTTCTTGGGTGCCCACTCAGACGGTTGTCATCACCTTTAAAGGTCAGATCCTACCCACTCATATTTACTCCTTCTACATTTCCTTACCTGTTGAGCACTACCAATTCCCCACTATACAATGCATGAGCTGTTGCAGGTTTGGCCATATTGCCTCGCAATGTAGGTCTAAACCACGTTGCTATCGTTGCGGGCAACCGCATGTGGGACAATCCTGCAATGTGGTAGAGTCTCAAGCAACATGTCTCTATTGCTTGGCACATCATTTTTCTATTAGTAAGGGCTGTCCCGAACAACAAAGGCAGAAATCTATTAAAGCTTATATGTCCCAAAAGGGCATATCATACATAGAAGCCTCAGAAGCCTTCCCCAAGGTATCAAAATCGTTCTCAGAGGTTGTTGGGACTTCCTCTTCCCAGGTTGCCCACACCTCTCTGGATGTCATCTCCAGTTCACCTTCAACATCATACAGGAAGACTATATACAGGAATTTACGCCCCAAAGCGCCTCTCGGCAAATCATTTGATAGGGTTGCCCATCAGGCAATCATATCACAGGAGGTATCTTCTCTTCCTAACGGTTGTGCTCTTCCTAATTCCCAAACTCTACTTAATCATGAATCTTCTCCTTGCGAATCCTCTCTCTCTCTCTCCTCTCTCTTACATGCATTATTATCAATCATTTTACAAAATAATATAACATTACCGCCCAACGTTGCCCAATCACTTTCTCAAATATTTAACATAAATAATGGATCCACTCAAGGTGGTTCAGTGGAACTGTCAAAGCATTAGGGCAAAAAGAACAGATCTGTACAATTTAATTAATAGTTACAACCCAACGGTCTTAGCTATCTCGGAGACATGGTTAAAGCCTGGAAGTGCGTTTCGCATCCCAGGTTATTCATGTGTCAGGGATGACAGACCAAATGGTTACGATGGATGTGCCCTGATTGTCAGTCGTAACCTCTCCTTCTCCCAAATTAATCTTCCCCCACACTCACCTCGAATGGATGTAGTTGCAGTGAGAGCATATAATATATCTTTTATATCTTTATATATTCCGCACCCAGATGCCTCTCTTATCGCTGATTTAGCGTTGATCTTCAATTCGGTACCAGCTCCAAGGATCATAATGGGAGACTTCAACGCTCACCACACATGTTGGGGATCAGGGGTGTGTGATCCATTTGCACACGTCTTGATTGAAATCTTTGATGAAGCAAACCTCTGCATCCTTAATGATGGGTCAAGAACGCGCAGAGCTGGACTTTCCCAAAACCCTAGTGCTGTGGACCTTACTCTTTGTTCCCACACCCTTGCATCATTATTGAACTGGGAGATTCTTCCGGACACACATGGCAGTGACCACTTTCCTATCATAGTAACCATGCCTACAGCCGTATCTCCTCCTGTAAATGCTTCCCCCCTGTTCAGGTACAGGTTATCTGGGGCTGACTGGACTGATTATAAAATCTCCCTGGAGAATAAAATTACATCATTCTCTGAGTCTGGCACGGATATCCTACAGTCATACAATGAATTTAGGGACGCCATCATTTCTTCTGCCAATGACAACATCCCTATCAAGACAAGAAAAGCTAAGTTTACCCTCTCCACACCTTGGTGGGATGCTGAATGTACAGAGGCAGTTAGAGTCAGGCGCGAATATGGGATGGTATATGACAGGGCAATGACAGAAAGCAATCTGATAGCTTATCGACAGAAGGCAGCTCTGGCAAGAAAAACTCTGTCAGCAAAAAAAAAGAGTGGATGGTTGAGGTTCTGCGAAAATCTGTCACCTAGGGCTCCTTCCACAATTGTATGGAAGCAGATCAAGAGGTTTAGAGGGTCTAGTAGCTGCGATAATGTCTGTAACAATGACCTGACGTCATGGATTGATGCCTTTGCTGACAAGCTGGCTCCTCCCTGGGTGCCTACTAGAGATTCTGTCCCCAGTTTTCTTGCATACCCCTGCCCGGAACATTCTCATAGTATGCTTAATGAAGAATTTACTTATGACGAATTTCAGCTAGCTGTGGATGGTTTGAAAGACTCAACACCGGGAATTGACCATATCCCGTTCTCCTTCATTACTAAAGCATCAGATAGATCAAAATTATATTTTTTAGGCATCATTAACAGAATTTTTAAGAGCGGGGAAATCCCATCCGATTGGAAAACCCAAATTATTATTCCCATTCCAAAACCGGGCTCAGACCTCACTTCCCCCAATAGTAGGCGCCCAATAGCACTCTCAGCAGTGTTGTGCAAGGTGACAGAGCATCTAATCAAACATCGACTGGAATGGTATGTGGAGAGCCAGGCTATGTTGGCTAAATCCCAGTTCGGATTCAGGAAGAGTATGAGCACTTTGGACAGTCTCGGCATCCTGACCACTGATATCCGTACAACTTTCCTTCGGAAGCACTATCTGGTGACTGTGTTTCTGGATGTGCAGTCTGCGTATGATAATGTACTGCTTCCGGTACTCAGGAATAAACTTCTTAAGCTGAGCATCCCTGAGAGGCTAGTTCAATTCTGCGCTAAGCTGTTAATGGAAAGATCGATAGTTATCAGGAACCAGCATAACCACCTGCCCCCTAGGACCATTTGGAAGGGCCTCCCCCAGGGTTCTGTGTTAAGCCCCCTCCTATATAGTCTTTACACACATGATTTGGAATTGGTAGTCCAACCCTTTTGCCAGATCCTGCAATATGCTGATGACCTGGCTCTCTACATGTCAGCTAGCTCGATGGACGTCATCTCTGATAATTTGAATAGTGCTTTAAATTACCTAAATGTGTGGCTAAGAGAGCATGGCTTAGGCCTATCTCCAGCCAAAAGTAGAGCAGTAGTATTTACAAGGAGAAAGAGCATCCCCCTTATTAATCTCCAAATTGAGGGTGAGACTATACCTCAGTGCTCTAGTGCAAAGTTTCTTGGAGTCTGGCTTGACTCTAGAATGACTGGGAACCCTCACGTGGAGTATGTCTTGGGTAAGTGTGAGAAAAATGTTAGCATCCTTCGCTCTTTATCTGGTGTATGGTGGGGTAGTCACCCTCTCACACAAAAGCTCCTGTATAATGCAATTATCCGCAGTCATATGGACTATGGTTCCTTCCTTCTAGAACCTTGTAATAAAGGTGCTTTGCTTAAATTGGACAAAATTCAATATAAATGTTTACGCATTATCTTGGGCGCAATGAAATCATCTCCAACTAATGCTTTGCAGTTAGAAGCCTTTGATCCCCCTCTTTTTTCACGAAGGCAGTACCTTTGCGACAGATTCCTTTTTAAGCTCATTCAAAACTCTCAACATATTCTATTAGATAAACTCAGAACTCTCTGTGACCTATACAACATAAACTCTAATTCTTGCCCCAGCAACCTTCCCTGTCTTGTGAATAGTTTCATCAAATTCCTCCGCCTTCCTAACCCAGTCATTCAGTATCGGCTGAACCCGCTTTATTCTCTCCCTTTCAAAGCCATAACTTTCCATCCCCCGGTTGTGATTGATTTAGGAGTACAAAAAGGCTCTAGGGACTCTAATCTATCTTTCAACAATAGCATGGAGAACAATTATGAGGGATGGCTCAAAATGTTCACGGATTCCTCCAAAGTGAGTTCCAGTGATCCCATTGGAGTAGCGGTATGGATTCCTGCTTTTAAGGTAATCTTGAGTTACAAGTGCCCTCCTATGGCTTCGGTATTTACTGGGGAATCTATTGCGGTCCTTGAGGCCGTCCGATATGCCCTATCCCATAACCTTAATAAGACTATCATCCTTTCCGACTGCAAAAGCTGTCTGCAGGCCATCCTTTCCCATCCCTTCCGTTCCAAGTCCAAATTCCCTATAATATTTAAAATTAGAGAGGCGCTATTCCTCTGCCATCAGAGAGGCTTGGAAATTGCAGTGGCATGGATCCCCGGCCATTCCAATATTCCAGGTAACGAGACGGCGGATTCTTGTGCAAAAAGTGCAATTGGAATGGGTACACTTGAGCACTTCCAATTATTCACGCACGACTTAGTCCCAGTACTGAAGGCTAGTCTGTCTCGTACGTGGAGTGAGGATTGGCGTAAATCCAAAAGGATTAAGGGTAAATATTACGCGGATATTCAACCTGACATCCCCAATAAGCCCTGGTTTAAAAAATATCGGTTCCTTAGTAAACATGCGACATCTGTTATTTCTCGCCTCCGTCTGGGCCATGCTTGCACACCTGTTCATTTGGCAAAAATTAGGATAAGGGACCACTCACTTTGCGAATGCGGTTTAGAGGAGGGAGATGTTGATCATATCTTCTTCCGTTGTCCCAACCAGCGTATCTCATTGTACGACATTCTGCCCTCACATATCCCTCGTCCTACATCCGTCAAATCTCTGCTGGCTTTAGTCTACACACCCTTTGTTAAAATCCTTGCCAAGTTTATAGAAATTAACTCACTAAAATTGTAGGTAAATTCATTATGACGTTCCTATATATATATTATATCCTCCTATCAGTTGTTATTATGCTATGTGTATACCTATTTATTTATATGATAAGTAATGATATTTGTGTTGTCCTTTTGTTTAGATTCTGCGGGAAGTAACTACAATCTCGAGTCAACCGGTCACATTCTGGTCCACTTTGTCTCCTTCGTTAATAGCTCTACTACGGGACATTGGCGGAATTGATGCTCAGAGCACAGAGCCATTCATCAAGAATTGAATTGAATTGAATTAAATTTGTTGTCATAGAGGTTTGCAAACGGAAATGGAAGGAGCGGGATAAAAAAAAGGTGCAACGATCACCGATTGATCTCCAGTGATCGTTGCATCTTATTTATTTTATGTAACACAAATATACACTTTCACACCTAAACCCCTGAACAAATTTTAATAACCTCGTTATTTAATATATATGTACAAATAGAAAAAAATAATATTTATTCGCCAGTGATCTCCGGTGTCCAATCGGAGCTTACCCAATCACCGAAGAATTCAATCAGTTTATCAAAATCTCGCCCCGGTGCAAAGCTCCATTCGAGCGCACGCTTTTAGATTTTAGTCGATAACATAATCGACTATTACAGGTAATAAAGTTTAAAACTAAAACCCGACTACCGAAAAATCACGCTCTAAAAGTAACAAACAAGAAAATATCAAGGATAACCGTGGTCGTATGCAACTTTTTCCTAGAATATATTGTTTTGTTAGAGTAAGCATACTGCAGTTGACTCGCGCATGGTCGAGCAGCTCGCGGCAGCGAGCATGCCTGCTCGCTCGCGCAATAGTCACTATACTGACCATGGATAAACGCGCGGCGGTGGCTGCAGCGCGCGGTTGCTCGAGCGTGCGCTGCATGCGCGAGCTGCCGATGCCGCGAGCATAGATCCATATCCATACTAATATTATAAATGCGAAAGTAACTCTGTCTGTCTGTATGTTACGCTTTCACGCCTAAACCACTGAACCGATTTTGATGAAATTTGGTATAGGGGTAGATTAGACCTTGAGAAAGGACATAGGCTATGTTTCGTCGCGATAACCGACATCCACGCGGGCGGAGCCGCGGGCAAAAGCTAGTTAATATATAATCTAGACGTATACCTGTTCAATTTTGCAATGTAAGTATCACACACACATAATAGACAGATTCACCGAAATGTATGTTTAGAATTTTCCACGCCGGAGGAACGGTGGTCAACAGCTACTCAACTATAGGTAATAAAACTGGCTTTTGCCCGCGGCTCCGCCCGCTTGGATGTTGGTTATCGCGACAAAACATAACCTATGTCCTTTCTCAAGGTCTAATCTACCCCTATACCAAATTTCATCAAAATCGGTTCAGTGGTTTAGGCGTGAAAGCGTAACATACAGACAGACAGAGTTACTTTCGCATTTATAATATTAGTAAGTAAAACTGGCTTTTGCCCGCGGCTCCGCCCGCTTGGATGTTGGTTATCGCGACAAAACATAACCTATGTCCTTTCTCAAGGTCTAATCTACCCCTATACCAAATTTCATCAAAATCAGTCCAGTGGTTTAGGCGTGAAAGCTAACATACAGACAGACAGACAGAGTTACTTTCGCATTTATAATATTAGAATGGAAATGGATTAGAATTAGTGTTGCAATTTGAAGGACTCGACTCAATTATGCAAGACTTAGTGCGGTTAAAAGGCTCGAAGTCTAAAGTCCAACCGAGCTCGAGTCATTTAATAGCGACTTGAGTCTTAAAAAAGGACTGAAATCTTAAAAAGACTCGAGTCTTCAAAAAGGACTCGCATTAAAAAAGGACTCAAGTCTTAAAATGACTCGAGTCCTTATATACGACTCCTGTTAGAAAAAACTCATCTTTTGAAAAGTCTTCCTCTTGTTTCGGGAAAAGACCCTCTTCGACTCTTTAGTACTTATCACAATTCTCATTCACGGCCTTTTTCTTTTCTGTCCCTTACAAGGGGGAAGGCTCTGACCGACTGTACTATTTGTAGTACTTGTACCACGTCTTGGACGTTCGAAATTCGCCTATACATTCGTCTCCTCGAAACCAGCGCTGGCCACCTGCATTACGGTCCAGCATTACGCTGAGCGGCGACCTGTTATTCTGCATGGCTATGATATTCTATCTTTTCTATTTTTTTTATCTTTTCTATCCTTTCCTTCTTTTCTTTATTTTCTCTTTTTTTATTTCCTTCCTTACCTTTCTTGTCTTTCGGTCGTCTTTCTTTCTTTTCTAACTCCCCTCCCTACAAGAAAGTGGTTGCTGCAGGTTCAACTCCCGAATCATGACTTTTTCCGAACGTAATCTTACCCGGGACACCGTCGTTGAAATTTCATTTATTAGACTCATACATAAAATGACTCAAGTCCACCTCGCCGCAAAAAAGGACTCGAGCGCAAAAAGAGACTCGAGTCCTTTTTTCACATTAAAGGACCCGTAGAGAAGTTAGTTCTTTAGTCTTGGAGTCCTGTTCTAATGAGTCGAGTCTTATGATACATCAACCGAGTCCTTTTAAAAGGACTCAAAGACTCAAGTCCTTTGCAACACCAATTAGAATGGATCTGATTTTGAATAAATTTTTACATCCTTATTCGTTATTATTTGAAAAGTAGATGAGAGCAGGATTTCCTCTTAGTTTCTATGTTGAGAGATCAGACATGCAACTTGATACAAAGTGTTAAGTGGGTTCAGCAGTAAATAAGTGTCATATTCGCATACTCTTTATTGATCACAGGAAAACAAAACATAAGACAGGAATATAAAAAAAGTCTATTATTCACATTCTTTATTAGTTATAATTTTAAGTAGGTATATGAACTCACGTTACACTCGTCAATAAATTGTGCTTCAGTTTCGCGTTTCAAAGAATGGTCACTCGATCTCACTGGCAAGGTAGAAGTACGGACATACAAAATCGCAAGTTTATTAAATTTACGTCTGTTAATTTTGTTTGTCATTAAAAGTTTTCGGATATGCGTGATTTACAGTTTTTCAATAAAGATACATTACAAAAATATTATTGTAAAAAATGATATGAATCCGAATGAAACATGTTAGTGCGACAAAACAGCCCCAAATTATATTCGATGTTTATCGAAATGAGTCGAATTTAATCTTACGTGATTATATCACAGAAAACATTTTATATAAAAAGTTGTCTTTACTGTAGACATCACACAATTTCATAGTGTATAATTTTGCGCGAATACAATTTTGAATAAGAATACATTGTTGAATGTAAATAAAATATTTGCATCCTTAGGACGGAAACGGACGACATTCAAACTTTTGCTTTGGACATAACCTAAAAGTAGCACACTACTCATTTATTAATATATAATAAAGTCAAGAATAGCACTACCCAATAGTGTTGAGCGTGTTTATAAAAATCATATAATAATCTTTCGTTAGTTTAAATATATATTTTTTAATTTAATTACGCGCAGTTCAAATTGGAAGAGAAAAAACATAAAATATTACATTAAAACATCAAAATAATCGTTTTACGAAAATAACTACATAAGCGTTTAACACACAAATTAATATATATTTATCAATCAATTAAAAATCTAATTAGTCAATAAGTCAGTTAATAAAAGAATGTAAGAATATTATATTGACATTGTAAATATACCTTAAAATTATTATTTTTTGTTCGGCGTCTTAGTTTAACAAATGTTCACAAAAATTGGTTCCTTTTATAATCAATGCATTCTAGCGTAAAGTTGAAGCTAATCTTTTCACAATAAAAAGCTAGCTCACCAATCAGCGTACTGCAAATCGGGGTTATTCAGTAGAATTTGATTGAATTTAAGAAGAGATAATAAGCATTACGTCGTTGAAATAAGAGCGTTTTATATGTGCCATGCACTTCGACTCTGCGCTAGTATGAATACCTTTACAATAATTAGGGATATCTTATTAACATATTATCTATATTGAAATCACTGGGGCTAAAAAATATAGCAAGAAAATGACTTTACCTCTATGATGTAAGGTATTTTACAGATTCTAATGTAATGTATGTCTTTAAACTTTTAAGTCAGATGAATAAAAAATCAATACTCAACTTTGAGAGGCAAGGTTTTGTTCACCTAATAATTAAAAGGTATAACTCAATCCATCATGTCATTAAAAAAATTTAAAATGTCTATACACAAATAATAGTTCAAAAGAACTAAAATTGTTAGTAAGTCCATTAAACAAACACACAGTCACACAAACTATCATCTGTATCAATAAATATTTACCAATTTTTGAACATTATAAAATCACAGTTCAAAATTACGTTGATGGCAATTGATTTCAAATATGTTAAAAATTATTGTTACTAAATACTACTAGTAAAGTTAGGTACCTAGAATTAAGTATGTGATGCTTAGATACTAAAAAAGTGTACACGCGGTACAATCTAAAAACTAACATTAAAATTTTGTTCGACCTCGTATCTGATATTTGGGCTTAAGGACTTTTTGGATAATTTTTTTTTAAAAGAATATTAGAACCGAAGTTACTAATATTCCCTCTAACCCCTCCAGCTAAGCTAAATTGCTTGTGTTAGGAGTGGGTTCACGTCAGTAGTGTAATGGCCAGAATTCGAACCCGGGACCTCTCGATCGCAAGGTCGCCTCCTTAACCACTAAGCTACATGGTTATATAATTCCCGGGTAAAATAAAAAGCACGTGGTTCCCGGCAGAGTAGAATTCCGGCCACCCCATCTCTTCCCAAGCGGTGTCGTACAAGGCGACTAAGGGATAGGGCTGTTTAACATCAGACAGATATATACTGCCCAGCCTCAGCTTCAGAGGCATGGCCTGAGTCAATAATAGTGCCCGGAATGTGGCAATAAGCTCACATCCTATTACGTGGGACCGAATACAATTATTGGTGAAATATGGGTGTTGGTTCGCCTCTGCCTAACGATCCGGGGATAAAGGCGTGATTATATGTAATATAATGCGATATAGACACATAGTAGGTACATAGATTATTTACTTTACGAATTCTGTTACATGTTTATCATTCTAAGTACATATAAATATTTTGATTACGGGTTTTAGCTTTGAAACATTTCAGAATTCTAACTACATATATTATATGATTCTACACATCTCTAATTCAATATCTTTAGAGCCCAAATATCATATCTATCTCAATACTGTCGATTGATGATATTTACATTTTATACTTTCGCTATACCTAAAAGGCAACTCTCAACACCCGTGGTTGTGAACACGTGTTTCAAAAACACTTCTTGGACTATCAAAATGTGAGAAGATACTACTTTCACGCAATGGCGAACGCTAAATTGACATTTTCTACAATATTTACTACAATCTTCAAAAAGATATCGATTTATTTTGTATCGATAACAAAACATCGTAATAACAAATTGACTAAAAGTTAAAAACAATTTATGGCCAACACTATAGACTTTCGACATTCAAATGAATGTGTCTATGGATTTTGCGTTGATGACGTTTTTTTTATTTTTTAAATTTAAGCCATTAGCGGCCTTGGCTCTCAGTCATAACGCCACTGACTGTATGTAGCTCTCGTCTTCGTAATATTCTGAAGATAATCTCAATGCGTGTTCTTCACACAAAGCTGCTAATTCCTTGAGCCATTCGTCTAGTATTACTGCATTTAATATTGAGCGAAGAGTGATCGATTGATTCCAATATGATTCTTGTGTGAATATAGGACGTCGCTGCGGACTGGCGTAGGCGGTGTTTTGTAGACTATGTGCATTGTTTGGGGATGAGGCTGTGAATATACATAAAATAAATTAGTTATATTTTTTTAGTAGTACCACAGTATAACAAGTGTCCATTTGTGTGTTTGTGACCTTTTTCGTGTCCATCGTCTCGGATCGCTAAATATATATAATGAAAAAAAAACGAGTCATGAATAAAAATTATAAATAAAAACATGATTAGTGTGATTACAAATGAGACAGCCCTGAATCCTTAGTACCGAGTAAAATGTATGGGCGTACCGAGTAATACCCCGTCCCCCACCACTCCCCTGCCCCCGCACGATTGCTCTGTCTAGACGGCTTCGTAGACAGATTGTATGTAGTATGAATCGTTAGACTGTGGTAGTACTCTTTATAGTATAGTCAGCAAACTAATACTTACAAGACAATCTCCTGCCAAATATATTGGATAGGCTATTTGAGAAGCTTCTCCTTTTAGACTCCATTCGTTTGAAGGGAGAGTCATCAGGTTTCTGTGCTGGTGATGCGTCCCGCGCATGGACAGCATCTGAAACAGTATAAATAAAAAATATAGACTACATTTTATCCTACTTCCTACTGATATTATAAATGTGAACATTTGCGAAGATGTTTGATATTAATTTGTTTTATTTTATACTTTTTAGTTATGGTACGACATGTATATCTTTTTGTAATTTCCTTCCAATTTCGTTCATTTTAATACCGTACTCGATAAATTTGAGTCAATAATATTTTTGACAACATGCGTTTGGGCGCCAAAAATCCACCATTTTGGTTTTCTAGAAATTTTAATGTACCTGGTGTCACTCACACAATCACGACGAATCAAATGACACCTCACGTGTCCAAATCCGTCAAGCCGTTCAGTCTGTAGTCCGTGCCAAATAAATGGACATACATACATACATAGTCTCGAAAAACATTACCCTCCTTCCTTCGGCAGTCGGGTAAAAATTAATCTACTCACTGTCATCAGTATTTTGCGATCTTGTCTTAACCAGCGACATCTCTCGCTGTATCAGGAAAACTCTAGCTTTGTCCACAAGCTCTTCAGAATTCTCTAGGCCTTCGGTCAATTCGTCTACTTCTTCCTTTATCTTGGTTAACGTCTGGAAGGTAAGGTTACTTATATGTACACAATAAAAGATTATATAGAATAGTGGACTTTTACATACACCAAAATTATCACGAACAGTCCAAGACAGTAAACATTATAGCCTATGATAAGTGCCCGCTTGTCGGTTATAGGTTCACCCCCTATTAAGTGGGACCGAAAACGTAGTTGGAAAAAAGTGGGTGTTAAATACAACTCTGCCGACAACTTCGGGGATTCATAGGCGTGAGTATATGTATGTATAAATCTATAGAGGAGAGATAAATAAAAGAGATAAAATAAGCCCAAGAAACTATGTACCACTAACTAAAATTATATGTTTTAAAAATCAACAAAAAATACAATTTTTTTCATATATATAAAAAAACTATTGTAAAAACTTTTCAGAAATCACAAAAAAGCAATAAAAAATAACAAAAAGAAATCTCTCCGGCGGGGAATCGAACCCCGGTCTCCCGCGTGACAGGCGGGGATACTTACCACTATACTACCGAAGACTTGCGTAGAATGACGAAATTTACGATCTGTTTTGTTTTGACTGATAAATTTTAAAAGCGTGGCTTCCACCAAATAAACAAGAAATAAATATGTATCTTAAAATCGGAACTATAAATCGTTTAAGTTAAACCAAATAAAATTGGTTAAAATTTTAAAATACTTTAGAGCTCCTTGTAAGCTTGCTAGCATAACTGACTAAACGACATTTTCATTAATAAAATAAATTCATCATTATCAGTTAGTTCTGGCCGAGGCCTTCACCTGAAGTCCTAAAATTTAAACTGACTACTAAAACCAAAATGGCGAATTTCACGATAGTGACACACTTTGAAGATTATTTCTGTCATTTATAGTTTTTGTTTACTCACTTGAAACAATGAAGGCACATTTGGTTGTAAGTCCACAGAGGGAGACAGCAGTAGTGACGTCAGCAGCGGGGTAGGGAGTGACGACAACTTGGACAACACGCTGGTCACTCTACAGTTCACTACCAAGTCTGACTCTAGGAGCGCTGAGGTCTTCTTCAGGAGAGTGCTTAGCAAAGGGCCTGAAAACACAGGGCATATATTCATACTAGCTTTTGCGCGCGGCTCCACCCGCATGGATGACGGTTATCGTGACCAACCATAGCCTATGTCCCAAGGCTTAATCTACTCCTATATCAAATTTCATCAAAATTGGGTCAGTGGTTTAGGCGTGAAAGCTAACATACAACCAGACAGACAGATTTTGCTTCGCATATATTTTTAGTTCTAGATTCTATTTTTAGTGAGGTAATGAAAAACTGCTGAGTTAGCTAGACTGAAAAAAGCGGACCCATACTCCGAAGTGACAGCTTCTGACGCGACCGGGATTAACGCTAAGACGAAAAAGAAGAATGAACGAAAAATTGCAGGCTTTATATGACGATTAATACAACGGTCCAGTTTAGAAGCAATTTCAATTCAAGTCTTTAAACCGTTCAGAGGAAAAGAAATGGGGCTATACAGAGTGTATAGCTCGAGCCCTCTCCCTCTGAACCGCAACCACGGCGCCAAAACACTATAGCTTAGAAGTACGTCGGTAGCTTAGTGGTTAAGGAGTCGGCCTTACGTTCGAGAGTTCCCGGGTTCGAAACCTGGCCATTACACTACCGCCGTAAACCCACTCCTAACACAAGCAATTTAGCTTAGCAGGAGGATTTAGAAGGCATATTAGTAACTTCGGTCCTAATATTCTTAAAAAAAAGTCGTGGTAGATCAACTGAATAATAAATTATAATAATAAGAATAATTTATTTGCCTTTAAATACTTGTTTAAGTACATAAATACTTGTTACAGGAGCGTAACCAGTCCTAATTAATCTATCAAATTCAGATAACATGTTTAACCGAAAAAATGCTGTAAAAATAACTCACCGATAGTTGATTCAGAACTGGCCCTGCTATTCCTTATTAAGGGCTCTCCATTGAATTCCCTCACCTCCTTCTTCCGAAAACTCCTTCTAAATAGTTCCTCAGCGAACCCTTCACTATCATCTCCTTCCTTATACTTAAAACTTTCGTAGCCACTACTCTCCCCTAAAGAAGTGAGGCTATCGTGTTCCTTTCCTTCATTCAATACTTCATTCGTTTGTTCATTTGACACTTCATTCGTTGGTTCATTCAATACTCGATTAGTTGATTCCTTCAATATTCGATTAGTCGCTTCTTTCAATACTTGATTCGTTGGTTCATTTTTTGCTTCGTCTTGTTCATTCAATGACGTCAAGCTCTGTGGTTGATTCTCCGAACTGTCACTTGTTTTAGTTTCGTATCCGCTAGTGCAAGATATCAGACTGTCCTGCTCTTTCGTTAGGGCTTGTGAATCTGATGTCTCTTTCATTTCTTTATTGTTGTTGTTCGTTTCGCGCTTTTGTATGACACTGTCGTACTTAGACGTCCAACTTGAACACGCGAGTACTCGACTTACAATTTGGAATCGTGAGTCGCAAATGTATGCGTGATAATTACCATATAGTGTTTCGTTGGGGTTCTGAAAAATGGAATAATTATCCAACACTAGTCTACAAAATATTGACTTGCGCCTGGAAGGTTTTGGTGGGGTCCAATATACCTCGAACCAAACTCGTACGAGTGCGGGTTCATACGAGGCCAATGGCGTTTGAGAAAAGATAGCGAGTCAAACGCTGATTGGCCTGAATTCGCACTCGTACCAGAACTTCTGAGCCGCCATTAAGTTTGGTTCCAGGTATATCTCTAACATTAATATACACCCTGACTCTGACATCAAAATATTATCAAAATTAATATTGTGATTATAAATTCGCACCATTATGATTTGGAACTCCCTGCCAGCTCACGTGTTTCCTTCTTCCTACAGTCCCGGGTCCTATAAGCGGGGCGTGAAAAGGCATCTGATGAGGCCGTCAAGCTGAGTGCCTCCACTGTTATGGTACATGTTTTAGAAGGCGACCCTCTTACCGAGACTTGGCCTTTAGCTTACCATCAGGCGAGGTGAAGTCAAACTGACCTGCCCTTTACAAAAAAAATCTCTTCTAACTACATACATACATACAATCACTCCTTTATCCCCGGAGGGTTAGGCAGAGGTGACTTAACACCCACATTTCACCAGTAATTTTATTCGGTCCCACGTAACAGGGAGTGAGTCTATTGCCGAATACCGGGTTATTGCCGTATACCACTATTGTTAACTCGAGCCATGCATTTGAGACTGAGTCTAGGCTGTATATATCTATCTGATGGTGAACAGCCCTATCCCTCAGTCGCCTTCTACGACACCGCTTGGGAAGAGACGAGGTGGCCCAAATTCTGTTCTGCCGGGAACCACGCGGCTAACACAATAATTCAAGTTTAAACCTAAAGTTACCGTTCCTTTACCATTAATTAGTTTTTCGACCAACCACACATATGTACTTGTCCCCTTTGTGGAAGGTAGAGACAACAGATCTGTTCCTCACACGTCACTATCTTCCTCTACTGTCATTATGCCTCTTGCGAACCACACTTACCCCGTAATTAACCTTAGCTTCGTGGACTAGATAATTCACCGGCGACTCGTCGTGCACTCCGTTAACCCGCCTCTCCTGGTTGAAGTCCAGTACTCTTCGCCCGCTCACTGCTAGCTCGTCGCACCATTGCTTCGTCTGAATACATAAAATGGGTCATATGGGTATTAAATAACTACATCACTAACAAGCTATAAACGCTGATTTTATAGTTGTTTCAAAGTGAAGTTTTCAGTTTCGATGGCAAAACGTCTGGAAATATTGAAGAAAATTCTTTTTTCAATTGTATAGTCGTACCAAAACGATATAAGTACATCATACAAAAACCTGGTATATGATCTAACTAAGGATACAGATATATTAGATAGACTGTCGAAGTGAGCGGACGTCGATATCGTTGTTAAAGTTTTACTGATACCTACGTTAAAATGGTTCTGAATAAATGTACAAACTGTAATAAAAATATAACACAAAAATCACCTGGACTCGAATGTAGCAGGTGTAAAAAGTATGTACATGCAACAGCAACCTGCGCTAAAATAACCAACAAACAATTAGCAGCTCTCCGTAACGCTGATGGTTTAGAGTGGAGCTGCGAGGAGTGCCAATGCAAAATGTCAAAGCGGTCATCGTTCTTCGTGCCTGATGATTCTGAGAATGAAGAAATGGAGAATGCTGTCACGGTTGACTCTAAAAAACTGCTGCGAGACATCAGCCGGGAAATAAGGAAGGTGGTTAAGGACGAATTGGAAGAGTTAACCACGTCTCTCAACTTCATGAACAGCCAAATTGCAGATTTTGAAAACACGGTTAAGGAGCAAGCAAATGCGATCAAACTTCTGGCAAATAAAAACGCTGACCTGATTAGTAAAAATAAAAACCTGGAGCTCCGTGTATCTGCAATGGAACAACGGTCTCAAGAGATTGATCAGAAGCTGCTGGATTCTACTTTGGAAATAGCTGGTATTCCTGAAATGCCGAACGAAAATATCCTGAGTGTCGTCAAAGCAGTGGCAACCAAGCTAAAAGCAGACCTACAACAGCCCGTGAGTGTTCGGCGTGTGTCTCGTCGTCGTAAGGATCAGACGGGACCAATAATGGTCGAGCTTCAATCAAAACGGGACCGAGAGCTGTGGATATCTTCTGCAAAAAATATGGAGATCTTGACTGGAAACATCTTACCGGACCTACCTAGTGAAGTGTCTACACGTCGCGTCTTTATTCGTGCTGCTCTCACCCACCATACTAAGACACTTCTATATAATGCCAAAAAGCGTCTAACAGGTACCTATAAATACATATGGTGTAAGGAAGGAAAGGTGCTAGCTAAGAAAAATGATGATTCCGACCGCGCAGTCATAATCCGCTCCGAGCTGGACATTGACTCGCTTCTAGAATCATAAGCTCCAAGGTACATACCTACTAAATTATATAACTTAACCCCTGTTCAAATATATAAACATATATATTTATTTAATTTCTCAGATCATGTCAAATAGAATTATAGAAATCAATAACTGTCTAAATATCAACTCTTTTATTGACAATATTTCGACCTCTGATATTAACCTATTCTGTATGCATGCAAATATAAGATCAATAATTAAAAATTTCCCTAAGCTGCTCAGTGTAATAGACTCATCAAAAATAGAACTAGATTTAATAATTTTAACCGAAGTGGGTATATCCGATGAAGTATGTAATCTCTTTCAAATACCGGGTTATAGAATGCACACACAGCTTAGACAGCACAAAAAAGGAGGTGGAATAATAATATACGTTAGGAACCACCTCAAATTCACCATTCATCCCCTGACGACACATACTTTTGAAACAATAACAGGCACATTAATAACTACTAATAATAACCCTGTCACTGTGTGTGCAATCTATCGACCGCCTTCCACTAATAAAAACTTCTTTGTCACTGAACTGTCAAAACTTATAAGGAAACACAGCAAGCCCACTGATATGTTAATAATTGGTGATACCAATATTAACCTAAAAACCTATTCATCACACCGGGACTCATACGCAGATATGCTCGCGGCACACGGGTTTCTATGTGGGATATCGGAATATACGCGTGTTGAAATACGTGCGGATAAAGTTACAAGGTCATGCATCGACCATATATTTACCAATCTAAATAAATGGCATGCGTACACATCGGCTGTCGACACTGTTCTAGCTGATCACAGCGTCATAGTGATTGCTTGCTGCGGTGAGGTACGGTCGCGGCTACAGTTTGTTGCCAAATCCAAACCATCTCATATAAACAGAGTTATACTAGAAAAGGAAATTAATAATATAGACTGGTCAGTAACGGATATGATGAAATGTCCTACTCAAATATATGGGTATATAAAAAATAAATTTCAAAGCGCTATTGGCGAGTCACGTCGCATGGTAAACAATATTACATTACCTAGGGTTAAGCACCCATGGATCAACCAAAACATTTTAAAGTTGTGTGATAACAGAGACCGATCATTTAAGCAATGGAAATCAGACCCTACTAACAAATGTCTCAGATTAGAGTATAACAGGCTACGCAACAAATGTCACAAGGTCCTAGAGTATCACCGAAATAAATACTATAAAAGTACCATTAAAAACAACCAATCTAACCCTAAAAAACTGTGGCAGCTGGTGAACTCCATTTGTGGAAGAGTGACCCCCACAGTTGACCAGGTGATTCAAAAAGCTTTCGGTAACCAGAGTCTCTCCTGTACAGGTATCTCTAATAAATTTGCGGACGAATTTCAAAATTCAATTAAAAATATAATACCCAGGTGTAATAATTTGCTCCTTAATGATAACGACTACTCTAATAATAGTGATGTCAGCATGTTAGTTAAAAAAGCCACACCCAAAAATATAAGTAAAATAATCCATAACTTAAACACCTATAAAGCTCCCGGCCATGACAAAATTAGAGTCATAGACCTTAAGAAAATAAAATATAATATTTCCACAGCTATTACGAATCTAATTTACTCCTGCATTGAGACCGGAAAATATCCTGACGAGCTAAAGTGTGGTTGTGTTCGTCCCATACACAAAAAAGGTAAATACGAGGACGTATCAAATTATAGGCCCATAACGCTCCTGTCAAACATCAATAAGGTAGTAGAGAAATATTTAAGTGAACAAATACATGCTTTTTATAGTAAACATAATATTATATGTAAAAATCAATTTGGTTTCCAACCAAATAAGAGTACCACCCTATTACTGTCACGTTTCTCAGATGATATTAATGCTGCCTTAAACGATAGAAAGCATGTGCTCGCCCTCTTCATTGATTTTTCACGGGCTTTTGATACCCTAAATCACGACCGGCTTGTAAAGAAATTGAGTAATACAGGTGTGCGAGGCCCCCTGCTGCAACTATGTGAAGACTATTTACGGAACAGGTCTTATTATGTTAACGTGAATGGAAATCACAGTAGAACCGTGCCGGCTAATGTGGGAACAGCGCAAGGATCGGTGCTTGGCCCACTTCATTTTATTGCCTACGTGAATGATATGAACAATGTACTTAAGCATTGTTCTTCATACCAGTACGCGGATGACACTTGCCTACTTGTCTCGGATGGGGATGTTCCCTCGGCCTTCGCCAAGATGCAGTCTGATTTAGATAACATCAATAAATGGTGCCACGATAATGGGCTAGTTCTTAATGCCGATAAAACTAAACTTATCCATATTCGTTCTCCTTATAGTAAAACCAAATACCCGAGTGCGTTAAGCCTAACGGCCCACAGACATTTATGCCTACACAATAACACTAACGGCTGTCACTGTCCTTCGATTGAAACTGTTGATACACATACATACCTTGGCTTAGTCATTGACCATAAATTCACTTGGCTGCCTCATATAAACAGAGTATGTGAAAAACTAAGAGCTTTCTTGGCTAATATGTACATAATTAAGAGTAGGATGCCGTTTAAGGTCAAGCTCATGCTTTACAATGCCCTTGCCGACTCCATCATAGAGTACGGCATCTCCAGCTACGGTAGAACGTTCAAAACTCACCTTGATCGTATATTTCAACTACAAACCAGAATATTGAAAAATGTAGTCCCACCCCGTATCAAAGAAAAATTCAAGGACAGTGACTTGAAATTGTATAAGCACCTTGGAGTATTACCAGTCCACACCAAAGTAAAATATCATCTTCTCAAAGAAAATTTCTTTGATGCAACCTTACGGACCGAAATATCACATAGGATACAAACGCGTCAAATTACTCATAAAAGACTGGAAACGACGAGAGCAGTGAATACCTACGGCGAGAGAACCACCAAATATTTGGTTCCCCGTTTATTAAATAGTTTAGAGCCAACATTAATTAAAGCTATATCAGAAGCAAACATGAAACTCAAACTAAGCACGCACTTTTTAAACAACCTGTAGCTGCACCGGCCCCGCCCCAAAACAAACTGGTTCTGTGCACTGCGTAGCGATCGCACTATCTGCCGCATATAATGTTATATGCCCGTGTACCTGCGTATGAGTGCCTAAATCTGTGGGTAGTTGTGAATCTTTATCGGTTGCTTTATAATATCAGACTAATATCAGTATTATATCGTTTATTTAACTATGCTAAATGTTCGCTGTACTATAATATCATTGTATTGGTAACTATAAGAAAGGTACAGCATTCCAGACAAGCTCAAGTAGCTTATGGTTTGCTTTCTAATTATTGAAACTGTATGTTGTGAATGTTAATAAATAAATTAAAAAAAAAAAAAAAAAAAAAAAGTTATAACTATATTATACCGTTGCACACTTTTATTTATTTTATTTTATTTGAAATGTTTATGCACAAAATAAATGTACAAAGGCGGACTTAATGCATAATGACTTAATAGTGGGCATTTTCTACCAGTCAACCTTTAGGTGATGCAGAAGAGTTCAGAAACTTCTCCACTCTCATTCCCACTGACACTTGCTCACTCTGTCCATTTTTTTTTCACTTAGGTGGCAGACAAGCACACTGCCCCTCATTTTGATTCCATAAACGTGGCCAATTACTGATTACAAAAATGCTTGTTCATGAATTTTTTGTATTTTAATGGACATATAGTTTGTAATTATGTATGTTCAGGATTTTGTCATAAAGATACCCAGATAGTACACACCTGAAAAAATATTAACAGTCGTAATATATTTGAGCCTTTACCTTCTCCATAGACCTTGAACAACATTTAGGCGATAGGCTCAAAAAGGCCACAGCAGCGTTCCTATACTGCGCGGGGTCAGTGACCTTATGCCTATAGTTGCCAATGAGGTGGTGTCCGTTGATCAGGTGCTTGAAGACCATGTCCAGCATAACATCTTCGCAGTTCAGGTCGATGAGGGTCTCCATGACCGATAGAGCAACCATTGACAGCTGGAAGATCAGTAAAGAATTATCATTTGATGCAGATTCCTGTGGTGACTTCGGTATAAAAAGTACATATTATTATGAATATTTATATCTCAAAGTTCTCACTAGTGTTTATACATATAGATATCTTTTTCGGTCGTGTTCAGACACTGACAATGGGGATAGTCAAAAATCTAAAACTCATGTAGAGGGCTATGGAGCAAGACTTTGAAGGATAACATTCGTAACGAGGTCATCCTACAAGGAACTAAAGCTACCAACATAGCTCGCAGAACAAGTAAGCTGAAGTGCTAATGAGCTGTCCACATCTATTGAAGGAGCAAGTCCTAGAGTGGATACCGCGAGAAGGCAGAAGAATGGTCCTAACCAGATGGACTGACAACCTGTAAAAGGTGGCTGGGACAGACTGGATGCGTAAGGTGGAGAATCGGGAGCAATGGCGCACATAGAGAGAAGGCACATAATTGTTTGATGATTGATATAATATACTAAATGAGATATATGAGTATACATTATGTATGTAAGTTTTGGGTTCCAATTATTATAGATAACCAGTTTATATTGTAACTGTAGGGTACATAAAAACTTCAACCAACCTGAGAATTTCCGTCAAGTCTTCTCAGCAGGACATCGATGACCCTCACCCCATCGTATTCGTAGATGAAGAGGAAGTGTAGCACAGTTCTCAACAGCCCCCATCTTGTTACACACCGGAGCAACAGTTCCAAGTACGCCATTGCAGCTGTCTGCTCGTTCACACCACTCTGCAATGCGCCCCTTTTCGTCTACGATGCGTACTGCGTTAGTAGGCTTTATTGCGTAGTAGGGAATCGAGCGGTTGAGTGACAGTTTTGGGGGGAAAAATTATGACAGCTATTTTTTTTTAAAGTGACATCTAAATTAAGTTTTTAATTGGTCTGATAAAGTATTTATCGATATGATTTCATATCTAGTGTTAGAGAATATGAGTTAAATACCACAAATTGTTGTTAATTTCTTGTGCAATAAAAATGTGGGTTAAAAACGAATAAACAAGTGTTAGGTATTACTGAATTGCAAGTCTAATTGTGAAGCATTAATCGACTCATTGCTGCGACAAAACGTTCTATGGTTGCAAGAAGAAAAAGTATATTTAATTTTAAATGTGTTACTGTTCAAATATCAAGTTAACAAACAATCAACATTTGTGATAATTTGTAACTAGACGGTGGTGGAGTAGAATAGGGCCACTCCATCTCTTCCCGTGGTTGTCGTAGAAGGCGACTCAGAGATAGGGCTGTTCTCCATCGGACAGAAAATATACAGCCCATAGCGATATGGGCACGCCGTAATAGCGGCGGTAAGACCCATCATGGAGGAATGGCTAGAGAGGCCACACGGCAGCCTCTCGTACCGGCTGACGCAGGTGATTACCGGACACGGGTGTTTCGGGAGTTACCTGTGTCGGATCCGGAAGGAGCCAACGTCCAAGTGCCATCACTGTGATGCGAGCGAGGACACAGAGCTGCACACGCTGACCGAGTGCCCGGCGTGGGACACGCCGAGGCGGGTCCTAGTGGCGGCTCTAGGGGTGGGAGTCCTCACACTCGTCACATTGCTCACAGCGATGGTACGATGCGCAAACGCTTGGGGTGCGGCCGCCTCCTTCTGCGAGCAAGTAATGCTCGAGAAGGAGGCGGCCGGTCGGGTCCGGACCAGACTCCGGGCCCGGGAAGCCCGTGCAGAGCGAAGGCGAACCGGACGTCGGAGGTCGCAGAACGACCTCCGTCCTCCATGAGCGCTGGCCTGGGGGTGACCGGTGGAGCCGCCTGTCACCCTAGCAGAAGCAGGCCGCGGCGGCGGCGCAAAGTGCGCCTCCCCGTAACCGGGGCTAGATGGGGACATTTTGGTCCCCACAACCCGAAGGGGGCCATCTCGAAAGAGATGGTCCTGGGTCTGTCGGGGTGCGAGTGATATGCTTTTGGCAATCTCACCTCCGGCAACCAAGGACCCAAGATGGCGTGCGTTTTAGTCGGTTCGAGTCCGACATAATCACCTCCACCGGCTCTGTGGAGGTGGTATCCGAGGGGATTTATCGCACGATAAAAAAAAAAAAAAAAAAAAGCCCATAGCGATATGCTCGCCCCAATAAGTGCGATTGAAAATCATATTTGGCGAAATGTGGGCGTTAATACACCTTTGCCTACCCTTTCGGGGATTTACAAGGCCCAAGCGAACTTAACTTGCAAGCCGATATATCTACTGATTAACGGATTTCTGGCGAAAGCGTCCCTCAAGTTCTGCGGTGAAGTACGAAATTTAACTAGGCATTCAATCATGCGTTTCCATGTAGCGCAAATATGGCTTCATCATGCCTGATGGTAAGCTGTTAACGAGGTCTTAACAGGATGACCATTATGGATGTTAACAATGATCAATGCGAAAATGATGGTGAAATTAGTTCATTTCATACATTCAGAGAAATTGTTAGCATATGAATTATTCGAACGATAATGTTAAGACTAAGAATAATGACATAGGAGTAGTAAGGAGACACTGACAGGACTTAATTCCAATCTGTATGGCCACATAGGCGGCTTAAGGTACGAGTTTGTAGTCGACCGCATACAGCAGCAGCAGGCGAGGTATCGTTGCAACACTGGTTCCTTCATTATCCTATGAAATAAGGACGACGACTACGTGTCACTAGCTGCGGTAGCTAATGTAGCTATATACAGGGTGAAAGATATTCATGCCCCTTGAAGGGGAAGTACTCAAAATACTGGATAGAGAATTTCACTCAAAGGAAACATTCCTTTATTTTTATAAAGAATTTAATTGAATTCAAAGATTTTCAAAAACACGCTTGACACACCCGGTAATCGAACAGACTAAAACTCAAAAGAATTACACCCTGTATTTTTAAGGCTTCAATCGACAGTGGCAATCATAAGGAAGGATCAAACCTGTCTAGCAAATATGGTAAATTAAGTGAAAGAAATTCTATGAAATCTAAACTTAAATCATTGAACGCAGTTTTTGCTTTTTTTTAATAAATGAATATTATCTTTGAGTGAAATTTTCTGTCTCCAGTATTTCGTGTACTTCCTGTCCAGGGTGCATGAAAATCTTCCACCCTGTATATTCATAGAAATACATTGAAACCAGAATAACAGCGACACATTTTATGCTGCTGCTGTCTGAACTCGACTCAAACTGCACCTTTACTATCATCTTATAAAACATTGCAGTTAGATAAAATATTTGCTAATACCTGCTAGTCTGCAATTAAACTACATAATAGAAAGAATTGGCAATGTTAACAGCTTACCATCTGGTAGGTTGTATAATTGTTTAAAATTCTTTGTAGTATGTGATGCCTAGTTTGATTAGAGCATATTCGCTCACCAGTTAGAGTAGGCACTAGGCAAAGAATAAACAAAGAGAGGAGCATCACACAGAGTATACACTGAGACAGCACGAATGCACAGCGTACATTAAGACTGCCTTCAAATTAGGCGCAAAAAGTGGTGCGTTGTCGCGCCACTCCTAACAAATTCGCCAGTGGCTGTCGAGTAGCGTTTCTAAAATTCTATGAAAATTGAGGAGTGGCGCGACAACGTGACACTTCTTGTGTCTAACTTGAAGGCAGTCTAAGCACAGCTGTCTCAGTGTATACTCTGTGTGATGCTCCTTCCTGTGTTTATTCTTTCTAATTTGAAGGCAGCTTTAGACGGCCACTACAGTGATGATGTCAGGACAGGCCTGAGCCACAGTGCCTCGAGCACGAAAAATGATCGAATTCGTAACGTAAAGGTATCGAGACAGCGGAGCATTGTGATTGATAGGCTTCACACACACACACTGATTCATAGTACGCAGACTTTCTATTACAATACTCCGCCCTCTTAATATATTTAAGTTACGAATTTGGTAATTTTTCGTGCTCGGGCACCGTTACTTAGACCACCTTCTCTCTGCCTTTGCTCTGTTGTGCTAAGTATTCAATACTCTTTAATACCAGCAGCCGCAACATGGCGGGCAAGAATCGAGTCTCTCGAGCATTTCAAAGAGACTCCAGAGCCATACAGTTCCGTACTATGGGACTAGGACATCACACGTGCAACCGAACAAAGTGGAACCCTAACTCAACAACAAATCAATATAACCTCCACCAACCAACTTCACACGTCACACAACTCCGCATATTGGAATATATATTATATACTTATGTATGGGTATCGAATGTATCGATGAATCGAATTGTCGTCGGCAATGAATCGATTAATGGATGATGTTACCGTCACTTAACCGCTTATCGGTATGGCCACACCGGTGCAGTCCCGCGCGTGCAATGAAAGCCCACTGACGTGATGTTACATAACATCATGTCGCACAAATACAAAATATTGTAACACATTAAAAAAAGAATCGAAGATACTTTCAAAAAACGAACACGAAGGAATAAAAAATTGTAATCTGTATCTCCGTATTTTTTTAATGTGAAAGGGTAAGAAAGTGTATTATTTTGTTTTTAATCTGTTCTATATTTAAATCTTCAGTTTCTTTAGTAAGTATGACCAATCAGAAAACAACTAATACACTTTCAAAGTTAAAAAGAAACGAAGCCGACTGCTATTTTCTGTTGTAAATATAGAAAGATTTGTGTTATAAATAGAATTTTATTCATTCTTTTTATTAAGGAAGAAATATTAGAACTGAATATAGCAGCCTGCTATAAACTCAAACATGTTTTGTTAATGTTCGTCTACATCCATCACACTTCATGGTAAATATATTTCATAAATAATACTATAATAATATAACCTGTCTGAATGCCATCCATGGAACCCATGTTACTGAACGATTTCGATCAAAACCAATGACTTTACCCAAAATATTATCAATCTATTACATAGGCAGAATGCTCCTGAAAGTATCCATATTAATATTAAAAATGCGAAAGTAACTCTGTCTGTCTGCCTGTACACTTTCACGCCTAAACCACTGAACCGATTTTGATGAAATTTGAAATAGGGGTAGATTAGACCTTGAGAAAGGACATGGGCTATGTTTGGTCGCGATAATCGACATCCACGCGGGCGGAACCGCGGGCAAAAGCTAGTTAATTATAAGAATACTTCTATGGCGGGTATGTTTGTGGTGAATGTGGATATACTCCACAGACAATGGCCCATCTGTTGACATGTGCTAAATGCATAGGCATGTGTATAGACACATGTACACCGCAGGACCTTATGTGCGCCTCCGAGAACACCATACAGGTGACAGTACACTGGGAGAGGATAATTTGAAGGCCGAGGCGCCATCGCCACGATAGAAGAAGATGGCCGGTATGACAGAGTAATGGCCATATTCTACGCCAAAATCTTCGAGATATGAATCTTATCTTACATCCGAGCCCATAGATGTGCTAATTGACGGACGAACCTCTAGCGCAAATGTTCCTTTCGGGATTAGGGAATCAGACAACAGTCACTCCGGTAAAAAGGAAAAGAAGACTAAGCTCCAAAGTATAAACTTCAGATTCAATTGGGACTATCTTGATGATAATATCTAAATCCAAACTGATATGTACCAGCGTAACATGCCTAAAATAGTTGCACCCAGGAACATTCTTTTTATGTAATAGATAATGTCGTCATAAAGTCACACGACATTATACAGGGTATATTATGTCATGTGGTTTTATATGTATAATAAATATGTATATCTCTGGCCAAGCTAAACAAATTAATCCGCGCACACGTTAATACTCAAAATAACACACAACAAAAAAATAATTACTAAAATACTCACAAAATATCCAACTGTACATTAAATAAATAATACCATGTATAAACCATTTCATATCAATAGATACTTATTAATACATCAATGACACATTAAAATATTAAGTGTCTTTCATATATTACAATAATAATATGGTCATAGGCATTTAATATTATTGTAAAAATGAAGTGCTTCAAAATTTATGAGACGACAAATATTAAGAAAATGTTTAAAGGAAAGGACAGCTATACGTTTCTTATATGCTCACCTGCCAGTACTGAAACAAATACTAAACAGTTAGTTATCTATACTATAAATGCGAAAGTCTGTCTGTTTGTTAGCTGCTCATGACTAAACGTATGAACCGATCGCAATACAATTTGAACCCAGAGTATCAATTCAAGTTACCGTCCACGTATTGTGGTTATGTCGTACGTAGGCTACATGTGTACATGAAAATACGGATAAAAAATAATTTTAATTTTGTATAAAAATATTTATGATCATTCATAAAAATATATAATCCATTTATAGAAAATCGACTTCAAACAAAAATTAAGTTGTATTTATACAATAAAAATCGTTTGCCCTCTATGTATTACTAACATTTGATGTGATTGTGATCATCCATTTTTTGGGTGAATTGTCGTGCATATGCTCATGAAAGTTCCTAACAAAAGTGATGTTACGCATACCGGGCATTTGCTGGTTAAAGAGAACAATACATGTTCTTCAATCATGCAATGCAATATTTTCACTTTAGTCAAAATGCACATTCAATTTAATCATAAATTTCAAAATTACGTTCTAAGTCATGTTTTATTCGTGGTCAGATTTGGAGTTGGGAGTCATTCTGTGGAGTTACAATAAATTCGCATTAAATGAACAAGAAAAAGTGAACACTCTGTTTAGAATAAACTCCACAAGGTTGTTTGTCAGCTGGATTCATGGCAATTTAAGTACATTGTTTACCTCTTTTAGTGTTTAGGGTCTAATTTTCATCATCAACAATTTTAAATTAGATCTATTTAATTTAAATAAAACTAGGCGTTCAGATTTTAATAAGAAATTGAAGGCCCGACCGGGTTTCTAGCTATACCTATGTATTTCAACAAACCATTATTTTTTATGCCACAAATGTTAATTTTTTCCATTATAAAATTGTTAGATAAAATTCACAATAAACACTTGAATACTTATAACCCATACAATAAACGTGAACTAACAAAAAACAAGAATTAAACCATTACTTAGTTGGTCATTACTTTGATAGTCCACCTTTTGTAAATATATAATTTTACAACATTGTAAACAACGAAACAACTTTTGCATACACCCAGTCTACAAAGTACACATGTAACAAAACGTCACACACAATCAATATCCACATCTCTTTAACCTGCCACCACCTAGCTAATATTTACCTGTAGCAGCGCTGGGCCCATTACTGGGACGAGAAATCCTTGGTACAGCAGGTCAAGTAGGTGCTTCTTTATAGATGGGTGGGCGACCTGCCGGGAAAATATGGATGTATGTAATAGGTTCATTTAACGTCCACGAGTTTACCTCTGATGTTAAGAGGTTGTACCGACAAATGGGATGGTATGTACTCACACCTATATTTACCAGAACACCTATGACTACTGACTACAGAGTACTGTCAATATCTTGGAGATTAAAGCTAACTTCTATTAGAGTATTCGTATTTATTTAGAGAACGTATTTTACAAAATTTTATGAAAGAATTAAGATGTTGCTAATATTAAAACTTATCAACAACTTTTCGTATACTTTATGTTTTGTTTAATATTTCACTTTTTTTTTCTTGCGGAAATCCCCTCGGATACCCGGATCCGGAAGGGGAGATTATGTCGGGCTCGAACCAACTAAAACCGCACGCCGCCTGTGGATCGTGGTGCTAGGCCGGAGGTGAGGTTGTCATCGACATATCCCTCGCACCCAGGGCCATCTCTTACGGACAAGTCCTCCTCGGGAGGGGGGACAACGGTGTCCCCAACTCGCCCCCGGAATGGGGAGGCGCGCTTCTGAGCGCGCCGTCACCGTGTGTTTAATTTTTCACTATGATACGTTGAGTTTTATGGTTTGAAAACTGGAAAAGTATCAAATACCTGAGCAACAGCGTTACAGAACTCCAAAGAATCGATGAACAGCGTCAACTTATGTACTTGGTTCACATCATCAGGCGTTAGGCGGTAGATTCTTTCGTCTATAGTACGCGGCAGAAGAGAGTAAAGACCACTGAGACCTGCAAAGAAAAAATCTATTGTCTATCATAAGGGATTATTTCATTTCGTGCGAAACATCATCATTATTCGAACGCTGACCCGGGTGCATCAAAAACTTGCACATTGGAGCCTGTGGTTAAGTAGCCTTCTCTTTCTTCTGCTTTCATTTGGTTTATTTTAAATTTTCCGAGAACGACTGCCGTCTGACCCCAAGAGAAAAGCTTTCGTCAGTTGTACGTTGGTCAATCAGTAGGTGAACCGGCTTGCAGGTAAAGTTGTATTGGCCCAGAAGAAGTTTGTGCAAGGTACCCTCTTATTTTGTGAGACTATTTCGTACACATATCCATAATATGCAATATACTGTAAGTTATAGTGACAGTATCGAGCTAATACCATCAAATCACTGGAAAAATTATTTGTTATTTTAGTATATTTAGTTAAGCATACCTGTTGCTAACACTGGACAAGTGTTCCCAGATAACATGAACTCGGCCAGCTCTGGACATCTGGCGGACATCTTAGCGCATAGAAGCAAGGCATCTCTTGCCGTTGACCCTGTACTGCCTTCTCGGTGGACGGACGATAGTAGAAGACGGACTATGATGAACCTAAAACAATGTACGTAAATTGATAAAGCTTGAAATCTCTGATCTGTACGTACCCAGTTTGAAAGCGTTGATAGCTTATTGGTAAATAGTCGGCTTTACGATCATGAAACCCCAAGTTCGAATCCTTACCATTACACAATTGACATGAAACCACTCTTAACACTTAGCCACTTAACCCCTCCAGGTTAAAGAGAATACTAGTAATTTCTTTAACTAATATTTTATAAAATACAGTATAAGTATCTTAAAATACTAAAATATGTAAAATACGTACCAATACTTGTATAAGTAACGTAAATAAAAGAAAACTTACTCGGCATGTGATCCTTTCGGCGTGTGCGTGGTCAAGAAAAAGAGATCTATAAACTTCATGTTCTGCATTAGCGCCACACATAACTGATTGAGTACCGTTACTAGTTCAGCTGGAAAAGAGACAATAAAATAGTGTTTTACACTCGTATATTAATTTTTCAGTTTTTTCATTTAATAATTATACTGTATTCCTCTCAAAGATTTTATTGATCAACTAGCTGTCCAACTCGGTTCCATTGAGGAACATTAATTACCTACGGAACAAGATAAAGGGCTTTTTTCAATAATATAACCTTTTTTTTGTTAATATTTAGTAATACTAATCCATACTAATATTATAAATGCGAAAGTAACTTTGTCTGTCTGTATGTTACGCTTTCACGACTAAACCACTGAACCGATTTTGATAAAATTTGGTATAGGGGTAGATTAGACCTTGAGAAAGGATACAGGCTATGTTTGGTCGCGATAACCGACATCTAAGCGGGCGGAGCCGCGGGCAAAAGCTAGCTTAGTTATAACCTTTACGGAAGTGCAAACAATAGGATGATAAAGTTTTACGGTAATCAGATAAACGCCACAGCAGCGCACGAACCACACAAATAATGCATTATATGTTTTTATTTATTATCAAAATCAATTAGGTAATTATTGCAATTTATTATTTTTATTTCACCATATACGCATTCTACGTTTGCATACTAAAAAAGCAATAGAATATTTCGAATATCGCCCTGAACAAGAATAGACATTTTAAATCATAAAAAATGCAATAAAAATTTTGAGACGTCTATTATACTGGTAAGTAACCCTGTTTTTATCACTTATTCAAAAGTGCATAACCTTGATAACAATGAAGGTGAGTTTCTCAGTAACTTCCTTTATTATAATGGAGTAATACAGTTGTCTGAATAATTTGTTAGGGCATTGATTATCACTTATAATTATAATAAATCCTACAAAACAGAAACGCTTCTCTTTTTCCATTTGAGGAATCGCCTAATGTTCTGTTGATGTAAGCGTGATTCACAGTATTTTCCACGTTTGTTACTGAGACATTAGAAGGGACAGATAAGTGCTAGTTTTCTGGGATCAATAATGTTTGTAAACTAACTTTTACTGACTTATTTTTTAGACTACATCATTCACTTGGAAGCCAGCGAATTCTCAATCTTATATTAATAACGTTAGGGATTTGATTTACTTTGCACTTGTATGCACTTACTCTCAACATTAGGCGGTGGTAACTCATTTCTGAAACCGCTGAGCAGCTTGAGCAGCGGCCTCAATAACGGTTCTGCAGCTATCACCTGTAAAATAAGATTAATAAATACCCTGTCACAATCATAACCCTCCTTTGGCTTTGCCGTAGTCGGGTAAAAATTACATTTACACCTATAGATTGAGCTAAAAAATACATTAGTCGTCTTATGAGCGTTTGTATTCTTGGAGCACTTGAAGCCCGGGGTCCGCATTTCCACTTTTCTCCGCTTCGTTCCTACTTTTCAGCATAATGATTCAGTGAGAGCACAACACGCATGTCACGTTTTACGTTAGTATAGAAGTAAAAGTAAATTCGTCCAACCTCATCTTCACGTTTGGAAACTGACGGGAATACAGATTTGTGTCAGATGGCAGTCACTTCCAAAAGCTAAAATAAGGTTATCTCTGGAAAGGAGAAGTAAAAGAGTGGACCCGGGCTTCTAAATGCAGGCTTTTAGATGCAAATGCATCTTTCTTCATTCTTCCTCAGTCTAGAGATAACTTCCAAGTTCAGGTATTTAATTAAAAAAAAAAAAAATAACAAGTTTTATTACATGTGTGATACACGAGTATAAATATAGACGATAACATACTTGCGTACTATAATGGCTGATAAGATGCCCAAACAGCTTGAGTTGTTCCAAACGCACGACATTTTCGTATCTGTAACAATAAAAAGTGTAAAAATAAAAAAAAGAGTGGGGATATAACGATATTCCCAGAAGTAACCCCAAATTATTAGTTGGCAAGATAATTTTTATGTTTCGTTGTTACACTATATCAGTTTGCGTAGCTCAAAAGGGAAAGAACAATCATCGTTAAGGTAGCAGCAGGCTTACCACAATTTATAAGACAGTTCAGTTTTTTTAGCGGTTGGGTAGAATAGGATCACCCCAGCTCTTTCTGTGGGTGGCGTAAAAGGCAACTATGGTATAGGGCTGTTCTCCATCCGGCAGTAAACATGCAGCCCATGACAAAGTGCCCGCTACACGGCAATAGGCTCGCCCCCTATTACGTGGGACCGAAAATTACAGTTTGCGAAACTTGGGTGTTAATATACCTCTGCTTATCCCTTCGGTAATTTACAGAGGTGATTATATGTATGTATGTTTCCGTTTCAGAGCAATCGCGGCTCTAGATAGCAGCCCAAAATATTTATTTCTCCTTTTTAGCTTTCCTCTTTTACTAACCCCTGCAGCATGCAAGAATTCATTTCATATGCCAACGTCAACTGCTTCCTATCGGTGGTATCAATATAAACATTATGGTAGACAAGTAGTAGACATCACATAACTAGAACACAGACTGTACTACACTGTACTTTATATAATAAATAATTAATTTCCGGAAGTGCCGGCCTAAGGTAAGTGTATTACTCTTTTATGATAATTTCTGTTGCATATCTTAAATGATACAATATTTAACTAAAAGTATGCAATAACTTTGAAAAATAGTAAAGTAAAATGCTATTAGTGTTCAAGAATCGTGACGAGTATTGTCTTATAACTAGACTAAAGAACGAGAAAACTATTATCCGACACCGCCGGGGCATAATAGAGTTTGTTCTACTCCAGTCCTTCACTGAATAAACAACTGAAAATCTCAGTAACGAACTTAGTGCAATCTTATCAAATAGGTAATTCTACATTTTTTATGTTATAAGAGATCTAAGTAACATCAATGATTTTAATGCTGTCATGATTCTAAAATGTTTACTCTTACAACTGATAATAATAGGTATAAGTATCTAGGGGTGCGCGTTCCGGAACCTTTACGCCTTACACCCTGGGCAAAGGAAACCGCAAAGCTTTTCTCTTTCCCAATTAGGATTAAACTTTGATAATTTGCAGTAGTTCGTCCTAACTAAACTCTACACAGTACAAAGACAATTTATTTTAAGAATATATGTCATTTGTAGTCATAGCTATGACCAGACGCTCATTCGTTGAATAATATTTGTGCTTATGTATTTTTATCTAGAACTGTACCTAACTATTGAGTATGCAACAACTCTGTAAATATTAGATACAAACGAGACAAGCACGATGTTGTTACTCATACTTTGTGCTCTATCTTTACAAATACACATTTACTATTGCAGGCAAATTGTTTGTCTACTTGCGAAGGTTACTGACTAAAAATATTACGAGAATAAAGGATGTATCGCAATGTATTCACATGCGTCTAGAGAGCTAGTTTCAAGTTTGACCCTGTGACGTAATCAATTAACAATGCAAGGAGAAATTCTTCATTATCCTTATCTCGTTAATCCTAGTGTTGTAAAGCCCTGTGCTGTATTTTGCGCGTGCACGCATGCAGGCGCCAGTTTCGTGGAAATAATAACATAATATGAGCTAATTCCATGGCGATAATTTGTACAAAATCGTGCAAAATATCCGTACACATTTGCACAACGTGCAATGGCGTCAGGTCTGCCCACTCGAATAGATTTTACTGCAGAAAGTGTCCTTGTTAGGCCCGAAAGAATTTTATTTATTATAGGGCATATATATCTTTAGTAATTGAATGTTACTCACGAGAGTTATTATACATAGTTAGTAGTCTCATTAAAATTGTCGAACAATAAATGTAATAAACATGAATCAAGACGGACGAATCTTGATTAAATTTATTGTTCATACATGTAGTACCTACTCAACACATAGGTACCTATTACAAACAATAATTAAACTTTAATTTACAGCGATTGTAACTCAACCGTAGTCATTATCGTTTTAAGTGTTCATTAACACTGAAATTCGTTAACGTCATTGAGGTGTACTTAATGAAGAGTAGGTATTTAACACACATGTAAGCTTTTTTCCGTACATTCATCCGCGTTTAAAAATGTTAGATTTTCCCCAAAAACTGGGCTATCAAATAGAAAAAAGACATTTTCAAACCGTTTTAGATGTTCGCGCGTTTAAACAGCCAAAACATTCTTCAGTTTATTATAATAGATATATAGGTATAAAAGATACCATGTATTGTGCATAATATACCAACGGAGTAAAGGTTATCATATTAAATGTTACACTGGATACTGTAATTGGTTAATTTACATCGACAAAAAGAAAATACAGTTTAAAAAAAAAGAAATGCGTTTTCGAACAGAAGTTACAAGTTATCTTATGAATTATGAAAACTTAATGAGATAACTTTCGCGTCATTATGGTCAATGAATATAATTTATTTGATTTATTCTATTACGTCGGGATCGAGCGTGCACGCTTTATGTATTTTGACATTGACAACGTAAACAATAACTTTGTGTTTTTAGCTTTAGGCACTTCTTTTCTAACACAACATAAACATAACATAAACTCACGCCTGTATTCCCCGAAGGGGTAGGCAGAGGTGCTAGCACCCACATTTCGCCAGTTTTTTACGTTTAGGTCCCAATGTAATAGGTGGCGAGCCTATTGCCATTAACCGTATAAACCTGCGATAAATACACACATAACTTCGAAAAGCATCGAATAGTCATTGGTGTGTGCCATGGTAAACCTGGGATCGAACCCGAGACCTCGTCTCAGCAGTCCATTACCCATACCACTAGGCTACTTCTTTTCTATGATATAGATATTTATAATGTCATATTTCAATTTGATATTAGTGCGGATAGCTGTTGCACAGGACTTTGTATAGGCGCTTAATTTAAGCAGGGGGCGGGTGGGTCCTGTACTCTGCCACCTAAGTGGTATATAAAAATAGAAAACACACACCACTAAGGTATTGAAACGATTATATTGCCATAAAAATTATCGATCTATACCATTGTTTGATAGTGCAACAGACAAGCTAACTACATACAAAATATAATTAATATCACAAGTAGAGCAAAACTAAAAACAATAACCGTTATCTAATGTCATTCACCGACTGATTAAAATGGTTCTGATAAGAATTTTCCGTAGCGAACCTAGCGCTAATTAATTTTACACAGGATTGTATAAAATAAAAATTATACCATCTCATGCCTGTGGTTCCGCTGCGTGGATGTCGATTATAGTTCTTGGACATATCTTTGGTTGTACTCAACCAATTGCCATTAAACATACGGCGCAACAAAATCCGATAAGTAGTTTTTGCGTCCTTTGTGAACAGACAAGAATTCCAAAAAAGCTGTAGCCTATGTTCATCGTGCGAATGTCGTTAACCGACTTCACATGATAAATATTACTAGAAGATTACATCTTTCTCAGAGTGTTTCGGCTACCTTATTGTCGGCACAGAAGTTTTGTGAAAAAGATTAAAATAACATCAGACGGACAGTTATTTTAGTTTTGATAGCTGTGCTTCCGCTTTTTTATAGTGGTTTAGTACAAAAAACGGGATTATGCATCCAGGCACACCTCGGGTAGCAAAGATTTAATTAGTATATTGTTTATTAGTTTGCACACACATAAGATCAGATTCGTTTCTACTCTCTTTCGTATTATATTCAACTAATTAATAAAAATAAATTAAAATTATTCGATATAATGTTGGTATTTTTTTTATTCCAATAAATAATGTGTGCAGGTTAAAGAGGTGGCCATATTGTTGTTCACGACTGATGAATATATATTTTTAAACAAAAAATATTTAAAAATTTAATATGCTAATTATTATATGAACGTATTCTCAATGTTTACTTCAACTTTTTGTTAAGCTTTCAAAAGATTATTAATATCTAGTAGCGCCAAAGATAATGAACGGATAAATGTAATAGATGAAGGCTTAGAATTTATACAAGTATACCTTGTATAGTAAACTATTCAAGGCGAAATGAACAATAAAACATATATTTACATAAATAACTAAGATGGCTAACATTAGGCTAATAGATACTTCGGCCATTAGACTAAATGGCAAACGAATCACGTCACGAAGGCCATCACCATCAATATAGTTAGTTTTTAAAATTATAACAGGATAAAGAGATCCGAAATAATAGGAGTTACAAGGAAACTGTCTGAGAAACTAGTAGCTCTACTTTTGTAAAAAGTATTTTGGTTTATCACATTTTTTATCAGGCGTGAGCTCTTCATAAAATTAGTCATTGTGATTAAAGAGTTTCATTTAAGGATAATTTCATTGAATCTGTCCAATTTCATTTAAAGTAAAGTCGGAACAATGTGTCTCTCAATGGTGCTTAAACGGCTGATTGGATCTGACTGAAATTTAGTACAGGAATAGTTTTTCTCATACAACTTAGGTGGCGGATAAGCACACGGCCCACCTGATGGAAAGTGGTTACCGTGGCGTATGGACGTATGCGACACCAGGTCCTCACTCATGCTGCCGACCCTGTAAGGACCTTGTGATGACATTCTTGAAGAACCATAACATAAACATACACTTTTAATCAGTTTTGTGCGCTATTTAGCAGGCAATTCGAGCAATTTCGAAGGATGAACTGTTTACAACAGTTTTGAAACGAAAGGCAAAGGCATTCACAGGGGTAAGCACTTATATAAAACTATCTACATACTCCATTTTCGAATAGTCCAGCTAGAAAGTATTAGATTAGATAGATGCTATCAGTAGCTACCAACGTGGTAACGTACTGATTATGACATGTACCAAGGTATTGTCAATTTGTTGATAAGCTTATACTTTAATGTTGTCACGTACGTCAGCCAGTTTACAGCCCATATCGATAGCACCACTTATCAAGAATTGCTCGTCCATTTTTTACTTTCACCATCACCATTTTAGGCTTTTAGGATTGTATCAGGTTGGATCAGAACCTTTTTCGGAGCCTGTGCACAGCCTAATTTTTCTCTTACTTTTTTTGGTCTATACGGCTTTATGGAAGTGACTGCTGTTGGACATTCCAACCCCAAGATGTAAGCCTGCGCCAGAACTTCGTCAATCAGTAATCCACGTACTGGCTTGTAGTGTCGGTAAGGTTGGCTTCAGCCTCTTTTTTTCTCGTGTGTTTCACTATTTTAATTCATGGGGGTTTTGCGCGCTTTAAAAAAGCAAGGGGTCAGAAGTAGCAGGAGGTAAGATTGTCAGAAATAATTATCTTTCGTACCCCGGCCGACTCAAGGCCATCTCTTTCAGGCTGACCGCCTTCGGGTGTGGGTACCACAGTGTCCCCATCTAGCCCCCGGGTATAGGGAGGCGTGTATTGCGCATCCGCTACCTCGGGATAGTCCCTTAGGCTTCTTTTTCTTTTTTTATCGTGCGAAAAATCCCCACGGATACCACCCCCCCGGAGTCAGTGGAGGTGGTTATGTCGGACTCGAACGGACTAGAACTCACGCCGTCTTTGGGTCTTTGGTTGACGGAGGTGAGAATGCAGGAAACATATCTCTTGCACCCCGGCTAGTCCCTTAGGCTTTGGACTTGACAAATGAGTAATTTTAGTACAAAGCAAAAGAGCTTTGACGTAGGTCTACCTTATCTCATTTACATGGCTGTTAATAGAGATTTACATTTTTATATTATGTATACTTAAGCTTGTAACGATGATAATAATAAATTGTATTGTATTAAATGATTCATACAGGAAAATTTAGCGATATCAACACAAAACTATCGGTCATGGGCCGTGAATACTTATTAATGTGATAAATTGCTGACTCGGGTTGGCCGAAGCAAGGAATGCCGGGCCAGATGGGGGTTCTCAGAGAGGGCGAACCTGCGATGTGAATGTGGAGTTACTCCACAGACAATGGCCCATCTGTTAACATGTGCTAAATGCCCATACACATGTACACCGCAGGACCTTATGTGCGCCTTCGAGAACGCCATACAGGTGGCAGCACACTGGGAGAAGATAATTTGAGGGCCGAGGCGCCATCGCCACGATAGAAGAAGAAAAATGTGATAGATTAGTACATCCACATACTGACGGCGGTATATCCGCGAAGAGCCAGAGGTGCATTTTCGCCAACTGTCCTTATATTTATACCACGTACTAGGAGGGTCAGCTGTTAGCCGTCAAAAGAAAATTCCTTTCAAATTTTTTTTAAATTTTTTATGGACTATAATTATTTGCTGTCCGACAGAACCCAATAAAAAATACATATATTAATAGGTACTTTTATCTTTGCACAATGCTACATTTTGTAGTGTCTCGTAAATGATACTACAAAATAACATGGTATGTGCAATTTATTAGGTGTCATCACCCCAGTGTTAATTCCAGTTAAATCCAAAGCTTGTTTTGGAGTCAAGACCCAGGCTCCAAAACAAACATTTTAGAACCTAGGGTCTGCTTTCCTAAGAGCTCGAGAGGAAAGAGCCATAGCCTCGTCCGTTATCAGCAGATTTCTTGGGACCTTCCAAGAGTTCACACACGTATTGTACAACGTGGAGTCTTTCTCCAACCTCTTGATCGCCAGTCATTACTACATTTTTTTTTAAATATTCCACAACATTCTACACAACGCTATCTAGACCCATGGTAAGCTTTTATAGCTTGTGTTATGGAATCTAGGAACATTCCTACACAATACACACAGAGTAACAAATAATCAAGTGTTTCAGTGACTCATTCCTATGCCGCACCACTAAGACCTGGAACTCCTTGCCAGCTCACGTGTTTCCTTCTTCCTACAGTCCCGGGTCCTTTAAGCGGGCCTGAAAAGGCATCTGATGAGGCCGTCAAGCTGAGTGCCACCACTGTTAACATGGTACATGTTTACGATGGTGAACCCCTTTCCGAGACTTTAGCTTAACATAAGGGGAGGTGAAGTCAAATTGACGTCGTGTCCTTTATTAAAAAAAAGAATAAATCAAACATACTTACTTCCCAGTACATACGGCCCACTCGTACAGTTTGTCCAACAGGTTTTCACTAAGCAAGTAGTCGAGGCAGGCGGCTGGACTTGTTGCCGTGTTGATCTCCCTCGCTCTGGCCTCAAGGACCAATAGTGTAGTTAGCTGTTCTAAATGGTTGACTACGCCTAGGACATCATCGTGAAGGTGTTGAGGCTGAAAGGTAAGGATGGATTGTTAATATTTTGTAATAATCTCATTGTGGTTCCGTCAGTCAGGGTCAGTGAAGCGGAAGCTTGAAGCACTACCTTTGCGCCAAGATATAGAGGGACAGGGAAGGAGCTAGGTATATAGAGCGTACAGCTCTATCTTTCTCCTCTAGATCGCAGTCTCACAACTTTCTCATCAATAGGAAGAACACAAAAAAAAGCAAATATGGCCTAAACCCACAATCTCACTACCGTGACTTCCAAATTGTCGGGCATGACACACCGACCAGTCTCAGTGACGATTCCGTCTTGGAAAGTTGAAATCCACATCGAACTTCGTCAAGAAATTGGAGAATTGGGCAATACAATAACAGCAATTACATTCACTCTTCATGGCATTAACTCTAAGCAAATACTAGTTATTTCGTTGCAGTCCTCCAGTAGCTTACTTATTTGTGTGGTATAATAACGCTTATTACTGATCCAGGTACCTGAGATTTAACTATGATGTCATGCGCCTGTTGCCAGTGTTTGCAGAAGGAGTTGTAGCAGGCGTGAGGTTCGTAGTCGTGGCGGGGATCGAGTGAGCGCGACAGTTGCCGGGCGAACGAGAGGCTCGTGGTGCGGAGCCAACTCATGTTGCTGCTTTATTTGTGGATCATCTGTAAAAGAGAGCTTATTAGGGCATTTGATACAGTAAGGAAAGGGAATGGGAAGAAAAAAGGGATGGCGATAGGTATAGATCCATTCGTGTTTCTGGCTCAGAAAACGAACGCAGAAAAATAGGTATTGGAATTAGAATTCTTGTTCAAACTCTGCGATCTGTCTGTCGTTCATATTGTAAAAGGAAAATAATTCCAATACTACGCGTGTTGAACGATATAGAGATCGGTGGATTTACACTTTCTTTCCATTATAATAATTATATTGCTTTTTTGGTTGAACGCAATCATAAACAATTCTATCGTGAGAGAACGTACATTATTATCGTCCAATTTCGTTTCTTTTGAGCTGCTCGCAAGAAGCAGGAGAGTGGTCTTATATCCACACGTTATCTTTATGTTCATCCACTCAAGCAACTCAAGCATTTACTTATCATGACCGTTTCACCTTAGTGAGGATGAACTTGCCTTGGAGCATTTCCTTTCATCAGGAAATGAAAACTCTATCTACGTAAAACATAAAACGTTTCGCCGAATTGTATACATGTAGGTACGCGAATAACTTCCGAAAGCAAACGATAGCAGCGAATTGGATAAACCGTTTTTTTTGCATACTTCGGGACAATTTTTGTATGAGATTGTTTTTGGAAAGTATACGGGTAAGGTGTTATAATTGCACCGGGGCGAAGTTAGTCAGTCGTTCCTATAATATACGCACAGTTATGGCAGGATCCGAACAACTGCTTATGTCTGATATCTACCATTAGAACGTGGAACGTGGATGAACGTTTAGGCGGCTTAGGTAAACATACAGTCAGTAGTAGATAGCTAATACGACGGACGTAGTAGGTCGGATCCTGCTGCCTGGATGGCTGGCTATGCTGCTTTACCCATGATTATGCCAGAGATCCTCGCCATATCCTGAGTGTTAGGTGAGCTGAGCAACGTCGTTATCACAAGTAACAACACGACACATCGGCGGCGGCTGTAGGCATGGGCGATTGGGCATAGCATCCAATGCCATACTATGTTTTTGGTTCCTACCTTACATGGAATATAGTGGTATTTTCAGAAACAACTTGACAATTGTGAAAGTTTTTATTGAGTAATTAGTGTAGTACAAAAATAAAATTTGCGTGTGGTGTATTGATTGCGGTAGCACATTCGTTGACACGGTGCGTAAACATAAACACTCTAATTAAAAACATTGAAAAATGACGGCCGTGAGTTTTTATTGCATTTTCTTGGAGCTAACGTGTTGTTGTGCGAACTTGGCAGTGAACATAACTGGAGGTAGTGAGGTTTGCGAAGTAATAATGATTTAGGAATTGATTTGACCTATGTTGTAGCACGTCATTACTTCTATTATGTAGGTATAGCTTGGTTTAACGAGTTATTTGCTTTGTGAATAATGCAGTGCACTTAACGATGGTACGAGGGTCAAACTGAAAGTTCTTAGAACTGGCCACTTATAAACAATATAATAAAAAAATAATTCTAAAATTTGAAAATAGAACTCTTTGCCAATATTACTGAGTATATATTTCATTCATTTATCATTTGTTTTACGATTTGGCGGCAAATTGAAAATTGTCTGTGTCACGTTAACATGAATTTAACACGAGAAAATTTTCGTGCAATGATTTTTTATGACTTTCGATGTCATTTAAGTCAACAAGAAAGTTATGATAGACTACGATTGGCCTTTCAAGATGAAGCTCCATCTCGTGCGACTGTTTACAACTGGTTTAATGAGTTTAAACGTGGTCGCACTAATCTCACTGATGATTTACGTGAGGGACGGCCTTCTACGGCGACGACTGAAAATAACATCTGTGTTGTGCGGCGTATGATAGAGACTGACAAAAGAGTGACCTATCAGCAGATTCGGACAAGCTTAGGCATCGGTATGAGTCAAGTGCACAAATTCCTTTACGAACATTTAGCGGTCAGGAAGCTTTGCGCCCGGTGGATACCTCATAATTTGACTGAGGCTCAAAAACTCCATCGTGTGGATTGGTGCCGTAAAATGATTGAAAGATTTAACGGAGGTGACTCTAATGCTGTGTTCGACATACTAACAGGTGACGAAAGCTGGATTTACTGTTATGATCCTGAAACCAAAAGACAATCTGCTCAGTGGGTGTTTCCTTTCGAGGAGTTGCCAACTAAAGTGAAGAGAGATCGAAGTGCGGGAAAAAAAATGGTGGCCTCGTTCTTTGGAAGGATAAGTCATTTCGCAACAATTGTGTTAGAGGATCAAAAAACAGTTTCTGCAGAATGGTACACTACCAATTGTTTGCCACTTGTCTTGGAAAAAGTTCGAGAGAAACGACCTCGCAGTAGGATCCTCCTTCACCACGACAACGCCTCGTCGCACACCGCCAAGCAAACGATCGACTATTTGGCGACATCAAACGTTGAATTACTGGGTCACCCGCCGTATAGCCCGGACCTCGCGCCTTGTGATTTTTATTTATTTCCAAAAATTAAAGAAAAACTTAAAGGAAAGCGGTTTATGAATGCTGAAGAAGCGGTGGCTGCGTATCGCGATGCCATTGAAGAGACCCCTAAGGACGAGTGGGCAAAGTGCTTTTCCCAGTGGTTCCATCGCATGCAGCGGTGTATGGACGTGAACGGACAATATTTTGAAAAGATATAATAAAACTAATAACTGGCTAATGTAATCAGTTTTTGATTTTCTAAGAACTTTCAGTTTGACCCTCGTATCTTCCTGTTTCAACTGCATTATTCTTAAGAATGAGGGCAACTTGAATCTGCCTAATGCAATAAAGTATTTTTCAATACGACGCCTTAGATGGCGATAGAAAAGAAGGCTAAATAATGGAATAACATGACGAGGTTCCTGCCTACACCTTCAGACCCAAGCCAACCTTACATACAAGTCCGTGCACCAGCAGAAGCAGGCCACGGCGACGGCGCGCTGAGAAGCGCGGCTCCCAATTCCGGGGGCACAACGGATGAGGCTCTAGTGCAGACATTCCTCTCAGGGTTGGTTGGGATACCCCCTTCCGGCTCCGGCAGCGGGGGTAACCGAGGCGATTTCCGCACGAAATAAAAAAAAAAGTCCGTGCACCAGCTAAACAATGGACCAGGTTCTAGTGCAGACATTCCTCTCAGGGTTGGTTGGCCAGAAGGTAGTCGGTCCGGAAAAAGAGGACATGCCAAACCAAAATTCTGAGGATACCTGGCTCGGCAGTGCATACTTTTGGCAATCTCTATGAGGAAGATGATGAATGTAACAACTTCCCGCTTCAACCACATACGAAACAACGTTTCGTAACCAGTTTCGAAAGAAGAAATATGGTTTCGATAAAAGAATACTATTTCTTCTATACTTTGACATTTCATTGCCATGGAGTGTCAGTGGGCAAGAAACTGTTTGATTTACGTTCATCAAAGATTTTCTTTAGAGTTTCGAGAGAAGAAAGATTATTCTTCTTTCGAAACGTGGTTTCGTATGAGGTCGAAGCAACATTGCCTTAGCATTAACTATAGCATTTGAGTGTTATCATAACAAAAGTATGCAATATTTATCACAATATGGCAACTGATCTCTTGAATTATCTAATCTGTGGTTTCACTTATTGATTATAAATTATATTTGTAAACCATGTGGTGTAATAGGGCAAATTCTAATATTAAATATATGTGTACAGTCACGAACAGGAGGGAAACAGTAGTTCAGATGGCAGTTACTAGGCATATAAGCAAAACAACCAGAAAGTTATGGGGACCATGGGGTCTGTGGTTAAACCCTTGAGTTGAAACAACTGAGAACAATGTAAGATGAAGATGATCCTGTTAATAATTATGCAATAACTCATTCATGCACAATGTCATGATAAAAACAGTGACAGCATTATATAATATGGGATAGTGAAAATTTTAACAAGAAATGGCGGAATTTCTTTTTCTATAAAAACAACCTGTCTCTTAAAACTATCCTCAAGAACAATCTCTTCTAAAAATGTATTTAATATTGAATTGTTCATGGAACATAGTGAGGTAGAATATCTACTGTTACCTCAATTTCACACCATAACAAGGGACCAAGTTATATGGTGTGAATGTGAACATTGATGTACCTGTGTGTGAAATTGTAAACAATGCCGTTGTTAGAGAAACTTGCTTAGTATTCTCATTAGTAGGAGGCCAAAAATAATACATACTTGTTGTCATAAATAGATACTTAATACCTTTTTTTGGTGTGGAAATCACCTTGGATACCTGCCCCACCAAAGCCAGTAGGGGAGTTTATGTCAGACTCGAACCAACTAAAACCGCACGTCGACTGAGGGTTGTGGTGCTAGGCCAGAGGTGAGGTTGTTTTCGGCATATTGACCACTTGAAGCTGAGTACCAGTTTTTCACATAACAACCCACACAGGCACACAGGCATTTTTTAAGCAATAGAGTTGTCAAAACATATAACAAACTGCGAGAAGACGTAATATCTTCACAAAGTGTGAATCAATTCAAGAACAGACTTGACAAACATTTGTGAACGCAAGTTTAACCTGGTGAAGAATAGCAGGATGTAGGCATTATCAGTTGAATCAACTGCTGCCTGATTAATATACCGAGGAGGAAGAAATATTCTTCGCACCCCGGCTGACCCAAGAGATACTTAATACCAATAACTACCATCTAAGTTTTTATTTATGACTTATAATTGAAATTGATATTAAAAATTATATTGTAAACAAATAAAAATACCAAAACAGTTACATAATGAAGCATCATATTGTATCTTTAAAGAATGATTTTAATTCTAACAAACGGACTTTACATTTTTGAAATCTATATTTGTAATGTTTATCGGTGAACTTAATATTCAATGTTGAAACAACTGCATTATATTTCTCATTAAAATATGATCCGTTAAACATTTGTCCTTGCGTGTAAAAGACTTAGAATCTGATTTGTATTCATGCTAAGTACCAGAAGTGGGAAATGATAATGATTAGTATTATAGTAGCAGGCATTTATCTTGACCCCAAACATGTTAAAATTTGTACTTTATGTGGGCAGTACATGTTTTTGGGTACCTTTTGAGGATAGCATAAGGTGCTACAGAATAAAAATGAAGTATTTCTTTTCTAATTTGAAGGGTGAGGAAATTTAAGTTTCATTAAGTTTAATTTCCAATTGAAGGGTGAGGAAGTTTAATGTAAATTATTTTACAAACTAACTGCACCCACAATGGCTTAGATTTTGGTTTTTTATTGTTCACACAAGCCTTAAATATTTTTCGTAACTTAAAAGTACCCTTATTTCACACCATCTAGCAGTGAAAATTAAAAAATATCGAAGTTTAGCCAGACCCGCAGTTAGACTGGCAAAGCGGACCCCAGACTTCAAACTAAAAGCTTTGCATGTGACTGGGATTAACGCTAAGATGAAGAAGAAGATCAGTGAAAGTCACATCAATATCAGTAGCCAGTTCGGAGACCAGAACAAGCAGACAGGCAGACAAAAATTTAAAGACTGGTTTATGTTATAAGTACCATGTCAATAAAAAAAACCTGTAAAAATTTAATGTTACAAACATTTCAGTTTTATTTGTATTAAACTATTATAGAGATATTAGGAAACTGATAGTATAATACAGTAGGCAGTAGATAAATCAATCAGTATTAAATTCACGAAACAGGTACCTATATGATGACTATGATGAGCCTTGACATTATAAACTATTCCTATTACGGTATAGTAGTACATAAATACTATGAATTAATATATCGTAGTGGCTTTTACGACATTGCTTAATATTATAGTAGGAAGTAATACAAATATACTCACGGCAAACAAGATACTCGAGTCGGAAATAGATACAGCGAGGAACAAAATAAACCACAAAGTTACATGATACGCAATACACAACACTATTATATCACTTGCCACTACAGTAGCTTGTTCACAACACTCTTTATTATTTATGAAGATGATGCTCGTATAATTAATAACGCCATACGATATTGTTTAACTTAACACCAGCTAAATAAAAAACTACAAGTCGCAAAAAAGAATGCAATCCGTAGGACAACCATGCATGACATGAATGACAGCTAGGCTAGTGATGGGCTTGTTTTAGAACACCAACTAAACTCGTAAAGTTACCATAAGAAAAATACATTTAGTCGATTTTTTCAATGCAATCGATGGGAAAGCAATGTGACAAATCGAATGTTTTTAAAATTCGATTCGGCTTGATTGTGTCATCCCAGCAGTGCATGACGGATTCATTACCACGGCATTGACAGCTCATAGAATGTCAAAAGGCATTAGGAGTTTGGGCCTTTCGCACGAAAGCCTGCAGAGGCCGCTAGTGAGGTAGGGTGCCATCTGACATTTGACAGTAAAATTGTCACTCAGCGTTCAGTTGACGTTCAGTATTGTTTGAATTTTATCATATAATTAACTATTAATTTCCGTGCCGCTTATCCTCTCAATATCTCAAACTGTGCTTATACGCTTTCTAAATTGTATCTGCCTGTTTGCTCTGCAATTTTTACTTTGAAAATGCCGTTCATTGAATGTTGTGTACCGTCGTGTCGGAAGACCAAGTACGATGAAACTTTGTATCGATTACCTCGAAATGAAACATTACAACGCAAGTGGCTCAATCAGCTCGCACCATATTGCCCAGGACTTGTACAGTTGACTTAGAGAAAGGAAGATTTGTTCAAGACAATTTGAACCAAAATGTCTCATTGGCAAGAAAAGACTTTATAATGCTAGGCATGCCAGGTTAGTTGTTTGAATAACCTATACAACTCACTAGAGTTAGGTAGGTACTAACCTACCTCTTGTAATAATACTTTTTACAATTTTTGTATTGTTGGCTTGTCACAAATTAAAGCACTGATTGTTATAATTGTTAAATTTCAGTTGAAACTGATCACACTTGTGTGAAAATGTCAACAATGTTAGATCACACATATTGCAAGAGGCCGTCATCGAGTGATTCTTACCCACAACCTGCAAAAATTCCCAAAATAACAAATGTTTCAGAACAAGACTGTACCTTGCCCTCTACATCAGTATGTATGCTCTATTCACTTCTTGTCGTTATTATATATATATGAATGAATTCCGAGACTTTGCCTTTAGCTTAACATCAGGCGAGGTGAAGTCAAATTAGTAACAGTATAAAAAAAAAGTTTTTGGTTAATTTTTCGTTACGTCGTTACCTCGTTAAGCTACATGCAAAGTCTGGAAAAAAGGGTCACTATCGTAAACATGTACCATGTTAACAGTGGTGACACTCAGCTTGACTGCCTGATCCATATACGGATGGCATCTTCATCTTATCAGCATATCTATGGTCTACCATAGGTAAAGTTGTTACTACTACTACCATTATACATGTTCGTATGGCGACCGGGACCGACGGCTTAACGTGCTTTCCGAGGCACGACTAGACCATACAAATATTTGCACTGAGCGAGGATCGAACCCGCGCCTCCTGCGTAGCGGCCGCGTTCACTACCGCCACGTCACGGAGGCTGTAGGTAAAGTGGTTACTACAACCAAAGATTCTTGATATTTATTTATCTTCAGTTTAACAATTACGATATGGATGTATTGTAATTAAAATAACATTAAAAAGCTGAATGGAGAAATTGCTTTACATGGATATTGTAAAGCAATTTCTCCTATAACCTCCCTAAATTAATGAGTTATCAAAAGCAGAACAATGATAGAATGTCTTGGAACATAAGTAAAATCACATAGAATAAATTGTTTATAATTTGTGCAATATTTGTACTACATTTATCAACGTACATAATATTACTGACATGAGATTGTTCATAAATTTTGATTGTTTTTATTATAACTTGTTAATCTTCTATTACATATTATCTTACTGCACTGCTTAAGGGTAATAATTATATATCTCTACCTACTAATCTCCGTCCCGTCCCATGTTGTGAAAGATATTCCAAGAGATTGCCTAGTGTGATAAGGCCACCAATTGACTCATTAAAGTGTGGTGAAATATTATATTACTAAAGCTAAACTTTTTTTCAGCTGTGAAGTCTAGAAGAGTGCGTTTGACAAGCAGTATTAAATGTTTGTCCCCAAAAGGCAGATTATTGAAAAAAATGAAAAAATGTCTGGGTTGAGCCCCTCCTAAATTGCTGTAATTACGGCATAGTGCTTAATTATGCACGCGAACTTCTTAGTCTTTATTTTTTGTTAAGGTTAATTATTTTGTTTTTAGTTTTTTTATATACTTTAATTATCTTAACACGAGACAAATGTACATTCGTCCATACTTAGTGTTAAGATATCACTTTTTGTAAATTGATGTCTGTAAAATGCTAGTGTGTTTCTTGCGCCGTTTCTTCTCCAAATATAGAATTAATAAAAAATAAACTATTGTTTCATTCTGTGTCTAGTACCAAATATAAAAATATAAATCATACAACACCCCAACATAGAATGGGCTATCGACTAACGACATCACTATTATCGATATCGATAATAGGTAAAAATATGAATATGGCCTGCCCTACACGCAGCTCATTTTTTTTTAATCTACGTCACGTCACGTCAATATGACATGATGGTATGCGATGCGGACTCGCTCCTTACGATTCAGTTTTTGTTCAGAGACTGTCTTATCTGTACGTAGTACATATCTTCTAATCTGTGATTCATTACTCCGAAGCCTTCCTTTCCTTCCACACCTTTGACTCATTGTTCTTGATAATATTGTATGTGTTTTTCTTTCTCGTACGGTAAATGGTGGTTATTATTCTCTTTGTTCTCCTCTGCCAAATATTATTTATATAAAACGTAGTGTATTGTAAGTCTATGGACTAGATCATAGGACTAGATCACAGGACTAGATAACTAGATAGGTATAATTAAAAAAAAATCTATAGGTAATCTTTATTTGTCAGCTGCTGTCAACGCTTTATCATGATTACTCAAGATCGTACATTTTAAATCAAAAATTGAATTGAATTGATCGTACATTTAAGTTCAGCAAATAAGATAAAATATACTCATAAGGATTACCGTAGATAGCGGGACATAATTTAATAGTTAAATAAACCTATACTTAGGTAAGCTTTAGGCATATAAAGACCCGCCGTTTTCAAAAACATGCAAAAAAGTAAAGGTCGCGCAATAAAAAGAAATCAAGAGGATAAATCTATAAAACAGCCGTCTCCAGAATCTCGACTCAGCCATTTATCATCACATGCAAGAGGAGAAAGACTGTCAAAACCAGAATGTAGGAAGAGTTCCACTAACAACCCTACTCCGATGGATTTCGAAAACTTTTTACCTTGGGTGTGTCGGGAGTTCGGAGTACCTCAAACTGTTTTAGTTATTCGTGCAAATGAAGGTAATTTTAGCTAGAGATAAATTTTCTTAAGGCAATACATATTATACCTAATCTTTTCCCTGTGTGGCACACCGGAGATCGGAGACAGGACGGATGATCTATCCGCGACTTCTGCGAACCACCTTTTCCATTGCCCCAACCCTCCCCTTGGGGCAATACTTAATTAGGTTGTTATTTATGTAGCTATCAGAACTCCATATTACAGGACGGGACCTAGGTCCTGTACCCTATTATATTATAGACTTATACAGCATGGAAAAATATTTATTTTACTTACAGCTTCGTAATCCCACTAAAACGGGTCATATATGCCAATAAAGAAGAGATTTTTTTTTATACAGGACACGTCAATTTGACTTCACCTGGCATCCGAGGCCTTCACCGACTCCAGGGATCACCTAAAAGTACTGTGGCTTGGTTTTTTCGGCTATATTAGGCGTGACTAGCGTCTGACTCAGCCTAAGTTTTGAACCAACCACTGACAGAGTTGTTCTGGTCACCCCTATAGGCTTCCATCTTGACCTAACGACTATTGACACACGAATAACGTGCCGTATAACGTAACGAGCACGAAAGCGTTTAGATGAAATACCACTGAGCGGTCACTCATCCTAATGGCAACCTCGCTAGATAGCTTAACTCACTGATCGTTTACCGGACAGTGCTTGTCTGCCACGTGAGGGGTATTCTAAAAAGTCATCGTAACTATTTTATAAAACTCCCACTACTGGTTACTAGCCTAACGTTCTCCACCTAGATAGTCGTATCTCCAGTTAAATATTGTTTGCATAGCATCATTTGGTTCTGCTGATGAGTACCTAGAGCTGCTAACGTTTTAGGAGGAGCAAAACATTGCAAATTGATTATAAAAATTGATTGTGGTGTAAAGAGTTAGTTCTTAAATGGCAAATAAATATTTCCAATATTAGTCATTTTAGAACCACTTAAGACGGTAGTTGTAATTGTAGGAGCGGTACTATTACACGTATTAAATCATGAATTATATTATGATATACACTTATTTCCATTCTAGAACAAGAAACGGAGTTTGGAAATGAAAAAGTTGTATCAAAGCGTTTGGATAATGACAAAGAGGAAGCAGAGAAAGACAATAGTAAATATCGAGATTTTGAAACAATATATTTACAGCAATCATTAAAGAAACATGACAGCGACGAAAGAGAATTTATTATCATAGAAGCTTATTACGACACTCAAAGCCAACTGGAACAGATATCGTTTGTACAATGCCGTGTCGGTATTCCGCGTAAAGTAATTCGAGCTATAAATCTTTGCTTGCCATTTCATTCAAAACTAAATCGTTTAAACATTTGTAAGGGAGGCTTAACTCCTCATGTCCTAAGCGAAATTGTCAAAATGCTACCGCATTCAAATATAACTATCATTTCTCTCGACGGTTCTTTCATCCCCCAGGGTCGCTACAATACACTTATCCAAGATGTTTCTCAATTGAGTTATTTATCTTTGAATAGATGCAGAATAGATGATGAAATTTGCAAAAAAATTGCAATGAATTTGGTTTTTGGAAAACCTGGCTCTAGCTCTCTTAACGTATTGGAATTAGCTTCAAATAATATTACCGATATTGGTGCGAAAGTTTTGGGAGAAATGCTTCGAACCAATCGTCGTCTATTACATCTCAACCTAGCAGGAAATAAAATTACTGACGTGGGTGGAATAGCTCTGATAAACTCTTTGATGGAATTTGACTTGACCGACAATGAAGTATCAGAGATGAAAAAGAGACGTTATAAAAATGCAGAGAAAAAATACCCACATTTAAGAGAAAGTCTAGAATCGGATCTCGTAGTACTTTACGAAGACGCTGACACATCTAAATTGAGTGATGATGTTTCATCAAAATTGAAGCCACGAAAGGGTAGTACCGGCAGCTTGCAAGCACATCCCGAGAACTTCGACGAACATCCATACTCTCGTTCGAATTTAGTGCTGAAGAACGGATCCTACTTTGTTGAAGGGAACTTCGTTTTATGTTCTTTAAATTTGGCATACAACGCATTATATTACCCATTTCTGAAGAAAATTTATGAAGTTGTAGCGTATCAGCAACGTATAGTAAACTATTCAATTGCTACGGGCTTGATTAGGATCGTTTTGGATGGAAATTATTTGCCGGTATCGTGCCCGGAGCTTGATCGAATTGCTAACAGCTTCAATTCCTACATAGATAGTAAGCAACCAAAACCAATTGAAAAAAAGCGAATGTCTTCAACAAAAAGCTTACCGAAAATGAGACGCAATAAAAAATGAAATTTGAATTTTAAAATCCCCAGAACCATTCGATACTTCGGTGCAATGTTTTTACGAGTAGATGCCTTTTGAGTGAATGGTTCTTTCGAAGGTTTGATTGGCTAGCTATGGATTAGTACTAGTTAAATACGTATGCGTACGTCTTTAGTTAAATAGTATGCAAGTGAAATGGTTTCTCAGAGGTAAGTAGTTAATGGTTAAGCTTCAATAGTAAAGCTGAAATAGATTTTTTTCATGATTTCGGTGACTATAGATAAGTAACCGTTGTTATGTTATGTTATTCTTCACCTACTCCTATTTGGTTAAGTATTAGTCGTATTAACCTAGCACCTGTACAGGATAGGTACCTACTAGGTAGATAGGTATTGATATTTTTAAGAAAGTTCTTTTGTTGTTTTAAGTAGAATTCGTTAATTACCTATAATATTGTTACTTGTGTCACTAATCATCACATTCGATGATATGGTCACACCAATAAAACCAAATATTATGGACAAATTATGCTGACACAGATTTTTAATAATCGGTTATTATTTTGTTTTCCAGAAATAGACGCAATTGGTAGATAGGTACCTACTGTTTTTTCTTTAGAATAAATTTTGTTGCTGGTATACTAATGAAGGTTAACAGCTTATTATTTCACGATTTTTAATACTTAGATAGGTAGATAATACTTATGTATAAATTGTGTTTACTTAATTAAGTAGGTACATGATTCCTTTTAAGTTAGGACACACCTAGGTAGGATTCGTGTTTATTCTTTTCGATGCTAATAAATAATACATTTATTTTTTAGATGCTAAGTAAAGTTAGCAGTAGTACCTACCAAGCATACAGGGTGTAATCGTTAAGTGTGTCCAGGCGATTATTCCGTAACTATTACAGATATCAAGAAACTGTAAACTGATATCGAAAGCACGTTACCTAATGAGTAAAATGACATCAATAACTTTTTAAAAATCAAACGAGAGGTATCTAAAATTTTGACATTAAACCCTCCCATACATTTAGTATTAGATTAGTAGAAAGGTTTTAGTTTCCTTATTTTAAGTGGTCTAGTACTCATTTTACCTTAATTATATTTTATGATTACGTATGATTATGACAATGATGATTTTCAAGTAGATACATGTGAAGATTTTTTTTTAAAGAATATTAGAACCGAAGTTACTAATATTCCCTCTAATCCCTCCAACTAAGCTAAAATGCTTGTGCTAGGAGTGGGTTCACGCCCGCGCTGAATAGCGCGCCTCCCCATTCCGGGGGCGAGTTGGGGACACCGTTGTCCCCCTCCTGAGGAGGGCCAGACCGTAAGGGATGGCCCTGGGTCAGCCTGGGTGCGAGGGATATGTCGATGATAACCTCACCTCCGGCCTAGCACCACGAGCCACAGTCGGCGTGTGGTTTTAGTCGGTTCGAGTCCGACATAACCTCCCCTTCCGGCTCCGGAAGGGGGGGTATCTGAGGGGATTTCCGCACGAAAAAAAAAAGAGTGGGTTCACGCCGGTAGTATAATGGCCAGGATCGAACCCGGGACCTCTCGATCGTAAGGCCGACTCCTTAACCACTAAGCTACCGACGCTTTTAAATTTAAAAGTTTTTTAATTATCTTACCACTTCAAATTAGTAATAAACCGTGTTTCAATATCGCATTAATTTGAGCAGACTGAAAAGCTACACACTACAAAAAAAAAATTGTACTTACTAATAAATAAATATTATTTTTAATTTTATTACTCTGCTAGGTTAATAAACAGTTTCCTTTATCATCAGTACTAAGCTAAAATATTCTTTTAAAATAAGGACACTAAAACCTTTCTACTAATCTCATACTAAATGTATGGGAGGGTTTAATGTCAAAATTTTAGATACCTCTCGTTCGATTTTTAAAAAGTTATTGATGTCATTTTACTCATTAGGTAACGTACTTTCGATATCAGTTTACAGTTTTTTGATATCTGTAATAGTTACGGAATAATCGCCTGGACACACTTAACGATTACACCCTGTATACTTTTTAATTAGGTACTTATAAGTTGAGGCTTTAGTTATTCCATTTACCATCATCTTAGCCTTAGTCCCGGTCGTAACCGAGGTTCTCACCTCGAAGTCAGTCGTTCACTTTCCGGATTTTACTTCTCTGCTTCACCCGGTCTTGGGCATCCATGGTAGTGAGGACCTTGGTACGCTTGGCATCATCTATGAAATGTCGTAGGTACCCGATAACCAAACATTTATTAACCACGAAGTTTGACATTCGTAGCAAAACGTAGCCGCAGTAGCCGACATGAAGGTTACAGTTGTTGGAAGATTTCCAGTGTTCCTTACGTGTGACTCCATCCATCCATCATAGTTATCGCTTTCATCTTCGTGACACGCTCACGCAGCTCCTACTTGTATCGTTCTAGCAACGGCCAGGTTTCGCAGCTGTGCAGAAGGAAAGGACTAAGTAATGAAGTTTCTATAAACCCGGCCTTTCAATATACTAAGCTACATTTTGTTATTTATTAAGGTAATTTGAGTATTTAACTAACGTTATTAGCTTCTTTCTTTTACTTACATTTAATTTTAACGATTTACTTAGGTATAAGTAATTACGTATTTTACTAAAGTTAAGTAAGTTCGTGTATGTTTATTTCAATAAAGAAAATGTTAAAGGAGACAACAGTTGGTTTTTCTGCCTTGTTTTTACAATTAGAGACTCTAATTTTAGCCTAGGTTCTTTGCCAATTTTTTTGCTGGGTCCAGAAAACTCAGTGATTTAAAACTGAATCCGTTTTAAATATTTTGATTCTGGTAAAGCAAAAGCGGAGCAAATGTCCTTCACAAAATAGGAGTTAAGTATTCTATTTTGATGCCTTATCATTTACAAATGTCTTTTGAGATTTCACACAGTGCGATGGCTCACTTGTTTGATTTTACTTTAAACAAAATACTTTCCGTAACCATCTTGTTTTACTTCGATGCCTACTCGTTCATCAATATCGTCTTCAACGTTTATTTTGACTAGATTCGAAGAGCAAATAAATTAATTATTCTATTTATGACCATTTACACTTATTTAAGAATATCTAAGTAATTTTGACGTTAATTTCATTCTTAACATAGGTACTATTTAGACACAATGGCTAAAAATAACAGGTTACTTAGTCGATTTTATTCTATGAACTCCTTGAATAACCTTAAGCCTAGCTGTTCGACAGCTTCAGTATTGGAACATGGCTACATAGAACTCCAAGTAGACTTTGGAGATGTCATTCGAGCTGCTCTTGCTAAATTCGAGTGCCCTATTAGTGTTGATGTATGCAGAATGCCAGGTAAGCTCTTTTGAATTGATAACCCTCGCTCCGGATCGTTCTTGGTGCAGAGGTTAGCCATCGCAATCCAGCATGGAAACGCGGCATGTGTGATGAACACCTTTGCACCGAGAACGATCTGGTACAGACATGTTATCATTATTATTTTGACATGAATTTCTGGCAAATCAAGGGTAAATCTGCCAATTTCTTTTGAAACCCATAAACAATTTTTTTTTTCGTCGTTGACTTTCAGGAATTTTGTATCAGTGTTGTATCAGATTTTTTTTAAAAGGACGAATGAAATCGGCAAAGTAAAATTTTCAAGGGTAACAGAGAGTTTTCATATAAGTGTATTATATAATACCAATCTATATATTATCAGTATTATCACTGTTTTGTTTTAAATTGATAATTTTGTTCAGGTTTACCTGTTCCAAAGCATCGGAAATCGGAAAAGCAAGCTCAAATGGGAAAAGCTCGCACGCCAACGTCCTCCACTTATCGTTTAGATGTAAATGATTCAAGGACAATGGGAAAGAAACACCGTGAATTTGAAGATACTGCTTTAACATTAACTGCGGTTCATAATTCTAAAAACCGTTTAGTGGAAATATCTATACTCAGATACAGATGTCAAGAGATACCACGATCGATGATGCAGGTGCTAAGTATAATCCTTCCTAGCTACACGAAGCTGACCAAGTTCACGATGAAGGACTGTTTCATTGACAAATACACCATTCCTGAACTAAAGAATATCCTTTCTACTACCAATATAACAGAGATTTGTTTAGATGCCTCATTTTTACCCGAAGCTAATTACTATATTCTTTTGGAAGAAGCAACATCACTTCAAAATCTGTCTCTACAAAGATGTTATATAAACGATCTAGTTTGCAAGCAAATAGTATCCAAATTACATTTTCAACAGCCTGCTGAGTGTAATTTAGTCGTTTTAAATCTATCCTCCAACCGTATATCAGATGAGGGTGCAAAGTCAGTAGGTGAAGTACTGAGGGTCAATCGACACTTGAGATATTTGAACCTCGCTGACAATCATATAACTGACGAAGGGGCGAAACATATTTTTAACGCATTAAAGGAATTTTCTTTGACTAGCGATGAAGTTATAGATAAACGTAGACAGTTTATTAAATATTTGAAGGACATTTTTTCTGCTTACGAAAAATATGCAATAGATTTTGAAAATGACTGTAATATGAAGAAGAAGTCAATTAGAAGACAAAAATCATCATTATGTTCACCTATGAAGAGTGTGAGCAGTAAAGCTAGCTCGAGATCTGTAAGTCGTTCATATTTGATGGATGACAACTCTACAAATATGAAAAAGGAATTACTAGCTTTAGAAAATTTCGATCATCCTTTCCAAAAATCTCAAGTAGTTAACAAAGACGATGATGTTTACTGTAAGGGTAACTTAGTTTTATGCTATTTGAACCTGGCATATAATAATTTAACGTTTTCAAGCTTGCAGAAGTTGCTTGACGTATTAGAGTATCAGAAATTACATCGAAGTGATAATTTAAATGGTTTAATAAAAGTGGTAGTTGATGGAAATAACCTACCTGTAAAATGTAATGAGCTGGACAGTATTAATGTTATATTCAGAGAGGTTACTCGTAAGTTTGTGCGTAGTAAAACTGTTATAGGAGAAAGTTAAATCTATGAAAAAAATGACAATAAAGCAATTTAAGATCCGAGTTGAAAAATTAATACTCTTATGAATATAAGTCCTTTATTAATGGAATGATATATTATGTGTATTTACAAAAATGTGATGTTTAACTTTATCTTAATGGCTAAGAAGTAAAAAGTTGAACTTAATTAACAAACACTAGTTTTGGTAACTTTCGGTAATATCATCATGATTTCAATGACTATCTCATAAAAAAATCGAATTTGAAAAGTTTACCTAAGTATATAGAGCTAATAAATAAGGTACTTAATTATTGTACTCAGTTGAAAAAAGTCAGCACCGACTTTTTAGTTTGTCAAAATATGCTTAATACTGGCTCTCTTATGATTGAGATTATAACTAAATGTAAAAATACGTGCTTATCTCTACACTTCAATCTATTTAAGGTTCTACGCAAGTTTTAGCGTCCGTTGTTTCTAATGCCTGCTATGTTTAGCTCGCTTATTTCTTGGCGGTAAATATTCTCTGTTAGGTTGTTGCGGTTGTCTTCCTCCATTATTGCCAGGGAAACTGGGTCCATTGGGTCTACCTGATGGGTAACCTTGGCTTGCTGCATCGGTACCAGGATATGGGGTTGTTGAGCTTGGGTAGGAAGTTTGAGTTCCCGGGCCTGCTGGACTTTGAGGACCACTAGGGTACGATCCGGTTCCTTGATAACTTGGGTAGTTACTAGAAGGTCCTTGTGATCCAGGATAGCTTCCTGAAGGACCTTGCGAACTTGGGTAACTTCCTGATGGTCCTTGAGGTCCACTACCTGAGGGTTTATTACTTGTAGAGTCTGGGCCGTTAGAATATCTTCCATCTTGGCTTGGGTATCCAGATGGTCCTCGGGAGGGTGATAATGAGTTAGTCAATGTTACACTGGGGAATGGAGTGGTCGGGCCTTGTGATCCAAAGTTGCCTGGGTAAGTTCCACTAGGCCGCGAAGTTCCAGAGCCTGGATAGTATGATTCTTGTGGTCTTCTTCCTCCTGAGTATTTAGAGCCAGAATAATCATTTAAGTTCGAACCTTGTGAGCCCGAAGAAGCATCATAAAGTTTAGCATTTAACTCAAATAGCCCCGGAGCTAATTCGCAGTTGAATTGGTTCCACCACACGCAAACGAAGTTTTCTTGGGAGAATATGGTACCGTTAGGACAGAGGAAGTCGTAAGTTCTGTTACTGGCGCAAACGTGGAACACTTGGCAACGTGTCTCGACGTCAGCATAATATCCAGGGTAGGTTTGAACTTTACAATCGAAATTAGTCCTGGGGATATAAGACAGAACTGGATAATCTCTATCAGGCTCACCAGGAATAGCTGAATAGTCACCACCTTCGTAGTTACCAGAATCATCGGAAAACCCTACATTTCCAAAATTAGAGCCGCGTTGTCCTGGATAGTTTTGGGCTTGTCCTGGATATCTAGATCCTTGTTCTGGGAATCCACCAGAAGGTCTACGTGAGCCTTGAGGGTAGGAGGAATCCGATTGCCCTGGATAACCTCCAGATGGTCCTTGAGAGTCTTGAATAGAATTTGTATCATATCCAGGTGCTCCGGGATAGTTACCAGGTCCGCCAGGGGAGCCACTGTCCGGGTAGTTTCCAGGTCCACCAGGTGATCCACCCGGTCTTCCATTGAAACGTGGAGGACCACCAGGCGAGCCGCCAGGTCCTCCAGGGTAGCCTCCAGGACCAGAGGGCTTATTCGGACTTGAGTATAGTGAACTTTGGAATCCAGGTCTCTGACTGGACTGTGGATAGTTTTGAGGGCCTGTCGGGTACCCAGTAGTAGGGCCTACGTAGTCATCGCTTTGAGGTCTCAGGGGATAAGGCGTGCTGGTGCCACCAGGTGAAGAGCCCGGACGACTTGATGTTGATCCAAATTGTCTATCGGGCTTGTTGTACTCGTAACCGTTTTGGGCGACTGCAAGAGCCAGTAGTACTGAAAAATAAAATAGAACGTGTGAGCGACCTGTTGAGGGACATAAGTTGCACGCCAAATGTTGCTGAGTGTATACGAGGTTTTATTTTTACAGTAAAATCCTACACTTGAATTTTATTAAGGTAGGTACTATTTGTTTAGATAAAATTAATGCAAAGCTCAATTACATGAATTAAAATTATCAAAAGTACAGTCAGTGTCAGAACAGAGCGTTATTACGCTGACTGTAACTTTGTACATGTCTACAAAGATGATCTTAATACCAGGGTATTAAAAGCAAATTAACCTGTTTTATTGATTTAAATTGTATTATTGTCCAAACTAGAAGCGTGTATTAAGAAAGGACATGTCAAGAGTACCCAAAACCGACGAGCGTGTATGAAAACAAATAAGAAATAGTACAAAAAGTGAAAGTCCTATGCCAGGATCGTGGGCAATTGGAAAACTGGAGTCTCTGCCTACCTGACTGGGAAAATGTGTAGTAAAAATCAGAATAATCAGTCAACAGAAAGGGTGGCAAACCAAGGCATTAAGATCACCTACAGCCCGGGTCCTTTAAGCGGGGCGTGAAAAGGCATCTGATGAGGCCGTCAAACTGAGTGCCACCACTGTTAACATGGTACGTGTTTACGATGGTGACCCTCTTTCCCAGACTTTGCCTTTAGCTTACCATCAGGCGAGGTGAAGTCAAATTGACTGTGTCCTTTATAAAAAAAAATTGAGTAAGTACTTTGTTCGTCAAGATCGAGCTGATACTGACGGTACAAACATTTACGAAATATCTTCAGTGATACATTCTAGATTAGCACGTAACAGTGATTGAATGACGCAGCCCCGGGCACAATAGGGTTCTCAGTTCTCAGATGAGATCGCGTGGGACAGCGACGGTGATGCGCCGGAGTATCGATGCAATGTCGCAATGACATCGGCCGTGACGCGACGCCTTAAGATAAATATTCTACACGATTGTTGACTCTGGCTTCATCCGAGTGGAATTTTCGATACTGTTCCCAATTTTCTTTTATAAAGGGCACGTCAATTAGACTTCACCCTACCAGATGTTAAGTTAAAGGCAAAGTCTCTGAAAGAGGGTCACCATCGTAAACATGTACCGTGTTAACAGTGGTGGCCCTCAGCTTGACGGCCTCACTTTTCACACCTCGCTTAAAGGACTCGGGACTGTAGGAAGAAGGAAACACGTGAGCTGGCAGGGAGTTCCAGGTGTTAGTGGTGCGGCATAGGAATGAGTCACTGAAACGCTTGGTTCTAGCAGGTATACTCTGCACCGTATGCGGATGGCATCTATAGAAACCAATTCCGTGTAAAAAGCCTACATTATGTTATTCCAGGCTATCCCTGTATTAAATTTCTTTTAGATCCGTTCAGCTGGTAGATCGTGATTGAATAACGCCTAGCCTTCCTGAAACTAAATTCTCGGATAGTCGGATCACGATAAAACATATGGCGGAGTCGTAGTCAAGTTTGACTGCTCTAAGCTACAGATTTGATTCTCACTTGGAGCATATATTTGTTTGCACGAATTTTTCTATTTACATTGGTTAAGGGCGTATCTATGCCACGGAGTATAGAATGTGATTAAGTAATTCTTTCTCCATGTCTATGTATAATATTTATGTCAAAATGTACTAAGTACCTATTTAAATAGATGGAACGGTTAAAATCCATATTACCCAGTCTCTCAGTTTTCTGTAGCCATACTGGATATTATAAAAAGTGATGCTATTGCTATAGGTCATAGGAACCGCCTCATACAGGAGCCGTGAAATATTTTTTGTCCTAAACAGTTTTCCTAGTAGTACAGATAGTAATACCATGGTAAACATACTTTCATAGAAGGCAGAAGTTTGTTGCCACAAATTTAGAGCTGGTAGACAACATAAACAAACTAAAATTTGAAAGGATCTTGGTCCTATTACTTACTAAAGCAGTGTTAATTGCGCAACTTTCTAAATCTCTCACAAAGTGCGGAATACCGCGAAGTGTTAAAAGGTGTTGCCATTTTTCATTATGCTGGTAGCAAAAGTCGTGGTCGTTCTAAATTCAAACAGGGAAGTGCTCCATATTCGAAATACTTAGTTCGTTACTGCGACCACTAGATGGCGCATCTTTCGTGAGTCTCATCACGATCGCGACATTCGCGACTTAACAATAGAATAAGGAAGGTACAGATTAACCAAACATATCACGATTCACAAATATTTAAAGGAAACAGTTATTTTTTAATCTTATCATCACCTGCTTAAGTTCAAATTTGAATGAGGGCATTAAGATAGAGGAGCATCGTTAGGTAAAGTGGCCATATAATGTGCGAATAATTAATTATCACTGTGTTTTGTAGTTGAGACTTGCTTTAGAGATAGCAAAAGTCACATTTCACGCTTATCTTTTATTATGATATTTTGTTACTGAAGCTAGACTGAATGTAACTGAAAACTCTGGTGCAGCCATAATTAGCATTATTTATGGCGCAGACAGCCGTTGCTCCAATAAAAGCAAAAACAAATTCAAAGGAGGGCCCAGTAACGACTGCCATAGATGTCCGTATGACAACCGGGACCGACAGCTTAACGTGCTTTCCGAGGCACGACCAGACCAATGCAAATACTCATATTCATGCATACGAATATTTGCATTGAGCGGGCATCGAACCCAAGCCTCCTGTGTAGCGGCCGCGTTCTCTACCGCTATGCCACGGAGGCTGTATATTCCATACATACTTACCTCATTTTATTTTCAAATACGGCAGCCAACGAATCGCCACTTCAGAGGGAGAGAGTCTATGGAAGTTTTTTTTATCGTGCGAAAAATCCCCACGGATACCACCCCCATGGAGCCGGTGGAGGTGGTTATGTCGGATTCAAACCGACTAAAACGCACGCCGTCTTGGGTCTTTGATTGCCGGAGGTGAGATTGCCGAGAGCATATCTCTGGCACCCCGGCAGACCCAGGACCATCTCTTTCGAGCAGGCCCCCTTCGGGTTGCGGGGACCATAGTGTCCCCATCTAGCCCCGGGAAGTCTATTGAAGTTAACAAAAGCTCTACAACAACCTACAAACGTTATACAACGTCTGGTAATAGGTATGTAAGGAAGAAAATTACTAACATTGACAATTGTAATTCCTTAATTATTTAATGTTCGATAGGTCTCGTACGTGCCGTACGTGAGTCTCTTTCCGGAAAAGGCCCATGGTTATTAGCCGTATCGTGCCAATAGTACGCCAGTACTGTTATCTACTGTGCCTATATTATGCAAGAAATCTATATATATAAAAGAAAGTCGTGTTAGTTACTCCACTTATAACTCAAGAACGGCTGAACCGATTTAGCTGAAAATTGGCAGGGAGGTAGTTTAGAGCCAGGAGACGGACATAGGATACTTTTCATCACGTTCGACAGTTATTTTATTCCGGGTATAGTTCCTGCGTGTCGCGGTCACGGAATCAGTATTTCTGTTACCCTGGTACAATTTGCATGATGTACCAGGCTTACAGAAATTTTAAGGAACTTTAAATGGGTCGCGGGAAGAGGAGCGGTGTATCCTATAACTTTCTATTCCGAACTTAACGCGGACGAAGTCGCGGGCAAAAGCTAGTTCGTTTATAAAAAGGAAAGGTGTAGAGTGAGCATAATTCAAGATGATGTAATTTGAAGCACGTAAAGAACATGGGCATAGGTATATTAAGAAAATGGTATCCCAGCTGCATCCAAGGTGTTCAGGTCCGAGTTTGGAGCCATAGACGCACTTACTCCTTTTTCTTTCTTTTCATATTTGGTGGGTAAAGCAACTGCCGTCTGAGCTATAAATCCGAGGGGAAAACCTACGTAAAAGCTACCTCCATCCATCAGTAAGGTGCGTGTCATTAACTAATGTTTCTTTCTTTTTTTTTATACCACTTAGGTGGCATTCTTTTTTTCTTTCCGTATTCCGCTTACAGGTGAGGATGGTTTAGCTCTGGAAAGCATCAAGGCCTCAAATCTTCTATCTATATAAAAGAAAACCCTGTTAGTTACACTGTTTGTAACTCGAGAACGGCTGTATCGATTTGGTTGAAGATTGGTGGAGATGTAGCTTAGAACCAGGAGACGGAAATAGGATACTTTTCATCACGTTTGATGTTGGGTGTTTGGGTTGCGGTCACGGGATCATACTGCTACATTTGCATGAAGTACCAGGCTCACAGAAACTTAACAACTTCATCTGGGCCGCAGGAATAGGAGCAGTATGTCCTATACCTTTCTATGCCGAACTTAATGCGGACGAAGTCGCGGGCAAAAGCTAGTATTGAAATAATTATGTTCGTAAAAATATGCCTATGAAAATAAATTCAAGTTTTTTAGATACTTACAGCAAAATAATGACAAACGTAGCATGGTGTCGGTGCTCTACTCCAGAGCTAAGTTAAACCTGTGAACAAAAAATCTTATTTATTATTAAGAACCTATATATTTTCGTAAATATTATAATTACTTAGTTAACGCAAGGCTAACTTTGATACAACTCTTCGAAATCGGCAATAGGTTGTGGAGGTCAGGAAAATGTCGAAAAAGAACAGACATTTTTTATTAAAAAACTCACAGTACGCAGATACTGTTTATAGTTTTAATAAGAAAATAAATGTTCTTATAATTTTACTTAGTTCCCAGGTAAGTAGGTATAGCAGCATTCCTCAAACTTTATGTAGTTCCACCGCTCGCATAGGTATAAGCGTAGAAGAAATTAGTTCCACCAAGGGTTAAGCAATCCTGATTGCATCCGCGGCCACGGTGCCCTCGGAGCTCAGGGTCCGCCTTCCAGCTTTTCGTCCTCAACTTCGCATGATCTTGGGCGTCCATGGTTGTGAATTTGCGCGCATGTCACCCTCTACGACGTCAAGCCTGGACTTCTTGGGCCTACCCCTTCTACCTGGAAGGTACTTATATAGAGTACGTTCAACTGTGCTTCTACTAAAATCACATTAACAGGTTGCAGCGACGTGCTGTCCGCATTATTGGGAATCCTGAGGTCACGAACACCCTCGAGCTTTTGCAGATGCGTAGAGATGTTGCGTCTTTGGCAGTATTCTACCGTCTCTATCATGGGGAACGTTCTGATGAGCAATTAGTCCCACCTTCTACTTTCCTTCACAGGACAACACGTGCAGGGCTAAGATGCCATCCGTACACGGTGCAGAGTACCTATATCTGCTAGAACCAAGCGTTTCAGTGACTAATTCTTATGCCGCACCACTAAGACCTGGAACTCCCTGCCAACTCACGTGTTTCCTTCTTCCTATAGTCCTGGATCCTTTAAGCGGGGCTGGAAAAGGCATCTGATGAAGCCGTCAAGCTGAGTGCCAACACTGTTAACATGGTACATGTTTACGATGGTGACCTTCTTTACGAGACTTTGCCTTTAGCTTACCATCAGGCGAGGTGAAGTCAAATTGACGTGTCCTTTATAAAAAATTAAAAAAAAAACAAGAGAGAAATTCACTTCTTGTTTGTCACATTATAATAGGTACTAATGTGATAACCGAGTGAATGTGTCTCCGTAACAACATGTAATTGTGTAATGCAGCTAACGTGTACTTAATTCACACCCCTATTTGCTCGTAACGATAAACAAATAGGTGTAAAAATTACATGTTTGTTAGTTTTGTAACGTTCGTTATAACACAATAGGTAACAATATATTGCATCTACGCACATTACCTTCATAAGGTTTAGCTGAATAAGGCCACCGGCAAAATTTCTCATAACATCTCCTTCGTTGCTCTATCAGTAAGTAGGGCTAATGAAAGCCTTATTGCTAAGTTCATAAATCATTCATCACTGGGGGTGGAAAGTGAAGTATCAATGTGATTTTAGTGCGGACATTTAGGCCACTAAGTATCGAAATCAAATCAAAACGTCTATTATAGTGATAGAAAATTATTTGACAAGTTGAGTTAATTATCCCTCACTTATTGAATTTTTTTTTATACAGGGCACGTCAATTTGACTTCACCTCGCCTGATTTTAAGCTAAAGGCAAAGTCTCGGAAAGAGGGTCACCATCGTAAACATTTACCATGTTAACAGTGGTGGCACTCAGCTTGACGGCCTCATTAGATGCCTTTTCACGTCCCGCTTAAAGGACCCGGGACTGTAGGAAGAAGGAAACACGTGAGCTGGCAGGGAATTCCAGGTCTTAGTGGTGCGGCATAGGAATGAATCACTGAAACGCTTGGTTCTAGCAGGTATACTCTGCACCGTAAATGGATGGCATCTTAGCCCTGCACGTGTCGTACTGTGAAGGAAAGGGGAGGGTGGGACTAATTGGAAGAGCTCGTCAGAACATTCACCATGGTAGAGACGGTAGAAAACTGCCAAAGACGCAACAATAAATGGGATAAAGATATGAGAAACCAAAATTAGTTAAATTAAATTGGGCACTTATATCAAATTTCCACGTAAAGTGAACAATTACGAACACCTTTTGCACGACAGAGTGACTGAGGATTCCATATTAGCAGTGTAAACGTGGCTCTGGGCAGTATTCCACAACAATTCGAACTAAAACTGTCTGCAGAACGTGACTGACACATCACTGCAGGCGGAATATGTTTCCCACTAGGCCTCTATTAAAGGGTAAGTGAAGATGCTTGTGGCTGCCAGTCTGATTACTAGGAAAAAAAAACATGCGGAGCCGTCTTTTTTTTAAATTGAAATGACGCTTTGCATCGGATAAATGAGTACCGATGATTCTACCAACCTCAAGGTGGAGAGTAGGTTTAATCGTTTATAGAGGTCTCTAGTTGTATATCGGTTACTATAATGGTGGTGGTGGCAACTTATATTAGGGATGGAGGGGGGAGGATTATAGTTTTAATTCGTTTATGGAGATAAATTTGGAGCTATAAAGACTGCCGATATAAATGAAAATATGTGAATTGTATCGTCATGATGGGATGGGATGGTGACAATGACGCGAGTTCTATAATTTTTGTTCACCCAAAAAGTGGTCACGCGTTTAAAGAAGTTTTCACTTAAAAATAACAAAAACAACAAGGACCAATGACTTCATACTTATTTTAGTACGTATACTAGACAAGCTGTCTAGAATTCTAGATCATAAATTGGATCATAATTCATCGTTCATGGGTGAGATGGATGGATTTGAAACGGGGAGCGAGAACCTAGACAAATGAGTGAAGTTTAGCTTACCATCAGGCGAGGTGAAGTCAAGTGATATTCCCTTAGTAAAAAAAAAATTGATACTTAAATTTTGAAAATTGAATTCACGAACTATATATCGTCTTACGTAATAATTTTAGACAACAACAGCATCAGTGACCTCGAATCTACATAAATAAATAGCACTTGTAATCAATATATAACTCTGATAAACATCTAAAAAGTTCTATTTAGCGCGAAATACTTAGATAATTACAACGCATGAATCAAATCGAAGGATGTGTACGCCAAGTTAATTACATAGGCCATTATTCGGCTTTCATCAATAAAAATACGGCCATTGTGTTGTTAATGGTTCGTAAGATCTGTGTGAATTTTACAGTAATTTATGAGATTTAGAGTTTAGCCGTGGCCTCGCCCCCTATAACATAATATAAACTGTGTAATACCAATTCTCACCTTCAGGCATTTTGAAACACGTATTCTTTTGTTATCAACTTTTACTGTCTTGTCTAAACCGTTTTGTATATATTTTACTGCTTGATATCGAACTATATTCAAATGCAAAGGTTGAATGGTAGAAAATGATTATATGGCATTATAGTCGCATTTGTACTTCTTTTATTTGTGCAGAATTCGAAATTCTTTATTTCGAATTTTCCATCTCTCGCAGTCAAATAGCCTCAAATAACATAAATACTAATAATATCTACCACCAGTAAGCTCAATTAGTGTAAATATCTACCATTCAATAGGTACTTAAATATTCATACATAGCTTTACACATATTTTGTGTTTTCTATACTTTCTGCATACCTACCTAATTAAATTAATAAAACAGTTAACTATTTAACACATTTTTGCTCTTTAGTAATAATGCTCTAATGTGGGTGCTAGCACCTCTGCCTACCCCTTCGGGGAATACAGGCGTGAATTTATGTTTTTTTTTATGTTTTTTTATTGCTCTATGGTTATTCAAAACCCTAAAACAAAAATGAACTGAAGTTTTTGGAGGAATTTTACACTGGATCCAAACCTTTTGTGTTAATTGAAAATTCATTAAATGACTTCCGTTGCGTAATGTGCATATTCTTATGTCCTTATATTAAATTAAGCACTTAGGTACAATTAGATATGTAATTGAATAATGTTTCAATTTTAAATTCAAGACAACTTTAACAACAACGTTGAGCAAATGGGCTATTTGACTAAGTTTCCTTCTCCATGGACTAAGTCGTCGATTCTTCCCAATACTGCTTAATATAATAGCTTGTTCTTAAAAAATATGCCTTGCAAAATAAAATATTGCATATCTAAACTGAAACTATGATTTTTCATTACTTGAAATTCCCAAAAAAAGTCAAAATATAAACAATCTAATTCAATTCAAATATATAACTTTTTAGATTCCTTATTAAATTTTAAATAACTTTTATTATGAACTATATACGTGTAAACGCAACGTAGACCGAGATAAATGCGATATTCTCTTGCACTCCATACATTTGCACTACGCGCTACCGAAACGTGACGTCACAATTTCGTGTGCTTTTGTATGGAGCGTTTTCGGGCGGTGCACAAATTGAATTTTTCAAAATCAAATACCTTGAAAACTATTTGTCGTACGAAAATTTTACTTTTACAGTTAATTATATTATAAGAAAGTGGTCATTTTTCTAAAGTAAAAAAAAAATAGTCTAATAGCCTATTATAACCATAACAGTCACAATTATGGCCAACTTATTTGTTAGAATATTTATTGTATTTTATTCCATTGAAGTCTTCATTTTTTTATATAATTTTATTCACGGCACTTTTGGTTACGCCAATACAAATTACTCTATTGTCTGCATAGAAAAATATGCACAGTCTAAAATTTAAATTTGTTGCAAACAATAACAGCTTCCTTATGAAGCAATAGTACGCTTTCGTTTATGTTATTTAATAATTGCACAAAAAACAAAGAATACCCACTAAAATCTAATATCGAATGCGTGACGAATTGTTCAAAGAACTTTTTGTCACGCGATCGATTTAATCTTCAGGCAGTGTACAAATTTTATCATGAGAAATTTTATTTCAGAACTTTTAAATTATTAAACATTAAATCATAGCTGCTTTAAAAAGAAAAACAAATACATGAGAATCTTCTGGGGTCGTAGAGGAATAAAAATTGCTTTTCGATCCCCTACGGGATTGAAATAGGGGATTTGTACAGTACCCGGCGCTTTGGTTGGCATGAAGATGACGGGAAGAAATAACGATTCGAATTTCGATTTAATGCGTAAAGAACTTAAATTTACTAATAGTTTTGCTCTGAATATGTTGTTCTACTTTGTTTTAGGCTAAACTTCCAAACGAATGATCTCTAACAATCTGCACAACTATTTCATATAATGAAGATGCGCTGTAACTACTTTGCACGGAAATTGCCCAATGAATAGATTGCTCAAAATAAGTGGTGCCGGAAACCGAGTGTGCGAACCTAACACAGATTACATTACGATTAAATGAAGATAAAGCGAGCTAGTTAGCAGACGGGGTCCGTACAAACAATCAGCTGTTGTTCTATTTTTCAGGCTTGTGTAATTGTTTGGTGTGAGAGTGATTCAGGGGTTACGCAACTATTTTCAGCTATAAACTTCTTTGCATTTTCTAACAAACATGTAAAATGTACATCTTGAAAATTTGGAAAACCTTAAAGACATTGTCAATTTTAGCAAAGGATTGCTTTTTAACTGTTTATTAAAATGATGTTTGAAATTAACCCTGGAACCTACTATTAAGTCAAATCTGCATAATTTTTTTTGTACAATATGATATGTATTCTAAAAAAGACGCGAAGCAAAGATGGACTAAAGGACTTAACGAAACAAATTTTGAAGTCGAGGGTGAATGGGTAATCTGATAAGAATGGACCTAGGTCGTGAACATTTTTAGGAAAGCTCAGCCCAGATGGCGAAGCTAAAGGTGTATGCCAGGTTGGAAGCAAGTAACAAGTTTCAGAAGGCCGCTTCATTAGATACCAACAATGGCCGATACTCAAGGCACAGAATAGATAATAGTCTCAAGGGGTGGTCCTCAGTTTAACGCGCTGATGTTGATGGAGATTTTTTTAAATCATTAAACTTGTTTATGTTATTTATTAGCATAACTACTTCCGATCCAACATTTACTCACTAGTCTATAGATATGTAGATAAAATTTACACATTTTCAAATATACTAAATGCGCTTTCGAGTTTTACCCAAAGTTTTATTCCGGTCATAGTTCTGAAAAACTTTAAAATACAATCATCAGCTTACATCTATTTTTATAGGTGGGTATGTATATAGGTACTAAGGTATACAAACATACACTGTATGTGAATACTTCTATATAATGTATGTTTTTTCATAAGGAACACGCCAATTTGACTTCACCTCGCCTGATGGTAAGCTAAAGGCGAAGTCTCGGAAAGAGGGTCACCATCGTAAACCTGTACCATGTTAACAGTGGTGGCACTCAGCTTGATGGCCTCATCAGATGCCTTTTCACGGCCCGCTTAAGGACACTGTATATTATTTTTGTTATGTATATTTGATGAAATGGATCCATCGACTATTTACATAATATTTTTCTACAGAATATTGTTGGAAATTATATTAAAACTTTTCTTTATTCTTTCATTTGATTTTCGTATTTACCTTATACCTTTAGGGGTAAGTAATAGGATGAAGATTGGTCGTAGTCTTTAATTTTCATGTAATGCGCGAAAAAATTTTATGCAAAAGCTGGTGCCCATTATTTTCTATCTACGACTTAAAAATTCCCCCCAACTTTTTCTGATGCCCGAAATTTTCCAAGATTTTGCTCCACCCTTGCCTATCCCTAAAAATATCACTATCTTATCTATTCAAGTGTACCCCAGTGCACCGTCGATTGTTCGAACAATATTTCGTACAAAAAGCAGTCATTGTCGGAAAGCTCATGGTTATTATGAGAAAAGAATGTTAGCTCCAACACATTGTGCACGTATGGAACTACTTTTTATCAGCCACAATTTAATTGTGATTGTCAATAGCTGTGTTAAAGTGGTGTTTGATTATGTATTACTAAATAATACAGATTTAGAAATGTTTCAATTATCTGCTTGGGAATAGTTCTTAAATATCAATTAAAGTCACTGAGTATTGTTGCTTGCTTTTTTCCGTTTTTTTTTGCGTCTGTAGCTTAGTGCTTTAGGAGTTGGCCTTACGATCGAGAGGTCCCGGGTTCGAATCCTGGCCATTACACTGCCGACGTGAACCCACTCCTAGCACAAGCAATTTAGCTTAGTTGGAGGGGTTAGAGGGAATATTAGTAACTTCGGTTCTATTATTCTTTAAAAAAATTGTTGCTGTTAACTGAAGGTTATTTTTATACGATTTAGGTGGTAGATTAGCACTTGGTCCACCTGATGGAAAGTGGTTACCGTGCACTATGGACGTATGCAACACCAGGAGAGTATTTTGCAGTTGGAAAACATCGTCACTCTTCCACTTTTATGTATTGCTTGAAGTTTTTACACACAAATTAATTGTAAATGTCCCAGAATGTCGTAGTCCTAGAATATTATCCGCAAAAATCATCGAACTCTGAAGCCGTTTACGATAACGTTAGAATCTGAACAACTGCCCAAACAGCAACAAAATTGAGTATATCATTTGGGTAGCTAAACAATTTCAGAAAATTCAGTTAAAGGAAAAATTAACTATCTTTCGGTAGAGTTTATAACCTTCCAGATTTCCAAAGAGATGATAGAGGTAGAGACAGATTGAGTAATGTGTAGATAATGATGCAGTAATCCTAACATTCGTGGTCGAAAATGTACTGGCAATTGCTGAAATGCCCAATTTGTCCTCATAGAATAATCATCATTATCCTAAGCGATAGTTCCCGTCGCCTCCGAGACTCTTACCTCGTTGTCCGGGGTTCACCTTTTCAGACTTACTGCAAAGCGGCTGAACTCAATTATTTGCCGTGAATTTGAAACTTGATTGTGAAACCAATGTGCAGATACATAATGTAAAAATATATCGATTTCTTCATGGGTTTCTTCATGATTTTTGAGTTATTTAAACTGAGGTATGGTCAAGTAGTAAAATATTGAAATGCATCCTCAAAGTGCTGACAATTGCCGTATAGAGGATCGTGGGCATTTTAACTGAGTTCTGAGTACCTACTACGACTAATTAGTTTTAGAGTTGTATTCGATGTTGCTGATTTTTTGCAGATTCTATTTACTAAAAGAAGTAATAGATATTTTCAGCACAAAAAAAAACAAAAATAAACGACAATAGTTACATTTGATATATCATTATTTTGAAATTATGTAAAAGCTGTATAATATAATTAGTCTAACAAAATCAGGTCCACGATAAAATATTTATCAAGTTTAAATATAGCTATTATAAGAAATTCATTGTCTAGTTAATAAAAAACATGTTACAAATAAAAATGGTAATTTGGGCAACTTCGTATATGAACTTAACTGCAACTAAGGCCAAAGGGCAAATTAAAGCTATTTGCTTTAGTTTTTTTCCAAGGAAGTACAATTGACCGCTTTAACCACTTCACGAAGTTTAAAAAACTTTATCCGTGAACCCCCTATTTTAGCACTTTTCATTTAAAAAAAGAACTCACCGTGTGCGTACAGAGCGCCGGCGAGTGCGCGCGAACTGTGGCGAGCGCGACGCACGCGCACGTGCTTTTATCACTATACAACCACCACCGAATACGCGCTTTTAGGATATTTACTACGGGACTCAAGAGTAAAGTATAGCTTTAGTAGTAAGAAATTACATCGAATATTAATTAGCTTCATTCATGTATCACCGTTTAGATATCAAAGATCGATATGGATGAAGGAAGTCTTTTCTGTGACCCAATTTCATAGATTATGGACTCGATTTGCTGACGCTTTACAGGTCAGAGAATAAGCATTGCCATACAACGTGGAAATGCTGCCAGTCTTCTGGGAACGTTGCCACAAGCCACAAGAAGCATGCGATGCGGAGGAATTCTACGACGCGTTTTAGTTTTAGTTTTTAAATGGTTTCTTTTATTTTGTTTGTAATTAGTAGTTTAAAAATATTCATGAATAAATATAGCTTTACATACATATATTTTTACGTTTCTAAATTCCTGAAAGGGTAGCAGAGTTGACATGTAGGTTTTGGTCGGCTGGCTTTTACTTCGAGCCAAGCCGAGTTAGATTTTTTATTTAACCTTTTTGAACAAATACAAATAGATGTGCAAAGGCGGAATGCCACAATGTACAACGTATACAAAGTTAATGTTTCAGTGTATTATTTTTCAACATTGTAAGCATGTAAGGTACGTAACTATGTGGGAAATTTGATTTATCGGTTTTCTAATGAATAGTACGAATTTGCAAAACATTTGGACCTGTGGTTTACCGAAGTATTTGGATAACCGGCGTACTCCAGTTAACTTTGGTTTTGAACTTAATTGTTAGTTCCATTGTTTCGAAGCTCAGTTGAACCGAGACTAATATGAAACTTTAATAATAAATAAATGGTTGAACCATTGTTGTATAGTTCCGACTCGGTTTCGGTTCGATTCCTTTAAGTTTTTAGTATATAATTATGTGCATGAATAAATTTAGAAGCATTTATGCTCATCACTATTCATATACTTACCAAATATATAAATACCAATCAAATATTTACATCAGAAAAAGTGAATCTCTCGGGCGGAAATCGAACACGCGATCTTTCCCTTACAAGTTACAGGGGAAATGCCTTAACCACTAGGCCACCGAGCCTGGTAGCCTGACGGGAAAAAAATACCAATTAAAATTAAATAAATAAATAGTAATCATCATCATCCAAATGCCAATCCCGTTGCAAAGCTTGCATTTTCGAGCCCGGGATCCGCTCTCTTACGGTCAGCCGGGGTGCGAGGGATATGTCGATGTCGATGACAACCTCACCTCCGGCCTAGCACCACAGCCCTCAGTCTCCCCTTACGGCCCCGGCGGGGAGGTATTCGTAGGGATTTACGCACGAAAAAAAAAGGTTAACCTTGACTTTTACGGGAGCCTCTCCCGACCCCTAAAGTCGAGACAATAGCCTGCTCCAGAAACTCTTCCATCAAAAAGCTGGTGTGGTTGTGTGGTAGGGGCTTAATTTTCTATACCGCTTATGTGGCAGACAAGCACACGGCCCACCTTATGGAAATTAGTTACCGTGGCCTATCGACGTGTGCAACACCACGGTAGTCACACTCTTGCTACCAACTCTGTAAGAGCAGAGAGATTCTGTGCCGTCAGTGCAGAAGAAAAAACAGGACAAGCCTTTTGTCATATTATACACTTTCTCAATAAATTGCATTTTGACGCAATCAAAATAGATTCTAGTGGGTTAGAAGTGTGTCTTAAAGGGCAGCGCCGAGGGCTACAGCTAGACACCAATAGAGTAGGTATTTGTATAATACTTAACCTCTCCTGACACTCTCAATTATCACTAGGTACTCTAACGTTGAATTTAATAGAAAAGGCAAGAGGCTTAAAGCGAGCTTGCGGCATTGATTAAGGAATAGCACGGGTAAGGCGTGGGTTATACAGAAAAGGCAGGAGACATAAGGAAAGTAAAACGGGGAGACGGTGTCAGCAAACTGATTCTGAACTCACAACTGTCCAATTTGGGTAATCAGCTTTACTAATCACAGTTCCATCGGTATTGTTCGATTCAAATCGATATTTGTATGCATGAATATGGCTATTTGCAATGGTCTGGGTGTTTCTATGTATAATATGTATGTATTTACAAAAAAAAAGTATCTAGGTATGTTTATCCGCATTCTAGATTCCATAACACAAGCTATAAAAGCTTACCATGGGTCTAGATAGCGTCGTTGTGTAGAATGTTGTGGAATATTTATTTATTATTTAAAAAAAAATGTTAAAAAAAATATCTTGGACCTAAAATGTGCTCTATACGCGCTGTACACGTTTCTTGGCTGTGTTTTGAACCGTCCAAAGCAGTAGCACTGGGTACTACTGCGGTGGACGAGCTCAAATTCTCCAAGTATAGATTATTACAAAACAATCTGCGCGCGCCAGGGCCTTCTATATTTCGCGATTTTGGTCCAAGATATATGAATCGGGCTATGGGGTCAATTGGAACGTTTACGACAAAATCGAGTATTGTAGTCTCATTTTATAATGAATTGGTTTCTAGAATGGTTTCAGTTATGGTCAAGTTATATAGCTATATAGTGAAAATTGTTATTTGACTCCATGGACTTAAAATAAATAGTTAGAGGCTTTTTAGAAAACGTCGGCAAACGTTTCAAATGTCCCCAGGCCTGGGTCGATTGAAACAAAGGTGGGGGGCAATGGAAACACCAAGTACAACATTAGTATTTATTATTATAATCATTACTAAGAACTATTTATCTTAAGAATCATATCACCCGAAGTCAGTCTTCGATTTTTTTAATAATTATATATCACTTATTGACCATAACTTATCATTTAGGACTTACTTATTTCAGTAATGAGATCGACTTACAAAATTAATCAACATTCATAAGAGTTTCCTGGCCTGGTTGTTTCTGGTGAAGAAATATTGAATAGGCTTGTGGATGGCTGCTGTAGATAAAGGTAGTTTCACAAGGTTGGATTTCGGACCTCGGCGGTGTAGTAGGTGGAACTGTAATGGTGCCCCCAAGAATTTTGTTTTTGTTTCAATTGCCCCATGATCCTATCTGTAAATATTTAATTCAGTAAAAAAAAACAATTACTGGAGGCATACACAAACCTCTTTAAATTTGACTAGAATAATTAAAAATTATAGTAGTTAAGTTCAATAAAACAAATTATTAACGATTGTTAATCACCAAACAAAACAAAAACATGAAAAATACTTACTTTTTGTAGCAAAAAACCAATACAGTCACATAAAAATGTCCGCCGCGCTGGGATCCGCGACACGCACTGCACTACAGGTTCGCACCCTTTCGCCGATCCTTTCTCCCCTCAGGCCCCCACCGCTAAGTCTATCCGTCTCGTAGTTATTTGACTTGTTTCAAATGACCCGCGTTTCTATTGACCCCAGTCTCCCCTACGTATAGTATCCAACTCATATAAAGCAATAATAAATTATTCTGTACTCAAGTATTAATGTAACATTTTAAGCAAATACTTACCTAGTTACATATTTTATTAATAGCTGATAACCGCACCGCGGCTTTGCCCGCGTGGACATCGGCTTTCGCTAACTTTGGTCATATCTTTGGTTTTACTCAAGCAATTGCGATTAAACAATCATAAGATTTTAAGTGAGTATCACAAAGACCTTTCTGAAAAAAAAACAGCATCAAAATCCGTTCAGTAGTTTTTGTCGTCTATCGCAGACGAACGGATATGAATTCAAAATAAAAAAAAATTGTGCTTAGTATCGTTAATATAACATAACACAACTTTCTCCTCAAATGTACAGACAACACCAATTTACAATAACATATAATTATACAATACAATTATATAATAGTCGTATATATAAATACTGATTACTCTCATCATGTTCCAAAAACTACTACTACGTTTGTCACTCGCTATCTCCTCACCTAGTATGTGATGAAGTGTTAGTTTAGCCATTGGATCACTGTGCACCGGTGCGGTGTACGGACGCATATCGTATAATCTTAAAACAACAACACTCCATAAGTGTTATTTGAATATGGATTTAGTAGGATGAAGATCCTCATGGTATATAAAATCAATAAGACATATCCTGCAGCCTGCAAGTTGCTGTAACTGCTGTACTACTTATTTTCAGATTTCTCTTTTCGGATCCTCGCTCTCTGAAAATACAGTCACACCTGTAGTATCCTCTTTTCAACAAAACAACAATCAGAAGTACATACCTAATTGGCGGTGTAGTTGCATCGCAAACACATAAAACGAGGCGAATTGAGGTGCTTTTTTATTTGAAATCGGTTAAAAACTACCAGCTTTCGCAAATAATCTGCGGTAGCCTTGTGATCACCTTCGGAAACTCGTCATTCATTGCAGCTTCTCAATGTTCCCATTTATTCGTATCGAAGTTTAACGAGTAATATATGCGCTGCATCTGCAGTTTTCGTATGCGGTCGGCTTAGGAATTAAACCTTTAATCTGCTCCTGTTTATCGACATCAATAAAATTTGTAGACTGGATCAATAGGTAGAACTTAAAGAGACACAATTGTAGAAAAAGAGTGGTCCAAACCAAACGTGGGTCACTTTCATAGCCAGTTGAAAACCGGGTGCAATAAAGTACCAGAGTAGGAGTAGGAGAAAGATACAGTTCTTTCTTTTTTGGTGCGAATATAAACTCATGAAATGAATGACAGCCTCTTTGGCGTGGCGGTGCTGAACGCGGCCTCTACGTAAGAGGCGCGGGCTAGATTCCCACTTAGTGCATATATTCGTAATATAGGTATTTGCATTGGTCTGAGCCCCTAGCTATCGTAATTGTATAGTAAACGTATTGAGAGAATGGAGCATTGCGATTGGCCGGTATCACATATACAGGTTCACAGTAGGTAGGCGGCCAATCGCAATGCTCCGTTCTCTCAATACGCTTACTATAGGAGTACCTTAGTTTTTCGTGCTAGGAGTCTGGTTGTGAACACGTTAAGCCTTCGGTTCCGGTTGTTGGAGCCCTAAAAATTCTTCAACAATTGGTGTAGCTGTAATGCTTCGATATCGCCATTGGGTTGTGGAGGTCAGTCACTTCTAGAAAAATATCGAAGTTCAGCCAAATCCACAGTTAGACTGGTAAAGCGGACGCCAGACTCCAAACTGAAAGCTTTGGATGCGACTGGGATTACCGCTCACAGAAAAAAGAAGAACCTCATTAAATCATCCTCGTCGGCCATTGCAGTCAGTTGTGTCGACTACGAACGGAATGAACAATAGACAGTGAGACGAGCTACAAAAAAAAGTAGACACGTCGAAGATAGATTTGGTCACCACGATCGAAGCCGGAATGTTTACACACTGTCTCCTTCAAACTACGGGCTCTGTTATTTATTGATATTCATATTTAAATACTAAGTGTACTTATTAGAAAGTAGAGTGCGAAATGCTTTTAGCGTATAGCGCTGCAGCGACAGTTCGTGTGCACCTTATGAATTAACACTATATAAATAATATTTGAAGTTTTTATTTCAATCTGTATTTTTCTAGGATCTTACAATTTTATCTTATTAATACTGTACATTATTTATTGGATTGACGTGGCAACTTAATGACTAAGTACCTACCTCTTGTGTTCGATTCCCGCATAGTGATTATTAGACGGAGAAAAAAGGGGTGTTTCTATGTATAATATGTATATGTATTTACAAAAAAAAGTATCTAAGCAGGTAAGTTTATCCGCATTCTAGATTTCGTAACACAAGCTAGTTAAGCTTACCATGGGTCTAGACCCATGGTAAGCTTAACTAGCTTGTGTATATAGCGTTGTGTAGAATGTTGTGGAATATTTATTAAAAAAAAGATGCATAGTATGCATCTTTTGTTAGGCAGCTTCTATTAGTTCAAATCGATTTGCTTAGAAAGGAAAAAGTTTGTGATTTTTATCTAAATCCACATATTATTCAGCAGAAAGTAAAATTAATTCTTGTCTTACATGACTTACAGCTTACCGTTGCTACAGACAGTAGGCATGGCACCTACATATCTAAAATAATAGAATTTTAGCTACTACTACTACTGCCAGCGGGGACGCCGTTGACCGGACGGGTGATCAGCCCTTGGTGGGGCTATTTCACCCACTTTCCCTATATAACGACATGTCATATATGTTCCTATGGCAATCGGGACCGACGGCTTAACATTCTCTCTGCACCACGACCAGACCAATGCAAATACCCACATTCATGCATATAAATATTTGCACTAAGCGGGGATCGAACCTGCACCTCGTGCGTGGCAGTCGCGTTCACTACCGCCACGCCACAGAGGCTGTCTGATAATAAAATTGATGCTAGTTCATGTAAATAAATCAATAAGATAGTATAGTCGCAGGTATAGTTGAGAATATATAATTGTATTTTCTGTAAAAAATCTAATGGATTCACACTATCGATATGTGCCAATTAGTATGTCAATAGTTGTAAATGTTTATTAAATAGAGAAAGTGGTCACCTCTAATGTACCTTCAGTTACCACTCTCAACACAAGTTTTAGAACACCTTAGCTCTTAACACTTTACATTATAATATATAGAATAGAAGAAAGCAGAGTAGAAGTTGGTCTACCCCATCTCTTCTCATGCGGTGTCTTACAAGGCAACTAAGAGATAGGGCTGTTTAACATCATACAAATATATTACACAGCCCAGACTCAGCCGTTAAAGTTTTGAACTTTAACGGTATCGCTTTAAAGTATATTATTTAATGTCGTTTCGCTTTAGCAGAATCGAGGCCCTGTATTGTTACATCTGTTTTTTCTCTACTGAAAAGTTGCAGCAATATGTGAATAAAAGATGAATACGTACTAATTGCGTTCAATTTCGCATAATATGCCATAAACGGCATTAAATAATATACTTTAAAAGAGATCAAGTTATAGTTCAAAATTAGATGATTTAAAAACGTGTAATGAAGCTGTTTCTATTTCATTTTGGACTTAGAAACTTAGGACTTAGATGTTTAGAAATAAATTCTAAAATTTAATATCATTTTTTGCAGTGACTGCCGCACCACAATGCTTTGGTAGAATCGAGGGCCTGTTAAAGCACACAAAGCACACGTACAGTCAGGATTAGATCGAACTTGACTACAAAGTATTCAAAATGATCTCAATACCTTGATTTTCCCCCTTCCACTTGACTGATTAGTCTGATATTTGGGTCCACACTTTCAGTACTCCTTTTTAAACCAGCTCCACGTCCAACCTAAGAAGGTGAAAATAAAGTTTCAGCGTACATTTTTGCAAGAAACTAAAGTAAGCACTTGAAATACTGGAGTAGGTTTCCTGAGAACGAAATATTTGTTAAATGAAGCATGTCTTCATGCTTCTTGTTCCTCAAACAAAGCAACTTTTAAAATTTCTAACCGCAATTCGTGTAAAGCTTCGAGCTTTTCAATATTCGCATCTCACGTTCTCAGTATTGGGCAACGTTACGCTAGTGTCTATTTGTTACGCCAAATGGACGCGAAACGGGATGAAAGTTGTGCAACAGACGCTCAACTTTGCCCTAAACTAAGGGCTTGTTCGATCTGGTCATACATTTAGTTCTACGTGTATTGTACGGCACATTGCTTACTGAATAGAGTTACCATGGGTCTAAATAACGTTGTGTAGAATGTTGTGGAATATTTATTTATTTACTAGCTTTTACCCGCGGCTCCGCCCGCGTGGATTTCGGTTATCGCGACCAAACATAGCCCATGTCCTTTGTCATGGTCTAATCTACCCCTATACCAAATTTCAGTAAAATCGGTTCAGTGGTTTAGGCGTGAAAGCGTAACATACCTACAGACAGACAGACAGACAGACAGAGTTACTTTCGCATTTATAATATTATTATGGATTATGGATTATGGAAGTATGGATTACTTTTACGTATACTAGTGACTGAAAATGCTAGCTATTTCGTTAACACCTCCAGCTAAGCTAACTTGCCAGTCTTCATGTTGATAGTGTAATACACAGGTTTCGAACACGACACTCCTCAATCGTAAGGCTTGCATCTGTAACCACTAAACTATAAGCACTAATTAGGTGACTGTTTTTGGAACATGATGCCCGAACGATATTTTTTTTACCTTTTCCATCATGATCACGTGCTACATTCAAAGTTAGGTGTTGATAGTAAGGGCATTAGGTACGACCCATTTCAGGGATTTCCTAAATAGTTAAGTATATGTCGGAGAAGGGACTATATCATCGGCCCTCTTCGCGATGATCATACGTATCGTGGGCGATTAGGGTGAAATGCCAATACAAAACCATGGATTGTTGCTTTACACATTTACTTTTGTTCCACAACTTTAGCAAACACTCGAGTCTTAACAATTTAGAACATTTAGAATTTTAAATTAGAACGAAGATGATGAAATTAAACATAACGTATCTTGAGTAGTAGTGAGTTCACGCATTCCACAAACATTACTTACCACCACCTCATTGCTTCGTTTTCTCCATAGAAAAGGACTTAACCTCACATTGATGGATCCTTCTTCGATCACCCATTCTCACCGATCTACTCGTAACTTACACGCGCGCAATTCCAATATGGCGTGTCGACCTCACTCCGGAGCTGTTCTCTCGGCTCAATATAGTTACGTTTTAGTTATAATAAATAATGTTTTGATGTGAAGTTCAAATGCGATAAATGAATTTAAACTGTATAATGATTTTACAATACCTTTTTATAACCTTACAAATTATTTAGTTATTACATCATTTCTTATACAAAGTACTTTTATGATTGCGAGTGGTTAGATTAGTTTAGTTAGACAAACCAATTGCCATTTTAAGATAATCATTATGAACCTGCGGTAAGGTAAGACCTGCGGTAGCCTAGTGGTATGGGACTGCTGAGACGAGGTCTCGGGTTCGATCCCAGGTATACCATGGCACACACCAATGACTTATCGATGCTTTTCGAAGTTATGTGTGTATTTATCGCAGGTTTAGAAGTGCCCGGTTAATGGCAATAGGCTCGCCCACCTATTACATTGGGACCTAAACATAAACTGGCAAAATGTGGGTGCTAGCACCCCTGCCTACCCCTTCGGGGAATACACGCCTTCCAGTTTATGTTATGTATGTCATTAGGAACCTTGCATTTGGATTAGATACATTTTAAGAAATCATATTATATTAAAATTATGATCTAAAGGCCTTCAAGTCCGCAGCTTCGTCTCTTCTGTTATAAACTTGAGTGCGACACACTCCCTCCGACATATATATTATATTATTATTAACTACGGTACTTACTTACTTACTTACTTCCAGCGGGGGACGCCGTCGACCGGACGGGTGATCTGCCCTCTTTGTGGGCCATTTCATCCAGATCCCCTGTGCCTCCCTTGGGGAAGTCTCGTCCCTCCATTAACTACGGTAGTAATACTTCCATAATATAGTTACTTTAGCTAGGTTAGTATTACAAAAAAGTAAAAATGTTTTTGAAGGCTTCCAATATGGTAAGATAGCATCTAAACTCCTTACATTGTGCCACGCCTGTGTCCATAATAGTAATTTAATTTTAATCTGACAACTGTATTACACTATTGAGTGCAAGAAATGTATTAAGTATTGTGTAAACAAGGTTATGTAGTCCGTCCCTGCGGCGGGACACCTTGTTATACACAAAGTAATAGCGGAAATACATATTAATGGAAGATTTGAAGACATTGGCGAGTTATCTTAATCACTAAACTGTATTTAATGATGTAATTCAAATTATAATTACATTATTACCTACATAGATATGAAAATGTTTAACTGTCAGTCGATAACATCAGCGATTACTTACTGGTTTTAAGTAGTGAAATAGATGAAGAAAAAACTATTACGTGATTGTACTTCTTGGTAATGTCTTTCCTTTAAAAACATATTGCCTTAGACAAATTAGTCGATTTATTTATTATATTTAAATATCTGACCGACAGAATGATAGGTACACAAAACGAAGCTTGCGATATTGTAAAAAGAGCTGTTCCAATTAGTCCCACCCTCTCCTTTCCTTCACAGGACGACACGTACCTACAGGGCTAAGATGCCATCCGTATTCGGTGCAGAGTATACCTGTTAGAACTAAGCGTTTCAGTGACTCATTCTAATGCCGCACCACTAAGACCTGGAACTCCCTGCCATCTCACGTGTTTCCTTCTTCCTACTGTCCCGGGTCCTTTAAGCGGGGCGTGAAAAGGCATCTGATGAGGCCGTCAAGCTGAGTGCCACCACTGTTAACGTGGTACATGTTTACGATGGTGACCCTCTTTTCGAGACTTTACTTTATAAAAAAAACATAGCATAGCAATACTACATTGTAAACCCTCACAATATTCTGAACGCCAGGTTTAGCTATGATGTCTGATTAATAAAATTTGAAACGACCGATTTAGATTGAAAAGGGTCGGCTCAAGACGGGACTTGAAATCCCAACTATATAATATTAGTCTCTTGGAGGAATGCTCTGACCGACTGAACTAGATGATTACGTCTCGAGTATTCGAAGGGCAGCTAAGTAGTACATGAAACCGACGGACTTGCATGAAAGGATTAATGTCATTAAGGAAGCATTTTTTTTTATATTGGACACGTCAATTTGATTGACCTTGGCTGATGTTAAGCAAAGTTAAATATATAGAGTCAAATTGCGGGCTGTTGTCTCTGCCTACCCTGGAGGGAAATAGGCGTCAGCGTATGTATGTTTGTGTATACATTTTGAAATTCTCCTATAAAATCATCTTGGGGTAATGGTGGAGCCATCTACTGATATATAAACATTAAACACGCTATCAATGTATAAATTCAAAAGTATAAATGACGGATAAAAATAGAAGGGAAATTTGAATCACATCGGGCGTGTCTCGGTAGCCGAGTTGGTCAAGGCATTCCCCCTGTAAGGGAAAGATCGCGGGTTCGAGTTCCGTCCGAGAAGTTTAATTTTTTCCTATGTATTCGGTTAATAAATTTCAAGACAAATCTTCTAGATAGAAAAGCTTGACTTCTCAAAAAGAAATGTAAAGAACACGTGCTTATACGTAATATCTAAGAACTGTAAGTAGGTATATTTTGGTCATTCACATGTCCCACAAATAATATAATTGGGTACTTAGGGGCTACTTATCCATAAGTATGAGAAGATCATCAAATCTGCCATAATAAGGTCAAGTTCACGCTGCGCTTGCGCCACACTATAAAACTTCACGAACATAATTGTGATATTTTTGACCTTACGTAGTAGAATTCGGGAATTCCATAAGTTGGTCTCTAACTATTGTCATCCGGTGTCACTGTCAATTAAAAAAAGGTCTAATAGGTATGCTTATTCTGTTGGTCGATGGCACTTGGTGAAATTTGCTACACATATTAGTAGATTCTTGTACTTTCCAACCGTATTTTGGAGGTGCAACCAGTCAGGTTAAAAATAAAATACTGTGGAAAAATACACGTGTCTCAAGTTATGTATCAAGTAGTTCAACCAGCATAAAATTCAGGATACTACACCTTAAGCACATTTTTTTATAAAGGACATGTCAATTTGACTTCAACTCGCCTGATAGTAAGCTAAAGGCATAATCTAGGAAAGAGTGTTACCATCGTAAACATGTACCTTGTTAACAGTGGACTCAGCTTGACGGCCTCATCAGATGCCTTTTCACGTCCCGCTTAACGGAACCGGGACTGTAGGAAGAAGGAAACACGTGAGCTGGCAGGGAGTTCCAGGTCTTAATGGTGCGGCATAGGAATGAGTCACTGAAGCGCTTGGTTCTAGCAGGTATATTCTGCACCGTATACGGATGGTATCTTCGCACTGCACAGGTTGTTCTGTGAAGAAAATGGGAGGGTGGGACTAATTGGAAGAGCTCATCAGAACATTGGTGTTGTATGTTAAATTCATTTAATTAAATTGAGTTTTCTAGTTTTATTCAACAAAATTCATGGAGTAAAATTGGCTTAGGCAGTTTAAATACTGGTGGAGCGCTTATGTACTTTCTTAATTATTTCCCACATAATTTAATTGTATTTCAATTTTTGTATTTTAAAAAAAACCGCTTCTGTGAACGAATAATGTTTGAGTATTGGCGCTCATTTGTTGACCATTTAGTGTTGAAGAAGGCCAATAGATGGCGCTGTGCACAGATTTTTTCGAACTTCTTTGAGACTGAAGTTCCTACGAGCGACACTCTCAAGCGTCACGGTGGACGATCTCCCCGTACATTTTTACTTGTCTCTCAACCCGCTGCCGCTCCGAACGGAAGTTGAGTACTTCAACTCCTCGTTTCTTTTTCTGTGTAATTCTATAAGTTCCTTTGGCCACATTCTCAAGTCAGTATAAGTGAAGTGTATCGGAAGAAAACGACTCACTCAAGAAAGTCACCGGCCGGTCGACACCTACCTACCCACCAGCACGTGCCAGGAACCACGCCTGTCTGCAGCTGAATCCTCACGAGGTGGAACTCAGGTCAGTGCCGGTTCTCTTGCGTTTTCATTCATAGAAGCGGTCACATGTGTATTTTCTTTCTATTACAACCAAACTTCAGGTCACAGCTTCTTATACGCTCTGTGTGCAAACACACCAGTGGTCGGACTATTTACACGTCTTACCACAATTTATGGTCCTTACGAGTCGGATAGGCCAGTAAATAACATATTCACGTAATTATTGGTGAATAATATTTCTTTCCTATTCATTTAATTAAAAGATTCACGTAATTTTGGTGAATTCTTTCCGCCATCTTAGTTTCATTACTTTCATTCGCTAACAGATTTACGTAAATTATTTGGTAAATTCTGCATTTAAAACGCTAAATCTACGTAATAATTGGTAGATATTTATAATAGTTGGTGATTTACGTATTAATTGGTAAATACTCATCATTCTATTCACATACGCGTAACTTTGTAGGTACCTATCTAGGTACGTAGGTAGTTACATTCCCGCTCCGCCGTGCTACTTGCGCTATTATATAATAAGCCGTAGTACAATTTTCAATAAAAAGTATATCTAAACTGTTTGTGTTAGATAATCTTCTTGTTATATTTCAATAGGTAGGTCCTACCTATCGTTAATTTGCAAACATGTCGTCAGATCTCGAAACGAAGCTTATTATGTTGAATCAAAAAAAGGAATTATTGTTTGCACGCATTACTCGTTGGTATAAATCGTCGAAATCAATTGTTTGTTTTGATATAACGACGCGATTTTTTGGCTGAGACCGAGACCATCGATGATGTTCGCGATAAGTTCGAGTCGATTGTAGATCAAATAAATAGCTCAAATTTATCATTAGAATCCCCTGTGGAACCCGACTATTCTTGCCTTGACTCATTTGATGAATTGTATTCGAGAATAAAACGCATTAGAAATAAATTATCTACTCCCAAGGTCAAGGAGGTCGCCTCACACGGGTCGAGTAATTCGAACGCGTCTGTAGTGAAATTGGAAATGCTTGTTATTCCGAGTTTTGACGGACGCCCTGAAAACTGGAATACATTTTATCAGTCCTTTAAGGCCAATATTCATTCAAACAAACAATTGTCTGATTCGCAACGTGTGCAATACCTATTCTCAAAACTAACCAATGACGCATTAAAGTTCACTGCCGGTATTGTTCCGTCAAGTGAGACCTACAGTATAGTTTGGGACGCCTTGGTCAAGAAATACCAAGATAAACGTTCATTAGGTTCATATTATCTTAATAATATATTAGACTTAAAGAATTGTTCACCTAGTGTGAACTCACTTGATTCATTTATAGGTATATATTCCTCCTCTATCGCCGCGCTTAAAGAATTAGGTATAAATGATTTAACGGACTTCATGTTTCTACAATGTGCCTTGAGGAAAATGGACACTCTAACCATCCAAGCCTTCGAACTTTCTGTTCGAGGTGTCGATATACCTACGACGCAACAGCTGATCGACTTTGTACAAGATCATGCTAAGATGATTGAACGGTCAAACCCGCGGTCTTCGTCATATGCGAAGTCGTCCACTGCTGGGACGCCACAGTCTAGTGATAGGCGTGTACAGCGTAATTCTAAGTCGTTTGTTGTCAGTGAGCCGATTAATAATAAGTCGAATGCGCCCGCCGCAGTTAACGCGTCCTGTTGTTTATGTGGCGGCAGCGACCACCGACACCTGTATGACTGCGCTCAGTTTAAAAATATGCAAAATGCAAAGGCTAGATATGAGTTTATTAAATCTAAGCGTGGTTGCGTGAATTGTCTAAGCACATTACATAATCTCCCGCAATGTAAAAGTACGTCAGTTTGTTTCTGTCAGAAAAAACATCATAAATTATTGCATTTTGATAATAATGTTAATAATTCGCACTCGCATGCGACGACTGTTGTCGCTTCCCCGCCGCCCCAGTGCGACCATGTTAGTCTCACTCCTGAGTCACCGCTCGCTTCAAGCACTGTGCATTCGTATGCCTCTAGCCATAAGTGTGATATTCTCTTGGCAACCGCTCAGGTGTATGCTCGCCCTAAAGGTAGCACTGGAAATAAATCTGTAGTCAGATGTCTAATTGATAATGGCTCACAGAATAACTTAATAACATTGTCCTGTTGTCGTTTATTAAATTTACCAATAATACCAATGAGTAATTCTGTTGTCAAAGGTGTTGGTTCCACTTCGCACCCGATAGTAGGCTATGTGTATTTGGACATTGAATCTCGTATTTATGCAGATCATAAGTATACTATCCATGCGTTAGTTATGAATAGCCTTACGGATCAATTGCCCTCGCAATTAATTAAGTGTGATCGCGAGTTAAATCTTCGCGATTTACCGCTTGCTGACTTAAGCTGGAACATTCCAGGAAACATTGATATAGTATTAGGTGCACAGCTCTTCCCGTATATCTACTTAGGAAATAGAGTCGAGTGTGGTCCCAGTGCCCCTTGTGTACTATCAACCGCGTTTGGGTATGTACTTATGGGTGATTACCCACGTAAAGATGTTGTGCCTACAACCGCATCCTTTTCTGCGCTAGCACTAAATGATTTAGTGCAAAAATTTTGGGAACTTGAGGAAGTTCCTGTGAAGCGCCTATTGTCTCCAGAAGATCCCGAGTGCGAGAATATTTTCACATCTACTGTGACTCGCGATGACGTAGGTCGTTATACTGTTGCGCTGCCATTCTGCAAGGATCCCTCTGAACTAGGGAACTCGCGCGGCGTCGCTCACCGCCGGTTTTTGTCGCTCGAGCGTAAACTTCGTCAATCACCAACCGTACGCGAAAATTACAATAAGGTTATTCAGGATTATTTAGATAACGGTTATCTTAGTCTCGTTGATGACTCTAATTTGTCTATGGATGGTTATTACATACCACATCACGCAGTAGTTCGACATGACAAACCGATGCCGCGTATTGTGTTAGACGCGAGCGCTAAAACCCACACTGGTCTTTCGCTCAATGATATTTTACATATTGGTCCCAATTTACAGGCAGACCTGTTTTTATTATTATTAAATTTTAGGCTATTTCCTATCGCAATGAACGCTGACATAAAACAACATTATTTACGTATTGGCGTACCTGTTGACCATCGTAAATACCTGCGCATCTTATTCAGGTTCAAGGAATCGGATGAAATTCAGACCTATGTGTTTAATCGACAGGCGTTTGGTCTGAAGTCAAGTCCGTATATAGCTATACGTACTGTGCGTCAGCTGGCTACTGACATGAGTCCGCACTTCCCTGACGCCGCGAAAGTGGCAGAGACCTGTCTGTATACTGACGATTTAGTTCATTCCGCACCTGATGAGGACACTGCTGTACACTTAGCTCGCAACTTGATAAAACTGTTCAAGGCTGGCGACTTTGACTTAGTGAAGTGGTCTAGCAATTCTTCTGTGCTGCTAGACTCACTTCCTGATACTCACCGCAAATCGCTTGAGTTTGATGTTGGCAGTCATGTCGCAAAGGTTTTAGGTCTCTCGTGGGAGCCGTGTGGAGATAATTTTTATTTCATATCCACCTTGGTAGATGAGAAGTGCACTAAGAGAAATATACTCTCTATAGTTGCGCGACTATTTGATGTGCTCGGGTTGGTGGCACCTGTGATACTCTACGCCAAGTTGTTAATTAAGGAACTTTGGCTTAGTAAGAGTGATTGGGATGACCCTGCTCCAGAACATATACGCTCACGCTTTTCCGCTCTCGTTCAAGAATTAAAATTTCTTGACACATTAAAAATTCCGCGATATATAGGTGTCGAAGTTGATTGCGAATTACGTCTTGTCGCATTTTGTGATGCCAGCCTGAATGGCATGGGATGTGTTATTTATGCACATTGTACCTACCCATGTAGCATTCAAACTCGCATTTTGTGTGCAAAATCAAAGGTCACTCCGACAAGGATTACTACGCTTGCTCGATTAGAGTTATGTGCTATTTTGCTTATGTCAAAGTTAATAAGAACTGTACGTGATTCGTATGCATTCCGCATTCCCGTTACTGACATTTACGCCTTTTCTGATTCCACGATTGCCTTATCATGGGTTCACTCGTCACCACATCGGTGGTCGATTTTTGTTAGCAACCGGGTCGCTCAGTGTCAAGAAAACTTGAACGCTAAACATTTTTATCACGTCGCCGGAGCCATTAACCCGAGTGATTGTCTATCACGCGGCATGCTCCCCTCGCAACTTTTGACTCATGATTTGTGGTGGAACGGTCCAGCATGGATCCGCGGCCCCCCTGATGAATGGCCTATTAAGTCATTCTCTCCCGCCAACTGTTCTGACTTACCTGAGCATAAGGCAAATGTATTGTGTTAAGTGTGACAACAAAACACACAGAGTCGCCATTGTTATGTACATTAGCACAACGTGTTTCTTCTTGGCAGAAACTACTACGCATCATTGCATACGTTTTAAAATTCGCACGATTTAAATCTAAGATCGAACCTCATTCTGTATCAGGATTGTCAATCGCTGAGACGGCATTGATTCTCGCCGTTCAATCAGTTCACTTTGCTGAACATATAAAATTGATAAAGGCTGAGAAGTCACCCTCGAAGAAGCTGCTGAGTCTTGCAGTCTTCTTAGATGAAGAAGGCATTTTGCGCATAGGTGGCAGACTTTCTAAATCGATGCTCCCATTTGAAGCTAAAAATCCTGTCCTTCTCCCTAAACGCGATCACGTTGTTGATCTAATAATTCAGCATTTTCACGTTGTCAATTGTCATACTGGACCTGGACTCCTCATGTCTATCATACGCCAACGCTTCTGGATATTAGACGCTAGAACTGTTATCAGATCTAAGTTACGAAAGTGTAACATTTGCTTTAAATGCAATCCAACGCACCCTGCACCAATAATGGCTGATCTGCCCAATTATCGTGTATCAGAAGCCAAAGCCTTTTGTCATACTGGGGTTGATTACGCTGGTCCAATAAAGACCATACTTTCTCGTCGTAGAGGTCAGCATTCTCAAAAGGCATACATTATATTGTTTATCTGCATGGCCACACGTGGCCTTCATATCGAATTGACCAGTGATTTAACCACTGATTGGTACTTACAAACGCACTGTAACCAAATTGTATCCTATCCCAACGCAATAACTTACAACGCTAAATAGAATCTTAAACTTTAATTTTTAACTCAAACTTTAAACATACTTTAGATAGAATATTGTTAGTCTAAGTTGTTATTTTAGCTATGTGTATTATTATGTTATACAAATTCACTATGGGCTCTAATCAGCCAGTGTTCGCTTGTTTGTTTCGTAACATCTTGCGACGTTCCAAAGCCGGGTGCATGGTAGAGCGCTTATGTACTTTCTTAATTATTTCCCACATAATTTAATTGTATTTCAATTTTTGTAATTTAAAAAAATCGCTTCTGTGAACGAATAATGTTTGAGTATTGGCGCTCATTTGTTGACCACTTAGTGTCGAAGAAGGCCAATAGATGGCGCTGTGCACAGATTTTTTCGAACTTCTTTGAGACTGAAGTTCCTACGAGCGACACTCTCAAGCGTCACGGCGGACGATCTCCCCGTACATTTTCACTTGTCTCTCAACCCGCTGCCGCTCCGAACGGAAGTTGAGTACTTCAACTCCTCGTTTCTTTTTCTGTGTAATTCTATAAGTTCCTTTGGCCACATTCTCAAGTCAGTATAAGTGAAGTGTATCGGAAGAAAACGACTCACTCAAGAAAGTCACCGGCCGGTTGACACCTACCTACCCACCAGCACGTGCCAGGAACCACGCCTGTCTGCAGCTGAATCCTCACGAGGTGGAACTCAGGTCAGTGCCGGTTCTCTTGCGTTTTCATTCATAGAAGCGGTCACATGTGTATTTTCTTTCTATTACAACCAAACTTCAGGTCACAGGTTCTTATACGCTCTGTGTGCAAACACACCAGTGGTCGGACTATTTACACGTCCTACCAAATACTTTTAATGATATGCGTATGTGAAATAAATAGCCTAGTAGTCATATAGATGGTCTATGTAACAGTAAAGTACTTAACTTTTAAAATCTCGCGTTCCATGATATACAATATCACAGTCATGGTCGTCGACGTAGTGACAGGCCGGTGTAACCTGGTCGAAACATCAGGGAGGGTAGCTTAGTATCGATACCTTCACCTGACGGATACCAAGACGTAATCAGCTTAAGAAACATTGATTGCGTTGCGTCTTCGTTTCGATTCACACGAGCGTTCACTAACTGAGGAAGGAGTTGACCACATGCTGGGCACCCAATGGCTCGTTGTTTCGAACAAACCAGTTCTTAATTGTGAAAGATTTTTAAGAAATATCGGCCATTTGAAATATGGCTTGATTTTCATGTTAGCGTTACAGATTTCAGTAGTCTATGGCACGGGGGTTGCGTCTACGCGCGTTGATGTCGTTTATTCTTATCTCCGACTTTTGGTTACATCTCCGGTTCTACTAAAGCAATTGCGGTCAAGCATACGACAGAATTTTAAGTCAATTCACGACTAGTTTTTGCGTACATTGCGAGCAAACTGACAAGAATTTAACATAACTCACAGCCTCTGTGACGTGGTGGTAGTGAACACGACTGTTACGCAGGAGACGCGGGTTCGATCCCCGCTCAGTACAAATATTTGTATGCATGAATATGGCTATATGCTTTAGTCTGAGATACTTTTTTTAGAAAAAAAGTAGGCATATAAATAGAAATACATAAACATAAAATAAAAAAACATAAACTCACGCCTGTATTCCCCGAAGGGGAAGGCAAAGGTGCTAGCACCCACATTTCGCCAGTTTATGTTTAGATCCCAATGTAATAGGTGGCGAGCCTATTGCCATAAACCGGGCACTTATAAACCTGCGATAAATACACACATAACTTCGAAAAGCATCGAAAAGTCATTGGTGTGTGCCATGGTAAACCTGGGATCGAACCCGAGACCTCGTCTCAGCAGTCCATTACCCACACCACTAGGCTACCGTAGATATAGAAATAACCAGACCAAAGCAAATAGCCATATTCATACAAACAAATACTTGCACTGAGCGCGGATCGAACTCGCGCCTCCTGTGTAGCGGTCGCGTGGGGCTGTCATAAAGCGTCATAAGGCCGTCATAAGCGGATGTGTAAATTGGATGGATGTATCGATATTTGTTGCTTTACTTAGCCACGTCAGATCAGCTGAATAGACTTTTATAAACAATAAATAATTTACAAAACTTGTCATTATATAAACAATGAGTTACAGCGTTCATTGAACCTTTTTTTTTGCTTACGTCACATACACTTAACCACAAAATAAGACGGAGTAATTGTATTATACATAATTATAAAGTATATAACTAGCTAATTTAGTTATTATTCGGAAGAGGAATTAACTAGATTTCAGATGTATTTAGCGAGGTGCCCCTGCGCCGATAACATCTCATGAGAATTGTTCTGGTTATAAGAGACTATCACTAATTCACACAATGCGCTTGCGCTTACATCGTTAGTATTCTGTGCACGTATAATTATTAGATATACGATGCTTTCTTGAAGAGTTGTCGTATATCCATACTAATATTATAAATGCGAAAGTAACTCTGTCTGTCTGTCTGTCTGTCTGTCTGTCTGTTACGCTTTCACGCCTAAACCACTGAACCGATTTTGATGAAATTTGGTTTAGGGGCAGATTAGACCATGAGAAAGGACATAGGCAATGTTTGGTCGCGATAACCGACATCCACGCGGGCGGAGCCGCGGGCAAAAGCTAGTACTCCATATTTGTCAAGTCTACCAAGATCGGGACCGAAGCCAAGCACTGTAATAAATAAAAATAAAATATTCCACAACATTCTACACAACGCTATCTAGACCAATGGTAAGCTTAACTAGCTTGTGTTATGGAATTTAGAATGCGGATAAACATACTTAGATACTTTTTTTGTAAATACATTCATATTATACATGACACACCCAGACCAATGCAAATAGCCATATTCATGCATACAAATATTTGCACTGAGCGGGGATCGAATCCGCGCCTCCTGCGTGACAGTCGCTGTCATGCAAGCACTTACTGATTGGTCTTTTTTTTTTTTTTTTTCTTTAATAATAATAATAATAATCTATATTCTTTCCTTTGTATTACATACTCAATTCTTAAAATAGAACTAGAAATAAATATCACAATCGTATTTGAGTAAACATCCGTTGCCAAACTAGGTAGAAACCTGTGTTTCGGCATTCGGCGCCACTCCCCACAAACAGTTGGTAGATGAAGAGCAGTGGCCTGCAAATATACCTGACAGTAATAAGAGGTCCCTACAGTCTCCGTGGCGTGCCGGTAGTGAACGTGGTCGCTCCGCAGGAGGCGTGGGTTCAATCCCCGCTCAATGAAAATATTTGTATGCATGAATATGGGTATTTTCATGGTTAGGTGAAGCAGTCTGTCCCGGTTGTCATACGAACATCTATGGCAGTCGTTACGGGTAGTTGGAGCCCTCAAAAGTCCAACAACTGGTTTAACTACAATGCTTCTACATCGCCTTTGGGTTGTGGAGGTCAGATGGCAGTCTTGCCGGTTTGCTCTACAAAGGGAATCCATAGTAGAGATGTTTATATTACCACTTCAACATTTCCACCAGCTTGCCTTTTGAAAATTTGTACCCTTCGCCACTGCTAACTGGTAGACGATAACAATGTGACACTGCCCTCCTTGTGACTTGGAATCAAAAATAGCATTTGGTGTATTCTGGGTGTATACCATTACAACTCTACCAACAAGTTCAAAGATAACTAGGAAAGTATCTGCGGGTAAATATGAAGTACCCAGAGTATGCAACTACTTTGGGGACAGAACGCTTGACAAACGAGTACCACGGTTTTGTGGGGCCTTGTTTATATATAAGATATAAGTAATTATTTGCCAATAAAGATTTAATAATAAAAAAAAAAAATCAGCAACACGTTAGTAAATCACTATCATCATCATCACTTCATCACTACATAGTATAAAACAAAGTCACTCTCGCTGTCTAGACGAACAGACAGCGACAGCGATTTTGTGAATGTGTGCTTAAATCTTTAAAGCTACGCAACGGATTTTGAAGTGGTTTTCTTTTAATAGATAGAGTGATTCAAGAGGAAGGTTTATATATATAATACACGCTTAATATGGTAGAGGGTACAGCGGGAACGGGATCAAGCGCCACGCGGGTGTAAAAAAAATGGCGGAACGAAGTTCGGGTCAGCTTCTTCTTCTGTCGAATCGAGAGCGCCTCAACTTTCAGATTCTATGTTCCCAGTGTGCCGCCACCTGGATTGCATTTTCGGAGGCGCTCATAAGTTCCTCCGCTGTACAAGTGGATGGGTATGCAGCACACGTTAGCTGGGACCTTGTCTGTGGAGTAACACCACACTCACACCGCAGGTCCGTGCTGTCTGAGAAACCCCAGCTTGACCGATTCTCCTTGCTTCGAATGACCTGTGTCCGAAGTCTGTTTAGGGACTTCCACCTGATCCAGGGGATGACCTGCTCAGGAGGTAAACTCTCCGACAGCGGAACGAAAGGGGTTGGTGGCGAGGTCCACCCTGGCCGGTGAGGTCGCTAGTATAATTGTATGTTTAACAGTTTATGAAAACATTTTAGTCATCTGATTTAGAATAGGTACTAACGTATTCACTCACGCCTCGGGATACACTTTTCCGCCTATTAAGAATCAAGCCAAGCCAATAAGCCAATTCCGATGATTACCAACGCTAAGAAGACAAGTAATATCTCCTATTTTATAATTGTATTTGTCTAATGTTGACCTCTGGCCACTCCTTAATACGTCATTGAAGATTGTCAATCAAATATCGATATTTAATCCTACCGTGAATTCATATTGTTCCGCAAATCATTTCCATAACCATTACAAATCATTTTGATTATATGCATTACAATCTGTAATTTTATAACTATAATTAAATCACTTGTCGACCGAACTTTTACTCATAGGTCAAAATTAGATCATACACAATGACGTCTAATGTTAGGGTTCTCGCCCTTAAGGCACTGGCCTACTATTTGTAATTATTAGGTTCTTTTAAATGTCAGCTGATGACGTGAGCTGACGGATGTTTGAATCTTCTTTTGATGCAAGAATATCTAAGTACCTAAATTATTTGTTACTATAATAGTGGACTATGGGAATTGCCATAAAATGACAGCAATACCTACTACTTATCGAGTCCATATACCTATCTGATACGATACAAACTTAGAATTTTCCTGAAAATTGCGAACGCAGTAAAAATAAATTTCTTTTCTACTTGCTCTAGAGTCTAGACTATTTGTTCTCAAGTGATTTGAGCAAACAAACATTTTTTTATTTTATACTAGCTTTTGCCCGCGGCTCCGCCCGCGTGGATGTCGGTTATCGCGACAAAACATAGCCTATGTCCTTTCTCAAGGTCTAATCTACCCCTATACCAAATTTCATCAAAATAACATACAGACAGACAGACAGACAGACAGACAGAGTTACTTTCACATTTATAATATTAGTATGGATTTAGGAAGTTATACTTACTACCTACTTATATTGCAAAATGTGGAAATTTGTGAAGACGATTAATTAATGAAAAAAGAACATACAAGATAATTGTTATCATTAGCAAACGGTTGAAAAGATCACTGAATGTATAACCTTGAAAAACAGATCTTCAGGAGTTGATTAATCTCCATTTAATTCTCCTTTCCATATATCCTTTTTATATTAAAAGAAACCTCTGCAGAGACCCCATCTAGTGTAAAATTGTAAAAAAAATAATTGGATAACCTTAAAGGTTCAGATCACATCTGGAACACTATTCCGATCACTGAAACCTTCCAATAGTGTCAGTTAATTTTAACAAGTTCACAGGGTACCTACTTATAGTTATAGGTTACTTATTACTAGGATTTTCTTCCTACGTTCGGTAGCCTAGTGGTATGGGTAATGGACTGCTGAGACGAGGTCTCGGGTTCGATCCCAGGTTTACGATGGTACACACCAATGACTTTTCGATGCTTGTCGAAGTTATGTGTGTATTTATCGCAGGTTTATAAGTGCCCGGTTAATGGCAATAGGCTCGCCACCTATTACATTGGGACCTAAACAAACTGGCAAAATGTGGGTGCTAGCACCTCTGCCTACCCCTTCGGGGAATACAGGCGTGAGCTTATGTTATGTTAGCTATTTTCAAAGAATTCTACGACAGACAGTAGAAAAAAAAGGCAGCAAATAGGTAGGTAGCATTGTTACCATTTTCGCATAAAAGCCTGTCTAAGCGACAGGCCCCTCATAATCCGAATACCTATTGTTGTGGCTTGCGACGTAATTAACTATTACCTAATAATCATTTTGCTACTATTCTCAATATCCCATACAATAGATACCTATATCAAATATGCATACTTACCTAGATGATTTTTTATTCGATTATAGTATCGAGTTAAGACAATAAAATTGATTCGGAACAATACCGTTAAGTAATGACAATTCAATGAGTGTGACGAATAATAGAATTTAAAATTCTAAGATTAGAGGGTGAAGCAGTGACATCTGGGGGTTATCAGATAAACATCAAAGTTTGTGTAGCTATGTCCCTCTTTTCTTCTGGATGGTGATACTTCTTCCACCTAAAATCTACAAAGGTGGGGGTGCCACGTTTCCAAGATGTTCCGTTTCTCCCCTGTTTCCCTGATTAGCAGCAAACGGAGAATAGTCTTCATTATTGCAAAGTTCCATCCAAAGCTTGCAGCCTTACTCTTTCTCTTTGCTTGATATTCACATCCTACCCGGAGAAAAAGACCCGTGTCAGAGCAGCCTTAATCATCATCAAGTAGCGACATCAAGTGAAGTTTTTGAAGCCCTAAAATTACTCAAAGTCCCAATATCACGTCGACCATCCATACTTATATTATAAATGCGAAAGTAACTGTCTGTCTGTCTGTCTGTCTGTCGGTATGTTACGCTTTCACGCCTAAACCACCGAACCGATTGATAAAGGACATAGGCTACGTTTGGTCGCGATAACCGACATCCACGCGGACGGAGCCTCGGGTGAAAGCTAGTATCATAATAAGGCTCATTATTTTCATCAAATGACCTTTTCGAAAGGTTTCGAAAATGCGTACTAACAATATAATGATATAGTATAAAATTTCGATAGATGTTACCCGCTTAGAGCAATCTTCTTGTCGCAATGAAGACAGGTGAATTTGACCTCGGTCAAACTGTACCACGTTTTTATATCTAACACGAGTTGAGAGTGACTTTAACCTTTATTTAATTACCCTAAATATGTAGTTATATAATATTATTACCTTAAGTTATAGTGTGGTTATAGTAATAACAGTAATTATTTATGTTCGATCCGTCAATTTAAAGGACCTATTGTAATTATCATTCTCATAGTGATTTTCTAGTTGCGTTAAACTGCACACAAATATTTCATAAGCATGATAAAATTGTGACATATTATATACACTAGCTTCCATGTTAGGTCAGGTCATTAGTAATATTCATTTACCATTAATAATTTTTGTAGGAATATGGACTGTATATGATGGAGATAAGGGTTAAAGGTATTAAATAAATACAGCTGGAGGCACTGATGCCGTAGATTTCGAAATTGTTGCCGCGACACGATTTCATATAACTATATTTGTAGGAGTGATGAGCTTGTATCATGATTTGTACAGTTGTAGACAGAAGTGTTTGTAATTTGATTAGCGTCTTATATGTTTCGGTAGTAAGTAGATCAAGCAATGAATTAGTCCACTGCTGGACATAGGCCTCTTCCGCATCCAGTCTTAGGTAGATTATAAATGTCTTAATCTTTGAATTGCAGGTTTTAGCAATCATATAATATGTTACGACGAAATTACAGACGAGGTACCCATATTTGCCTCCAATATTTTTGTATAATTGCTCCCAGGTAGTAAAACCTACCTAATAAAAACCTCACTTGGAGTTAAGTACGAAGCTCAAGACCGACAGAGTTCGCGACCTTTCCTCCTTCTGGGGGTCACAGACCCTTATGGTTTAGTGGTTATACTATGAGGCCATCGAACCTTCTATAGAAAACATTTCCTCCACTTTTGTTGATGACAGTACCTACACAACGAATTTTCTCACCGTACTCATCAACGTGCGCGGGCGCATTATCGTTACTATACCTACTCTGTACTCACCGCTTGATGAACTTGATCATGTTCTGTGGTTTAATATGCCTATGGATTTATGATTACAATTGCCGCGAAGATACCGCAACAATATATACAAATGGATACCGCTATATAAGTACCTAATGTTGAAAATTTTAACTTGATATATTCGTCAAAATGATGAAATATTTATTCCCTGCCAGCGGCGTATTCCAAAGATTTCTAAGCAGGTATGACTTATACATTGTAGCTGTTACCGGAAATGTATGAAATCAAGGAATTGTATACAAATCCTAGGAAATGTGTGATAATAGGTAGGTACATAGAATGCCTGCAGTTCCACCGGCAATGTGTGAAATAAATGGGTTATTGTCTATATTTGCGGAAGATTTTTGTGGAAAATTTATATTTTTGAATGAATAAAAAAAATAACCACGAAGATTAATGCGGAAGCTTCGCTCCGCTCCGCTCCCGCATTAATCTTCTAACCTAATCTATCCAAGTTAAATTGCGTAGTGTGGACACTGCGCCCGACCTGGATATTCAGTCTTCTAACCTATAAATAGGTTAGAAGACTGAAGCGAAAGCGAAGCTCCAGCATTAGCCTAAGTGGTTGCATTTTTTATAACTACCATCAATATTCTTTGATACCATTTCATACATTACCTGCTGCGCACTCGGCATTGTATAGAATGCCTAGGCATTGTATAGAATACCGGTTTATACACATTTCCGGTAACATAGCTACATGAACTGTGCGGACGAGGAGTGAATGTGTGAGAAAATCATTATTTCATACATAATGTACTTCTCATATTCATAGTTAAATAGGTACCTAGATCAGACTAGGAATTTGTTTGAGAAATACGAAATTTGTGGCGGAATGGGAAATGGTTTTTTCTAGCAGGTAATCTTCCGGCAGTATTAGTTTCTTGTACTTAAATAAACACAATAACCTATTACTCGGACAAATAAAAAGATCCTGACATCTCATCAAATCTCTTGTAACCCAGAAAACGATGTTTTAATATACTATCCAAACATTATGAAGATTGCTTTTAAGAAACAATAATTTTTAACAGTTCATTGACTTAACTTGATTACCTTGACTGTGGCATACTTTCTAGAACCATTCCTATGCCGCACCATTAAGAACTGAAACTCCCTTCCAGCTCACGTGTTTTCTTCTTCCTACAGTCCCGGGTTCTTTAAGCGGGGCGTGAAAAAGCGTTTGATGAGACCGTCCAGCTGAGTGCCACCATTCTTAACATGGTACATGTTTAAGATTGTGACTTTTCGAGACTTTGCCTTTAGCTTACCATCAGGCGGGGTGAAGTCAAATTGATGTATCCTTATAAAAAAAACACATAAAGAGTGCGAGCCAATTTCGACCTTAGGAAATTGAAAGGTGCTTGCACTTGTTTAATTGCTAACTGTACCTATTATGCTTTATGGATATAGCTACTATTATCAATTGTATGTTATTTCAATTACAGACGTTTTGCATTCATGCCGTATAACTTACTAGGCGGTCATGGTGATAATACCTAATTCTAAAGTGTACTTTTTTACTCTCAATACTTTCTGAGCATGAAAAGGCGGGAAAACCTGTGTGGCGTAGCAGTTCGTACATCGTTTGACTGTTACGGCCACGGGTCCGATTTCTGATGAAGAGTATGGCGTGACGGTCGAGATGGGGCTCTGGTACAGGCTTTACTCTCAAAGGTAATTTTTTTATAGCATTTATTATGCTAACTTTTAAATTCGAAATACATCGGGAAAAAGAAGCAGACTGTCGCCCTTAAAGACTGGTGTGGCTCAATAGCTCAGTTGGAAGAACCCCCTGTAAGGGAAAGGTGGTGGGTTCAAGTTGCACTTGAGCGCTTCTTTTTCCCGATGTATAGCAAGGGTAAGTTAGATGTGTCGATAGAGAGATGTGCCCACTGCAGTCACTAGAGTCACCTAGAGCGTCTGTGGAATGACACACAAAGAGATTCACTTGCGATTCAAATTCGGAAGCAATTCAGTAGGAGAGGTAATCGCTTATTCACATCGTGGCACGTTCGCTGTACCAAGAAATAAAACAAGTGTGTTATTTTCATTACATATAAAATTTAATTATCAAATCAAAGGTAAACTCATTGTTATCACTAATAACAAGAAATATACAGTGTCGTACTGGAAAAGTATACATCGATGCTAATGCAATCATATTTGACTCCTACCGCACAAGCAAAAAGGTTCAAATTTCTTTAGCACATTTTATGTTAAAGCTAGCGTTAAATTGAACCGCCTTGAGAAATTAACGGACTCAAGACGAACTCAAACTCAACTCGAAACTATCTCAAATAAACAGCCACAATATTGCGAACCCTACGGAAGCCAAAGTACTAAGGAACAACGCACACATACAATAATATTGACAATAAAATATGTGCACCTACGTATACAGCCCTTATAATTGAGACACATGATATTCGTGACAGTATGTAGGTCTTTTATTGACAATATCATTGAATGAATGCAGTTTGCCTTATATATTAAAATTTAAACTCAAACATTCCAATACGTACAATATTGTTTGCTAAATCAACTGATTATTAAATAATAATATTACAATATATGAACATTTAAGGCTACTAAATAGACTTACGTTATGGTAAGGCCTCTTAATAATAAAAAAGTAATAAAATAATGTCTTAACGATGTTTTGTCATAACCTTGAAAGTTTTCCCGCCCGAAATCTGAAATTTATTTGAAAGAAAAACATTCCTCGTTTTATTTTTAATCTGTACACAAAAGTCCTTGAATAAATACGTTCATTCATTATTACTTGCTTTTTAAAAAAAGAATATTTCGAGATTCAATGTAAATTCGAGTTTTCTATGAGAACCTAACACCAAAATGACACATTTATAATCTAAATACATGCCCTCTACAAAAGCGAGGAATAAAATGTACAAACTATATACTTTATTTTTTTAATAATAGTTTTAATTCTATTCTGAACTAGATAGAGTAGGATTACTAAGACGATTTTTTATCACTATTTTTTTTAATTATCATTGGCGTTAGGGCTCGGCTAAAGAAATAAGTTGATAATAACACTTAAGTTTAATTTTTAGCACCACTACTTACATCAAAATAAGGCTGGGAGTGATATAGGTGGGAATGCCAAATATTTTTTAATACTATTCAATTATATGTATAATAATTATATACTTGTCTATACATATATCTGCAGTAAAAACAGGTAGGTATAAAGAAAAAAATATGACGCTCTGAGCAGACGTGTCATATTATGTTTTACGGATTGGTTCTCTAGAGATGCGATACTCTTTTTACCCGAGGAAGGGTTATTCAAGGTTGCAGGGTTACGCAGTATTTAGACAAGTATATAATCAAAATATAACCACCACTTCTCATTCTTTCGAGATTTGATTTGGCAAAGATCAGTTTTACTACAGTCTCGTATATTATCGAGATTCATTGAATAAAGAGACACTATCATAGATCCAATAACTACGAATAATTTATGCGACAATTAAATTACGTTCACCTATTAAACCTATTATGAGTTAAAACAAATCTTTTACGTAATCAAATCCGTTGTCATTTTTATGTTATTACTGTATGATAGTTGCAATGTGTCTTACTAATATTATAATTCATAACATCCTATCCAACATCAGTTGATAAATAATTAAAACAGAACGATGGTATTGAAAATGATGAATATCTTATATGTCAATTTGCCAAGGCCTCGCAGTATTAACATTTTTTTTTGTAGCGAAGTACACTTTTAGCGCTACCAGCCTAACTGTCCAATCAGGATCGGCGCGCGATGCGTTAGACGTTCGCGATTGGACAGTATCACGCATCGGTGGCGCTAAAATGTGCTTCCAAAACTTAACCCCATCAGGAAGTTGATATTCAAAGTTGTAACCACATGGCAATTTATTTCCTAAAATAAATGCAATGAATATTATTTCAATATTTGATCAACTTTTGCTGGATAAGATTAAAAGTGATCAACTTTAACAGCGACGGTATTCAAAGTGGTGGTCGCAGGTAGGTGTATTTGATCCCAGTCCGTGCTGAGATGTGCTTCGGTGTCTGTAGCTTTAATGGTAAGACCTAGGGATGGCACCGCGTTGGCGCAGTGTGGTAACCGCAGGGTCACAGGCCTCAGGAACACCAGGCCTTGGGGCCCGCACATTACTAGTGGGGACAGCATCGCTTCACCTGAAGTAAAGAAGTCATTAGTAAGGGGTAGGGGTGGTGGGCATTACAGTAGACCCAGCATGGGTTAATAAAATACCATTAAGAAACAAATTTTACAAGAAATATTAAGTTAGATAGAATTTCATAATGTTGTTTAATAAATGGATTTGTTGTTTATTAAGATTACGTACTTTACTATTATTCTAGATTAAGTAAACTTTAATGTATTAACCCACGGAAAGTCAACTGAATTAATCGGTTGCTTTTTACAAGGTACTTTTATTTCACAGGCAAAAATTTACTAGGTACATACTTTGAAAAGGCAATTTTGCAGGAAATGATAAAAAGAATTATTAAGAAAATTATTGTATTGATATAAGTAATTATGAAGGAGTAATATTTATTATGTGTTTTTTTTACTTTTTAAAGGGTGCGAAAGTTGATATATGCAGAAGTTATTGTTGAGGGTAGTTGTGAAGTAAACGTACAACATCGATTGAACACACAAACACAAATCGCGACACAATAATGCAGTTTAGTAGTGATGCAGGCAAGCAAGCATGTAGACAAGCACAATACATGAAATGCAGCAACTAGACTATAATATAAAAAAAGATAGGACGATACCCCAATTTACATTTTGCTGTGGCCCTATTAGACGATAATAATGAGATAAAAGTTGTCAGTAATAATCTTACATTAGTAGTTCGAGATAATGTGGAGTGGCTTTTCAAGCGTATTCTTGCGAGTTTAAACACTTATACTCGCATCAATTCGATTTATTTGCGAATTAATGAATATAAAAGTATAGCTGAATGAACTACATTTACCTTATGCCGTTCTTTTGAATATTATTTCTTTAAAAAATAAAACGTACTTTAACATAGACTTTTTTCAGTCCAACAAACAACAAATTTCAAAATAGATCCAATATAAAAAAAGCTGTAAAAGAAATTAAAATAGAATTAGACACCAATTGTAGTAAAAGTTTGCTTAGTGTCACTAAAATGAGCCCTAAATATGAAGACAAATAAAGCGAAAAAGACGTCTTTGAACAAACTGTACAGTGCACAAATATATTCAAATGTTTTCATACAATCACGTTGGATGTAAGTAGCACAGTCGACGTCGGCGTGGCTCGACCTCTAAGTACGAGTGCATTGTGGGGCAGAAACTGCGTAAATATAAATACAATACATGTTTATACAACCAATGTTAGTTTTAAAGTTAGCTCTAAATAAAAATTACATAATACGGTGTGTGATGTTGAAGCTTCTACACTAATGGTGCATGAATATAACTCAGTAAAAATATAAACAGATCTTAAACTATAGCAATATTAGGAAGCCAAATAAAATCTAGAAGAAATAGCTCAAATAATAGCCATTAATTCCGTACATGCTGAAATGCATAATATCGTGCAGTAAATATTTAAACATATAAAAATCCGTGTATCAAAATCCATAACATCGAATCTAATTCGAAAACTAATTCTGAACAATCACAATTCCCATTCCTGTGCAGTTCAACGCCAATCCATTTGCAAATATTAAATGCCAATTAGTATGTGCAGACTACATCACTACAAGTAATACGCGTGCTTCATTATAAAAGCCTCTTTACCGTTGTCCATATCGATGGGAGGTCCCCCCACACGCTGGCTCAGCCGCGGATCAGACACCGTAAAGTAGATCTTTTGCTTAATTCCCGGGGCAATTGCTTTTGGTGGTATTATTAATGACACTCCCCATTGTCTGTCTTCTAGAACACCTCCTTCACTATCAAATATCCCCCAGGTGGTATGTGGACCATCAGGTGTAACCTCTTTTTGTTTAGCTTCATTAGCCTCGTTATCATCAGACGTTGCTGCTATTACTGTGTTTTGGTTGTTTATAATTGTAGTATCATTCTGGCTGGTTGACATGTTTTCAGAATTCTGACTAATCTCTGGACTATTCTCTAATATTTTTTCACAGAACGTCACGCTCCTGCTAGCCTTATTCGTCTTTTCAAGTAAATCCTGCGATGTGTACGGCGTACTTTGTGGTTTATTCTCAAAGTTCATGCTGCACTCGGATGCGTATTGAGTCTCCATAGAAGTCGTAGATTCGTATGGAACTGGTGAAGTGGTTACTTTTAACGCATTAGAAATGTGGTCAGCTTTTCCATGCAATCTAGGAGCATACATTGGTTCACCCTTCAATATGTTACTTTCCATATTTTTGGACTTTTGCTTCTCTGCATCAGTCTTTGAATCAGTTAGTCTAAGTTTTGAAAAGTCGATTTCTTGGAAAGTGTCGACATCAACTTTACTGTTTTCAGCCTCTGCTTTAGTTTGATATAAAGGTTCTCTACGAGATAAGTGGTTTGCATCACTAAGCTCGTAAGGACTACTTCTAGAACTACTATGACTACTCTCCTGTTCATCAGGCTGTGCCACTTCCTTAGTTTCCTGTTGTGACTCATAGATCACACTCTCTTTCAGATCTCTTTTCGAGACATAAAGAGGTTCTCTAATTTTAGAAGAATCGCTTTCATTTGCTTCTTTTCTAGTTTGATATATCATTTCCTTTTTTGCTTGATTTCTTTGCTTTATTATTTCAAGCTTTTCTTCCAATCTTATACTGTAACTAGATTCTTTCTTAGCAAGTAACGCCGCTTTTTCTCTCAAAATTTCCTGCTTAGATACATAAGTGCATTCTGCAGAAGCTGGTCGTATTTCAGATCTAACATCCATCATTTCAGATTGACTTGCATATTGTGAATCAGAACAACTGGATTTGACTTCAGCCCGAGTAGCGTATGGTGATTCTGTTTGGCCAAGCCTCGCCATCATTTCTGTTCTGGTGGCATAAGGAGGTTCACTCATACATTTACTCATAGGAGATATTCTACCAGGAAAACTAACTGGTGTTTGTAACCTTCTGTCCGGCCGAATTCCATACGAACTTTCTGTCCAAGAAGTACTTGGTGGCGGATCGTATGTTCTTTTGCCATAAACAGGATCTTTAGAACTTTCTATTCTCTGCTTCAGTAAATCATCTTTAGTGCTGTAAGGAGATTCAGAAAATCGCTGTCGCAACATTTCTTCTTTAGTAGAGTACGCGCTGTCCGGTGTTATTCTTGTCCGTAACATTTGTTCTTTGCTAGAATACGGCGATTCACTATATAAAGAATCAGATTGTTTTGCAAGCTCTTGTCTGTTTGTATACGGACTTTCGGATGTAAAATCACTTCTGGTACCATAAGGACTGTCCCTCATCACTTCGGAATTAGTGGCATATGGACTTTCTCTTCTCATTTCAGATCTAGTAGCGTAAGGACTTTCGCGCATCATCTCTGTTCTAGTAGCGTATGGATTTTCTCTTATCATCTCAGATCTGGTAGCGTAAGGGTTCTCTCTTACGCATTCTGATCTAGACGCATATGGGTTCTCTCTTACACATTCGGATCTTGAGGCGTAAGGCGATTCCCTCAATGGTAGATCCAATGATTGACGGTTTCCATATGGATTCTCAAAACTCTGGTTAGACATTTCCGATCTACTCGTATAGGGGTTCTCGGATGAGGTGTCATAAACAGAAGTATATGTTCTTCGAGGCTTAGGAATAGGATCATATACAATATGGTCTTTACTTTGGTATACAGGTTCTGGAGGTAGCGGCTGTGTGGGGTGAAATGGTTCATGCTTTACTTGCTGCTCTCTTTGGTAAATAGGGTCTATTTTGGTAATCATATTAAAGCTGGAGGTCTGTCCGTAGATGCCTCTCCTATTGTATTCTATGAGAGAGTTCTGTCTACGCAACAGGGGGGTAACTTTCGGTTCGGTTTCGATGTCACACATAGAATTCTGTCTCCTTAAACTTTTAACAACCGGTTTGACATCATAATCTCTGACGGTACATATAGACCCGTTTCTTTCATCACAAAATGAACTCTGTCGTTTCAGAATGGTTTTTATAACAGGTTTTTCACAAGATGACGAGTTGCTACGATGTATTATTTGGTTTCTGATTTGTTGGTTTCTCATGTGTATGCTCATATCTCCTAGATCAGACTTCTCTCGTCTCAACATCGGCGCCTGTTGGACATGAGGTCTCTGTTGCAAGTCACTCTCACAGAGTGACTTCTGGCGAGATACCTTTTGCGAATTTTTCGTTTTCGAACGGAACAAATCGAGGACTGCATTTTTTATGAACGACGGCTTTTTAGATAATTTCTTTTTAGTTTTTGGTGAGAATGTCTCGTCCCTCTCCACACTCGAGTTCATGGCATCTGATGAACTGCGGACACCCACAACCAAAGTCCCACTTAGTTACTCAATGATAATTATTAGGACATATCAGATATTCAACATTGATAAGAAAAGACACTGAACTACTAGTAGAATATTGAATTTTCTGAAAGGTCCGAATGAGCATGACAATTTTCAATCAATTAATTTTGTGATTCTATAAAAAGCATATTGAAATAATGATCATGAGGTATTAAGGAAACATAATAGGGTATTTGACTAAGTCGTCGATTCTTCCCAATACTAGTTAATATGATAGCTTGTTGTGAAAAAATATGCCTTGCAAAATAAAATATTGCATATCTAAACTGAAACTATGACTTTTCATTACTTGAAATTCCCAAAAAAAGTCAAAATATAAACAATCAAATTCAATTCAAATATATAACTTTTTAGATTCCTCATTAAATTTTAAATAACTTTTATTATGTACTATATAAGTGTAACCGCAACGTAGACCGAGATAAATGCGATATTATCTTGCACTCCATACATTTTGCACTACGCGCTACCGAAGCGTGACGTCACAATTTAGAACGATTTTGTATGGAGCGTTTTCGGGCGGCGCGACAAATTGAAATTTTCAAAATCAAATATCTTGAAAACTATTTGTCGTATGAAAATTTTACTTATACAGTTCATTATATTATAAGACTGGTCATTTTTGGAAAGTAAAAAAAAAAATAGTCAAATAGCCCATTATGATATTAAAAAAGAGCAAATACATAATGTGAGATGAAGTCAAATTTTGAAATAGCTAAGAATAAGTAGAAGATATTTTATAAGAATACATATTGAATAAGAAATATATTGAGATGAAATTACTTAATTCAATATGCTTTTATAAACAATCAAGTTGCACTAAAATGCAGACACGCACTGCCAATAGTTTGTACCGTACAAACAACAACTAATATACAATATGTTATTTCAATATTACAATTTACAGACGCCCCGATATAGAGATATATGTTACAAAATATATGTATTTTATATACCACATACAATACCATACTAATACTGTGGCCCGACAAGACATTGTTAGTCGTTTGTGAAGCGATTGGTGTTTGCATGTTAGAGCAAATTGTACAGGGGCCTACACGACACTTGTAGGGAGAACTGAATGTTTCTGAAACATGCATTTTATATCTGGGAGAGTAAGATTGTATCATTTGATTTGTTCGTGAATAGTTACGAGTTTTGATTGTGTATAGTAAAATATAGGTAAGTAAGATGTTGCCACACTTAAGGACTTACCTTAGATTGTGCATGTGTTGAGGTTTCCTATAAAGTTCGAACGCTGAACCTCTTTGTTCTCTACTGCCCGCTAAATCTGTAAAAAAAAAAAACAATTTAAAGTGCTGTAAAAAATATTATGTTCGTAGTATCGGTATGGATGTTCGCTGCAAACTGAATAACAAAAACTATATCGAGAGTATCATCAAATCAGCCTCGCGTAAACTCGGAGTCCTGAACAGAGTGAGACGTTTTTTCACGCCGGAGCAGCGCTGTCTTCTATACAAGACCCAAATTCGTTCCTGCGTGGAATACTGCTCACATCTCTGGGACGGCTCCGCAAAGTACTTATTAGATGCTCTCGACAGGTTGCAGCGACGTGCGGTCCGCATTATTGGGGATCCTGAGGTCACGAACACCCTCGAGCCTTTGCAGATGCGTAGAGATGTTGCGTCTTTGGCAGTTTTCTACCGTCTCTACCATGGTGAATGTTCTGACGAGCTCTTCCAATTAGTCCCACCCTCCCCTTTCCTTCACAGGACGACACGTGCAGGGCTAAGATGTCATCCATTTACGGTGCAGAGTATACCTGCTAGAACCAAGCGTTTCAGTGATTCATTCCTATGCCGCACCACTAAGACCTGGAATTCCCTGCCAGCTCACGTGTTTCCTTCTTCCTACAGTCCCGGGTCCTTTAAGCGGGGCGTGAAAAGGCATCTAATGAGGCCGTCAAGCTGAGTGCCACCACTGTTAACATGGTAAATGTTTACGATGGTGACCCTCTTTCCGAGACTTTGCCTTTAGCTTAACATCAGGCGAGGTGAAGTCAAATTGACGTGTCCTGTGTAAAAAAAAAAAAAAAACTAGTGCAGTCATTTTGCTTAATATCCACCTCTCACATTCTTTATTATATTTATTTCGAAATTAAACTAGTTACCGAAATTATCAGTAACCGAAATTATCAGTAGCCGAAATTATTAGCAACTGAAATTACCAGTAGCTCAAATTACCAGTATTGCCAGCAGCTCAAATTACCAGTAGGCTCAATTACCGGTATAAAAAACCGAAATTATACTCTTTAACTGTTTATACTGGAGATTGATGGCACTTGGTGGAATGTACTACACATATTGAATAACACACTTGTACTTTTCCACTGAGTTTTTATTTCTGAACCTGACCGGTTTCGCGTTACGGCATTCTCAAAGAGAAAGGCTAAACCGGTCAGGTTCAGAAATAAAATTAAACTCAGTGGAAAAGTACCTGGGGGTGACGGGTGGAGCCGCCTGTCACCCCAGCAGAAGCAGGCCACGACGGCGGCGCGCTGAATAGCGCGCCTCCCTATTCCGGGCTCGATTTGGGGACACCCTTGTCCCCCCCTCCTGAGGAGGGCCAGACCGTAAGGGATGGCCCTGGGTCAGCCGGGGTGCGAGGGATATGTCTATGACAACCTCTCCTCCGGCCTAGCACCAAGACCCACAGTCGGCGTGCGGTTTTAGTCGTTTCGAGTCCGACATAACCTCCCCTTCCGGCTCCGGCAGGAGGGTATCCGAGGGGATTACCGCACGAAAAAAAAAAGTGTGTTATTCAACATATACTCTTTTTTCTTTCTCTTTTTTGTTTAATATTTATGTATTTACAAAAAAAAAAAGTATATAAGTATGTTTATCCGCATTCTAGATTCCATAACACAAGCTATAAAAGCTTACCATGAGTCTAGATAGCGTTGTGTAGAATTTTGTGGAATATTTATTTAACCACTAAGCTGCCGATACTTTTTTCATTCATTCAATCATTCGTTCAATTGAATGTGTGTGTGACTCACCTATTAGATGTGGGTTGTGTGGCAGGTTGATGGCGCGGTGGTGTGACGGCGGTCCGGAGTATGGAGGCGACTGCGGCGGCATTTGACCGCCGTACATATTCTATGGAAGACATTTTTAGCGCTGATTAGGATAAATATGATAGTTCACTTTAGTTAAGAATATGTTGTGATAGTGAGAATGTTCACCCTAACACGGATCAAACGGCAAATCTATTTGCTAACAACACGTGATGGCACCTCTTGCCATTTCTTACAAAAACTATATGTAACTATATGTAGGTATGTCGTGATACTGTGCTGTTATCAAATGAATTTGCTTTTGATACTGATAATTATATCTTCGCGCCGCATTTAGTTAAGTTATTTAAATATCTCTATACTTAAAGTAAACCCAACGAATCTAGAGAAAAAAGGTAAACAATGTTTCAGCGGTTAAAAACTTTTTTATTTGAAAATAATTACGTATCACTTCAAGTGCGTTCCAGATAGAAATGAAATTGCTCACAAGATGGCGGATCTGACAGTTTAGAACCGCTGTGCTGACAGCTTTCCTGTACTACAAACACGTAACGACAGCTGTCGCTCGGCCATTGTCGTATACGCGTGATATGTACGACAAGGACAGAGAAAATAATAGCTAGTTATCGCAACGTAACTCAGTAATGGTCGCTTTGTTTACCTTTTTTCTCTCGTCTCGTTGGCTTTACTTTAGTATCAGAGTAGCTATAAACTAAATAATATAGTTGTGTACCTGTTGGTAATTACTGTGGTTGTGTGGGCGGTGTGCGGGCTGCGACAGCGAGTGCTGGTGCGAGTAGTGCGGCGCGGCCGGGAACGAACCCGCACCCGCGCCGGAGCCCCGCGGTGGGGGGGCCGTCGTCGGGGGAGGGGGCTCCATGCTCTAGAGGAGGAAATATATAACTTAGTATTTAGTAGAACATAATGAATTTAATTATACTTCTGCACTGTATCTTCGCGCCGCATTTAGTTAAGTTATTTAAATATCTCTATACTTAAAGTAAACCCAACGAATCTAGAGAAAAAAGGTAAACAATGTTTCAGCGGTTAAAAACTTTTTTATTTGAAAATGATTACGTATCATTTCAAGTGCGTTCCAGATAGGAATGAAATTGCTCATAAGATGGCGGTTCCTAACTGTCCTGTATGCCATAAAATTGAAGATGTGCAACATTTGTTGATGGATTGTGACCGGAATAAAAGAGAGCGTGTGGCTCTTCTCCACGATTTAAAAGCAAATACTCTGGATGTGGGGTTAATACAAAGTATTATGAGTTAATACTTAGTCTACATCTACCGTTTTTTGTGTGAAAAAATGAAGATTCATTCGTTCATGCCTTCATTCATTCATTTGATGTGATTGGTTGTTGTTATGAAAAGATCTTGATCTAAGTTTTTTAGGATTAGTAGTCTATCTCCGAACCTTTTGCCAATTCAGACTTTCAGTTTTTGTTAGAAAATTTTAAGTAGATAGATAGATAAGTAAAAAAAAAAAAAAATGTTAAAAAAAAAAAAAAAAAAAAAAAAAACAAAAAAAAAAAAAAAAAAAAAATAAGTCAATAGTAATTCAATCAATCAATTAACCCTCTGCAGTCCACTGCGGGACTTAGGCCTCTAGATGTAATATAGTAATTCAATCAATCAATTAACCCTCTGCAGTCCACTGCGGGACATAGGCCTCTAGATGTAATATAGTAATTCAATCAATCAATTAACCCTCTGCAGTCCACTGCGGGACATAGGCCTCTAGATGTAATATAGTAATTCAATCAATCAATTAACCCTCTGCAGTCCACTGCGGGACATAGGCCTCTAGATGTAATATAGTAATTCAATCAATCAATTAACCCTCTGCAGTCCACAGTTATTTCACCCGCATTCCGTCTATTTTTTTGGGTCAGTCATCTTTTTCGGGTCGTCAGTCCATGTGGCTAGGGGGTGTCCATCGTCCATTTGCCTTCTCGCGATGTCCACACTAGAACTCATCTTCTCCAACGGCCATCGGTCCTTCGACAGACGTGGCCAACTCACTGATACTTCAGCTCGCTTATTCTCTCAGTAAATGCTTTATTCTAACTACTAAAACTCATACAATATGCTTTATTTCATTACTAGCTGTAGCCCGCGACTCCGCCCGCGTGGATGTCGGTTATCGCTTAGTGCTAGCTATTAAGCATAAACAGCCACATCGGTTTAAAATTTACAAAGCTTCAAACAAACTTTCATCCCCTATTTTATCCCCTTGGGGGTAGAATTAATCAAAATCCTTTCTTAGCGGATGCCTACGTCATAACATCTACCTGCATGCCAAATTTCAACCCGATCAGTCCAGTTGCTGTGCGTTGATAGATAACTATGTCAGTCAGTCAGTCAGTCACCTTTGAGTAAAATATATAACATAACATAACATAAACTCACGCCTGTATTCCCCAAAGGGGAAGGCAGAGGCGCTAGCACCCACATTTCGCCAGTTTATGTTTAGGTCCCAATGTAATAGGTGGCAAGCCCATTGCCATTAAGCGGGCACTTATAAACCTGCGATAAATACACACTTAACTTCGAAAAGCCTCGAAAAGTCATTGGTGTGTGCCATGGTAAACCTGGGATCGAACCCGAGACCTCGTCTCAGCAGTCCATTACCCATACCACTAGGCTACCGCAGATATATATATATAAAATACTAGCTGTCCCGGCGAACTTCGTACCGCCAATTTTTCCCTGCACCCGTGGCGTCAGATCCCGTTCCCGCTGCACCATTTAGGGGGATGAAAAATAGATGTTGGCCGATTCTCATAGATACCAGATAAGCACAAAAAATTTCATCAAAATCGGTCAAGCCGTTTCGGAGGAGTATGGCAACGAAAACTGTGACACGAGAATTTTATATATTAGATATCATTTAGATATTAGAGAAACAAACAATTCAAACTTCACGGGCGCACTTCCGATCCATTTCAGATTTGGCGTGGTCTCTCTACCTATTATTTTCGCAATTAGTATGGTGTAACTTACTCCGTTCCTGGGATGGTGGTTGTCGGGCGGGCGGTAGTGCTTAGGCTTGGGCGGCGGTACCGGCTTGTACGGAGGTACAGGAGCACCGCCGCGACCACCGTAGTCCGCCTGCGACGCAGAGTTCGTACGTCCACTGCACACAAATACGCAATATAGTGTACCTATATTAGAATTAGAATAGATTAAACGAGGCGTGAAAAGGCATCTAATGAGGCCGTCAAGCTGAGTGCCACCACTGTTAACATGGTAAATGTTTACGATGGTGACCCTCTTTCCGAGACTTTGCCTTTAGCTTAACATCAGGCGAGGTGAAGTCAAATTGACGTGTCCTGTATAAAAAAAAAAGAAGATGTACCTACGTATATCATGATAAGTCAAAACATATCGTGTCAAAAAGCTCAAGAAATAACGAACAAACGAAAAATAACTTAGCTATTTACAGATTTAATTCAAAAGACAATAATACGAGTAAGATTTTTCTAGTTCGAAATACATCGGGATAAAGAAACGCTCAAGTGGCACTTGAACCCACGACCTTTCCCTTACAGGGAGAATGCTCTTGCAACAGTTGCAACTGAGCTATTGCGGATATAAAGAGAAGGGAAATTTAAAGTGATTCAGGTGTGGCTCAGTAGTAAGTCCCACTTGAGCGTTTCTTTTTCCCGATGTATTTGGAACTTAAAAAGTTAGCATAATAAATGCTATAAAATTTTCTTTAAAAAAAAAGACTTTTCTATTGAAATAAGTTATTGGAATACATGCTTGTATTATTTTGTATTAATAAATTAACGATTGATATACCTACTTATTTACAAATTATTATTAAGTTATATTCCTCAAAGACAAAGGTTAATATATTTCAGGTTTTGTTTATTATTATAATAAAGGTCTACTGGTCTAAGGCCATAGATAAATTCCTGTTTAAAAAGTTACTTCTGTCGTTTACTGTACACAACCCGTATTAAAACTTTTGACATGAAAATCAGAAGTGTATATGACATAAAAATAAAAAACCGACTGCCACTGAAAAGATCGAAATAAGTTTGATAGCAGGCGGTACCCATTTGCCAATCATAAACCGAAAGAAAATTAATGGGTACCGTCTGCTATCAAACTTATTTCGATGTTTTCAGTGGCAATCAGGTTTTTAATTTTTTAATCATATGTTTTATTTTATATTTTTTAGTTATGACATGACATGTATATTTTTTTGTAAACTCCTTCTAATTTTCTTCATTTTGATACCCTACTTGATAAGTTTGAGTCAAAAATATTTTTCACAACATACGTTTCATACCTACATACATACACACATACATACCTACATACATACATAGTCTCGAAAAACATTACCCTCCTTCCTTCGGCAGTCGGGTAAAAACAATGCAAATTCGTAAAAAATACTTACAAAATAACAAAAAAATCACGTACCTGTATTTGGCATGGTCATTGGTAGGTACATTAGGTAGCGACGGGCCCCGAGCGTGCATCGGCGTGTGAGGACTGTTACCGTTCATAGGCGGAGGCCTACTTTGCTGGGGACTGCGGTACTCTGGAGCTCTATACCACAAGGAAATATAATATTACACACTTTCAGTACACTAAACTAAAATAAAAAGTGCCCACTTGACGACAAAAGGCTTGATATTACGTAGGAACGAGAATTATATTTGACGAAATGTAGTTATAATATACCTCTGTCTACCCCTTCGGGAATTTATATGTATAAAGTATTTATAATATACTAGCTGTCCCGGCGAACTTCGTACCACCAATTTTTGCCCGCCCCGCGATCCGCGTCAGATCCCGTTCCCGTTGCACCATTTAGGGGGATGAAAAATAGATGTTGGCCGATTCTCATAGATACCGGATAAGCACAAAAAATTTCATCAAAATCGGTCAAGCCGTTTCGGAGGAGTATGGCAACGAAAACTGTGACACGAGAATTTTATATATTCGATAGATATATAAATACATAAAGTGTATAATTTATAAAGTAAATACTAGAAAATAGTATTTTGATCACACAATAACTGTCTTGAAAGGCAAAGGTTTGTAGTGAAAATAACACGAACAAATCAATTTCAGTATAACTTTTACGTAAAGAAAATCACGGAAGACTATAGTTTGCCGGAGATTTTATAATAAGTATATGATTCTAGCAGCCACTCATTTTAACAACACAGTGCGATACATCACAATTTGTAATGATTTTAACCTTACAATCTTTCGTTTGGGATCGTATGAGCTGTAGAAGAGTCTGGTCCCTAAATAAAAAAAGGGAATAGTGTGAATGTTGCTACGATTGTCGTCTATTGTCTAAGAAACTATTGTGCGCGTGCGCAGGGTCTTTTGTTTCCTTATTCGGTCCACTTTTACTTACAAATTTGTAATTTTTTTCATTGTATTGTTAAACTGACCGACGACGTTTTTTGTTAAGATTTTGCAAATATTTGAATATCGTTGGTTCATTGCTATGATAGTAAGTAACAGAAATATGGTGGAAGAAGAATTTTTTGTCATTTTAATAGATACCTATGTTTATTGATTAAATTGCTGTATATTAAACTAACCCTTCGGAGATTTAAAGACGTAAATATGGTATATAGCTTTGACCGCCGCTCCGCCCGCCTAGATGTCGGTTATCGCGACCAAACATAGCCTATGTCCTTTCCTTTCTCAAAGTCTAATCTACCCTTATACCAAATTTCATCAAAATAGGTTCAATGGTTTAGGCTTGAAAGCGTAACATACAGACAGACAGAGTTACTTTCGCATTTATAATATTAGTATGGATTGTTAATGATTCTACGTATCATTTTGCAATTGTTCCTAGGTCCTTATTCTGACTATTGGACTGGTGGTATAGTTTTTAATCTTCGAAGCCTTTTTATACCAGTTAAGTCGCAAACAAGCACATGGCCCACCTGATGGAAAGTAGTTACCGTGGATTATGCACGTGTACAACACAAAGGTCACATTCGCGCTGCGATCCAGTTTTTTTTCCGTGCGATAAATCCCCACGGATACCACCCCCGCGGAGCCGGTGGAGGTGGTTATGTCGGACTCGAACCGACTATAACGCACGCCGTTTTGGGTCCTTGGTTGCCGGAGGTGAGATTGCCAAAAGCGTACCCGACAGACCCAGGACCATCTCTTTCGAGATGGCCCCCTTCGGGTTGTGGGGACCGCAATGTCCCCATCTAGCCCCGGTTACGGGGAGGCGCACTTTGCGCCGCCGCCGCCGCGGCCTGCTTCTGCTAGGGTGACAGGTGGCTCCACCGGTCACCCCCAGGCCACCGCTCATGGAGGACGGAGGTCGTACTGCGACCTCCGACGTCCGGTTCGCCTTCGCTCTGCGCGGGCTTCCCGGGCCCGGAGTCTGGTCCGGACCCGACCGCGCGCTGCGACCCTTTAAGCACTTAAGTGTAAACTATTTTCACTAGCAAATTCCAGCCTTTCTGGTACGAATGACTTACCTGTAATTGTTTTCAGGGCCTCTGTAATCTAGTGAGTTGTGTTCGTGTGAGTTGGAGTTTCTTTGTGGGCTCTGCGTCATGTTGCTTTGGGACATTGCCGTTGGGTTCGGAGGCGGCGGAGGTTCCATTTTACTGAAAATAAAGCTAGGAATAAGTTACGTACAATAAGTATGATGTAAGTGTTGATTACAGTATTCTATTAGTTTACAGTATTCTATTTTGAATCGAGCTCAAATTTATCTGCAAACTAGCTTTTGCCAGCGGCTCCGCCCGCGTGGATGTCGGTTATCGCGACCAAACATAGCCTATGCCCCTTCTCAAGGTCTAATCTACCCTCATACCAAATTTCATCAAAATCGGTTCAGTGGTTTAAGCGTGAAAGTGTAACATACAGACAGACAGACAGAGTTACTTTCGCATTTATAATATTAGTATGGATTAACATCTACTTTTGATCCATTGAAGATATTTAGGTTGCGTTAATAAAGAACCTAAATTTTGGAATCCTTAACTATTTATCTCGTTCAGCAGGATTCTACAATGGTCACACTATCCACGCAGGCCACGCAAGCTGAGCTGCTATCCACATCCAAGCTGCTCCCGCTACCCACTATGGACACGCTAGCCACGCTAACCACAGTGGTTACGTCTGTGATGTCATGTCAGCCATGCTAGCCACGACAGTCACGTCAGCCACGCAGGCTACGCTTACCACACAGGCCACGCTAGCCACGCAGGCCACGCTAGCCACGCAGACCACGCTAGCCATGCAGGCCACGCTAGTCACATCAGCCACGCTAGCCACGTCAGCCACGCTAGTCACGCAGGCCAGGCTAGCCACGTGACAGTAGTGTTTTATTGTGAAGTACTTACATGGAGGGAGGAGCTACTTTGAGGTCGTCTGGCGCGTTTGGCGGCAGGCGGCACGAGCCGTTGTTGGCCGCGCCGCTGTACTCGTACGGGGACGTGCCGTCGTACGAACTCTGGGAATACAATAATACATCATATATTATGGTAGATGCGAGCCTTTGATGGGAATACGTAGTGTATTATCTAAAACTGAATGTATTTATTTATTTATTTATTTACAATGTACATACAATGTACATAATATCTAATCTAATTGAGATATTTCTATACAAAATTGCTATGGTCGTTCCATAGTAGGTAAAACAGCCTCTGTGGCGTGGCGGTAGTGAACGCGATTGCTACGCAGGAGGCGCGGTGTTCGATTCCCGCTCAGTGCAAATATTTGTATGTATGAATATGGCTATTTACATTGGTCTGGGTGTTACCATTTACAAAAAAAAAATATCTAGGTATATTTATCCGCAATCTAGATGCCACTAGTTAAGCTTACCATGGCACTAGATAGCGTTGTGTAGAATGTTGTGGAATATTTTTATTTATTGTTGTGGAATATTTTTCTACCGTCTTCCCTTGTGAAACTTTTCACACAGTTCCCTCAGACCAACATAATCATAGCTCAAATCCAAGTTATAAATCTAAAGAGTCCCCGCCCTTCAGTATTGGCACTTTTTTAGTGTTTATACTTTCACTGATAGACAGTGTTAAAAACCTGCTCTACGAACATAACTTTTTAAGTCATTTTAGCAGCACAAAACCAAACTATACTCACTATCCTTGCATTTAGTCCCAGTTGCATCCAAAGCTTACTTTTGACCCCGGGATCGTCACTGCCTTCTTTGGGGGGAGGGGGGGGGGGGGCGAACAAACGCACTTGGGCACTCGGACAATTGCCCTGAAGATCCTATTACGACCATTTTACCCGAAACTGGTACAAAATAAACTACTTACCGGGTTATTAGGGTGTCTAGGCCTATCTAGCCCTGTCCCTGCGTGGACTGTATGATCATGCTGGTGGGTCGTGTTGTGTACGTGGCTGTCTCGTCGCTCCCCGTTTCTTTAGGGGGGCCGAACAAACGCTCTTGGGCGCTCGAACAATTGCCCTAAAGGTCCTAGTACGACCATTTTACCCTACACCGGTACAAAATAAACTACTTACCGGGTTATTAGGGTGCCTAGGCCTATCTAGCGAGCCCTGTCCTTGCGTCGGCTGTATGATCATACTGGTGGGTCGTGCTGTGTACGTGGCCGTCTCATCGCTCCCCGCTTCTTTAGGGGGGCCGAACAAACGCTCTTGGGCGCTCGGACGATTGCCCTAAACGATTAAAAAAAGATTATTTAGTCACAAATGACGAAGTTGCTACGAGTATAATAATATAATCCAAGTATCTTAAGATAAAAAAATATTATAGTATCTTCACCATAAGTGTAATATACCGGCTGATTGTATAGTCATTTTGGAGCGAAAGATTTTGGTACACAGTTTTGATAGCAAAATTGTCTGGAAGTATTAACGCTACACAGCCCTCAGATTCTCTCGACAGAACGCCACTACATACCCAGAATGGTGAAAGAAGCAATTGAAATTAAAAAATACAAGAACTTCAACCGGGAAGATGGGTTTCAACTGTCGAGTGTCTGGCATCCAGTGATTCGAATGTTCACAAGACCTACAATTTCAAAACCCGTGCGAGTCGATTCAGTGAGTGTTGTATGTCAAAAACGCGATCGAGTACAGTGCGAGAACGCGGACAGTGGTAGGGACGACGCGCGTCATAAACGAGTGCGGAAGAGGGTAGACAGATACGGTCTGCCCAATAACAACTAGCTCGGCGGTCGTCAGTACACCGTGATCATGGCGCTTGAAACAGCGCCAAAATATCGGTTACCAAATACAAAATATAAACATGGTAAATATCCCGGTGAGTATAATACTATTAATGGAAGTATTAAATTGAAAAATATTTTTTTTTTCATACATGGGATTAATTTACGGGTGAATGCAATAATGTACCTACGGTTTTTTTTAATTTCAGATTACTAGTAATTTAGTAATTAAAAAAACTGTGCTTAAAATCTTTTGATCAAGAATGAATCAGTCAGCAATTGGATTTTTTTATTGATATAATTTAAAAGACATAAAATGCATTGATGGTATAATAAAGTCCACTGGATTTAAAAGTTTTTGGCCCAAAATTTTGAAGTTTAAAGTTGACCTTAAGCTGTCCGCTGATTTATATGTGTATTATACACGCATGCGGGTTGCGGGTGCATGTTTCGTGCAAGTAATATTGTTCTATTTGGTGTAAATATGTACGTTTCTCTCTGTAGCTGCATGAAACACACGCAATATGGGCATCGCATAAGGCAGCGGATATCTTTTCCTCATAGGGCTACTTACCGGTGGTGGATTGTGCCTTAGGTTGTGTCCAGGATGTCGTCCAGGTGGCGGGCCAGGCAGCAACACTCCACCTGCGGGCCGGTTCACTACTCCTCCCCGGGGGGGAAGCTCTGGGACTGACGGGAAATTACGGTATAAGTCACAATATACTTGTACACAGCCAAACACTGGCCCCCTAAACAAGTGACGATTCGTTGGCCTGCGTAATGTAGAATAGCTAGTATTTGACAGGCGTCAATCCATGTCATGAATGTCAAATCCCATACATTTGTCAATCTATTCTACGATAACGCTGGCCATCGAATTGCCACTTGTCTAGTTTTTGTTGGAGACAGCAAGCATCTACTTACAAAGTTACTATTTGTATGTTTATTATTTATACCGTAATTACCTACTAGATCAATACTTCGAGCACCTATCTTGACAAATCTCTACATCACCCACTTAACTTAATACCTAATATGGTAGAAAATGCCCACGGTTTTCAGTCCGCCATTGTACATTCGTTTTATGCATGAGGATTTTTTTTTATTAAAAAAAAGTTATGTCTTGTCAGCTTGTGGTTCGGAGGTTCTGAAAATGCCGTGAGGCAAACCCCATCAAGTTCGAAAATAATAAAAAACTGTAAAAAGTACAAGTGCCTTGTTTAATAGCACGTTCCACCAAGTGCTATCAATCTAAAGTATATACAAGGTGAAGTAAATTACCTGTGCCATACAAAGGCGAGTGTGGTGGAGAATGCGTCATAGGATTGCACTGGTACGGAGGCACCTCGTTGCTCCCACTCATGTGTTGTCCCTGGCTGTGGTTCAACCCATTGGTGGTCGCACCATTCGTGGTTGCTGAGAAGCCGTACTTGCTGTCTCCGTAACCGCCTTGCTGTTGGTGAAAATATGATGAGGAAATTAATTTCTATTAAACCATAAAATTTAAGTAATACACTGGTTGAAGACTATTTCAAATTCGTTTTTTAGTCTCACTGGACCAAAACTCAGTGTATGGGGACCTCTCAAAATGGCGCTATTGCCTAACTCGATCAAAAATTGCTTCGACTGATCAGGGTGACCACTAGTGCGATTTAGCCGAAGTAAGCTCTCTTATCTAAGTGAAATTTGACATCTAATTTGTATGTAATTAATTAGATTATAGAATAAAGCAACTATAATAAGCTCTGAAAGTCTGGAATTGTTAGGTACATGTTACCATAGAGCTCAAGCGACCTATTTGCCAGCAGAAATATAAGCAAGGAGTCGTTTAAACACGGCCCTTAGCTTCCTCAAGATAAAAAATTATCTACTTGTATAAATATGTGTTACGTAGATGTTGTCCGAAGGGGTGTCTCCATTACAGGTTACCTATTACGGTGGTTCTTATATCGCTTAAGAACTCTCGTAGCCATCTAAAATCTACAATGAAAAGACATAAGTCTATTCCCAAAAACACTTAGGTAGAGATCTATGAACTGCCTTTTACAGTTAACTGTCTTTCAATATTCAATAACCAGAAATAAATCATATCTATACAATTATGGCCAAAGACTTAAAAGGAAATACTGCATTAATGATCTCAGCTGTCTTTAACATAATTTACTGTGTGACCCTTATAGGAATGATTAATGATATTATAATAAAGCAATAAATTTAATAGATACAAACCGTATAAGGCGGGGGCACAGCATCGACCATGTGGTTCATATCGTCGTCTCTATCCATATTGTCTTGAGTCGTCGCTATCGAAGGGTCGGAGGATGACTTGACTAGTCTCGGCGCCGGTGGCGGACTAACTTCCAAGTCACTTTCAGGACTAGAAGCGTACGATAGCCTGTTCTCTGTACTCGACGACATTGAGAACAAAAAGTCATCGGACAACGGCTCAGGCCTCTGTTGCCGCCAATTTTATCATCCGCCATTTTGAAAACGTCCGCCATTTTGTGTGTTCGACCATTTTGTTGTACAGCAACGTCCGGTAGGGTGGGTTATGGAATGGGGTGATAAGACAAGACAAATGAATGATTGCAAATAACATATTACAGAAACTAAAAACGGGGTTTAGTGTCTGTGAATGATTAATGGTAATTGGGGATCTTTACACACGTCAATCGATATTCAAATGTGAATATTGTATTAAATAATATTACAAACACTACGACTCGCAATTATATTAGGTGTCACTGCATTAGTTCAGAAGCTTTCATTGCTCTTTCAAATATCTACAACATTTGAATATCGATTAAATAACAGGTGGTATTTAACACTGGTATTGTGACAATATTTACAAAACAAAATCACACTTTGAATAAAAAGATGGGGCTAAAACTAAACCATTATTGTACAAACAAAATAAAATATATATAAAACAAACAATACTTACGAGCAAGCTAATATGAAGCAGCAAGCAGCCAATATACAAATAACAAGCAATAAAACAAAACAATGAATACTTGTGCTAAATCTAAAAATGGTAACTATATTTTGTTAGTTTTCCCTTATACTCTAAACATACCCTAGATGTTGTTCAGATATGGGTTTACTAATGACAGCATGAATATCTCTTTCTGCCTCGTTTTTAGCCTCCTGTTCAATCTTCTCAATCTCCTCTAACTTCAAAGTTGGAAGGGAAAGATTTTTAAATCTATTCAATGACTTTTCAGAGACAGTGGGAAACGTTCTTACTTCACTAAACCTACCAATATCAACTGCAGGTTTCTCACTGCATTTACAGTTAGGAATTCTACATGTTTGTCTGAATGGCTTCTCTAGAGTTCTGAATATTGGTTTCGGCATTTCTTTTTGTAGCCGTGCCTTCCATTCAGGTACTTCGTTGGTCTTTTTTATGTCGTTATCTGTTGTAAAAAAAGAAGCCGGTCTGTATTGTTCTGTCATTGGAACTACAGACGATGGTCTAGGTTGAATTTGTACTGGCGATTTTGTGGTTGTAGTTTCGAGTACACTATACGGTCTGAAAGCTTGTGGTGGATATATATTTCCTTTGGAATAAAATTGAGAGAGATCTGGGGAGGCGTTTAAGGGCATTTTAAGTTTCGGACTTATTTTTCTGTGGTAATAATTCTGTCTGTCATCAAATGAGTAGTTCGCTACAGTATTTCTGTTATTAGAGGGGTGAGTATTTGGCACACTGTACACATTGTTAGGCATGCAAGGCGTTAACGTTTCAGAATAATAATAAGGCACTACATGATTCCTGTTAGCGTCATACAAATGGTCGTGATGTTTAGTGCTAGGGTTAAGGTTTAATGGGGGTAAATTTTGGGGTGAACTGACAGGTCTTTGTGGAGATTGGGGGTATATATTCAGTGGGTAGGAGATGGGGTAGAAGGCGGGGTATGGGGATGGGGGGATGGGGAAGTATATGTCCGACACCATTTCAACGTGCTATACCGCCGCAAGACAGAACAGAAACGAATTGATTAATTAATGTAGGTATTATGAATATTGAATGTGGATACAACTTGAATAGACGAGGTTAAGCGCCAATGTCTAAAAAAATCTGATTTAGAAATTATTCAAGTATAGAGCAGTAGCATCTGATTAGTCATATTCAGAAGTTAAGGATACCATCTTTTCTGTTATAACGAAACGAAATATGAAAGAAAATTTCAAGAAATTTACACGGTTAGTGTGTAGCATAGCGGTAGAGCACTCGACTGCCAAGTCAAAGATCATGGGTTCTATTTCCGCTCAATGAATTCGCATTCTAACAAGCTGGTTAAGCTATGCTTACTTAAGCTCTTTATAGCGCTATACAGTGTATCGTAGACTATTATGTTTATTAGATAATATTTGGCACTCATTGGACTTTTATGTGAGTGTAGAACCATGTTGTATCCACATTGCGATCGCACATTAAACAAAGTAACAAATAATTAGGAACATAGAGAGCACAGAACGTTTACCAAATGCACCAATTTGCCTTTACCAAGCAACCATCTCGAAGCGTGATGCGTTTACTGTTGTCACTGACGAATATGTTTACATTCATTTAGAAGATATAATAGCGAGAAACGATATGGAATCATTTGTTTTGTTACAAGATAAACTTAAAAGGAATATAAATCTGTCATCAAAACTTCACTGTCACCAAGCTTTTTCGGTACCCTTAAAAACCCGTTCCACCATTCTAAGACCCTTTTATATGTAGATGCGGTCCAAACTTTGAAAAAAAAAAACATCCTACAACATCACAGAAGTGTACCTATGATGCGGCGATGCCATATGTACACAGCGCCATCTAGCGATAGCAAGCTGAACTATTTCGCTCGTACTCCCGAATTATCAATTCTACATCACTGAAGTAAAATTTCCGCGCTGGGTAATCATAGATCACTTTGTCTGGTCGGAGGAACTTCAAACCTCGTTCCTCCACTAGGCAAATTGTAGCCTGTGTATATAATTGTACATAATAATTGTACTATAGCAAATATGACATATCAAATGCGGTGATCGAATTTTTAGATTGAATCGACCTTTAGTACAATCATTACATTAAAAATTAAAAACAAAAAGCATACTCATTCGAAATTTAAACAAAATTTATCTTATAACAAAACAAAAAGTTCATCTACCCTCAATTTTGTTAAATCTATTAATTTTGAACCCGCTCACCTTGGTCTCCGACACCCATAGTTGTTGCTGCTGTGTCCTCTGTATAAGGTCGTTGAGTTTACTGAACCAGGTGTTCTGGTTAGCCTCGCTTAGCGTGATGGTCTGCGTGAACACGTGGCCCCATACACGCTCCATGTGCTGGCACTGTTCTAGAAGCTTCTTTGATGATTTGTGGGCGGACCTGAGAATATAAATTTATTTTTTTAAACTAGCAAGTACTCGTGGCAACGCCTTCGTGATAACTGAGCCTATTTCTTGGCGGCCCGTAAGACCTCACCTACTAATCGGTAGATCTTCTAAACGTTCAAGGTTGTGACACAGATTTTCTCGGAGTTAGGAGGTCAGACGGTAATCGCTCTCAGAAAAGCTAAGATACCAATCAGAAACCATAAGAGAACGTTGGAGGCAAAATATGATCTATGGACGTCATTGGGAAATCGCTATGAGGATGATAATACTCCTGTAAATTCTCGAAGGGGTAGGCAGAGGTTAATAAATACCCACATTTCGCCAACTATGTAATAGGCCTACTAACAAGTGGGCAGTTTCTCATGGGCCACAGCCACAGCTAAGAGATAGGGCAGTTCTTCAGACAGGATGGAGAACTGCCCAATCTCTTAGTTACGTTCTACGAATCCCAAGGGAAAAGATGGGTTAAAGTTATTCTACTCCACCGTGAACCAATTTGACAGAGAGGATAATGATGAAATAAAGATATATGCCTTGGTTATGATGTATGCCAGAATCGTAGTAGGTGGAAACACGTGATCTCTCCCACCGTCACCCGTGGTTCGGTCGATCGTGTGATAAAGCCTAGTCCTCCCAACAACTCAGGGCAGTCCAGGGCTCCAGTCACAATCTTGTGCAAATACACGACAGTAGTAGAGATCCGGTTCTTAGCATTCCATGGATTCACCGTGCGGTTGCCGGGTCCATGGCGTGGTACAGAGAGGAACACTGTGACGGCGCCTGGGACTTGCGACCCAGGTGTAGGTTTAGGGTGGCCACCTTGTGATGCATCAGCGCTCACCTCCACCGTCAGTCGTGTTCCCCCCTCTACCTATCCAAATTTGGTAAGATCCTATCAACGCCGTTTTAGATATTCGTTTGAGTAAAGAGCTTACTGAAGCTCTTGGCAATCCGAGGTCTTTAAATAAGTTATACAGGGATTTAGCTGGAATTCCCCTTGCTCCTACTTCCACGGCGTAGAGTTTAACCACATAGCCATTTTTGGTTAACTCGTTGGTCAGGTCAACGTATTTGTTTATTTTTATAGCGTGGTCTTTAGGTATGTTAGTTTCCCACGGTACTGTGAGTTCTACTAGTACTGCACGCTTTTGCTGTTTTGAAAATAGGAATATATCGGGTCTGGATGACGAGGCACAAACATCCTCCGGTATTTTATAGTGTTTCTCATACGAATCTGCGAGTAATGTCCTCCTACAGCGCACAGTGTAATTAGAGGTATACCTTCGTATTTTGTATTGAAGGAAACGCAGAAACCGTTTCTGAATTCGCTCAATCCTATCGATGTATGTACCGTACACCGGGTTCCACACCCAGGATGCATACTCCAAGTGACTGCGAACGAATGCGGAGTACAAAATCTTGAAAGTTTTCACATTTTTGAAATCGGTTGCGAACCTTAGTATTAAGCCAAGGGCCCTTGAAGCCTTCTTGACAATACTTTCAATATGCTCGTCAAATTTAACTTGGAGTCAAAAGTTACACCCAGGTCCCTAACAGTACTTATTCTTTTTAAAGGAGTATTTTGCAGCTTATATTAAAGGTAACTGGTAAAGGTCTTCGGGTGTAGGTACTGACGCAACACTTTGAAACATTGAGTTCTAGCTTGTTAAGAAGACAGTACTTTTGAAGATCGTCTAGATCTTGCTGTAGACCAAGGCAGTCACCGATTTCTAATATCGGGCAAAGTATTTTCATGTCAACAGCATAAAACAAGAATCTATGTCATTGACAAAAATAATAAAGAGCAACGGACCCAAAAGGGATCCCTGCGGTATTCCAGATGGTATTTGTGACGCTATGGAGCTATATCCGTTCAAAACTACTGTATGACAGCGATTTTCGATATATGATTTGAACCACCTAAATAAATTCCCCCTAATACCTATGCGCGATAGCTTTTGCAAAAGGATATTGTGATCTATTCTGTCGAATGCCTTGCTATAGTCTGTATAGACTACGTCAACTTGGGAAGGTTCAGATATATATGTGGATACTTACTTAGGTAACCCAGCCCTCAGCTGTTTAATGATATGTTTGTTGTCCGCCTTAAGGAATATGACGATGGGGTAGAACTGCGCGTAGTTGAGCCTGTCGACGGCATTGGGCGTGATGTCCAGCAGCGCGTGCTTGCCTCGCTCCATGATGCTCCTGATGCTGGACAGGCGGATGATGCCGGTGGATTTGGTCTTACTGTCTTCTAGGGAACTGTCCATTTCTAGAAAGAAAATAAAAGTTTTTTAGGTACTACAGCCCAGTAGTTCTTAACGCGGTTTTCTCATGTAACCCAAAATATAGGCCACTAGCTTTTGCCCGCGGCTCAGCTCGCGTGGATATCGGTTATCGTGGCAAACCATGGCCTATGTCTTTTCTCAAGGTCTAATCTACCCCTATACTAAATTTCATCAAAATTGGTTCAGTGGTTCAGACGTGAAAGCGTAACATACAGACAGACAGACAGACAGAGTTACTTTCGCATTTATAATATTAGTATGGATATATATAAAAATCAATGCCACTTTTCGTTGTAATGTTATAACTCAACAACGTCTTTACCGATTTGGCTAATTTTGGTCTTGAATTATTCCTGGAAGTCCAGGGAAGGTTAAGTCGAATAATTGCCGGGAACCGACATCCACGCGGGCGGAGCCGCGGGCAAAAGCTAGTATTAGTATAGATTTAAAATTTGACTGAAAACTATCCAGCCTTTGCAAAGTGAGGGAGTGAGGAAAAAAATTAACTGTTAAAGACTCAAATGTTTCTTTTGTAGGATTTAAAGGGTTTGTAATTATTCGTTTACATTTTGTAGTATAGTATTTTGTATGTGGAGAGTAATCGGCAGATGATTTTTATTGCCATATGAGTTATGAATACTTTACAAACAGACACATGGACAAGACAAGATGGTACCATAATAGCAGGTAAGAGTAAACATGCAGTTAATCGATTATAAACTAGCGGACAATCAAGTAAATTACACTACCTATTGTAGTTAATCGATTACAATTTAGTCAAAGGAATAGTGTCGAGTGCAATTTACTTGGATGCAATTTAGTCGATCTTAAGTTAATCGATTGTAATTTAATCAACTAAAAGTAAGTCGATTGCAATTTAGTTGATTGTAATTTAGTCGATTATAAGTTCAACTACAAGAGCTATAAACTCAACACAATCACTCACTAGGCGAGGAGAACTTATCAGGGCTCTCTGTAAGCAGCCTCTCTCTCGCGATGTCTGCGACTGCCCCCAGAACTATGACGGGGCGGACGAACCCGGGCTGCTTGAGCACCACCCGCTCGTACGCGGGGAACTTGCTGATACTGTCGGAGAGAACCACCTCGTCCCAGTGCTCCTGTGAGGGGAGAAAACATTTTTATAGCATTTATTATGCTAACTTATTTCGAGTTCGGGAAAAAGAAGCGCTCAAGTGGGACTTGAACCCACGACCTTTCCCTTATAGGGGGAATGCTCTTCCAACTAAGCTATTGAACCACACCTGAATCACTTCAAATTTCCCTTCTCTTTATATCCGTCTTTAAAGGTTATTTTCCACCAGAGTGGCTAGGCGAGGCGTGGCGAGGAGAGAATTGAAATTTTTATGGCAAATTTTCAATCCTCTACCAGCGCATCTTTGGTGGAAACGGTGTGGATTGACGAAAATATGCAAGGCGTGAATTGAAATATTTATTTGTGTAAAAATGAACCGTATTGCTTCCGATATAGAGTATAAATTAACTTTTCAACAGAAACACGCTTCTCGCGAGAGGCTTATTGTTGTTCGTTGCTACTTATTACCGTATATATCTTTATCTAATGAAGCCTACGGGCGGCGGCGCAGCGGTCACGCGCGAGCTCGCGATGGTTATTTTTAGTGGAAAAGGGTCAGTGCGATTTCAATTCTCTTCTCGCCTCGTCTCGTCGAAAATCACCTTAAGGGCGATAGGGCGACACAAACTTCTAACTCGAAATCAGTTGGCTTGAGTTGCGAAGGTCTTGGTGGAATATTTTTAAGCCAGTTGGGCTTCAGTCAAGCTCACGGGGCACATAATAGAAAGTGGTTATCGTCGCCTGTGGATGTGGGCAATATCAAAGGCGTCATATTCGTGCTGCCAACCCTGTAGAAACCTAATGCACTTCTTGAAGAACTCCATATTGTAGTCCCTTGGAAAAACCATAGCAGGGAGTTCGTTCCACAGTTTGAGTATGCGTGGAAATGGAGACTACTCGAACTATCCCTCCCCCTCCCCATCTTCTCGGCCTTTTGTGTTGTTTAGCGTTCACAGACAGATTCGAGGCACGCCTTTTGATCAGTTTGTAAATTGACACTAGAATCGTGACAATAATTGCCGAATCTAAAGCTCGTGAACCATTATTTTGTTCATTTTACTCCAAAAAAATTGTATTACTAAAAAATCGAATAGATGTTGCTAAGCCCATAACTCGAGAACGGTTCGACGCGTTTCGCAAATTTTATTGTTCGTATATTTCAAAAAATCCACTGAAGATATTTAAAAAAAAATACAAAAAAATCTGTTGGGTCTCTGGAACGGGAACACATTAACGGGACGGGACGGAAATCAGTTAGCACTAATAGTCTGACCTTGCCCAAGCTCTTGCTCCTCCTGTGCGTGGAGCGTCTCCTCCTGAAGAAGTTGTGTTTCCCGTCGTTGCCCGACATCTCCTTCTTCGTGGCGTTGAACTGCGCCGTCGCCAGCTCCTCCGCCCGCGCCTTGTTCGGGATCGTGCCTTTCTGGACCTCCTGGTTCGTGCGGCCTGGATATGGAAACATTATTATTTGAATGAGATTTTTATAGCATTTATTATGCTAACTTTAAAGTTCGAAAAACATCGGAAAAAATTAAATGCTCATGAGACTTGAACTCACGACCTTTCTCTTACAGGGGGAATGCTCTTCCACCTGAGTTATTGAGCCACACCTGAGTTACTTCAAATTTTCTTTCTCTTTATATCCGTCTTTAAGGGTGCCGGTGGAGCCATCAAACAACATTCTTACGAACTGTTGGAAACAATGAATGATTTTTCAACCCATTTTTTCCGATGTTTTCCGAACATTATTATTGTTAAAATAAAATTACTTTTATGTTGATGATGATATATTTGTTATTATTTAATTTTAAACCGACGTTTCGGCTGCTTTTCAGCAGGTTCGGTCTAAAAGTAAATAATAACAAATATATCGCGATAGAATCCGTAAAAAGAGGTTTTTTTTTTTCAATTAGCTGAAGAGGATATATTAAAGGGAATTAGAAATTTAAGTTACCAAGATAAGGATGGATTATACTGACCTATCCTATAGACTTGCCAGGCGCCGACGGTTCCGTTGTGTAGCGTGTCAACGACATGGAACACGTCACCGCAACGGAACGACATCTCGCCGTCCGTGGGTTCCGTGTAGTGGAAATGTGTCTTTATGTGGAACGAATCGCCCGCTGGAATTCAAATATGGTGGTTATCTTTACATAGTATAAAATTAAGTCACTTTCGTTGTCTATTCGCTTAGATCATTTAAACGACTCAATGGATTTTAATGCAGTTTTCAACAATTAATATAGTGATTGAAGAAGAAGGGTTTTAATATGTACCTATGTATAATTTTAGACTGTTTATACAGGAGATTGATGGCATTTGGTGGAATCTACTACACATATTGAATTACATTATTAATATCTACACATATTCTCAAAGGTTTACATTGATGGATTGGAATTGGAATATTCAAACCATCAATGTAAATCTTTAAGAATGCCGTAAGGTGAAACCGGTCAGGTTCAGATATAAAATTAAACTCAGTGGAAAAGTACAAGTGTGTTATTCAATATGAATGTATAATGTTTAATACATCAACAAACGGGATCGTAATGACACGCGGGTGGAGCCAGAGCAACAGCTAGTTAAAAATAAAATCAATTTACAAATCGGAAAAAGCCAAAATGCAATGACTTGAAATCAATCCGCGAGCAGTCTCTCGCTACTATTCTCTATTCTGTGCTCTCGCCTGAGTAAGGGAATACTCAAATCAACTGAGCTACATAGCCACGCCTAGATTGCCGAAATTCTCAAAGTGACAAGTTGTATATTCCCAACTTCCTCGTTTTATCTTCACTAAATTTTATCTCCCTTTCAACTTCCGTTTGCCTCGTCCAATCACAATTTTCGTAACGCACTCATTAACTTCTACAGAATCGCGTTTCAGTGGACGAGGTAAGCAACGCGCTGGTAGAAGCTTTCCAAACAGTGGGATCTAAATTCTTTAGGTCTCGCTCTAAACAAAAACCTCAGAAGATCTCGACCCAGACCCTTGATCTCATGGCCAAACGTCGATCTATGCCCCTACAGACCTCCACTGATGCTGAGGCACATAGGCAGCTCAACAGACGCATACAGAAATCCTTGCGACATGACATCCGATCCTATAATACTAAAAATATTAAGGAGACGATAGAGCAAAACAAAGGCTCCAAAGTGTTTGCAAGGAATGCGTCCGTTGGACAAAGCCGGTTGACGAAGCTGAAGACGGAGGATGGCGGCATGGCAACGACAACGGTAGAGGTACTTAGGGAGGTCGAAAGGTTTTATGGGCAGCTATATACATCGGTTAAACAGCCCGTGGGCATGGTTAAAGATCCTAGAGCCAAGCTTACCCGACATTATACCGAAGACATCCCGGACATCAGCCTGTACGAGATTAGAATGGCCCTCAAACAGCTAAAAAATAACAAAGCGGCGGGTGAGGACGGAATTACAGCAGAGCTTCTGAAAGCGGGCGGAACGCCGGTACTAAAGGTCATTCAGGGGCTCTTTAATTCCGTCCTACACGAAGGCACCACGCCCCCGTGGTGGTCCTTTTCTTCAAGAAAGGCGACAATACCTTGTTGAAGAATTATAGGCCCATCACGCTCCTGAGTCACATTTACAAGCTGTTCTCGAGGGTTATTACGAACCGTCTCGCCAACAGGCTCGATGACTTCCAACCGCCCGAACAAGCCGGATTCCGAAAAGGCTACAGTACCATAGACCACATCCACACGCTGCGACAGGTTATACAGAAGACCAAAGAGTATAACCGGCCTCTTTGCTTAGGATTCGTGGACTATGAGAAAGCCTTCGATTCGATCGAAATATGGGCCGTGTTGCAGTCTCTCCAGCGGTGCCGGATAGATCACCGGTATATCGAAGTTTTGAAGTGTTTATACCAGAACGCCACTATGTCGGTCCGAGTACAGGAACTGAGCACGAAGCCAATCCCACTGAAAAGGGGCGTTAGACAGGGAGACGTTATCTCTCCGAAACTGTTTACCGCTGCCTTGGAAGACGTCTTCAAGCTACTGAACTGGAAAGGACGTGGCATCAACATAAACGGCGAGTATATCACTCACCTTCGGTTTGCCGATGATATTGTCATCATGGCAGAATCGCTGGAAGATTTAAACACCATGCTCGAAGACCTCAATAGAGTATCCCAACAGGTGGGCCTTAAGATGAACATGGACAAGACGAAGGTTATGTCAAATGTCCATGTAGCGCCTCTACCGGTGCATGTTGAGAACTCAGTCTTAGAAGCTGTTGACGAGTACGTCTACTTGGGTCAACTGATCCAGGTAGGCAATTCCAGCTTCAAAGACGAGGTTAATCGACGAATCCGACTCGGCTGGGCAGCGTTCGGGAAGCTACGAGATGTCTTCTCGTCCGACATACCTCAGTGCCTAAAGACGAAAGTCATGTGTCAATGTGTGTTACCAGTGATGACTTACGGATCTGAAACGTGGTCCCTCACTATAGGTCTCCTACAAAAGCTCAGAGTCGCTCAACGAGCTATGGAGAGGGCTATGCTCGGTATTTCCCTACGTGATCGCGTCAGAAATGATGATATCCGTAGGAGAACAAAAGTAACCGACGTAGCCCAGCGGATTAGCTCGTTGAAGTGGCAGTGGGCGGGACACATAGCGCGCAGAACAGATGGCCGATGGAGCAAAAAAGTTCTGGAATGGCGACCGCGTACGGGCAAACGTAGTGTGGGACGCCCAACGGCCAGGTGGAAGGACGACCTCATCAAGGTCGCGGGGAAGCGCTGGATGCGGGCTGCTTCAGATCGGTCATTCTGGAGGTCTATGGGAGAGGCCTATGTTCAGCAGTGGACTATGTGCGGCTGATATGATGATGATGATGATGACTCATTAACTTGCTCCCCAAGCGTGCGTTAATAGCGAGCGTAAAGAAATTTAATTTCTAAAATAAGTAAAATAATTCAACAGTAAATAAGGTTAAATAATTCAACTGTATAACAAAACTCATATTGAGAACACTTGCACTTTTTCCACAGTATTTAGTAAAAGTTTTGTGTGTGCTAATTTCAAAAAAACTGTTTGATGTTTTTAGGAATTAGAACATACAAAACCTTCGAAAAACATTGGAAAAAATGAAATGCTCAAGTGAGACTCGAACTCACGACCTTTCGCCCAACTTAACAGTTAGCATAATAAATGCTATAAAAAAATTCATTCAAATACAAAACCTTTACTAAATACTGTGGAAAAGTACAAGTGTTCTCTATATGTGTACAGTGTAACAATAAATTCCACCAAGTGCCATCAATCAACAGTATAAATAGTATGTAGAACAAAACTCACGCATCTGTCCGCTAGCGACGGCGTTATACTCGTCAGGTGAGTGCTGCACGATGAGGTCTATCCTCTCTTGAAGGCTCAGCAGGAACAGTACTGCCTCCTCGCGCGTCACGCCTTTCATTTCCATGTCGTTAACCTGACAAGTAATTATGCTATTAACTACCTACATATTTTTATAGAATTTTAACATAGACTTAAGATCGGAAACAGTGAATATCTAAAGGCTTTGCCAAACAGAAGGCGTTATTAGCGCCGCGTAAGCGACGCGTTTTAACGTCGCGCTATTTTCATGTCACACCAAAAGATTATCCCGACGCTCCTACGCGACGTACCATTCGTCAGAGCACTACAGATCGATAGAAGAGTGTGAAAAGTTTGTTCTTTATTTGAGATGTCGAGTGTTTCTGATGAGGAAGAATTATTAACTTTATATACTCTATCATGGTCACAGAGAAAAAAAAAATTCTTTATTTCTTTTCCGATTTCTTCCCACAATTTTGTCTTAATTGTTATATTCTTATAAGAACTATCCTTCGTATTGTATAAGCATAGGTATTTTCTTTTTTTCTCTCAAATTTTCGGAGATTATGCATTAATTAACATACATTCACGTCGACGTTAAAACAAAATCTGTATAAAAATACAACGCTGGACGTTATAGCGTCCTACCGCCGCGACAGAGCGCTGCGTGATGCTAGCGCTGGCGCTCTGTTTGGCGGTACATCACCATCGCAGTACAACACAGCTCGGCGTCATAGCGTCGCGTTAGCTAAGCGCCCTGACGCGCGATAATAACGCTTTCTGTTTGGCAAAGCCTTAAGACGGGATTGAACCCGGGACCTGTCCCAAATAAATGTCTCGGAATGGTCTGACCAACTAAGGTATATGGTCAGAGGCGGCGTAAGGCGTGGGCGACGTGGGCCACCGCCTACGGCCTCGCGGTACAAGGGGCCTCGCGCCTCAAAAAATTTAAAAGCGAAAATAAAACAAAAAAATAAAAATTAATTTTGTTGTGAAACATGTTTTCATAGTATGGCAACATTTGCCGCCGACCAGAGTGCGGGGAATCCCCGGTTTTATTTGTTTACTTTCTTTACTAGGAAGTCAACCAATCAAATCAAAGTACGCAACGCAGTCGCTAGGCGCATAACAATAGAAACGTATGATTGTGTTATTCAATATTGTTTATTTTTATGACTGTACGTACCTATTTTGATAAGAATAGTGTGTTCAATGTTTTAATTATATTTAGTGAATAAATAGATAGTGTTTAGGTATATTAATTGCTCCTGTAAACTGACCCAAAATTTTAAAACAGTGACTTTTTTAATTGTTTTTTGTTTTCTTTGTGATTTGTAACACACCGGTACCTGTATTCGTCTATTTTACATAAGGTAAGAAATATTTAATTGGTAATAAGTATATAACGCAGTAATTACTTGTATATAAAATACGCTTTATGATATCTTTTGAAGGAAACCAAAAAAGCTTTAAGGTAAAAAACGTAAGTATGGACTTTTTAGGTTTTTAAAACTAGCAGGTAGTAAGAGCTATCTTAAAGATTTTTATTTGAAAACTAATTTAAATTTTACAATATTATGTAGATAAAACTGCAAAAAAATGTTAACTATTGCTTTCGTTTACAGTTTATAGATACGACGTTATCGACATGTCCGGCCGAGATAGAGATATTGGAAGAAAATGAGAGTCTGGGTCAGCAAAAAGAAAAAGAAAAGCTGAAAGAACTGCAACCAACCAGGTTTTGAGTTTAAATATGATGAAGTTCCTCAACCAAACTGCATCTGGTAGTACAGAACCTTTTGAATCGATAGCTTCGACTTCTACACAACAAACGTCCGAGATACCGTTGGAAAATGCTCCAGATGCACTGAATACCGAGAGCGAACCTCAGTTAGACGTAAAGCTTGGATCATCTTCTAGCCAATCAAAATTTGACGCTGAAACTCTTGTGCTGTCATCAAGCAGTCAAGAAGAACAGATTGACATAGATTCTCCAATTCGCAGCGACGACGCCACCGCCATAGTTCAGCAAGTACTTGTTAATTCGGATCTTGTTGATCTTGTTGATTCGGATTGTGGATGTTTCCCATAACGGATACACAGCGTCGTGACATAGTTCGAAGCGGGCCCACACAGCAATTAAATAGCGGTGATGAATATTATCCCAAAGGTGATGAAAACAGACACTTTTCCAATTTCTATTTCTCGAGATAACTAAATAATGGTGAAACTCAACATCGTCGCTGGTGTAGTTTATTCCAATTCCCAAAATAAAGTTTACTGTTTTCCATGCAGACTATTTAGCAATTCACAAACTCAGGTGGTGCAAGGAGGGTGTTGTGACTGGAAACATTTAAGTAGCATTTTACATAGACATGAGAATACCAAAGAACATATGGCACATATGTTCCAATGGTTAATTTTAGAGAAAGGAATAAATCAAGGCAAAACAATAGACCAAGAAAACGAAAGGCTAATACGTGAATCACAAAAACATTGGCACAACTTGTTAGAGAGAATAATTGACATAATAAATTTTTTGGCCTCTCATAATCTTGCATTTAGAGGTCACAGAGAATCTCTCAAGACAGGTGACGGTATTAAGAATTCCGGTAATTTCATAGATTTATTTAAACTGATATCAAAATTTGATCCTACTTTACGTGAACATATGAAACGCATTAGTGACAAACAACTTTCACACCATTATTTAAGTCACGATATTCAAAATGAATTGATCATATTGATGTCAAAAACAGTTGTAAATGAAATTATTCGTAAGGTTAAAGAAGCAAAGTATTATTCTTTTTTGCTCGATTGCACTAGAGATTGTAGTAGAGTTGAACAAATGTCGGTTATCTTAAGATTTTGTGATACGTCAACTGGTACAATAGTCGAACATTTTATGGGATTTCTAGCTGTTACTCAGACAACTGGAGAATATTTAGCCAATGCTATACTGGAACACCTAGAAAAATATGACTTAAATATTCAAGACTGCCGTGGCCAGGGATACGACAATGGTGCAAATATGGTAGGTGTAAATAGTGGAGTTAAAACTCGAATATTGAATATTAACCCTAGGGCATTTTTCACACCTTGTGACTGTCATAGTTGGAATCTACTGTTGGTAGATGCAGCGAACTCATCTATGGCAGCAAAAACTTTTTTTGGTTTCATACAAAAAAATTATTTTGCATCGAAAACTTAAAAAATCAAACGGAGCAATCAGACACTCTCAGTGATTGCGATTCAATACTAAATGAAATGTTAAGTTTAGAATTTATCGTATCTTTACATGTGTGGTATGAGATATTATCGCGTGTTAATATAATAAGTAAATTATGGCAATCAGTACAAATTCATTTAAGCATTGCTCTTGAACATTTACACACATTTTGTGAATGGATAAAAGAGTATCGGGAAACTGGATTTGAGAAATCCCTGTCTGATGTTCGGAAATTTACTGAGCGAAGCTGTTATGACCTGCCAAAAGAGTTTAGGAATAAAAGAGTAGCCAAAAAGAAAAAGATGTTCGATTATGAAAGCAGCGATGAACCTATACAGTCTCCCAAAATCCGGTATCAAACAGATTTTTTTTACGCCATGATTGATTCTATAATAACCAATATGGAATTAAGATTTACGTCTTTAAATCAACATTTTGAAAATTTTGGTTTTCTTTAAGATTTAAGCGCGCTAAAAAATATGCCACAGGAGCAAATATTAAAACACTGTAACGATCTACATAACGTCCTGCGTGTGGGTGAGAGCAGTGACTTCCAACCATTTGAATTATATGAAGAGTTAAATACAATGATCCCGAATTTACCCAACTTCATTAAAGACGTGAAACAGCTGCTGTCATACATAACAGAAAATAGCTTGAAAGAAATTTACCCAAATATTTACATTGTCATCCGAATTTTATTAACAATTCCGGTAAGTACAGCCTCTGCTGAAAGAAGTTTTTCTAAATTAAAATTAATAAAAAATTATTTGAGAAACACAATGAGTCAAGAAAGACTTTCAGCTTTGGGTGTTTTATCAATTGAATCAGATTTGGCATCTAGGCTGAATTACGATACCATAATTAAGGAATTTAGTAACGTTAAAAGCAGAAAATTTCTGTTCCTTTAATAAAGAAATCTAATGATTTTTAAGTATACACTTTAAGAAATGTATATCTCCACCTTTATATTAACGATTTGTAATTTTTCATTAATACTTATTAATCTAATTTGTATTTTTATGAATAAAAACTTGGCAGTGTTAATTGTTTTGTTTGTTTTTATTATTTTATAAAATCCGTCTTCAGGTCGCCATAGAACAGGGCCTCGCGAAATCTGTCTTGCCCACATCAAATTTAGGTCTTGCCCCGCCACTGTATATGGTCACGGCTTGGATGCTCGGATATTCGTCTTCTTGGTGCAATTAAAATCCATACTAATATTATAAATGCGAAAGTAACTCTGTCTGTCTGTCTGTATGTCCGTATGTTACGCTTTCACGGCTAAACCACTGAAACGATTTTGATGAAATTTGGTATAAGGGTAGATTAGACCTAATGAGAAAGGACATAGGCTATGTTTGGTCGCGATAACCGACATCCACGCGGTCGGAGCCGCGGGCAAAAGCTAGTACATTAATAGTTATAAATTTAAATATATTCGCTAAAGTCTGTCCCTACTCCAATATACAGGTGGTTATATTACCTTGAGTATTTTATCGGCGGGCTGCAACCCCTGCAAGGCAGCGGGACTGGTGGGTTGAACCCCTGACACGAACACGCCCGACCTGTTGCCGCCACATAACCGAAGTCCTACAGACCCCTCCTTTTGGAAACTTATCAATCTTGGTTCACTGCTGGAAAACATATCATAAGATAAAGACATATTGAATGTCGGAGCAATTTGGATGTTACCTTTTCTTATAATTAAAACGGAAAAATCTATCCTCAGGACGGGACTTCGCGAATAATCCAGTTCTAGGGGGAATACTGGCGACTAACTACCTGGATACGTCCAGGATAGTCGAAAGTTTCATATTAATAAGATAAGGCACATTGAATGTTGGAGCAATTTGGATTTTACCTTTTCTTATAAGTTGAAAAAGGAAAAAATATATACCCAGGACTAGACTTCGCGAATAATCCAGTTCTAGGGGGAGTACTGGCCACTAACTGCCTGGATACGTCCAGGATATTCGAAAGTCTCATATTAATAAGATAAGGCACATATTATGTTGGAGCAATTTGGATTTTACCTTTTCTTATAAGTTTAAAACGGAAAAAATATATACCCAGGACTGGACTTCGCGAATAATAAAGTTCTAGGGGGAGTACTGGCCACTAACTGCCTGGATACGTCCAGGATATTCGAAAGTCTCATATTAATAAGATAAGGCACATATTATGTTGGAGCAATTTGGATTTTACCTTTTCTTATAAGTTGAAAACGGAAAAAATATATACCCAGGACTGGACTTCGCGAATAATCCAGTTCTAGGGGGAGTACTGGCCACTAACTACCTGGATACGTCCAGGATAGTCGAAAGTGTGATATTAATGTTCGCGTTTAAAAATTTTATGTTATATTGGTCTAGATCAACTGAACAATGATCAATAACAACTTTAAAAAAATCATTCACATCATAAAAATACCTAAAGAAATACAAATTAGGTATTTAAACATGGTAGGTACATCATAATGTATTATATTTTTACTTACGATGGTTTATTCCTCTGATTGTTAATGCCTTCCTGCTCTTCATATATTTGTCTTCTACTGCTGTAATAATCTGTAACAAATTCAATAATCATCAAAAAAAATCCATACTAATATTATAAATGCGAAAATAACTCTGTCTGTATGTCCGTCTGTATGTTACGCTTTCATGCCTAAACCACTGAACCGATTTTGATGAAATTGGTATAGGGATAGATTAGACATTGAGAAAGGACATAGGAAAGCAAAAGCTAATCCAATATAAAATACAAGTTTCGATTTCTTAATCTACAGAATTGTACAACTGATACACTTTCTTTACAATGGTAGTTGTACTCAACCTACATTTTAGAGAAGAGTACTAAATATGTTATGATACCTTATTCTCAATGACAAACAAACCGTTTCGGAAGTAAAAGTGAGTGCGTAAAAGACACTTTTTACATTCTAGTCTAGTTTTACGCTAATTCTCTTCCCTATGTTTACCAAATTGTAATCCATCGTCTTCTCACGTTACGAGTGCGTTTGAAACCAATGTCTCTCAGAATAACACCACTACGTGATCATCACTCTAGTTACCTTCATTTCTAGGGGGTGGCGGTCTCGGCGGTTGGTCGGGCGTCTCGTGCGACATCGGGCCTCTTCGGGTGTCTCCGCCGCGGACGGGAGCCGCCACGTACAGGTTTTGACCACTACTCGAGTACCCGGGGGAGGCTTCTGCCGCGCCGTATACGTTATGAGATGTTGCTTCTGTTCGAAAAGAGAGAGTAGGAATATGAATATAGTTTTTGGTGGTGTGGTAGTTAAAGAGTGGTTTATTTTTCTATAGTACTAAGGTAAAGCACACCTCCAGTTCTGAAGGTCTGTGGGTAGCAGAAAAGCAACGTTGTAATGATGCAACACACTGCTACTTGAAGTCAATCTTCAGAAGGCGTTGTTAGTCACATCCTTGTGGTGACGATGGGGCAAAGGGCTAGCGCAGACCGAGCGGCAAACTGCTCGAGCAGTTTTTCAGTATTCATTAAATATCAACCTTATTACATTTTAATAAAGCTGTGGTGAATCGCACATTGCCGAACATGCTCGAAATGTCACGCGTGTTAACGAGCACCCTCGCGCAAATGGAATAAGGTTGCTATTTGACTAACACTTAAAACTGCTCGAGCAGTTTGCCGCTCGGTCTACGCTGACCCTAATAATAACTGTCACCCGAGTCTATGGTTTGCAACTCAAGAATTGTCTTTGCCAAATATAAAAGTATTTTTAAGTTATCAGTGGAAATATCCTGGATCAGGGTTGAAGAAGTTTCAGAACAGAGCTATGATTATCAAGAGTAACCCTCTCGGAAAGTACTGTCGGACTTGAACAGACTAAAACGCACGCCAACTGTGGGTCGTATGTTGCCGGAGGTGTGACTGGCTGAGACACCGATCACCCTAAGCACGCGCTCATAGGGGATGGACGTACTTCTGCGTTCGTCGCAGCTACTGCTTTTGACGGGGCAGAAGTAGATGTTCTGCCCCGTCAAAATAAATTATCACGGGCTTATATCATACATGTTGAAGAACCGTTCTTCACCAATGGGTTGTGGACTTCAGATGGCAGTCGCTTCACAGAAAGCTCAGCCGACCTCAAGTGAGTTGGGAAAAGACTCGGAGGATGACTTACCTAGACTATTATAATTATTCTGGTAATTTCCATTCGTCACAGTTTCTTCCCTAATGAGTTCTCTCGTCACCACCAGGTTCAATCGATCCTTGCACGATTCTATCAACTTCCTGGCTTCTTTCAGCGTCATGGCGTCGGAGACGGGAGAGTTGTTGATCCTGGTAACCACGTCTCCCTCGCAGAGACCCTGGCCGCCTTGGTTTAGTTGTTCGCGAGCTCGCATCGTGAGTTCCTTTACATATAGCTTGCAACCTAGGACTATACCAAAATCTGAAAGGAAAATAATGTTCTTGTTAAGTTATTTATTTATTTTATTTATTCTTTATTGTACCTACACTTACATGGTATTCTTAAAAATAAGTGAAATATTAAGCGAGCTTAACTCAAGGTTGAGTTCTCTTCCAGCAAACCCGGGAGTGCACAGAGGAATAGCAATGCAAAAGGAGGCAGTCTTGTGTACTTAAATGGTAAAGATTGACTTAAATGGTACATATAACGTTTATCTCTCTGTATGGAGTCTGAAATATGTCCGGCAGTGTTAAACATCGGAGAGAAGATCTTGGGTCTTCCTTCTTGATTGGTTTATTATATGTCTGGACTGGATCCCAACCCTTAGAGGAAACCCGTTAGGCATCGTTCGGCAATCCGCAGGTGTTCTTAAAGGTTTGCTGTCCGGGCCCTCAGACAAGTGGCAACAAGTTTGTTAGATGGATCATATTGACATAAGTTGACGACTGTCATGGACGTTATAAACGTCAAAATACGAGTCAATCCCATACAGTCATCATTCCCTTGTACAACATCCCTTCTAGACAAGTGGCAATTCGCTGGCCGGCGGCGTATTGTAGAATAGAATGACTAATATATGGGATTTCACGTTTATGACATTCGTTGATGACTGTCATAAACGTCAAATTCCATACATTTGGCTTTCTATTCCACGATACGCCGGCCAGCGGCCACTTGTCTAGAGGGGCATGTCAGTCAATGAATTGCCACGGTTTAGTACCCAAAGATCTTAGTGGTGAACCAAAAACAACAAAGATATCATTGTTACAACGAATACGTACCTTCTTTCTTTCCGTTCCTAGTGAGCGCTAGTTTGATGGTGGTAGGGGCGGTGGGTGGTGGCGCCGGCGCTCTTCTCCGAACCACCAGTGAGACTGTCGCGCCACTGTCGCGCAACACTTGGACTGCACGCGCGTATTCGACATTTTCTAGTGGCACACCGTTCACTGATACTATTCTATCGTTGACTCTGAAAAAGAAGAGGAAGATTATTTTAAAATGTTCTAGGTATGTAAAAATGAAGTAGCCTTTGTCGAGTCAGAGCGTCAAAAGTGGATGATGATTGCACAGATTTCAAAATGAAAATCGCGGAATCAAGAGCGGAATTCGTTACTTGAGTGCACTACTTTACTACACTACACTATTACTGAAGTAAACTTCGTGCTTGAGTCAACAATAGTACCCAGAATGCGGCAATAGCCTCACCCCCTATTACGTGGGACCAAATCCAATGATTGGTGAAATGAGGGTTTTATTTTAATTCATCTGTGCCTAACCCTCTTGGATGTGATTGTATGTATGTATAACGAAACCAAGAAAGAAAACAGTATGCCATATAGGTCACTCGATCAATTCCATATAGTATATAGGTTTGAATACTAAAAACCTCCCGAGGTGGCTTTCGATGGCACTGGGTCAGTCGGGATGCAAGGGATCTACCAGAAGCTACCTCACCCTCGGCAACTAATGGCCTGAGGCGGCCATGAGGCTTTGGTCGATTTGTGTCCTTCATAACAACTCGTTTTCGGCGGAGGTGCTTCCGTGGCAATTTTGCCCCGGAAACTACTAGAAACCTTATCCTAAGAACTGAGAATACTAACTGTAGTTTGTCTTCAGCAGGTCCTCCTCTAAGAACATCAGACACGGCTATCGATGGATCCCCACTGGCGAAATGTGGGTTATCTCGTCCGCCAGAGACCGCAATACCGAAACCATAACTTGGCACGCGGTTCAGACGAACGCGATGTGTCTCCCAACCAGCACTGCGTTCTGCCGTCTAGAAAAGAAGAAAGTATCGTTATGTAATGGAAACTTATCATGCGTGAAAGCTTTGCTAGTTTTATTTAGAAAGAACTTGGAATAAATCATTAAATTAAAAGGAGAATCTGCTTTTAAAGAAAGAAACAAAGAAAGAAAGAAAGAAAATACATTTTATTGTTAATGCAACACAAACATACTTAAATCTAAACAGCGTTATTTATTATATTATTTATTCCTTACATTGGGCACATTTGTGTTGCACCAAAAAAGGAACCAGTTCAGCATAATGCTGGGCACGACGTACCCAGCGCTGGTTTTCAACTGGCCCCTAGAGGACAACTCAATCGTTAAAAAAAACACACCTTATTACCTAAATTTTGCACAAATTTAAAAGATTTAACTAAAATAGTACTACAATAAAAAAAAAGTAGTCTAAAAACAAAATAAATAAAAGATAAAAGAACTAGCCCAACCACCAAGCTTTCTTCGGCAACACCCCCTTTATGTAGTCTTTTTTGATAGCTTTTAGTAAGTAGGTATATAAATATAACCAATGAAGAGACCTTCCGTGTTTCGACAGGCACGTTAAAAGTCAGCCTCGGCTGTCACTAATCGGTCAAGAGGAAGATCTATATGGGCGACCTGAACAGCCACTGTCAGTGATTGACCACTAACCACAAGTCAGGATCGAAACGATTAACCAATCATAAGAATGAAATGACTGCTGACCCAGGAATCCAAATTACAAGTTCCAGCCATCCATATACTCACGTCTGTAAATCCCTGAAGGGGTAAGCAGAGGCGTACCAGCACCCACGTATCGCCAATTATGATTTTCGATCCTAATTACGTAATCGGGGGCAAGCCTTTTGTCGTGTAGCGGGCCATTTGTCTTGGGCTGTATGTTTACTGTCGGATGGAGAACGGCCCTATCCCTTAGTCGCCTTTTAGGACACCGAGAGATGGGGTGACCCTATTCTACACCACCGGAAACCAACACGGCAATTACAAGTTCAAGAACGATAAATGCTTTTTTTTATTAAATACTACTAGTAACTGAAATTATCAGTAGGTATTACAGCTAATCCCTCCAGCTAAGCTAAATTACGTATTTGTGTTAGCAGTGGGGAAGGAGAGGCAGGGTAAAATAAGGAAATTGCAAAGGTGCGTTCCCATTCCGCAAATACCGAAAGTGGATCCAATCGTAAAACCACGACATGCTCACTGCTCAGGATATTTATGGAGGAATTATGCACTTGATGGTATACGGTCCAACATTTCACACTTTCTATGCCAAGAATCCGTGTCATCTCTAAGCACTTGAACCAACCCTACAGTTAGAATGCTAATATTATTTCCTAATGATAGATTTTAATAGTTAAACACCTTGATAACTACTAACATTCATATAATACAGATTGTATATTACCTATTCGGATACTCGTAAACACCTTTAACTATCTGGGAGTGGTTTTAGTCAATAGGTAACACGATACCTTCCTTTAGTTATAGTTCATAAGATTATTTTAAATATTTCAGAGTATACCCAAGAACTATTAGTGTTGATATTTCGAAAGTCAGTGATTTGATTACGAATATTAAGTAGTGTAGCTGTCATCGTTGTTTAAAATGAATTTATAGTTATTATCCATATCCATACTAATATTATAAATGTGAAAGTAACTCTGTCTGTCTGTCTGTTTGTATGTTACGCTTTCACGGCTAAACCACTGAACCGATTTTGTTAAAATTTGGTATGGGGATAGATTAGACCTTGAGAAAGGGCATAGGCTATGTTTGGTCGCGATAACCGACATCCACGCGGGCGGAGCCGCGGGCAAAAGCTAGTATTTTATAGTTTATACTTCTTTGGCGCAAATTACCTACTTGCTATTTGGGCTCTCAGTGTACATACCTACCTAACCATCAAAGTGTTTTCGTCTCTTTATAGAATCATGATACACTTAGTAATATAAAAAAACGGATCAGCTTGAGCATGATACACAAGATTAAGTTTTGCAGAAACTTCCTACGCAAAATTAGATATAAATTTCTAAAAAATTGCTTCAGTTTCCCTAATATTATTTTTAATAGTTAAGTGTTAAATGTTCCAACTCGCAATTGACTGTTTCACCCTGCAAATTGTCGTCGCAATTTGCATCCATCAGTATAATAAGCACCTGGCGCCACCACTAGCTTAGGACCTTAGAGCAATAAGAATTACCAATTGTAGTTATCCTTAACCTGTTGAGTAAAGATGAATAAATACTATATAGGTACATATAATAAACTTGTTTGTTAATCACTTGACTACGGACTTGATTTTAAGTACAGATTGTGTTTTTAGACACGGTTAAGATGAAGACCGATTTTGCATTAACTATGTTTGTATATACTGAAATTACAAAACACAACATTACATAAACTCACGCCTGTATTCCCCGAAGGGGTAGGCAGAGGTGCTAGCACCCACATTTCGCCAGTTTATGTTTAGGTCCCAATGTAATAGGTGGAGCCTATTGCCATCAACCGGGCACTTATAAACCTGCGATAAATACACACATAACTTCGACAAGCATCGAAAAGTCATTGGTGAGTGCCATGGTAAACCTGGGATCGAACCCGCGACCTCGTCTCAGCAGTCCATTACCCATACCACTAGGCTGAAATTATCTATCCTTCAAAAATTCAATATTATACACTGCATTAGAATTTTTTTCTTGCTTCGTGCCGAAATTATTAGGCACAAAGTGCACTCTGATTCGGGATACTCATTTGGGGTGGAACTGACAACATATTATGACATATTATGACATCAACTTAGATCACTTTGGAGAGTCACCGCCACACCATGATATAAGGCCTGGACCACCATCACGCGGTGTTAAGTAAATGACGTGTCCAGTAAAAAAAACAATGCCAGTATGTCTGCAGCATGGGGGTCATCATTACAGCATACTCCAAGCTCAGCTTGAATATAGTAGCACATCGACTTCAAAACAGCGGGAAGCCTCTTTCAGAGCCAAAGTGGGTGAGATTCCACCATCTTGTTAAAGTTTAAGGGAACGGGCAAAGAGGGGTGTAGTACCATACCTAATCTCCAGTAGATAGGTACGTATCAGGCAGAAACGGGAGTAAATATATGAATGGCGTATTGGCGTAACTTCTTTTCACAGGTCGCTCATGGTTGGTACCTAAGCATTCAAGGCGTAGCTTCTATTCATAGGTCACTCATGGTTGGTACATAAGCATTCAAAAAGTCATCAGCGCAGCGGCTCCAATGGCTTTTACTTGTCAATTTAGCAAGCGATTTCTGTGCAGCATATTTACAATACCAGTGTAATTATTTTTTAATCACAGTTGAAATAATCGATATTTTATATGCAGGCTTAAAATACAATGCGATAAGCTTAGACATCTCAAGGTTTCGTTACATATGAAGTTAAGTATTTGGAATGCTAATGCATGATCGGTCGTGCGACCATGTTTCATATATTAATCATATTATATTGGTGGTCATCTTTAGTTATCAAAAGGATCAATCAAATCAAAATGATTGCTTTGCTTTGCTTTACTTGTCGGTATATTGTAGGTAGTGTTTGCTTTCGTAATTATGTGAGAAGGCGTCAAAAGGTTTGAAGTGAACTTACTCCTAACAGTTCTAATAAAGAAGAAACTTAGCTTAGCTGGAAAAGTTAAAGGCAATACCAACATAATTATATAGTAATCTTCGAAAAAATAAGGATGTCAGTTTAGTATATTTTCGGTAGTATTGTTATAAATAAATGTTTTTTTCTAGGTTCAGACGAGGCAATTAAGTGTAACGAGAAATGCGGCGAGGAAATTTTATTACTTAGTGCGGTGATAATGCGCGGGCGCATGCGTCATCGCTCTGGCATCAAGACAGGATTTACGCGTATGAAATGAGGGGACAAGCAGCCGACTCAACCGAATCAACCCGACGACGAACATAATGATAATGACCAATGCATATTTGTTTGACATGCTATAATATAGTACATAATCGTTATAAGAATTACTTCTTCTTGTCATCATACAAAATTAGTACTTTGGAACCTGAACCTAAAGTTTACTTTCCTATGTCTAATTCTAACTGTAGTTTTTACGGCAGGTACTGTTGTTTGAGGCACCAATCGCAGAAGATAAGCCTGCGCCAGAATATCAATCAGTTACACTGGATTGGAAGTCCGGTTGACATTAATTACGATGCACACGGCTTATTATTGCGTCATTTTATTAAGGCTAAAACACCTAAAGTAGGTAGTTAGTGTTAATGCCTAAGCATAGCTTGAGTTCTAGTGACCTAGTAATTATGTAGCCACTTGCCATTATGTAGTATCCGACCTTTGGTATTTACCTTACAGGTTTGATGGTTGCATACTGCATAGTTATTCATACACCTATATTATTTATGATCCAGAGACCAAGCCTACCGAGGCCGACACGTTCGAGATTCAGTTGTGACGGTGAAAAGCATCGCTTCATGCCTATGTCAAATCAATTGTTTGTTTTTCGGAATGTCGTCTTTTGAATGAAAGGCCGCATTGAACTAAGGCAAACAGTAGAAGGCGTGATGTTTAAAAGTTAAACAAATTAACAACAAAAACAAAGTCTGTTACTAACAGTGTAAATAAATAGCTTTTTAATAAAGATTTGGGTAGTTTAGTTCGGTAATGAATTTCAGCGGTACCAACAGTGATTTCTATGCCAGTATGTTATGTTTATAAACCTTACCGTTAGCTATTACCGCTCTATTGTTAAGCTTCACATAATAATAGACATTTCATACAACCATTAAGTATCTATTTATCATATATTTATGGGTATAAATATCATATATATATACAGGCTACAAAGATCCTGGACATGTTTCTAAAACTCTATGCGGTGCGAAAAAAATTGGATTCGACCTAGTACCTTCATCGTTGGCTCTAATTCTTGAGGAGTATCTCCAGACTACCATTCTGGAGATACTCCTCAAGAATTCCATATTGAAACAGAAAATAGAAGTAAATTCCTCTTACGCTGTTTGCACGGAAGCTATAGCGACGAACAAAGTTTATTGAACTATACGAAACACATGTGCGCCAAAACGAATTAGGTAAAACGAAGAGAGAATGATTGTACGAGTATAATATGTATGCTGGATGTAAACCTCTTCTTAAATGCGCCGTAACACCTAACCTTCGACCTTGCGCATCCTATCTAACCCAGCGAGATGGCAATAGGTGCTTTGCAAAGGAAAACCGTGATAGATATGATTACATGTTATACTCAAACATTTCCACCGGCTTGCCTTTTGGAAATTTTCACCCTTGGCCGCTGCAGCTACCTTTATAGGCCATGCCTCCATCTGGATGTCCAAGTGTCCACAGCCCATAGAAAAAACATAGGCAATAGGAAAGTGGGATTCCGAAGTCCCACCTTTCGTTTGCCAATATGTGTATTATGTTACGAAATAAATTGCTAATTTGTTAAAGATATTGCATAATATATAAGAAGGTATGTTCTTTTTGTTTTAACAAACAAAGAGCTGTAGTTTTCCGGTTGATAACGTACGAGATTTCACAAAGAATCGTTTTGTTCTCGTCGCCGAGGTTTTGACAACATTTACCATTGTCGTGCAGTTATCATTGCAATCTGTCTTTGCATTGTTTGCTTTGCGAGTGTTGTGTTGATGTTATTGGCAAGTACGGACATTAATGGTAGGAGGCCTGCTTACGAATAAACGAGCAAAGCACTGTAGTTTTCATGAGATTACTATATTCCATAAAAATAATAACGATCTATGCTCTGCTCAATTCAATGTTTTAGGCTCGTATTCTAGAACGAACGAATTTATAACTAGATCTAACGACATATTGCAATAAAGATGACAGTTTTAATGTTATTGTGAGGGTGGATCCACAACTGATAATTGTTCTGGAATCCGGGCTTAATATTTACTTTATGATGCGCAAATCAATTTCAATCGTAAAGTAAATTAACTCCATAAACATTAACGCCATTAAAAGATGACTAATTGTCAGGTACATGATTGTTTTTAGAGAAACAATGAAATATCTATTGTGATCAATGTAGGTTTAATTAAGTTGTATGGATTCGGATTATGGATGTTCTGAAACCTCGGTCTGACACGTACCTTTTCCTATAAACTGACACGTACATTTTCTAACAAATCCGTTAATTGATCAACACTATTGTCGTGTTATTAGCCTCCACGTGGATCAATCAATGAGAAGTTTCCGATAAACAAGAGTAGTTTCTTCTCATATTACATAGGATCGAATATAGACATTGGATTGCATTTATTTGCCAAATCCATTGACAACGCAGTTTTAGAAAACGTAACATAAAGGTACATCCAAATTATCCAGAATTAGATCCAGATAAACATATTCTTCAAAGATTTACAGCGTAACCACGAAATCTTGTATCAGGTAAACTTTTTACCAGTAATTAACTCATAAGTTCTAGAAAAAACTATTTTAAACTTTACGTTGCAAACCTCAAGTACGATTTTATGCTTGACAGTTGTACTCAGAATATTTTACAGAGCAATTTAGAACGCACATGTCATTAATATTCACTTTTGTAAAAGAATTAAAGTATGTAGCTACTATTCTATTGGTGGAATATAACCTTGCCTCCTACGAGCTATGTTAGAACGCAAAACACAAGTGTCTTACAAACTACGAAATAGTGTATGGCATAACAAAAGGCATATGAAAAGCGTGAAGTTTAAACGTATTTACTTATTTTGCTCGGTACTCCTTACATTTACATATTTCTTTATTAAATCAAGGTGATATATTTAGAATAACTAGGTACTGCAATAGGGGATTATGTATATCCTTCTCGGAGTTGCTTCACGAAAACCTGCCTATATAAATGATACGTTTAACAGAGACAAATTATGGCTAGGCAGAGTCAAAACTGGGATCGCGGACCCTGTGCTCCGAGTCCATCTCGGCCTTGGATTAATCAAGAAAACAGGTCTCAATGAGGATAATGATGAGAGTGAAAACTATTATACCCCATCCATCATATTATTGTATTTTAGACAGATGGAAGTAGTGATTGCATGAAAATTTTAACAATATCGACATCGTTAAAAACCTTGAAAAAAATAATTAATCGATAAATGAAAATATCATGTTAGATATATGATTTCATGTGGAATTATAATCTATCGTCTTTCTGTACATAATAATAAAGCATCAGATATTTCGTGTCTATACCTACAATTTACAAATGTATTATAAAACGATTGTGGGCCATAACGCACACGCTAATCTCCAAAACAAAACAACTGACTTCTAGAAGAATATTCCAACATGCTGATTTCCTGGTATTTATTGAAGAGTTCCGTGGTCTGTCTCTGAAACCCGCCATCAGATCTTAAGCAATTTAAATAGGATCATTTTGGAATAAACCTCTTTCAGATGTAAAAGAATTTTGACAATCCGTCTACATATGACGGAGTTACAAAAATCATTTTTCCGTAAAATCATACAAATATAAAAAATTATAAACATCCGAATTGTTGTTTCGTAATCGATTAAAAACCGCCAGTTATGTAATATTTTTAGAAGAATTATTTTCTGTAGTCGATATCGATTGTGACATTTTCAAGTTATTATAATAAAAACACAGTCGATGGACTAACTACATCCCTAAAATTGCTTTCTGGCTGAAGTGACGTTGTCAATGAAAAATGACGTATTGGCGCCTAATTTTTGTTAGGATTTTAAGGTGTTGACGCTAGAACAAAGTTATACCGACCACTGTCAGTGAGCTGTCTAAAAGTTCAGGTTTACTCAAAAAGGATTTTTTATAATAAGTATGCAAACTTTTTAGATTAAATTATATAAATATGGAAAGACTGGCTCTTAATCTTAAAAAAAAAAAAAAATTAAAAATAGAACTGCAGTAAAACAAATGAATATAGCCGGGAAAAGAAAATTTACTTGTAGTATCAGATTTGCGTGTTATTTATAGCAAAGTTTTAAATTGATTCTCATTGATTTTTTTTGTTTTGTCAATTGAATTATTGTTACCAGCATAATTGTTGGGTTAGTTTTTTAACACATCGAGAGTTTTTGAACCATAATATGGATACTTCGTCCGAACAAGCGGCACAAATTGTAGCATTGCGGGAGGGCTTGGATCAACGAACGATTGGTAGAAATTTAAATTTAAACCAGTCTACGGTTTCTAGAATATACAGAAGGTTTGTAGAGACAGGTTCTTACAGGAGGAGACGTGGTACAGGCAGAACTCGAGCAACCACAGGTCGTGATGACCGATTTATTGTTATAACTTCCCTGCGAAATCGTTTCCTCACGTCAGTTAACATCAAAACCGAGCTTAATGAAGTGCGTGGAGTAAACGTGTGTGCACGAACAATAAGAAGAAGGTTAAAGGAAGCGGATATCACCCCTTTTAGACCAGCAAATGGTCCAAAGTTGTCTACAGCTCACAGACAAGCTCGCTTAAGATTAGCGCGTCATCACCTGAATTGGACAGAAGAGCAGTGGGCCTCTGTATTGTTCACGGACGAGTGTAGGACATGTTTATATGGTGCAGATGGTCGCAGAAGAGTCTATCGTCGACGTGGGGAGCGATATGCTCAAAGTTGCATTGAGGAGCGTGTTCCTTTTGGAGGCGGTTCATGTATGGTCTGGGGTGGCATATCGATGAACGGGCGAACAGAACTTGTGTTCATAGACATGGTCCGTCAAAACGGTAATAGAGGGGGTTTGACAGCACATCGCTACATAACAGAGATATTAGAAGATCACGTGGTGCCTTACATGGGATTCATAGGCGAAAATTTTACTTTAATGCAGGATAATGCCCGGCCGCATGCAGCTGCACAAGTTCAACATTATTGCGAAGAGGTTGGGATACGTACAATGAATTGGCCAGCACGCAGCCCGGATCTTAATCCCATCGAGCATGTTTGGGACAATTTAAAAAGAGCTGTATATGCGAGAAACCCTTCGCCCACGACAGTGGCAGCACTAAGAACAGCACTTTCAGAAGAATGGGACAATATTCCGCAAGATCTTTTAAAAACCCTTATAAAATCTATGCGGAACCGATTAGAATCCGTAATAAGGGCACGTGGGGGTAATACACCTTATTAAAACACAAATAAACCCTTGCATAAAGTTTGTGTCTATTGTTAAAACCAATTTTTTAATTAAACCAATTTTTCTTAAATTTCTGTTTTTTCTTCAAAAAAAGTCTTAAGGTCCTTTCCAGTACATAAACTTAAACTTAAAGATATGACCCTACGCTGTTTTAAAGTTCACGAACCAATCTAGAGGTTTCAATTTAAATCTGTAAGTATAGAAAGTATGCATACTTGGTTAAAATATTTATTTCAAAGTCGTCTATTACTTTGATGCAGTATATGAGTCCGTCAGTGTATAATGGACGAAGTTATAAGTAGGTACCTACATACTTAGTCAAATTACAAAAAAAGGGAATAGTAGACAAATAAAGGCAAAATAAACGTTAAAGTAGTAAGAAATAAACATAAAAAGGCAACTTCTTTAATTAGTTATTTTTTCAAAAGTTAACATAGGTGGGTAACAAGGCATCCAAAAGAAGAAAGTAATAAGTAGGTAGGTAGATTATCAGATATTCAGAATGACTAGGTAAATCAATAAAAAATAGGGTATTATATACCTACCTAGGTTGCTAACGATCCAACTTCGACGACAATTCTACTGGTTTCAAGGACAAAAGCATTAAGAGCAACCTGAATAACGGATGTAGTAATGAGGAATCATTCCAGTAGACTGGAACATGTTGGGACATGTCCAGTCCTGTTAAGGACGACTTGTTCAAAACTCGAACAAAGTCGGTACCTAAGTGGAAGTGTGGGACCCATCGATGCCCAACCCAGTTAAAAAAACCGGTTGGCTACGTTTAAACATCTTGATTTGGAAATCAATCAGGCAGGCACAAGTAGGACTGGCTATAAATGAATTTCATTAAAAGATAAGAAGAAAAACGCACGAAGGAGTCACCAGTTAGCACTATTAACTATGCACGATTTTCTTCAACAAAATAAATATTAATCAAGTACTTAGGTACTATTATTTATGATACTCTACTAGATAAGGACAATACTTTACATAATTCAGTAGACGTTTCTGTTTATGGTAAGTTGCGTTCAAGCTAGAATCAATTATTTATAGGTCAGTATAATTTCATTGGCAAGTAGACGCAGTTCCACAGCAACAAAGTCGCTAATTAACACCAGTAACAAGTGGTAATATGTAGTGCATATATTGGCCAAGCAGAATATTAAACCTTTTAGTTCGCATTCGAAATAAATATACTGAATACTCGCAATGTTTTGCCTATCAAAACACGCAGGGAACCTAGACCTCGCATCAGAGAGCTTTATCCTGAACCATGTCCTAAACCCTGAACGCTCGCAGTCTTGCCAAGCATAGGTACTAATAGATTGATATTTTCGTGACAGTGACAGTCTCGAAAATCTAACAATTCTATGGGAAAAATTGTTAAGAACCGGTCTATGGAACTACGGTAGATCACTATACATTAAAGTGTAATCTCTATTAATATACATAACATGTTATGAAGAAGCTACACGACATTAACAACACATAATATTTGTACCCATTATCCATTTCACAGGTGAGTAAAGACTAAAGCCACTCAAATCGCATTACCGTGGATGTAAGACGAGAGAACGCAATTAAGGTTTCAGTGTTACAACGTTTTATCACTAGGACAGGAATCATTCCATTCCAGGTACCTAGTCAATGATTTCAAACCTTACATGAAATATTATGCTAGTGCTAGTCTGTTGATGCTACTATAATAAGCATTAAAAACATTTACTTAGTGCATACCTATAAGGTGGAGCACTAAAAACATTTGGATTGAACTTTTCGTCAACTTAAAAGCAACTGAAATAATGGATAATTTTTTATGGTACTCGACGGAAGTTCGTTAATATGGTAAGTATAATAAAATAATAATAAGAGTCACCCAATTAGCTAATTGAATGAGTGATTGAAGAGTCACCCCGTTAAGTACAATGGCTGCTGAAAAGTGATCGGTCGGATTAAAACGTCACGTCTGTAAATCCCCAAAGGGGTAGGCAAAGGTGTATTAGCACCCACATTTCGCCAATTATGATTTTCGGTCTCAAGGTTTTATTTCAATGAGTGGCATTCGCTTCGCCTAAACTCTAAAAGATATCGAGTATTGTAAATTTTGCACCCATTATTTAGATTGTATTCCTCTATTAGGATTCTATCAATGACTTATTTGAATTAAATACCAGCATGAAGAAGACCAACTAGTTGGAACCCCGTTAGCAACTAGGTACCTATATGGAACAAACAACATTGCCGTCGATCGAAAAATTCTGTTAAAAGGTTGCCTCATTAAGTTTACTAAACATTTCCAAATTTTATGAATGTCTAATAATGTTATTTATTGAAATTATCACCAGACAATGAGACGAGTCCCAAAATTTTGCCCATTTATGGATGATGTTATACAACTATTATTAGGCAACTATGGATCGAAATGTTACGCCTTTGGGCATGCGCCTACGCGGGACGCACACCTGAATAAGCATTATGTAATACTCACAAACAGTTTAGAGATTTTTCCCATATTATACAGAAACTATCAACTCATTGTACCTACTAGGCTAATTTATGTTTCAAAGTAAAGTCTATTAAATTCAATATAACAAAGGCGAATTGTTTCCTTTGCTTTGAATAACCTGGACCAGAGCGGCACAGAACAGAGACGACTGGAGAGTGTTGGGGGAGGCCTTTGCCAAAGGGCACACAGTATAGATTAGAATTGAAGTATTATATTTCAATTCCAATAACACAACAACTCTATAGGGTCCAGAGTCAACAAAATAAAATTGTAACTATTCTGAATAAAGGCTATAATAAATAAATAAATAACAAAGGTGAATAAGTTTGCACGTTTTATGTATAGTAGTTAGGTACTCGTAACGTAATAAAATGGATTTTGTGGTCGATTCTCCCTCGGAACATTTTATTTGTGACATTCGGGTATCGGTATTTTGAGCAATCTCACCTACTGATATTGGAAAATATGACGGAAGATAATTCTACTTTTAAAATTTTGCTATGTCCACAGTCACACGTTGCCCATAACCTTGCGGCTTATTACCAATTCCCCCTTTTACTAATTCCCCAGCTGGCAAGAGTTTGTCAGAAGCTTGTTAATATAAAAACCTACGTCTATACGAATCATAAAATAGAGGAAGCTCTGTCAAAGAAATCAATATCAAATACGTAGATATCAGGGACGACAGGTGATCAGTTCGATGGGAAATCGATTAGTCAAATTGTCGAATCGAAAGGTCTCATAAACATGGGCCCTCATAGGTTACATCATCAGGTGAAAAATAGTGATGCAATGCGAGCCTCATGCAATGCATGCTTACATCTGTGAGAAAAATGTACGAAACGCATTTTACGGAAAGAAACATTTATCCGCGTCACGTTTCTTTTTTTTTACTTTAAAGAAAGCTTTTATTCTTGAACCACAGATAATAGCTTCATAGTTTTTCACAAAACGATTATTTCTACCTAAATTTTGGACAAAACAATGGAATTCAATAAGCTAACAAATAAACGATAATAACTAATTTTATGTTTATGACATCATTTTTATTAAAACTTCCACAGTATAAAAACCTTTGACATTAGTGAAGGAGAGATTCCATTAGCGTTAAGTGACTCATTTACTGAACCGGAACTTGCCTCTCGGCACTAAGAGTGCAATCATGTGCAAGAGGTTTTAGTACTTATTGCACGGGAATGTTAATATTTATCTATCAGGTAACCAGGTTAGTGCTTACTGGAGTAGCTATTAAATACATTTTACTTTATTTCTTTTGCGTATTATAGACCTACTGACTTCTATCTGAAGTCAGGTCCACTTGGGACTTTAGTATTTCGCGAAGTATTATTGTCTCTTGTAATAAAAACTATTCTACTTATAATTCTTTTTCATACAGTCCTGCACCAAATTTTGATAAAATCAGAAAATCCGATCAAGTTACTTTCGCACTTATTTACTTAGTAGAGAACTAAAGAAGTATACATGAACGTTAGAGTAAGGTGTTTTTGATTTGAGAATTGAGACTGTTTTAGTAGGTATTCCAATTTATAGGAATTAGCAAAGGCTACGGCTCGACCAATTTAGCCAAAACTAGCTTGGCAGTGAAAAGTGATAATCCATTGATGATTCCGATTACAATCGAAATCTGCTCTAAAAGCAATATGTATGGTTAAATGCTATTAGAAAGGTACAACTTGCCTTTGTAAATGTGTGATATTACAAATCCAACATGTTCCTTTGTAACCCTACCACGAGATCTTATCACTTAACCTAAATAACTCTACGATAAGAGTTAATTCCGAGGGAACATTTTGTAGAAAGGGTTTATTTAGGAAATTAGAACTTTTGTTCTATTCTTTTTTTAAAACATCTACTAGGAAGTGTGAAAATATGGGTTTGGGTTCAAAACACATCTTAGCCTCTTCAAATAATGCTATCAACATGAAGCTAGCACACAATATTCTTTACACGTCTGATGCACACTCTCTCTCGCAAGGTACAATAAAAGGTGGTAAAGAATTCATTAACGTCGTAATGACCGTTATAAACGCAACTGGTAAACAAAAACTAGCAATTACCCATGTCAGAAAATGCATTATTCAAACCACATACGAGTATATGCATTATGTGTTGCTACATTCTTCTAAATTTAAACCAAGAAAAGCTAGTACCGTAACGTACCTAAAGGTAGTTAAAATAGTGATGGGCAATTTTCAATTTTCTAATTTAATGTGTAGACTTTCAAATGTACGGTTATGTGCAATCAGCAATGAGTGTTCAAACTCATGTTACAAAAGATTAGTATTCGGGATTTTCAACGTTTTAAGCACTAATAATGTTAGTTAACAACAGATGCTGGTTGTGCAATGACATACTTAATATCTGAATGTTTTGTTTGATGGAATCCTCGCGCTGAAGCGTGGAGCTGATCCTCTCTCTATGGTAGTTTCGATGATATCCCGGCAGTGAGATACTTAACAGCAGAAAATTCTAAAATTCGACTAAGTAGGTAAAAAATAAGGATATAATATACAGTCAGTGCGCAGCGTCAGAGATATCTTGACGACGAAGAAGCCTCAAAATGATCTTAAATCTCTCGTATTAAGAGCAAATCAAACTATTTTATTGATTTAAATGGTATTATTGTTCGAACTGAAGGTGTGGAGCTATCAGAACAATCAGTCAACTGGAAGGGGGTAAAAAGGTTTGAAAAAAATATTCAGAGGAAGACGCACAATGATTATTTTGAGTACTTTGTTCATCTATATCTTTCTGATGATGACTGTACCTGTATACGGGAGCACGACTCCAGTACTATAACACTAAACCTCGTTACAATAGATAGGTACAGTTGAAGCTAACTGACTGTTTGTGTCTGTGTCAGTCCTATCACGGCACTTGGCTGGCACCTATAGAGTGCGAATACATAAATTGCCGTATGTGAACGAATGTGGCTAGCTGAGCTGGACTGTTAAATGGTCTGCCTCTTTCTACTCTTTCCACAATATAGATAGGTGTAAGTGTTTTCGAGCGTATTTTGAAATAAATAGAAAGAAAATAAAAAAAGCTCAGAACCATTTAACATAAGATTCTCCGTAGCCCGTACCAACCAATGTGTGAATGACGCTTTCCCTATAATTAAAGGTAATTAACACACACACACATTTTCATGGTAGAGTTGCAGTTGTAATTATGTGCAATTTAAATGCATTTTACAAGGCGGATTATCATCAAACAAAATCTTGCGAGCATAGTCATTTCACCCACGCAACGCAATTACATTTATGTAGAGCCTATCAACGTAGGTGCTCAGTTTACTGTCCTAATATTATGTTTTGTTTCGTCAAGAAATCATGTCAATTAGGACTATTATCATTACGAGATGCTAATAACAATTTGTTTAATTTATTTTGTTTAATATAATTATGTAGGTATTAAGTATTGTATTCATATCATTCTAAATAGGTGCTTGGGTACACCGAATCTAAATCTTATAGCAATATCGTTTACTATTCTCATACCTGTAACTTCTCAAATCCAAAGTTATCCAGCTTCATCGTGAAGCAATTTAGATAAAAGTCGTTCAACACATTCATTCATATATCACAAAATCTTCAACTAAAATTAACACCACTAAAACGCTAAATTCAATAAATTCACAGCACTTTTTTAAACACAGACTATAAAAAAAATTAGAACGGATATAAATAAAACGGATCTCTTTTTTTTATTTTAAAATTGGAATGTGACGAAGGCTGTACTGTAGGCGTCCGCCGATGACGCCGTCTCGCGCCATATGAGATTACAGAAACAGCCTTCTCGTAAGCTCGTATCGAACTCAGAAGGCACTAAATACTTAACAAAGAATTAAAATGAACTCTATTCGTGTTAATTTCCGTAACTGGCACTCGTTTTCCAACTTGGTCGAGTAAACATCAGTGAGGCTGGAATAAAGGTGTACTGCTACGCAAATTAAGGTTCTGTTTACACTTAAGTTAGTGTACAACAGCGTATCCGAAGATGGTACGGCGAAGAAAGTATTGACCAAACATTGGATGTTCTTGCTTAGAACTGTTTTACACAAAGTTAGTATCCTAACTTTGTGTAAAACTTTCGATGAAATATTTTTCTTCTTAATATTTTTCTTGGATGTAGGTAACTTTTAGTCGTGGTTCACCCACCGATGATAACATCTATATTTTACTGAAGCCTTTGAAAAAAAGGTTGCATTCCTGCGAAGTTAAGAAGATATTGACAGATTCTAATCTGTGGCAGCGCTATATAGAGTCAAAGTGGTCAAAGTAAGGTAGTGCGATATGGGTTTTAGAATGCGGATAAATATAATATGTATTTTGATACCTCAGACTAAAAGAATAACTTTATTATTTATGCCTGAATTAGATACATTTACTTTCCTAAATTAATATAAGTAGGTACACAATAGTTTAAATAGAAACATCCGGATCAATGTAAATAAACATAGGTAGTTCATACATACAAAACCATACAGTGAGTGTGAATGGGAATCGAACGTACACTATTCGAACCCTCTCCCGATACCTCGCCATTGTCGGTGACCTTGGGCACAGCCTCGGGTCATCCCTTAGTCATCCTATTTACCTTCACTGAGGTACACAGATTAGGTCACAGATTACCTACCTAATACACTATTATCTATTCTGTGCTAATACATTGTAAATTATATTATTACCTATTTCTTATGTTATTTGAGGTAATCCATACTTGCCTAGCAGGATAAATGAAAAGTAACATTGTGTCTGCTGCTTTCACGCTTAAAACACTAAACCGATTTTGATGAAATTTTGTATAAGTTTAGGTATTATTTTAGTTTTTTTTCTACAACACAAACAATGATACATTATACTCTACATACTGCACAAACCATCTGGGGTTTAACAGTGGTATGTTGGACCTTGTTAAACATGAGAAAGGACATAGGCTATGTTTGGTCGCGATAACCGTCATCCACGCTGGCGGTACCGCAGGAAAAGCTAGTGATTACATATAAGGGGTCTTAAATTTGCATGCACGTGTTTATTGAAAATGCCTGCTTTTTGGCATATCATATCTCTGATCTAATTCCCAATGCATGGACGGGTCCGATAGAATTCCAGTGATACATTGTAATTCACATTCACGAAGCCATCTAGCGTCAGGTTCACAGTAAACGGTAGGCATGCGACCATATCGTTATTCACCAACGATACCAGCAGTGCCACAAAAACTATAAATGTCACACATGTGGACAAAAACATCTATGACCTTTATGTCAACGAAACAAGGTACAATATTGAGTAAATACTGAACTCTGGAACGTTGCTACAGAAACAATGGACATTCTACCCATACCGTAATCACAAACGCTATCGGACACTTTTTCGTTAATTTAGCTCATATTGCTAGAAGTTACGGTTCAAATTTGTATGTCAGAGTACCATGATATCCTAGAATTAATATTAATATCAACATTATGATGCGTCGCAGCGCCTATCGACAACGTATTATTGAATATCAAGTACAGGCATTTGCTATAAAAGCGGATAAGTGTATTTTGGTATCTAAAACTTAGTATGCCATTCGTGAAAAGGAGAACACAAAAGAGTTATGGCGTTTGTATAAATTATAATAAGGCTGGGCTGCGTTTCCATACCTAAGGAGATATATTTTGTACCTATATAACTAGAGTTTGTGCGACGAAGATAGACTTCGCCCAACACCGAGAGCACCGAGTATGGTGCTCTGTATCTTCTAGACTGCACGTCAGCTTTATTGCCATCTAGCGGGGTGCAGTCAATTGACGGACCAACTATAAAAAAAAAATGTTCAGCAACAGGGACGAAGCTAAAAAGAGAGATGAGATTTAAACATGATTTCATGAGTCACAGTCTATTTCAGGTGGGCAATATAACTATTTGCCACCTCAGTAGCAAAAGTTTGATATACAATGTGTAGATACTAGAAAATATTCTAAGTAATAAAAAAAAAAAAAGAATATTAGAACCGAAGTTACTAATATTCCCTCTATACCTCCAGCTAAGCTAGATGACTTGTGTTAGGAGTGGGTTCACGTTAGTACTGTAATGGCCTGTCTTTTTGAATATTGCTTGATGCTATAATTATAATCCTGACCAGTGACCAACATGCATATACTCACGCCTGTAAATCCCCAAAGGGATAGACAGATATGTATTAACACCCACATTTCGCCAACTACGATTTTCAGTCCCACATAATAGGGGGCGAGGCTGTTGCCGTCAAGCGGACACTTAGGCATGGGCTGTATGTTAACAGATGGAGAACAGCCCTACCCCTTAAACGCCTTCTACAACACCCACAGTAAAAGATGGGATGAAGATAAAAGATAAAGTATTCTTTATTGTACACCATAAAGCAGTAGCCTGCGGTAGCCTAGTGGTACGCTCCGTCCCACTTCAACCACTTCCCAAATTGAGGGTTCGATCCCAGGTTTACCATGGCACACACCAATGACTTTTCGAAGTTATGTGTGTATTTATCGCAGGTTCATAAGTGCCCGGTTAGTGGCAATAGGCTCGCGACCTATTACATTGGGACCTAAACATAAACTGGCGAAATGTGGGTGCTAGCACCTCTGCCTACGCCTTCGGGGAATACAGGCGTGAGTTTATGTTATATGTAATAAAGCAGTATTAAATGACATGGCTCTATTCTACTCAACCGGGAAGCAACTGGTACACATAAGGTGAAAATGTTGACTTGCCAATATGCAGGGCATGGCCTATCTGTATTTCATAATACAGGCTGAATTTTAGGTGGATGTGGATGGACAAATCCTAAAACAGACGCCAGTGAGCATTTTTTACCACCATCTAGTTATTCACACCATACAATCTATTTGTATGCTAGCGGTAATCTGGAATAGAGACCCCTCCCAACTGGTAAACACTATTCAAGTGAGTTCTGATTGTAATAGGGATTGTGCTGTACAGTGCAAAAAAATAAAACAATTATTTATAAAATGAAATGAAGTTTATTGAAATTGTAACTCCTAACTAGTGTAGGTAAAACAAAACAATGTTAAGAATACCCAGGAATCGTTGCTAAATTAGTGCCCTTAAAATTTAACAACTCATCAGGATTTGATTTCAATTTTTCTATCAATATGTGTCTGTTAAATTTTAGTTCATTGAGATATTCCTGTTTAAGCAACCTCATTTTCTCTAGAACCTTGTTCCGATAAGTATCTTCTAAATCAGGATCACATAATATTCTCGACAATTCTTGTAAGTTATCTGGTAACCCTAATTCAGCATCCTGATATTCAACTGCAATATTTGTGCTGCTTTTTGTTGTTTCATTGTACACATTCTTCATTTTTTTTACACAAACATGTTTTTCAGTGACATCTACAGTTGTCTGTCTTCCTTGATCGTCAAAAACTATTTTTTTCTTGGTTTTACAATTACATTCATCTTCAAAGGATTCTGAGTATACTTTTCGTTTTAAATTCTGCGAACTGGGGCCTGCCTCACTGTCCAAATTCAACAAATGTCCATACTTGCTTTCAATTGTCTTCATAACCTCTTTACACTTCGTATATACCGTTTTTAGTTCTTCTATGTCGTTGGAGTCTATTTTACTAGCTTTATCAATAATATTATAACTTTCACTGGTTGTTATTGGTACTTGCTCACGTTTCTTGCCCTTTTTAACAGATTTTCGTTTCTTATCCATAGCTTGCGGCGTTAGTAATGATTTTTCAGCAATACTGTTTGTCTTTTGAGAACTATTTGATAGTTCTTTAACATGGTTTTTCACAATAATATAAGATTTTTGATTCACTAGTGGCTTCTTAATAACTGGTACTTCCAACGGACTCCCGCTATCTTGGTGAATAACCATCATTGATATGTTTATTTCACTAATTAGGAATACAATTATTGTTTGTTTACTTGTAATTTGCTGTTTATTTTACATTTTATACAAAAATAACACGTGGAAGCAAATCAGTTGAATTCACGCCCAGACTATTTGACATTGACAGCTTTAGTTGATGTGACGCAACATGGACGCAACGCAGCGCCGCCATATTGCGTAGTGACGTACTCGCCAGTGGAAAAATCGACTAAGGTGAATCGCACTCGATTGCTTTAAGTTGATACTGCTTCGAGTTGTCTTTTATCCGTAATTAAAAAAGATTTACTGCAATGAGAAAGTTTCCTGCTTTTCAAATTATGCCAAAAGCTTCCAGTAAATACCGAGCCATTTGTCTATTATTGGGAAAAAATTTTATACTACTAAGTTGGCAAACAAGTAGACAGTCGGCCACAATATACAATCTGCTGCGGAAACGAATTAATTTGTATCTGCCGGAATAGATACAATTTTATAACAGGTGAAAGGAAAAAACAAGTGTGCTTTTATAAAAATTAATAACTTTATTAATTAACTAGATCCTTATTTTTCCTCTTCTTTTTCTTTTTGGGCACATAATCTTCAGTATTATGTTCTTCAACAACTTCTGTTACCTTATTCATTTCCTGATTATCTATTGGTGTTTCCTGGTCATCTATTTTCTTCTCTTTCTTTTTCTTTTTTGATTTCTTCACTTTGTTTACATTTTCTGACATTATTTCTGTGACATTTTGAGTAAGATCACTACATACCTCCGTGTTTTCCAGTAAAGTATCATATTGTGGGGATTCATCCTGATGCTTACGTTTTTTCTTTTTCTTAGTCTTTTTTTCTTCTTCCATGCATACATTTAGATTAGAATTTTCCTTCTCAACTTTACTTACTTCAGATTTATAGCATGAAAGCCCTTGAACATTACATTCATCTGTATTTTCCTGTAAGGTATCACATTGTGCTGATTCTTCATCCAACTGCTTACGTTTCTTCTTTTTCTTACTCTTCTTTACTTCTTCAACAGATACATTTAGATTAGGATTATCCGTCTCAACTTTACTTTCTTGAGATTTATAGCATGAAAATCCTTGGAAACCAAATGTTTGATTATTTTCAGATTCCTCATCATTATAACCTGCACCAGAGAATCCTTTAAACCCACAATCGGCTCCATCGTTATCATCTAAGCTGATTTCATTCATGTTGACATTGTTATTTGACTTGAAAGCAGCTAATTTACTTTTAAAATAATCCACCATGCTGCCTTTGTCAGTAAACACTTGTTCAGTAGTCTTAACATCTTCTTTCAAGGTTTCTTCCTTCATTTCTTTATTCTTTAAACTCTTTTTGCCGAAGATATTAGCTAAATCTTTTTCACTATAGCGAGTCAGGTCTTTGCCTCGTGTAAATTTATGATAATGTACCCGAGCTTTACTTTTCTTGGACTTAACCTCAAGAGACACTCCACTGTGGAGCTTTTCATCATTACTGGCACCTGAGAAATATTGAAATTATTTTGTTAATAATATTAGACTAAATAATTAGTTTCCTGTGTGAAGTGCCACTAAACCTTTACAAGACTTCAATAGGTACAGTCATTACTTTGCTTTTTTGTCTGTGATTTCACATTGTGTGTCTCGTTTGGTCAAGCTGCAATGCTTCAATATCGTCTGTAGGTTGTAAAGGTCATATGGCAGTCGCTTCAAAGAAAATATTGAAGTGCAGCCAATTCCACAATTAAACTGGTAAAGCGGACCCCAAAAAGCTCCTGAAAGCTTTGGATGCGACTGGGATTAACGTTAAGATGAAGAAGAACATGGTGTGCCTAGCCTACCAACTTGGTAAACATAAAATTGTGAGCATTTGTAGTTATAAACTTAGGTATATATTCAAGACTGTGGGCCATAAACACATACTCAGTTTCAATACAAACACTGTTCCTGATTCATACATAAACTTGTTTTTTTTTTATACAGGACGTCAATTTGACTTCACCTCGCCTGATGTTAAGCTAAAGGCAAAGTCTCGGAAAGAGGGTCACCATCGTAAACATTTACCATGTTAACAGTGGTGGCACTCAGCTTGACGGCCTCATTAGATGCCTTTTCACTTGTGTAACAATAATGCAACTAAATTTGGTAATTTCTAATAAATACCTATATTATCACAATGATTTGATAGGAGATAATGAATGTACTTACCAGATAAATTGGATAACAACGAATTAAAATCGTCTTCATGTTTAGTCCACTGATCATTCCTGTCCTCAAAACCCAGTCCTTTGTCATCATTCTTGTATCTGGCCACTACATGCTCCACAATACCGTTTTCATTGGCTCCTAACCCCTTGCCTTCGCTCCAACCCATCTTTTCCAACATTCGCTGACCAAACTTATTCGAATCATTACTCCAAGCGTTATTTTTAGCTCGTAAATTAATAACTTTTTGTTTCTGACGGGGCGCTGCTAACATAGCCATGTTAAATTATTTAACTAAGAAGATTGTAGAAAACATGATTTTATAACCAAATAGGAACGTGCTGTCAAAAGACAAGATGGCCGACAAGCGAATAGGGATGTTAAAAAATAATCGATTTTTCTTTTAATCGATTATTATTTTCGTATAATCGATGTTTTATAATCGATTTTCAAAGCCATATTAATCGATTTTTATTAAATCGATTAATAAATTACGCGATTAAATCGATTTTCATAAATAGCACCATCTATGCACCGAAATGAAAAAACTCGAAGCATTCTATGAATTGCAGAACTATGTACTAAATTCGCCGACTTACTAACTTAGTAAATTAAAAACGGTGCCATCTGTAGTTATGTCGGCGAATTAAGTAGTTTCAGTTTAGTGAGTGAGATCTTCTGAGTTATTATAGTTGTTGGTAACCAACAATACACAATAAAGATGTCTTCTAACCGTAAAACACTTAAAAGCGGCTGGCGAAAGTACTTTATAACGAAGAAAGATGCTACCACAGCAATATGCATGTACTGTTCAAAAGAATTAAAAACTTGTAGTAATACTACAAACTTAAAACAACAAGTAGGACGAAAACATCCCAATGTCTTACAGGTAACATTACTATATTTTATAATGATTATTACAACATCAAACATTATTATTGTTTGAAAAAGAACAAATATCAAGTTTTGTTTACAGACCTATACGTGCTTTTTATGGATTGTTTGATAAATGGGTAACACAAATCTTTAACAGGTTGTTGTGTGGTTAGAGCTGTTATGATTAAAGAATTTACGTTTTCCCCGCCGTTTTTTTTTATTTGATTTATATTTTTGTTTTTGAGACCATAACTGCGTCGTTTAGTTTTTAATTGTCATTTTCAGTATTTTATTTTAATAGGTACTAGTCAAATGTACAATAGGGCGGGACATTTGTGTCAATAATTATTTTTAATTTTGTTATTGTTGATTTTCTAAAAATTATCAAATAAATTGTTTAATATTTTTATTTTGAAGACGTCATTTTAAGTAAGTATTTTATTTAAATGCAAGTCACAGGTAAAATAGGTCTGGACATTTGTGACACTTCTTTTTATTTGATTTATATTTTAGTTTTTGCGATAATAAAGTTATCATTTTGTTGAGGTGCTCATTTAATTAATATAATAATAAAACGTTTAATGATACTGAGAATTTGTATTAATAATGATTTTTGGTTTTATTATTCCTTACCTTGAAAGTTTAAAAGAACATTAATTGCTATGATTTTTAGTTTTGTATTGTTTATTTTTTATTCATATTATTTTATTTCATTTTTAACTGATTGCTAAAATCAATCTCTTAGGTTTATTATTGGAATATGAAAAGCATGGAGGATTTTAAATAATAGAAAAAAAAAATCGATTTTTTCGAAAAAATCGATTATTTATTTTCAATAAAATCGATTATTGACAAATCGATTAATATTTAATAAAATATAATCGATTTTTATTAAATCGATTTTTTCCCATTCATCTCACATCCCTACAAGCGAAGTGAAGTGCGCCGCCGCGGCGCCGCCGGTCGGCCTCCGGCCATGCCATGCGCCGTGAAAAAATCACCAGTGTTGTCAGATCTGAATACATATTTCCTCAGCAAAACTATTCAAAACCGGTGCAGATATTCACGTTGAGTAATCAATAGAATGTTTTCTCTATATTTTTTTTATTAAAAGACTTTACATTTTTAAGAAGTTTCTAATTTCGAAACTAATTAAAAAATAATCTTCACATGCACATTGCTTGAACGTGCGCATAAATTTGGGTGAATTATTTATATGGCAACATTAGGTTTCGCCTGATTGGTAATTTAAGCAAAGTGAAGTTGTGTTATAATGCAGGCCATGTTGCGTTGCGATTGGTGAGTACAGATTACTTTATGATGTTGGTATTTGGCGGTAATATAATTTAGTTTGTAATGTTGGCAAAACTTATAACTTTGGATTGGAAATGGCAACTCGTTTACGAGTTCCGTATTATCAATCATACATACCATTTTATTAAATGAGATCATATTATTATGAATCTGAAATACATACAATTTATATTTACTTAACGTGTGATGTTTGAAGCCACTTTAAATTATTTTCTGTTTCAAACTATACATTTAAATGCTTATAGAATATGTAGATTCGCTTTTTTACTACTGAGGTAGCAAACAAACATACTTACAATAGTAAAATGAGTAGAAAGAGTTGTACGTATATGGTGTAGGTAATGAGATATATATTGTTACTTTAGTAACAATATATCAATGGGTGTAGGCATAGCAGGTGTCGCCAGTTAGTCCATTAGATCGTGTCTTTTCTCATCGTGATCAATAGGCAGTACCTAAGCATGTGTCTAGTGCGTAGGTACCTATCTACCGTCTACGTCCCACAACATCAAGCCAAAAATACAAATTAATGTTCAAGCTTCAAGTTATAGCTAAGTTACAGTAGCTTGTAGCCCAGTTTATAAATATAAACTACAGACGAGCGTCTCCAATTAATTTAGTAAAATAAAATGGGAAGCCGACCCCCCCGTGATAAAAGTAGTCTCTGTAAAAAGCTGATATTCAAAAAACTATATTGACCATAAAGCCAAATCGTTTTGTTTTTAAATCTCTGACCGCGACATGCACGCGATACGGCTGTTACGTCACGATTTTGTATGAACGTGATCAGATGATGAACAATACAAGTTTTTCTGACGAAATTTAACGTCGTGATGGCAATTTGACGGAATATTATAGCAAATGACCATATTAACTGATGATGCAATAGATACATTTCGATTTTACGCGGTATATTTAACCTAAAAATGTTTCGCAGACTAGAAATAACCACAGAGTACCTATCTAGGTAGGTAAATTGTCTATTAAAGAAGGTGGCTAGCGCCATTAAGTTTGTAGTAAGTATATGTAATTTTCTTCGAGAAAGTTATTGATTGATATAACGATGCAACCTTAGGTATATTGTAGAATATTATCATAACAGCTTCGTATTTCCCTATAAACTACCACGTTCATAACCACGTCGTTTGTGCGGTGTGCCTGACCAGGTGCGAACTCGAGACCGGTTTCAAGAAGTTTCAAGAAAGTAAAAGTGCAGCCAGTTTTCGGACAAATATCTATGAGTTTATTACTGTATCATCTTTATTTCTTTATGGGAACTAGCGGACCCGTCCTGGCCCAACCTCGGATTGTATTTTTGGTAAAGTCATATCGTCCAATTGCACAAATCATGAAGCAAGCTCAAAAATGGTACCTATATTCAATTTTATTGTAAGAGCAACAGAAACTGCTGTTGTTGTAGCCAAGTTTTGGGCCGAATTTTCAACAATTTTTTCAGCTTTTTCAACAATTCTTCTTCTTCGAGTTAATACTCGAAGAAAAAAAAATTACAATTAAAATTGTTCTACGAATATAGGTACACCTACGCGTCAAATTAGAATTATAAATAAATAAATTATATAAGGTAGTTTATTTTAAAAATCTCGGGATTTAAGCGTAACCTAACGGCGTGGTAAGCTTGCAAAGAAATAGTTTCAATTAGTATCCTATCTCTATTCGAAAGTTAATAATCATTGGTGCGCTTCGAAGAATAAAAAGTTAATATTTTTAATTGTTCTCGGGAGCGCTACTAAATGGTGCGCTCCGAAGAATAAAAATGGTGCGCCTCATTTGGTGCGCCTCAAAACGGTGGCGCTTCGAGGAATACCTCGTATTAACATGAACGCAGTCGTTTTTACGTTTATTTTAGAGTTAAACGACCCAGAATAACTGAAAAACATTAAATAAGACCAAAGTAATACAAAACAATAATTAGGATGGATGATATATGTATTTATTTATTTTTATGTTATGTATACGCTTCCCCCTCCACTAAAAGTGGGAACTTTAAATTCCATTATTCTTTCTATCATCTAATCTACAAATTCTAATAGGTATCCACGTTACTCGAGTACCTACAAATTTAACTACGTGGCCTCCGTACCTATAAGTACATAACATATTACACCATTTATAATATACCTACAGTATCCTATGCAACTAGGTATTACACATCCAATTCACTTGTGAAATGAAATCTAACCATAGATGGTGCTATATTTTCTACCGGCTGTCTCGCTTGACCAGACTTCATCGGCATGAAAGTTGCAGTGAGAAGCATTCCTATAAAAACGAGTGTATATAAATTACTAAGTAGCCTGGTACTAGCTTGCTATTCATAAAACGGGACCACTTCCTCCAGATAATTGCCTGAAGAAATTTTATATACTTTTCTAGATATTGGAAGACTTCAATATATTACCAAGTACCAAATACATACTTCCATACTAATATTATAAATGCGAAAGTAACTCTATCTGTCTGTCTGTCTGCATGTTACGCTTTTATGCCTCAACCACTGCACTGAACCGATTTGGATGAAATTTGGTATAGGGGTAGATTAGGTCTTCGGTTTCCACGTTTCCGCAAAATAATTTCGCCAGCTATGGTTTTTGATCCTACGTAATACCCCAGCCTATTGCTGTCAGAATCTTGGATCCTGGATACTTTTCCGGACGGATTTGCACTGACGTAATTATAGTCTAAATCACTTTCAATTTGTAGCTGTACATAGTTACGCGAATTTGTTGCACTTCAATAAAATTATTATTGCCGTAAAAGTGCACTAACTACCTTGCATCGATAATTAATTTTGATCATAAAATTCTACGTGCACTAATAAAATTTATGTAACTGTAATATTACAAGAATGCTATCTTGTTCATGCAGCTATTTCAATAAGAAATTCTTGCATATTTTAGGTATTGAAGACATGGGGGATGATTTCAATTCATTGAATTAATTTGGTTTTATTAGATTTCCTGCATTCAAGAGTCCGATAAGTCTAACTACAGAACTTCGATGTCGTCAATTGGTCGTGGAGGTCATAATTGAGTATTCTACTGACTAGTTAAATTATTTAATATAGTTATTTAAATATATTTTTTTCTACTTGTTCTTTAGTTCTGTCCCCCCATGTCACCTTATTGCGAGACAATAAAATGTTGTCAACGGTTTTGGGCACTACTAAACTAAAACTACACTCCACTATCAGAGGATAGTAATCAGACCACCGAACATCGTTTTTTACATATATATTTGACACTGAACTAAACGATAAGTTATTAAGAAACTTGAATGAAAAAAGATTTAGTGACGTCATAAAATGTAATAGTCAAATCAGTTACTGTTATAGGTTGGGTGAAAGATTAAAAATAAATAAAAGCTATAAAATAAAAACCGACGCAATTTTTACCGCTCTTTTACCATTCTTAATTTAATAAACTTGGTTAGATAGAATAATACCCAATTATGACAATCGCTTCACGTAAAATATCGAAGTTCAGCTGCATCACAGACTGCTGTGTAATGAACTCCCTGGTGTGGTTTTCCCTAACGACTACGATATGGCGTTTTTCAAGAAGGGCATTAGGTTTCTTCAGGGTCGGTAGCGCGAGTGTTAACGCCCCTGGTGTTACATACGTCCATGGGCCGCGATAAACACTTTCTATCCGAGTGCCCCGTGAAGAAAAACTGGACAGCTGACTCCACATGAGTTGGAAAAAGGCTCAGAGACTGACGATGAGGTTACCTGCATTAAATGCTATGCAAGTGAAGTGTTTTCGCACGTTTTCACTAACCATAAACCACCACAAGTCGTCGGACCACACAACTCTCTCTACCAGCCTCTCCACATGATTAGCATTTACATAAATAATGTATTAATGGCAGACCAGAAATCATCTCATTTTAATCGTAGTTTATTCAACCAATTTGTTAAATGTTTTCTTACATAAATATAGAAACAAAGGTTATCAAAGGTTAAGCAGAATTGTATTTGCCTAATATCCACCAACCAGGTAAGTTTTTTTTCTATATAAAGTACTAGCTTGTTCCCGCGGCTCCGCCCGCGCGGAAGTCGGTTATCGCGACCAAACATAGCCTATTTCTATTTCTCAAGGTCCAATCTATCCCTATACCAAATTTCATCAAAATCGGTTCAGTGGTTTAGGCGTGAAAGCATAACATACAGACAGAAAGACAGACAGACAGACAGAGTTACTTTCGCATTTATAATATTAAAGTATGGATATGGATTTTATACTCTACTATCATTCACCTTTTCATAGACTATTTGCTGCATGCTTAATGAAGACATGAGTTAAAGATTCTTATACACATTTTGCGTTATCCTCAGGATATGCCCATAAGTTCAACGTGAACCGTGAACCCTTGTATAACCCTGAGGCCTGGAATACACATCAGTACCATACGAAACGTGTACACAACATCACCTTCTCACTCTAAAGAGTCTAACGATTCTCATTTGCGTTTACTGTTAGATACTGGTGGACCAGGTACCTGTTTGCTACTTTAGTCGGCTGTGTGTGTGGCTAGCAGAAGCAGCAAAGCACACAGCCCCACAGCAGAAGCAGGTGGCAATTCAAGTACCTTCGTAATTTACAATTAAAATAAATAACCGAGCTTATTAATTTTTGAATGGTAAAAAGTGGCAAAAATTGCATCGGTTCTCAATTTATGGATTTTATTTATTTTTAATCATCCACCCAATCTATACCTAATAGTAACTGATTTGACTATTAAATTTTATAACGTCACTAAATCTTTTTTCCTTACAAGTTACCTTCTAACTTATCGTTTTGACGTTTCGTAAAAAGTAACTAGGTATAATTTGACTCGTCAGTAGAACACCCAATTGCATGGTTCACGCTGTTACTTGTTAATTTGTGAAATTATTATGGACGTGACAAGCTCATTCGAATAGTTCTAATTTCGAACTTTAATTGAAGTATCACCATGACGTCATACAAGGCATGCCACTGTGAGTCACAAATATAGGTCGTCTGCAAAACTTCCCGTCTAAATCTCGAAATAGCCAAGATGCAAAATCACCGTCCACTAAGCCATAAACTAATAATCTTAGAACATTTGCCTACATTCGTACGCTTATTTGCATATATATTGCAGTGATGCAAAATGATCTTTAGTGTTTCCTTTGGTGGTTACTCAATAAATTGTTGAATTTATCATCTTGTGCAAGGTTACCTGACTTGCCTGACAACAATGTATTGTCGTGTTTCAAGTTTTGTCACTACGATAAATTTTATATTTGTGCCGGTTCTAGTGTAATAAAACTCTAAACTATACCAAAAAATTTTGAAAGACTTTGTTATGTCTAGAGGAGGTAAACAGGCGTAAACCAGAAATCATAAGTATGAAATTGAGCTAAGATAGTGTATCAAAATTCATAGCTTTGAATTTAGACGACGTCAGGTAGTTACGTAAGTACTGTTACGACCTCAAGGTATGGAGCCTATCAAAATAGCACTCGTAAGTTTAGTCTTCATTTAAAGACCCCATTTATAAATGAGGTCCTAACTTTGTGGGTCGTTCGGGCTGTGGCACGGGGACGTAGCCATTAACAAAAAAGTATACCGATGAATGGAGCATTACATTTAAACCATAGAACCGAAACTTATATTTAACTTCTCAGTTATGTCCAAGAAGGAGCAACCCTTTAAAAATTCTACGAAATTTAAACATGGTACAGGAACAACACTATTCTTCATAATGCATGATTGTTTATCAGGTGAATCACAACCTAACACAAAATAATGATGAAAAAAAGAAGGAACATGCAATGATTATAATGGAAGTTTGTACCTGTCTACCTAAGAGCCAACATTATAAAACATAGATTTGAAAAAAACACGACCATAAAATATTGTAAGCGATTCCTGTGCTACCTCCAACTCCAAACATTATACCGCGTCCGCACGCTTGCCGCTTGCCGCAAACTCCAAACCTCTACAAACGTTTGGCTTGATTTGACAGACCACCACACGCTTGCGAGTGCTTGCGAGTGAGACATTGTGTTCTGAAGAAGCAAGCATGACGGACGTTGAGATTGCGGCAATATCATTTGGCTTAATTTATTTTTATTATAAATACAAGAAAATAAATGAAAGGAAACGAAAAATAAAAAAATTCTTCCTAAAGGTGACCATAAGAATTTCTTTCTTACTTTTCAGTTTCTTAACTGGCTAGTTAAATACTAGCTTTTGCCCGCGGCTCCGCCCGCGTGGATGTCGGTTATCGCGACCAAACATAGCCTATGTCCTTTCTTATGGTCTAATCTACCCCTATACCAAATTTCATCAAAATCGGTGCAGTGGTTTAGGTGTGAAAGCGTAACATACAGACAGACAGACAGACAGACAGACAGAGTTACTTTCGCATTTATAATATTAGTATGTATATTAGTAGGTATGGATTGCACTAAGGCGACACCATGCATCAGCTACTTTTTTTTGTCCTTGTGATCACTATTTCCCGGGTCCCAAATGCATGGTTCTGCCTGGTAACATTCCAGGAAGTTCAAAATGTTTTCATTTGACCATTTGACCAGTCACTCATATTTGTACTCAAGACGACCCATACGTCTGTACGCCGCCAGTACACAATCGAGACTGAGTGTACGCAAACGTGTGGACGAGTCGCAAGCGCTTGCGGCAAATTCCTTTGATTTGTGACTTAAAAACCGACACTTGATGCCGGGTTTACACGCTTGCCAAGCCTTGGCAAACGGCAAACAGCCCCAAGGCATCACAAATCTCGTTTGGCGTTTGGAAAGCGTTTACACGCTTGTGAATGGATCAGTCTGCAACCTACCTCCAAGCATAGCAGACACCGAACTTGTCACGGCAATTGCATTTGGTTTAACGTACTTTTATTTGAAATGCAAGCAAAAGGAAAGTGCTAGCGAAAAGTACTTTTTTAATTTTTAAATGCTTCACTGGCCTTCCGATAAGTTTAACAAGATGAATCCATGCATCTGCTTGTTTCTTCTTATCTTTACCTATGATTTGCATCTTTCTCCAGAAACGAAAGACTCTCCTCATTCGACCAGCCACTCATTTTTAGGGTTCCATTCCATAGCCAAATGGCTAAAACAGAACCCTTATAGATTCATCATGTCTGTCTGTCTGTCTGTCCGTCCGTACAGCCACTTTTCTCTGAAACTATAAGGTCTATTCTGTTGAAACTTGGTACGTAGATGTATTCTGTGAACTGCATTAAGAATTTCATACAAAAATAGAAAAAAAGCAATCAATTTTGGGGGTCCCCATACTTAGAACTGAAAGTCAGAAAAATTTTTTTCATTAAACCCATGCGTGTGGGGTATTTATAGATAGGTCTTCAAAAATGCTATTGAGGTTTCTAACATGGTTTTTTTCTAATGGTATACATTGCTATGCAAACTTCCAACGAAAATTGGTTTGAACGAGATCTAGTAAGTACCTAGTTTTTTTAATACGTCATAAACCGCAATTTTCGCCTTTCATTCAATTTAACATAACATAAACATAAACTCACGCCTGTATTCCCCGAAGGGGTAGGCAGAGGTGCTAGCACACACATTTCGCCAATTATGTTTAGGTCCCAATGTAATAGATGGCGAGCCTATTGCCATTAACCGGGCACTTATATACCTGCGATAAATACACACATAATTTCGAAAACCATCGAAAAGTCATTGGTGTGTGAGATGGTAAACCTGGGATCGAACTCGAGACCTCGTCTCAGCAGTCCAATAACCATACCACTAGGCTCATTCAATTAACTCAAAAAATTCTAAAAACAAAACATTTAATGAACTACAAGAATTTTTATATTATATTACTTAATGCTGCGGAACCCTTTATGGGCGAGTCCGACTCGCACTTGGCCGGTTTTTATTTTTTTAGCATGAGCAAACTTAATAAATTATTAGGCTTGCGTGAGCTTGTCGGCAAGCGCCGACAAGCTCACGCAAGCCAAGCCAAACGGCTTCTTTACACGCTTGTGATTGTCGAGACTTGCCAAGGCTTGGCAAGCGTGTAAACCCAGCATTATGCTCATGCTAAAAAAATAAAAACCGGCCAAGTGCGAGTCGGACTCGCCCATAAAGGGTTCCGCAGCATTAAGTAATATAATATAAAAATTCTTGTAGTTCATTAAATGTTTTGTTTTTAGAATTTTTTGAGTTAATTGAATGAGCCTAGTGGTATGGGTAATGGACTGCTGAGACGAGGTCTCGGGTTCGACCCCAGGTTTACCATCTCACACACCAATGACTTTTCGATGCTTTTCGAAGTTATGTGTGTATTTATCGCAGGTTTATAAGTGCCCGGTTAATGGCAATAGGCTCGCCATCTATTACATTGGGACCTAAACATAAACTGGCGAAATGTGTGTGCTAGCACCTCTGCCCACCCCTTCGGGGAATACAGGTGTGAGTTTATGTTTATGTTATGTTAAATTGAATGAAAGGCGAAAATTGCGGTTTATGATGTTTTAAAAAAACTACTTACTAGATCTCGTTCAAACCAATTTTCGTTGGAAGTTTGCATAGCAATGTATACCATTAGAAAAAAACCATGTTAGAAACCTCAATAGCATTTTTGAAGACCTATCTATAAATACCCCACACGCATGGGTTTAATGAAAAAAAAAAATTTTTTGACTTTCAGTTCTAAGTATGGGGACCCCCAAAATTGATTGCTTTTTTTCTATTTTTGTATGAAATTCTTAATGCAGTTCACAGAATACATCTACGTACCAAGTTTCAACAGAATAGGCCTTATAGTTTCAGAGAAAAGTGGCTGTACGGACGGACAGACAGACAGACAGATATGATGAATCTATAAGGGTTCTGTTTTTGCCATTTGGCTATGGAACCCTAAAAATGAGTGGCTGGTCGAATGAGGAGAGTCTTTCGTTTCTGGAGAAAGATGCAAATCATAGGTAAAGATAAGAAGAAACAAGCAGATGCATGGATTCGTCTTGTTAAACTTATCGGAAGGCCAGTGAAGCATTTAAAAATTAAAAAAATACTTTTCGCTAGCACTTTCCTTTTGCTTGCATTTCAAATAAAAGTACGTTAAACCAAATGCAATTGCCGTGACAAGTTCGGTGTCTGCTATGCTTGGAGGTAGGTTGCAGACTGATCCATTCACAAGCGTGTAAACGCTTTCCAAACGCCAAACGAGATTTGTGATGCCTTGGGGCTGTTTGCCGTTTGCCAAGGCTTGGCAAGCGTGTAAACCCGGCATTACGGATCGGCTACAAGCGCTTGCAAACCTACACAAACCAAATCAAACGCCTTATCCACACGTTTGAATTTGTGACGGCTTGTTTAGGTTTGGCAAGCGTGCGGACGCGGCTTTAGAGTTTAACGCACTCGATGAGTCATTTATCGTTCAGAAACGTTTGCTTTTCGATAATAAGTTTATATAATAAAGCACCAAGTACACACAATAGCCATAGCGCACTTTGTTAACTTCTTAAAGAAAAAAAACGATTTAAAAATTCTAATATCTGTTGTATAATTGTATTGCAATAATGACATCATTCTGATTAGCCATATTACTTCTAACTAAAGCATGGACCGAAAACGCCTAAAGCCAATGCTACGATCATATTAAGTACTACTGGTATTTGAATGAATTTTTTATAGCATTTATTATGCTAACTGTTAAGTTCGAAAAACATTGGAAAAAATGAAATGCTCAAGTGAGACTCGAACTCACGACCTTTCGCTAACAGGGCGACTGTTTTTCGTACTACTGGTATCTTAGATATAAACTGTGTAACCTGTTGTTAGGACTAAACACCAGAATGTTAATAGTTTCCTCTTCAAACAAATATTTACATGAATAAATGGGTATTGTGTGGGCAAAGATCTGACAAAGCTATAACGTGGGAATCTTATCGTGTGACTACACTCTACGATATGCGACCCAACTGCAATTTTTTAAAACTGCATAGTAAAAAAAACTAAATGAACGAAAAATATCCCGAGATAATTTTAGTGATATTAAAAGATAAAACAGAAGCCCATAATTAGCAAAGGTAACGGTGTAGCTCGGAGGCTAAACGGGTAGGTAACCGAGGCCGAGGAAAATAAAAAAAGTAAATTATTATTTTGCGACCCAACCACTTTTAAGCTGACAGCTGCGAATGGACGCGAAACAGGTTTTTGGCGGGAACAGTGACGTCACCTGACATGTGCCTTCCTTGACCGTTCAATTTTGGATGCTGTACAAAAACCAGGTTTCTTTCATCTCGATTTTACGGGTCTTATTATTTTGTTGGTGGAAGGGAATGGGTATGTTTGTTATTGCAAACAGGTGATGATGAATTCTTTATTACAGATAGATTAAGAACAGTCCGTTTTGAACCCTAAAATGGAAGAAACTTTCCTGGAAAAGGACGCCAATAATCCGGAATCTTATGTACCCGTTATACCTAACTAGTAGCTAGCAGTAATAATAATGGGTGCTGAATAAAATAAAATCTGATATTTCAGTCAAGATCCTTCCTTTTAAAACATACAAAACGTTAAATCAGGTGAAATTCTTTCGTTCTAAATAGAACTTTAATTACTAGCATTACGGTTAGTTTATAAAAAATCATTGCATGGTGATTTATAAGTTGACTGGCTAGTTTGCCTTAGGACGGTAAAAGACCAGCTAAAAACTGTTTTACCTACTCAGAAATCAAGAATTACCTTATTAGTAGCATGTTTTTTCTATCAACTCTACAAAATATTCGATTTCTGAAGACAGATTCGCTCTCGTTTCAGGTAATAAGCAAAGCTGTCGTTGATGTTGATGCAAAACATTAATAAATTGAATTAAAGCATTTTCCTCTGAATAGATTGTCTAGCCTAGCCAGGCAAAACATGAAAATGCACAAAGCAATGAATAACTCTACGTAATTCTACTGATATCACTATATAAAGAATTAAGTTCAGTACTTTATCCCTACGATCTTTGTACAGATCAAGCATACAAACGTGATAGTTCAGTTTATTATTATAGGATTGTCCACATACTGACTTAGTCCTCGACCTTGCTGCGATGTATCGATATTTATATATTTCACGCTCACATTCCAGTATTGGATGAATCAACAATGGATATATCTAACAAGGCGTATTATTACAAAATATTTTCGTAATGCTATCTTCAAATCGAGTGAACTTTCCTCGTAGTCATGTGTTAGGTTAGTTGCTTTCCAACTGCTCACTGTGTCGCATGCGTGTAACAATTTGATTCTGTACTCTTATCTAATTCGCATGAAATGCATGCTACTGTATAACGAACTGTGTTGCTAGAAACTCGTTTATGACTCTGAAATAGTTTGATGATTGCACAATAACTAACACGGTCACATAACTACTAACTGGAACCATTGTTCATGAAATCTCTCTTTTGTTTATTATACAGAAGTTGGTTAGGACAATCAAAATAATTCTCATATCATAAGATCATTACGTAGTGAAGACAACAGAACTGATAACATCTTTTGGCTTTAAAAATAAATATCAAAAATATGTGGAAATAAACTTTGTTTCTGACTAGTCATTTATTTTTAAAATAGAATAATATTTAAATTAAATTTTTAATGAATATCATCATAAAATACTTGAATTTTTGTGTAGGTTTGATACAGAATGGAGTGTCACAGGGTACTAATGTTGACCCACACCTAAAATATAGGTAACAAATAAGAGTCATTGCACTTCATAGGTAGGTATGCAACGGCAAACGTGTTTTGCCTCATCGATACCTACTACGAGAAGCGGTCGGCTTACCTGAGAGTCACTCCGGACGTGGTTCAAATTATTCACCACCAATACGTTGTCCGTTGCTATTGGATCCATTTCTGTAGATTCATTATCCGTATAACCAAGTTTCAGTAACACATCACTTCACTTCAAGATCCGTCCGCGTACCGAATACACTTTTAGCCACTGTAGAAAAACGCATCTAGGCACAGAAACAGTATACACATAGGCGTCTGACCCTCCCGAGTAAGGCTTCGCTGGCTTACTTTAAAACGAGAAACACCGCCGACTTAAATCGATCAACTGTTGTAATAACATTACGATGACAACTAAAAAAGTTTTCTTCCAATAAAAGAGTTTGTTACAAGTTTTGTTGAAGAACGTCTGGCCCGATCGTAAGGACGCCAGGCGGCGAAAAGTTAACCGTGCGTGATTTCTGGGGGACTCTCAAAAGCAAATGGTCATATAAGCTATCAATCTTTGCATACCAGAGTGGTGAGGTGAAACGGCAATTCACGTTTCTGTGTGTAGAACTACGAGAGTGAAAGGGACAACGCAAGCGCAGGTACACCGCCTTCAAGTGGGCGAACAGTATCTACAGGTTTTGCTCTCCCACTACAAGGAGGCACGGAACGGACTCGGAGCCTCGGAGCTTGAAAGTTTAGTTGAAAAACATTACAAGTCTTAGATAGTCGAGTCGCCGAATTATAACGCAATACAACCCGTCAATATAAATAATATAATATATGGTATCAGAGTCATCAAACGGTACCTACTATGAATACCACGATAGTTTTTGTGTTAATATAATATTACTTTAAATTCACACACGTGGTTTTTGTTTATTAATCATAACTTTAATTTGTATAGAATGTAGTTTATTAAAGTTGCAAGTATAAATTCATAATTTAATAGTTTAAGTAAAAATTAAATCACGGAAATGATACATTATTGGTAAAGGTAATCGAACCTGTCCCAATGCATCCCTGGTGAAGGCCGCTTGAGCTAACCTCTACACAGGACACTCCTGCGCAGGGACCCACGCACACATACAAAACACTCGCTTACATAGATCCACATTGAAAAGAACTGTCAGTGTGATGCGCACCGTTGTAAAATACGTATTTTTCTTACCTGGTCTTCTAAGTAATTGGCATTTTTAAGTGCCGTTTCTATAAATACAATGCACTGCAGCTACAGAGTAAGACAGGTGGTGTTCGTTAATGCAAAAGGAGATAATATGGACTCCCATTCAAAAATATGTTCTCTACCCTTAAAATAAGATTGCAAGTTATGTGAACAGTATTAGTTTTGCAGAGATAATTAAGCGATTTTCTATAAAAACCAAAAATTAATAAGTAAAAAAAAACTAACATGAAATCCAATCTTAGCGAGTACTATTACTGAGACTGGATTTCATCGGTGCATTCATTTATAAGTAAAATGTCAAATAGAGTTAAACGCGTTTATGTTTTTTTTTAGGTAAACTGAGCCAATACACCTACTATTTGATGGTTGAAGTCCTCACGCAGGATTTTTTCTCGGGATTGAGGCTATCATTCCCGTAAAAATTAAATGAACCCCCAATAACGACTTGCAACATCAGAGTAAATTCAGGAAAGGCAAAGGGGACGAATGGGTAAAGAAGAGGCTTCACGCATTCTATACTATGAAAGTATATAAATAGAACATGCTATTATAACATACTAGCTTTTGCCCGCGGCTCCGCCCGCGTGGATGTCGGTTATCGCGACCAAATATAGCCTTTCTCAAGGTCTAATCTGCCTATGTACCAAATTTCATCAAAATCGGTTCAGTGGTTTAGGCGTGAAAGCGTAACATACAGACAGACAGACAGACAGACAAAAAAATCATTATTTGCGGTAAGCACCCCTAGCCCTTATTCAATACATACAGACACATACTTACGCCTGTAAATCACTGAAGGGGTAGGCAAAGTTGTATTAACACCCACATTTTGCTACCTTCGGTCCCACGTAATAGGGGGCGAGCCTATTGCCGTCAAGCGGAGACTTAGTCATGGACTGTATGTATGGAGTCGGAAGTGTCGGATGGAGAACAGCCCTATCCCTTAGTCGCCTTTTACGACACCCTCGGGAAGAGATGGGGTGACCCTATTCTACTCAACTGGAAGCCAACACGGCTAAATCAATCAATTAGCCTGTTGCAGTCCACTGCAGGACATAGGCCACTCTCAATGGACTGGATATTATTACATATATTTTAACATAACATAACATAAACTCACGCCTGTATTCCCCGAAGGGGTAGGCAGAGGTGCTAGCACCCACATTTCGCCAGTTTATGTTTAGGTCCCAACGTAATAGGTGGCGAGCCTATTGCCATTAACCGGGCACTTATAAACCTGCGATAAATACACACATAACTTCGAAAAGCATCGAAAAGTCATAGGTGTGTGCCATGGTAAACCTGGGATAGAACCCGAGACCTCGTCTCAGCAGTCCATTACCCAAACCACTAGGCTACCGCATTAAAACAACAAAAAAAATAAAATTAAAACTAGCTGTTGCCCGCGGCTCCGCCCGTGTGGATGTCCCTTACCGCTAAATTAAGATGTAAGCTATCCTATCTTTCAAGTTGGATCAAACTGCATACGATGTGCAAATTTGATTAAAATCGGTTAAGTAGTTTCGGAGTCCATCGTGGACAAACAACGTGACACGTAATTTATGTAAATTTTTATATTGAAATCAATGATATTACATACAAAAAAGAGGCAGATATGTTATTAGACTGCGCCTGGTGAAGACGCGAAAACGTCCTAATTGGGACGTATCGCATTTAGTATATGTCTGGCAAACGCCGAGTTGTCACGTATGTAAGCGCATAATAAATTTGCAATAAAAATGCCACCGTGTATTTTTAAAAATGTACAAATTACGACACTAAAATCAATAAAACACTAAGGACCTTCTATCACATGTAAGTACATACAATATTACCGATTTTTTAGTGTATTTCATTAAAATTAGTTTAATAATATTTTTAAAATAATGGCGGCAAAGAAAAAGGACAGAAATACTTTTTGATATGAGCACGACAAGGACACAACAACACTGCTTGCATAGATTATCATTACAGATGCGACATAGGGTAATTTTCAGTTTACTGCCTACTAAAGTAATAATTTTGACCTGCTGTTCAGTTTTATTTGTTATTTAAAATTGAGTAACAAATTTTTTGTTTTATTAATTTGTTGTCCTTTAAATAATTGTAATAACCTAAATTTTTTTTCAAGGTTTCCGACTAATGTAGTTCGACTTCAAGAGTGGATTTCAATTGTTAAGGAACAACGAAATGAGTTTGACTGGACACCTTCAAAAAGCAGCAGAATTTGTAGCAATAATTTTGAAGCCACTGAGAGATATACTTCGAAAAAAGGAACATTGCTCAGGAAGAATATAAATAACTGACAAATATACCACTGTTCGGCTTCATTCTGCTCATAAAAATAATCCCAAAATAAAAAACTTTCTAAGAGGCAGAAAAGAAATAAATTAAATTTATTTGAAGCAGTTTAATTTTTGATTATAACGTCAGTACGGCACTATGGTTTTATTTTCTAGAAGTTTCCTAATTATCTTTTTGAATTATTATCATTTTCCGAAATAAATAATGACGTATTATTTTTTAATCGAATTTCATTTCTTGCCTACCAACGAAATACCCCTTCTGTTCAACAAAATCATAATCTATGCTTCGAAGCGATCCTACAAGTGCAATCATCCGAATCATTCCGAATTATAGCTATCTTTTTTACTCACGTGCTTATCCCATCTTTCGTACTACTTTAACGCTAATTGTCAACTATTGTGCACTGACAGACTGCTGGATCAGATTTGAGAAGTCAGTTACTATGAACGTAACATATCTTGTGTAAAATATCATTGATTGAAATAATATAATTTTGGAATAAGGAGGTTAGGGATAAAAACTATAAAACCTCCTTGATGAGCCCTGGTCTAAAAGACATCATTATGTCATAAATCAATCAAATGAAAAAAAAACACATTTCATAGAAAAATCACGTTACAAACCGACAAATAAACCGAAATAAATAAATATTTATATTCTCTTCCAAAATATCTTGTATATCTTGTAAGAGAATATAACTGATCGCAAAAAGATGTCATGAATAAGCAAGAATTAGTATTCCTTGTTACACTTTCAGCCTTCCTATCATGTTTTGCTACAATTTTTGATAAAGGCAAAGGGCCTCCGGGGCCATGGTGAACTAACACGGTAAGCTTCTATTTTCCATTCCCATCATCCGGGCCCGAATCGATGGCAACCGAAAGCCAAGGGGTCCATTCACCTCCTCGTAACATTTTGCAGTCTTACCTAACCTGTGCCAGAGTATTATGATGCAATCAGCATGTGTATTATTTGACATTGACGTGGTCATTCACATTAATAGTGTAACACTCACCGGGATATTTACCATGTTTGTGATCATGGCCCTTGAAACAGCGCCAAAATATCAGTTACTCAATGAAATAAAAAGCATAGTAAATATCCCAGTGAGTGGTACACTATTAAAAGCAGTAGCTAGCCTAGCAGGTGATGTTGGTAGTCATACACAGAGAAAAATATGACTAAAGTTCCAAAGGTCCGAAGTATGAATGTGGAAAGCTACGAGCAGTGGTAGACCCGAGAAAAGGTTCATAGATTGTTTGGAAAGAGGTAATGAGCAGGATAGGATAGGAGTGACTGGAGTGATGACATCTGATAATGTTTGAAGGAGGACACCTGAGAATAGGCATGATGATGTCCAGTTAACCAGTGAACTCTACTGAGGGTCTAAAGATAGACTCTCAGTAGAGTTATTTGTTCCTATGTGGTAATTTGGCTACTGAGCTATGTAAAAATCTCGACAGGATTCAGACTTACGTAAGGCAAGGCGTAACGGAATATCTGTTAAATAACTTTTCTGTAAATTTCGTGTTTTCCAGGTCCAAAAAAAAAACCAACCAGAAAGTCACCGAGATGGTGATCCAGTAATGTTATCATGCCTTACTCAAGCTTAGAAAATTAATGCAAGAAACCAGCACCCAAGCTAAATAACGAAGCCTCAATCATGTTTATCGGAATTAAACCTACCCGCCTATGGCATCTAACAGGAAAAAAACATTTTGCCTATATGATCAATAAACGTCGAAACATAGAAAAGCGTTACGATCCTGCGGAAAGATATTTGTATCACTACTTTACCCTAATGGGAATAACTTTTGCTAGCGCTTTCGCCACTGCTTATTCCTACGGAAAATATAGTCCGCCAAAAGACTGCACACCAAAAGTTAAACCAGACCCACCGTGTCCTAAGAATCCGTGCCCCCCACAAAAGAAACCAAAGGCTGCACCAAAGTGTGCCTCTTGTGGAGACGATTAACAGCATATTCATCGATCAATATTCAGAAACAATAAATATAAATAATCATATTTAGTGTTTTTATTCCTTTTGACACATAAAACCATATATGTAAAACACCAACTTGTGATTTTATGATTATCAGCTACCAGCTTTTGCCCGCGGCTGCACCCGCGTGGATGTCGGTTATCGCGAGTTCGCGACCAAACATACCCATTTCTCAAGGTCTAATCTACCCCTTCATTAAACTCGGTTCAGTAGTTTATACGGTGAAAGCGTAACATACAGACAGACAGACTCTGTATAGCTAACACTTTGGTGTGTTGGATAAGTTTTTTATTTTATCATAGTTAGGATTGGCTTGTGCTGCTTAATTGGACTACTCAACCGATCGCCACAGCACGCCTTGGGAGGACTTTAACACACTGATATAAAGCTTTCATCTGTTTCTATCGCACTGCACAGCTGGAGATCCTTTCCCATTGACTGCTGGACATTTCCTCGTTGGGGAACCATTAGTGGTCATAAAAGCTCAAAATATACAAGAACTGAGCTACTGAGGAGGTTGTTAACAATTAGGGCATGGACTCAGCATAAAGTATGATTATTAAAATTCCAATAGTTGGTGGCAAGAGCATAGACAAAATTAAAACATATAAACACACAATATGTTACTCATTCTGTCACCCAAGCTGCCAACTTCCATTATTTGACGGCATGTTTAATACCTGGAAAAAGTGTGTAAAATCAAAGCTTTAATCAATTTTTAAATAATATTTTAGATTCATGGAATGGAGTAGTGTTAAGAATTTTTAGAGGACCGTTATGGATGTGCGAGACACTTTAAAATTTCTTGCCGTAACAATGACGATGACCGCTGGAGTGTTGTACTCGTACGGATTTATAGAACTTCCTTGGCGCCGGTTAAAAAAGAATCAGTCTACTGATATTAGTCTGAAGGCTGGAGACAATAGAACCGATGGAGGAACATCTACGATCACCAGAGCTGTGCCAGACCTAGGTGTACTAAGCAACGGTGAACAGGTTTTCAATATCAGAGAATGAGGTGGTAGGGCAGGCCTACGTTTGTCAAACCTTAAGTTTAAACACGAAGACTAATATGCTTCAAACACGTATCGCTTTAAGTTAGATACCTACAGTAATTGCAAGTAATGATGTTGCAGTGTCTGGAATTGCATTTTTTGGTTGTTATTAATATATTTTTATTTTTATTACTTTGTTTTTTTATTCAGTGTCCACAGGTTTACCATGACGAAACATAAACCTGTTGAGTTTCGGAGCAATTTAATACCCACTTCGTAGGAAGAAAGACCATACACCCTGTACATGCTTTCATCCGTCTCCCTAAGGCATGGCGACCCAGAACTCAATGGCTTATATATTATAAAAACTTTAAGTGCGTCACAGTAGTCATGATTACTAATAATACTACTTTGGGCTATTTGTTAGGGAAATTTTGTTTCATGTAGATACCATGAGGATGTGCACAGATTATGCATAGGCGATTTATTCTACAATAAATTGGTCTTGTGGATCATCACTCTTTTTTCGTGGAGTATTTCGCACCACTTTGTAGTGCGCCACGGATTCAGAGACAGGGAAGGGGGACTATTATGTCGGGCTCGAATCGACTAAAACCGTACGCTGTCTTTGGGTATTTAGTTGCTGGAAGTGATATAGCCAGAAACATTATATCTCTTGCACCCTGGGTTAACCACGGCTATCTCTGGTGCTCTGGTGTGGTGTGTCGAAACTAGAGTGTCCCCATCTTACCCCTGATATTCGGAGGTATACTTGCGCTGCCGCCTCATTCTGAGTCTGCTAGGGTGACAGGCGGCTCCACCTGTCACTTCCAGGCCCGTGGCTCATGAAGGACGGAGGTCGTTAAGCTACCTTCAACGCCCGAGTTACCTCCGTTCATCGATCATGATCCCTACCCTTCTTTTACTAGAGAAACACTTGTGCTGCAATGAAATGAAATGTTATGGGAGAGTAAATTTAAAAATATAGGAATTTGCAAAATTAGAACTTTAGAGTGAGTATATATTATTATGTATTATATCAGCATTATCATCGTGCGTTAATCCCGATCGCATTCGAAGCTTTAAGCTTCAATGCGATCAATTTATCGACTGCGCGACTATATAGGTATCTGACGTCCAGAAATCATTGTCGATATCGCTTTTAAAACACCACATCTTGCGTAACACAGATTTGCCTATACCTAATAATAAGCGCGGGTTTTTTCGTTTTCGGGTTTCGGGTTCATTCGTCCATAGGCCAACCACTTTCCAGCAGGTGGGCCGTGTGCTTGTCTACTGCCTATGTGGCATAATAAACCTTCAACAATATACAGGAGTGTATAAAAGAGTATTGTATACCAAATCGTTTGTCTGTATTGTATTTTTATCAAGTGAGTCATAGCAATGTAACGTTTACGCCCCCAGAAATGATACCCAGGTGGTCACTGGCAGATAAACTAAATACGATACCAAGTTATTATTATTCCTCTTACTTTTAAATACATATAAAAAAACATCTATTTAAAAATATAAAGAATAGTACCCCACCGGCATTGGGTACAGGGACCAAGCTACTGGTGGTTAGGGCTCCATGGAGAGGAACCTCCTCACAATGCGTGCCGTGTCGAAAAGTACCGCCTTCTGCATCAGGCCCTTGACCCAACTGTCTAATTGGAGCCTCTTGAGGTGTTGGTCGAGGCTCTTGGCAATCAGTCCGTGAACCGACACGACTATGGGAACAATAATCGCCGAATCCACATTCCCCATGTCGACAAACCTCGTGAGCCAGATCCAAATATTTTATTTGCTTTTCTTTTTCGGCTTGCACATTATTATTATAATTTTTGCACTTATTTTATGAATTAAATGCGTAATTAGGTATTTCTGTCTATCACTTTTCACGCCATAAAAGCCGAAAAGATTTTGTTTAAATTTCGCATAGAAAAAGTTTAGGTATAATTAGGGATTGAAATTTCGTGGGTTCTGGTTCTGGTCCTCTACGCGGTGCACCCTGGACAGTGGAGACGGCAGCGTCTACCTCATGTAAAGGAGGCCTACGGCCAATTCCAGCCAAGTTGAGAGTGGCCCTGTAAAGGATTGTTCAGAGGTTCTCCACGTGTCCCAATGAAGCCTTAGAGAACATAGTGTAGAGTAGTCAAGAGACGAGCTGGTTCTCCGGACGCAGGAGTGGGGGTGATATGTTACGGCCGCCTGTCACTCAAGCAGAAGCAGGTCTGCCACCTGTGCAATAGCGCGACGCAACCGCGAAGAAAAGATAGTCCTCCAAAGAAAATGTGAATTCACTCCTATTTTTTAAGAAGTAATAAAATCTACTTTGACTAATATCTAACTTAAAAAGTATACCTATCTGTCATTCATATCATTGTCAGTCGTTTGTCAATGTTCTAAATCGTCAGTGTTTGTCGTGCATCAAATAAATAAATAAAAGGAAATTATTTAATTTATTGAGAAAAAAAATGATAATAAATTCGTTTACAAAAACTATATTATGAACGGGAGGAAATTAATAGCCGATTTTTTGGTGTTCTCCGTCTCTTTCTATATGTCTTATTATTTGATGAGCAATTTCATAACTAGGAATCGAGCAGCAGTCAAAAACAATAAATAATGGTATTATTGTAACACAAATGTAATTGGACCTTTCGGATGTAAGTCAGTTATAAACCTACATACCTACTTTATTTACAAGGGTTCGGTCTTCATACAATCGCAGGGGACAGAGGGACCCACTTTAAAAGCGGGGTGTGAAAAGTTTCGCGGCTATTACACTGAAAGTCTTTCAATCATCTCATCTCAATCAAAGCATTGATCAACTGTTCCAATTAGTCCCACCGTCTCCTCTCCTATACAGGACAAAATAATGTGCAATTGTGTAGGACTTAGATGCCCCCCCCCCCCCCCGCATAAGGTGCAGAATATTCCTCAAGAACCAAGCGGTTCGGCAAGTCTTTTCTCTACCGCACCATTAAAGTCTTGGAACTTTTCACTAGCACACTTCTTTCTTTTGCCCCGGCTTGAAAAGCCATAAGACGAGGTCGTCAAGCTAAGTAGCTGTCTGTAATGATGACCTCCTGCTTGAAACTTTGCCTTTAGTTTTCCATTAGGTGAGGTTAAACATATTGATTTGTTCTATACAAAAAAACAACAGCTTAGCGTTGTCCCCGGTTGAATTCGAAGCTTACGAATTAATTTAATTTAATTCAAAATACTCCGCCCAGTTCCTAGTATTGAAGCGCATGACAAAGCCAATCATGAAAATGTTTTATTGTAGTACTTAACATGCTTGATTGGTCATTATGAATAATCTATTTATTGCATTTCACCTGCGAGATTGCTCTGTAAGTCGTTGAGGAATTTCTTTCTTACAAAGAAGAGAGCGCAATTATTATTAGTTCATCTAAGTCGCATTTAGGTTTTTTTTCATGGTTCACACAGGTTATCGACAGGAAATTATTTTACGACAGAAAAATAATTGCCAATGGACCCAGGTTGCACCATTTGCTCAGTAGCATCATATCAGCGTAATACTACTAACGGTCATAGCAGTAAAAAGAACTTTAATTCACATAAATCACATATCAACAAAAGCTCTTTGAATATTAGGTACAGTTCATCACCTAAAATGTTATGTCTGCCTAGGGCTGTGGGTGGCACACCAGTGGATTCTTAAATGAAAATGGTCGAATAAAAACATTACATACCCTTTTTCTCTTTTTTCTTCCAGGATACGTGTTCACCGGTTGCGGTGGTGGTATATGATAGAAGTAAGGCGGCGTGTATAAGAGGTCCTCCATGCCGGATGACACAGGCGTCCCCCTTGAAGGCACCATGGAACGCACAGTGCCATATAAATTTCTATTGCGTCCTTGACTCCCGTACATATTCATCGTAACACTAAATTTACGCAGGCTCTACAGTTCGTTGCTTTTGCACGTTCACATTTAAAAGTTTATAAAGCGCGGCAAACTGTCATAAAAATCCATCAGTGTGGTTTTATTTTGTAGAACTTACTTTTAAAAAATTAAAAAATAAGCTACCGAAGATCTAGTTTTATTTTGAAAAAAAAAACGAGGGTTTCTAATAGATAAAAAATATTTATAATATTTTTGTCTTTAGACTTTCGTTCTATTTTTTAAATTGTTCAATCGAGTTAGCGCGAAACAGCCGTGTTACAGTCACTGCGTGGAATCTATGTTTGGTTGGGAACGCTGTGGAGTCCCAAGCGTGTACACTGTTATTAATTATCATAGTTTATCAGTTTTTTCCAATAGAATACGTGGAGCATGCAGGCTCGCGAGAGCAATGCATCGACATGTTTGAATAAAACACGCAAATTCACGCGTCGATACACATCGGTGGGTTTAAAAAGTTGTCATCATATTCTTTATTTACATTAGATAATAAAATTTAGGAAAATACATTTTTCCAAACCTTAATCAATCTGGGAAGTGTATACGGCAGGACTTTTTTTTGCATAGCTACTTGACTCGCAGTTAGGGTTACCATTTAGGAATTTGAAAAGTCCTGACAAAAAGCCGGACATGTCGATGAAAGTCCGGACACTTAATTGCAATGGCATGGTATCACTCGGGACATATATCTTGGACCTAATGTGCTCTAAACGTGCATAACACGTTTCTTGGGTGTCTTTTGGGAATAGCACGGGGTGCTACTGTGGTGGATAAGTTCAAATTCACCAAACATAGGTCGATTATCACACCATCGACATCGACATCGGCGATTTAGGTCCAAGATGCGTGTCCCGGTTGAGGTCTAAGGTATATCATGCCTTAGGCATGGGACCTTAATTGCGAGACAGATGAGGCCCTGGCACCAGCGGATTATTTAGTAATAATAAATCTATGCTTGGTGAATTTGAGCTCGTCCATAGCAGTAGCACTCTATGTTATCCTCAAAAGACACCCAAGAAACATGTACCGCGCGTATAGAGCACATTTTAGGTAGGGAGAGACCCTGGGTCAGGTGGGCTCATTTACCTATATTAAATTCATCATCCTAAATTTATATATACAATTCATTATATATGACAGTATTATACAATATATTACAACTAAAATAAATTTATTATAAAAAATCATTGCTAATGATTAATGATTCAATACAACCTAAAAAATATGAGTTGCGAAGATTTCTACAAGACAACTTTAAATGAACCTTAATTTTTACGTGTTGGAATGCGTTTAACTCACAGCTCACCTCCCACGGGGGCAGGGGGCGGGCTTCGTGTGGGACTCCTAGCCTCCGAAAGAGGCCAGACTACCCACTAAACCACCACGATGTCCGTCGTCACCACATATCGACGATGGCGGGAACAACATCTTCTGCCATCGTCGTGTGGGTCACCCGCCACTTTATCGGCGGCAGGCCCGTTTTTGGTGCGGCAGAAGAGGAGTCCTTCTGCCACCCGCCTAGGCAAGGCACACGCGAAACGACGTTCCGAAGCATCGATGCCCCGAAAGGACCTGACCAGACCCCCGCGATCTGTCCATCCAGTCTCTGAGGACCGGACGGATCGTCTCGCCGGTCCTTCTGCCAGCCGTGGGATTGGCCAGCCGTCGCTCCCACTCCAGGAGCATGGAGCGTCTCACCTGGAGCCTCCGCTCTCCCAACTCCGAAGGTGCCGGGAACTCGCCCCGGCTCTGGGCCTCCTCGCGCCAATGATACACTAACGCGAGGACCCCGGCCTCCAGCTCCCACGGAGGAGAGCCCGCCATTGCGCAGGCCGCCTCGAATGAGATGGTGCGGTATCCTCTTACCGCCCCGATGGCCATCACCCTCTGCGGACGTCGCAAGAGGGCGATGTTGCGTACCGTCAGGGCGTCGACCCACACAGGGGCCCCATATAGGGCCATCGACCGCACCACTCCCAAATACAGGAGGAAAACTTAAAATGAACCTAACCTACCCTAACCTAACTCAGTAAAGTATTTAGTGTTGTAAAGTATAAAAAATAATATACTTACCGAAAACTTGCGTTATGTTTGTTTTTTTTTTCTGGAAAGTTTTTTATACTTTGACTAGGTGGTTTGCAATAAAATAGAACATTTTATTGTTTGATCTCTTATGTTAATTATTGAAGAAGATTTTATATTTTGATTCGATGCTTTTCGAAGTTATGTGTGTATTTATCGCAGGTTTATAAGTGCCGGGTTAATGGCAATAGGCTCGCCACCTTGGGACCTAAACATAAACTGGCGACATGTGGGTGCTAGCACCTCTACCTACCCCTTCGGGGAATATAGGCGTGAGTTTATGTATGTTATGTTTATATTTTGATTTTGGACGAATGACAGGTTAATAAAGATTAAAAACTTATTTGATATTACATAGTATGTAGTTTTATTACTCATTTTCCATCTAATTGAAAAAAGTCCGGACAAATTAAGAAGCCGGACAAAGTCCGGACAAATGTCGGAAAGTCCGGACATGTCCGGATTAATCCGGACGGATGGTAACCCTACTCGCAGTAAACTTATATTATGTCACTGAGGAACCAATAATAAAAAGAAAAAGAATATGTACTAACACTCGGAAACGTGGCATTAAAAATTAATATTCAGGATCCTTTAACACTGCACAACACGGGAATCGAATATTGAAGAAACGAGAAATTTATATTTTTTGATACAACTTACGCCATCTAGCGATAAAAGATAGATGTTAACTTATCTAAGTGTTCAAAACCTGTACCGTACTAAGGAGTATGAATATCTCTATTATAAAACCAGATGGCGCCACATGTCGTAGCAGTCTTGATTTTTCGATGAAACTTCATAACGCCAAATTTCAAAAATGGCAGACCAACGGCATAGAAAACATAAATAATTTTACAATGTAAGTAGCTCAGCGCTATCAGGAACCACCAACCAATAGATTTACAACAAAATGGCTGTGAAACATCTAGCTAAGGTATTTTTTGCTTTGGTTTTCGACAAGGCACATTGTGCCGCTTTTGTCGGCCGTGACAATGGCTTTGGCAACAACTACGTTTGGGCAGCTTCACTAGAATCTGGTCTCCAGATAGCCACAAACCACAAGAAGCCGGTGATGGTCATCATTCACAAGTCGTGGTGCCATGCCTGCAAAAATCTGAAGCCGAAATTCGCCAATTCACCTGAGATACATACGCTGAGCAAACATTTTGTGATGGTCAACTTGCTTGATGAAGAGGAACCGCCCAACAGTGTTTTTGCTCCAGATGGAACTTACATCCCTAGGTAATTTAAATTTAATAAGTACCTACTTGTACAATTCATATGATGTAGATAATACTGTCATTTACGGAAAAATCCTAAATAATTATACACATTATTGAGTAAGTACTTAAAAGTTTTATTCGCGTGTCTGTTGATCCCGTTACTTCTAAACTACAAAAGAATTTGTTAAAGTTTTCACTCTCAATTTATAAGATACTAGCTTTTGCCCGCGGCTCCGCCCGCGTGGATGTCGGTTATCGCGACCAAATATAGCCCATGTCCATTTTCATGGTCTAATCTACCCCTATACCAAATTTCATCAAAATCGGTTCAGTGGTTTAGGCGTGAAAGCGTAACATACAGACAGACATACAGTTACTTTCGCATTTATAATATTAGTATGGATTTTTTGGGAAAGGTTGTGTACGCACTTTTGAGGGGAAATGGGTGAAACGCCCCTACAATAGAAATCACATTATTTACGGCCTATGTCCAGTAGTAACCTGCACCAGGTTATTTGGTCGATAGAAAAATTTTGCCACATCTTCCAATGTTTAAATCATCCATCCATCCAAATACTCACGTCTATAAATCCCCAAAGAGATAGGCAGATATGTAGGTATTGGCATTAGCACGTACGTTTCGCCGGCTAATACAAAGTATTATGAGTTATCCTAGCTCCGAAGCCGCCCAAAAATTATGTCACCTGATTACAATAGTTCAGCAATGATTCCCTATAATAAGTGTACTACCTAGACTGTAACCATTATTGTAAGACTGTCCTTTAGGAATTAAGGTACGATGGGGTTGACATATCCTTACTGGATCAAAACCCCAAAATAAATAAAGATAACAAAAAACCTTTCGCCGGCTGTATGTTTACTGTCGGAAGGACAACAGCCCTATTCCTCAGTCACCTTTAACGAAACCCACAGGAAGAGCTGGGGTGATCCCATTCTACACCACCGGGAACGAACACGGTTTTAAATCACGATTAATAATATTATTTTTTTCAGAATCCTCTTTATATCACCAACTGGATTAGTGGATCATGAAATCTACAACGAAGACGGCAGTAGTCAGCACAAATACTTCTACAGTAAACCTGAACAGATCGCCAAATCGATGCAGAAGGTCATTGAAAAGTACCAGCTCGTGTCATTTGATGTATGAAGATATATTCCAGCTGATTTCAAAGCACGAATAGTGGATTCACAATGAGGAAGAACTATCTTTTAGGGCTTCAAAACGAATATTTGCCTTAGCGGATGGATCCTGTTAGATCACTTTCAGGCCAGAAAAGAATTCGTAATGAATTTATTGGTACTGGATTTGATACTCGATACGATATTCACATGGCAAATGTGTTCAGATGAATAAAGTAACTGATGCTAATATCTGTTATTATTTTTATTTACTAAGTAATTGTTCCCCACGGCTCCACCCGAGTGGATACCTGTTATCGCGACTTTGGTCAATTCCCTTTTTTCTCTTCTTCTTTGCGTTGCGTTACGCAGGTCACTCTTAGAAATTTAAAGGAATTTCTCTCATTAATATAATTTTATATGATTACAAATATTTGTGACGTAGTAATGACCTGATCGACGCAACGGAACGCAGCGCAACGCACAAATGGGGCATCGCCTTTACTCAACCGATGGTGATCAAACTCACGTAATATTTTAACTAGTTTAACTCTGAACAAGACCTTTAGAACAAAAGAAACTGTATCCAAATCCGTTCAGTAATGTTTGCGTCTAGCGAGAAAAAATAAACAGGCAAGAGCTAAAGAAAAGGTTCCGTATCACAATATCTAAAGTCACTTTAACTATTTTCAAGACAACTACGGTTGATTCACATATTGTCATAACGCATATTGGTCGACTCGACTACTGGTTAATACACATAATGTTGAATAAACTAAAATTATTTGAACTAACGGACGATTAATATAATATTCATTTAATATAATGTTGTATTTTCTGAAGTTTACGCGAATGTCACTCATTGAAATAAAACCACTTTTTACGGATTCTATCGCGATATATTTGTTATTATTACTTTTAAACCCGACGTTTCGGCTGCTTTGCAGCAGCCATTTTCGCGGTGTGACTCACGATGGTAGTTGTCACATAGTTTGAAGTTTAAGTTATCTCAAAATACCCGAATCATGGTGAATTATTGGTGTTCATATTTACGCAGAATGAGCTCACTGTGTTGTTAAGTCTTGCTGGATTTTGCTGCTTACTGGGTTTGATTAAGTGGATGACTGGGTCCCAAGCTGGTGGTACGGTCCATCCATCCTCTCTATTAAAATTTGGGTGTTTTTTAATTTCAATAGCCTCGCGGATCATTCTAGGAATATATCGGTGTTCTTTGGCGAGTATCTGTGGTTTATCAAACCTTAGGTAATGGTTGGTGCCTTTTTGCGCGTGTTCACATACAGCTGACTTTGTTGAGCGTTGGTGTTTTATGTCAGCTATGTGTTCTTTGACCCGAGTGCCAATGCTTCGCTTGGTTTGACCAATATATGAGAGCCCACAGTCACAGTCTATTTTGTAGACCCCTGCATCTTGTAGAGGTAGTTGGCACTTGACAGATGGTAAAAATTGACTTATCTTCGTTGGCGGCTTGTAGTATGTGTTGATTGAAGCTCGCTTCAAGATGTAGCCAATCTTGTCAGTGACCCCTCGTACATACGGTAGTACAGCAGGCTGGCGTTCGACCGTGGCTGGTTTTTCTCGGGATCTGTGACTCAGGCGCGGTGGTTTGAGCTTGTTGTCTTGCAGTACTTGCTTGACATGTTGAAGCTCAGCATTCAGGTGTTTCTTGTCACAGATCCCACGGGCTCTCTGAAACAAAGACATTCCTACGGTAGCTAACTGTTTAGGGTGGTGGTGAGATTCACCGTTTAAGTACCTATCAGTATGAGTCTTTTTCCTATACACAGTGTGGCTCAAGGTATTATTAGGATTTCTGATAACAAGAACATCTAGGAAAGCTAATGAATTATTTGCCTCTGATTCCATAGTGAATTGAATGTTGTTATTAATGGAATTAAGATGGTTCAGGAATGTATTTACACTATCTGTTGGTAGTATTGTGAAAGTGTCATCTACGTACCGTTTGTAAATCCGTGGTGTGAAGGCGGCCGTCTGCAAGGCTCGGGCCTCGAAGGCTTCCATATATATATCGGCTACGACAGGCGAGACTGGAGAGCCCATCGCCACACCATCGATTTGTAGGTAGTACTTGTTGTCCCACAACAGATAGCCTAACACATAGATAAACACCTACATCTCACTAACAATGAAACAATGGTCAGTTTTGATGTACAGTCCTTATTTACACGTATACCTGTACATGACTGCATAGACATCGTTAGGAACAAACTAATAGAAAATACTATGCCTGAGGAATATGCTGACATACTAAAACATTGCCTAACAACTGGCTATCTGTTGTGGGACAACAAGTACTACCTACAAATCGATGGTGTGGCGATGGGCTCTCCAGTCTCGCCTGTCGTAGCCGATATATATATGGAAGCCTTCGAGGCCCGAGCCTTGCAGACGGCCGCCTTCACACCACGGATTTACAAACGGTACGTAGATGACACTTTCACAATACTACCAACAGATAGTGTAAATACATTCCTGAACCATCTTAATTCCATTAATAACAACATTCAATTCACTATGGAATCAGAGGCAAATAATTCATTAGCTTTCCTAGATGTTCTTGTTATCAGAAATCCTAATAATACCTTGAGCCACACTGTGTATAGGAAAAAGACTCATACTGATAGGTACTTAAACGGTGAATCTCACCACCACCCTAAACAGTTAGCTACCGTAGGAATGTCTTTGTTTCAGAGAGCCCGTGGGATCTGTGACAAGAAACACCTGAATGCTGAGCTTCAACATGTCAAGCAAGTACTGCAAGACAACAAGCTCAAACCACCGCGCCTGAGTCACAGATCCCGAGAAAAACCAGCCACGGTCGAACGCCAGCCTGCTGTACTACCGTATGTACGAGGGGTCACTGACAAGATTGGCTACATCTTGAAGCGAGCTTCAATCAACACATACTACAAGCCGCCAACGAAGATAAGTCAATTTTTACCATCTGTCAAGTGCCAACTACCTCTACAAGATGCAGGGGTCTACAAAATAGACTGTGACTGTGGGCTCTCATATATTGGTCAAACCAAGCGAAGCATTGGCACTCGGGTCAAAGAACACATAGCTGACATAAAACACCAACGCTCAACAAAGTCAGCTGTATGTGAACACGCGCAAAAAGGCACCAACCATTACCTAAGGTTCGATAAACCACAGATACTCGCCAAAGAACACCGATATATTCCTAGAATGATCCGCGAGGCTATTGAAATTAAAAAACACCCAAATTTTAATAGAGAGGATGGATGGACCGTACCACCAGCTTGGGACCCAGTCATCCACTTAATCAAACCCAGTAAGCAGCAAAATCCAGCAAGACTTAACAACACAGTGAGCTCATTCTGCGTAAATATGAACACCAATAATTCACCATGATTCGGGTATTTTGAGATAACTTAAACTTCAAACTATGTGACAACTACCATCGTGAGTCACACCGCGAAAATGGCTGCTGCAAAGCAGCCGAAACGTCGGGTTTAAAAGTAATAATAACAAATATATCGCGATAGAATCCGTAAAAAGTGGTTTTATTTCAACAATATAATGTTCTTTTAAGATATTGTACATGTTGACTATGTTTGAAATACCTAATGGTCGATTCGCCTACGTTTTATTTATACTACGCGCAGGATTAATTCTAAAGTGGTGGGTAGTTACAATTTCATTTTATGTCAAACGTAGGATAAAGAGTTAATAAAAATCTATTCACCAACGATTGATTAGTAAATAAATAAATAAAATAAAAATGTACTGTTATTATTTCAGGCACAATATTAACACTAAAATTATGTGACAGAAATTTACATTGTTGCAAAACCGACTTCACGTAGTCGTCGCAGATAGTATCTATCTGCGACGATAAGGTCGCGTGGGACCGCCGGAGCCCCGCACCGCCGGAGCCGTGACAGAAGCCATGCTTACTGCATAATTGCTTGCATGCTGCATGCCTGCTTGTATGCTTAGCTTCTGTCGGCCAGCCTCAGCCGCGGCAGTGTTCGTTAGAACCACCTGCTCCTCAGCTCGCGGGCCGCCTCGCCCCTCCACGCCTTCGCGGGCTTAAATTACACTCTAGGGGTAGGGCAGACAAGACTACGTGAAGTCGGTTTTGCAACAATGTAAATTTCTGTCACAAAGTGGTAGTATTAATAAACCGTAGGCGAATCGCCTATTAGGTATTTCATACATAGTTCAATCAACCTTAGCACAATTAATAATAGTTGAATAAACCGTAGGTGAATCGTTCATTATTTGTTTCGACCAGTAGTTATTACAAAAATATGTGAAACGATCATTAGGTGTTTTAAATAGTAGTTTTTTTGACCGTAGTTGTATTGAAAATAGTTAAAATGATTTTAGATATTCTGATACGGAACCAAAGAAAAATTAGGTTCAGAATCGTTATAGCACCAAGTCTTTTTTTTAATATCTCCAATGTACAGACTTTACGTTAGTATTGGTTAGTATATAATAAGTTTATGGTACAGACATAACCTCTTTGCGCTAAACATAACGCTAAATTAAGTATTTATAGAAGCAAATATATTATGTCGGTCAATGCGATTGTACCTATTTATTCGATATTGTAGAAGCACAAGCAAAGTATCTACATACTGTTGACGTAGTAATAGGTAGGTACCTCTTAGGTAGCTACTATTAGGTAGGTAGGTACTACCTAAAATAGTAGCTGCCGCATTACTCAAAATTGTTGTTTATTATTGATACAATATCTAATAATAATTATTATTATCTTAATATGTAGGTAATTGTTGTCGGGGCTATCTATGTGTGGACGTGTGGTTTGACCGATTATGTATTTTTTTAATCTACTAAAACGAGCTTACGTACTATCTCAAAACGAGTGGCACCAAAATGTCTGCCACCTAAGTGTTAAAAAAAAAACAAAAAAATTGAAAATTGTTTATCGATTAGCCCACTGCAGTCCACTGCTGGACAAAACTAAACTCACTTTCACTTTAATTTCAGGTAGAAATCCGTTTAGTTTTGATAAGTTCTTTCGCCTATGAAGTTCTAAGTCTGAATCCACACTTTTGTAGCAAGTAAACCAGGGGATCTACATTCCTGAGGAGGGCCAGACCGTAAGGGATAGCCCTGGGTCAGCCGGGGTGCAAGGGATATGTCGATGACAACCTCACCTCCGGCCTAGCACCACGACCCACAGTCAGCGTGCGGTTTTAGTCGGTTCGAGTCCCGCATAACCTCCCCTTCCGGCTCCGGCAGGGGGGGTATCCAAGGGGATTTCCGCATGGAAAAAAAAGGGATCTACATTCACAGATAACCAGTGCCAGGGGGCTACCAAGAAATATACAATGTAATTCTTTTAGTTTGAAACAGGAACATATAATAAGAGCTATATATATACTTGTTGTGATGTATTGTTTATCCAGACGCGAAATGTACATTCGTCCACATTTAGCTTTAAGAAAACAAATATTGTAAATTGACGTCTAAAAAATGCCGCAGTGGAGTTTGTTGCGCCGTTTCTTCTCCACCAGCGCCTTGGAAGCGGTGGCAAACTTAGATTAAGTAGAATTAAAATTGACGTCAATAAGAAGCAATTTTATTGTTCAATATTGAAAAATAAATGACTATGACTATGACTAAGAATGTACTCACATCCTCGACGACGGGCTCGGCGTACTCCTCCACGGTGTTGTTGAGGGGGGGCAGCGGCATCGGCAACGGAGACGCCGCCGCCGAGGACCTTCGGGAGATGCTGTTGCACGAGCATTGTGACACGGAGCGCCGGGAGCGGGGAGATTCTCTGTGGACAAATTGTACAATAGTTTTATTCTGATGCCCTTTGTGTAAATGATCATGAACATCGTCACAGATAGGCATTTACTAGTTGCGATTAATTTATATGTAGATAATCCTATAGTTAGCAGTCTCCTACACTACCATTTCACAAAATTTCGTGAAAAAGAAAGAGTTTTTGTTGCAGATAGAAACAAAAAACCAAAAAGCCCTTTTTTCCAATTTTGCCCGAAAACTAAGTTAATGTGAAAAACCGTTCAGGCAAAAGTTGTAGACCATATTATTACCTACACCTTTTGTATTTAACTTTTTTCGATAGGGGATTTAGTTTCCCTGCAAATTGTGGAACACCATTTTTCACGCTTAAAATGCACACCATTTCACCCCCGTACTTCATAGAGGATAATTTATTTTTCCCATTGTTTTAACCATTATTTCCTTTCATCTCCAACAGGTATCATGCAGTTATCAATTAATACCCTGATATTTGTAAAGTAAATAAGTAAATAAATAAAATAAAATAGAATAAAATAAATAAGTAAAATAAAATTTGAATTTGCACTGGTCTATTGTCTTAACAACAAAAAAAAGTAATTTTAAGAAATAACTCACGTTAGCAATACATTTTTATTCATAAAGGCATGGACAAAACGGACATCCATTTGAATAATTTCATTGAGCGCTGTGTGTGGGAATGGGGTCAGAGACAAGCTGGGGTATTAATAATTAATAATCTGAATTCTTAATTAATAGCTGACCCGGCGAACTTCGTACCGCCAATTTTTTCCGCCCGCGTGGCGTCTAATCCCGTGCCCGCTGCACCCTCTACTATATTAAGCATGTATTATGCATATGAGCCTTCCTCTTGAATTACTCTATCTATTAAAAGAAACCGTATCAGAATCTGTAGCGTAGTTTTGAAGATATAAGCATACATAGGGACATAGGGACGTGGAAAGCGACTTTGCTTTATACTATGTAGTGGAGACATGGACAAAACGAACATCCATTTCAAATTGAATAATTTCATTGAGCGCTGTATGTGGGAATGGGGTCAGAGACAATCTCGGGTAATTAATAATGAATTATCTGAATTCTTAACAATATTATAATTCTTATAATAATGATGAGAAGGATAGTTCCAGGTTTCATTTCAATATCGTTTCGCCTTCATGTGTGTCCTTTTCGGAAGTGGCTTTTGGTCCCCATTACAATCTTAGGCGATGACAACATTGGTAGTCCAACGAACAATTCTGTGGGCTGAAGAATGGTGCCGCCCGTCCCTTCAATGTCAAATCATGCTAAATTGTCTTCGATTTGCAAGAAAACAGTCTGCATAACAATAGCACAGCATATTTATAAGTATCTACCAGTATAATGTCTACAAAACCATAGTTATTCCGTGACAATAGAGTTGGGATATGATGATGATGATGATGATAAAACTTAACTATTGTATTTTTTTATATATATAATTATACTTTTAAAAATAATATTAGAACCTTCAACTAAGCTAAATTGCTTGTGCTAGGAGTGGGTTCACGTCGGTAGTGTAATGGCCAGGATTCGAACTTTGGACCTCTTGACTAATCGAAAGGCCGACTCCTTAACCACTAAGCTACCGACGGCGACGCTTCAAAAACGTTTAAAGCAGACGAACTATTAGAATTGTTCACATCACTTGCCATCACATCAAACCGGGAAGTGTTATGAAAATATTCAAGAATTGCAAATTACCTTCTGCTTCTCCGACACACATGATGCGACGTCCGGTCATATCTGCACCTGACTGGCACGAAGTACCCCAGTTGAGGTAAAGGAGCCGGTTCCATGGAGTCACTGGAGTCACTCCACTCAGGCTGGCTGAACGGGCCCATGTCGAGGACTGATGGCATTGTAGCTTCTTCTTATAACTCTCCTTAATCTTGCAGTTTTTTTTTCGGTTCGTGGCTTTAAGCCCCAGTGGGCAACGCACTAATGGTTGACGCCCTCAAATCCGACTTTTTTGAGCTTTTGCACTTAATACATTGAATGACAAAAGTGTTCCAGTTTGTCTTTTTCTTGATTTTGTGGTTTAAGCACCCAGTGGGCAACGTATCAGTGGTTAACGCACCTCAAATTTGAATCCTATTTTTTTTAGCTTTTGTACTAAGTACAGTGAATGACAAAAGTGTTACACTTTTTCACTCGAAGGTAAGTAATAGGTCTATTTAACAGTGGCGAAGTGTCCATATAACCCGATTCCTACCGGCTTACCTTTGCAAAAACCCCTAAGCATTGTTTATTAATAAATTATAAATCAATGAAACCACACTATTCACTACACAAAAATATAAAACAAAAAGTATTATGTTACGTAAATCGCAATTATAATAATTATTTACAAACATTACATATTACACATATTTCTCATAACGCCATCTAGTTCTCAATTAAGGAAGGAAACCTCTTGTATGATTCTGTCTGAACGCGCGCGAATGTGAACCCGGCCGCAAAAATAGGAATTGTTAACTCTTCTTTAATACGCAGTCGCACGCACACATGCGCAATTTTTCTTAGTAGTGTTCGTAGAAATATGTAGCGACATTAAGCCGCTGTTCAACGGGTTATGACAGAGAGAGAATATACGATAAGAATTTGCGAGAGCGAGAGAGCATTAATGTGAAGTTTGTTTTGTTTACATACACTGAAGTTGAGGCGAATGAGCGATGTAAACAATACAAATTCAATTGCTCACCACAATTTTGACATTCATTTTTGATTTCATCAATAATTATTATGTTATAAATAAGTTAGAATTCGCTTTTTTGTGTAAAGTAGTTATTACTAAGTATAATTTGTGCTTGTGTTGTGTAGTGTATTGACTGTTGTGCATTGATTGACATCATACTGTCGTAGTATCTAAGTAATATTTTGGTAAGTAGTCGTTGTATTATATGCGTTTGTAGTGTATTTTGCTGTTATAATGGCTGCGTTAATAGCATTAGAACATTTAGTTCAGTTAGGCCGAGCCCGCCCGGTCATGAATATAGAATATAAACGGCGCGATGGATTTACGAAACATTTTAATATATCTCATTACGATAAATATAACTGGCTCACAGGCAGTTGTAAATGAAATAGAATGTATTGTTTTATTCTCAGATTCTAAGAGTATATGGAGTCATTTAGGATATAGTGACATAAACAATTTATCGAATTCATCAAAAAAACATGTTCAAACTGAGAATCATATCCGTAGTTGTATAGTTTTACATGAGTTCGGGACAACTAGAATCGAAACATTTTTCACGAATACCTATGAAGTACATAATCGAAAAGTAGATCGTAATAGAAATCTAATGAAACGGTTTATAGATACCTACAGTAATTTTTTTAGGTAAACAAGAGTTAGCTTTTCGCGGTCACGATGAAAGTTCAGGTTCTGATAACCGCGGGAATTATATCGAAACCTTATTATATTTAAGTAAATACGATTCAGTAATGGACTCACAATTAGAACAATGTTCTTTAATGCAAAATCCCGTATTTTCTGGTCTTTCTAGCGACATTCAAAACGATTTAATACATAGCATTGCATCCGTTTTAAGAGATCGTATTAGATTAGAGATAGATAAAGCTCAATTTGTATCGGTTATGATTGACGAAACACCTGACGTAAGCCATAGGGAGCAACTAACTGTAATATTTATATATTTAACTGAAACTGGCATTGAAGAACGATTTCTAGGATTTTACGACGTTAGTGGTAGTCGAACTGCTGAAGTCTTATTTTTTCAAATCCACTTTCATTACACTTGAAAGACACTGTTATAATAATCATCAGTGCTTACACGTATAGTAAATGTGGGTTGAAATTTCCTCAACCATTTGGACCTAAGCCTCGACCCATTCAGTCACAGCTTTTGAAAGGAGTACCTACACATTACAATCGGCCATGGTAAGGTTTTTCTTACGTTCGGCTTCCCTTTTAAAAAAATCCACCCTTCGCCACTGCTATTTAATAGTCTTACTATGAAACAAATTTGCGCCTGCTCAAATCCATAGGTACTTTATGGTGTTTATTTTTATGTTTATTACCTTTATATTAGGTATATGTTTTCTTCTGTTTAAATATTATTAGAATTGTGAGTTATTGTTTGCTAAATATCTTCGCAGGCTTTTAAATTTTTCTTCATATTCGTTCAATCTCACATAGTTTTTTTAATATTTGGTGATATCGATCATCAAGTATATTTAAAATGGATCGTGTCTTCTAAATGTTACGTAATTAAGTCCCAATTCATACGTACATTTTTTCAGTTTTCTTTATTTGTTACACTTGGTTTTGGTTATATTTGGTTGTATTATTTCACTGTTAACAATAAGATCCTTAGGCTGTAATGTTAATAAAACTGTTCTTTTATTTATTAACAAGTCTTTCAAGATTTAGCACTATAACACTCTTTCAAAATTTACAGTTAATATTGTCTTAAGCACTATCTCGTACTGACGCAAGCACGTCAGGGTATTAAGGTAGTTGTAGACGGAATAACCTAATTTAAAAATATGATTGTAAACAAAATGATTGTAGATAAGGCCACGGGTGCGACTGACTGCCAGCAATTAGAACTATAAGTGATAGGCTGTGATAAGATAAATTCAAATAAAACGTTATTAGGTTGTGGCGTAGCGTCACGGATTTGGGACGAGCCAAGCCTCGATCATTAGAAATAATTTATCGGAAATAGTATTTTATTAAGGAGTTTCAATTACATTAAGCATGACCGATGAAATTACGGAATCACGAAAATATGACATTTTCCTGTGAAGAACTTTTTGGCACGAAATTGAAAATAAGAACCTAAATACATACATACGATATCTTTTATTAATCCATACTTAATATTATAAATGCGAAAGTAACTCTGTATGTCTGTCTGTATGTTACGCTTTCACGCATAAAGCACTGAACCGATTTTGATGAAATTTGGTATACGAATAGTTTAGAACTTGAGAAAGGACATAGGCTATGTTTGGTCGCGATAACCGACATCCACGCGGGCGGAGCCGCGGGCAAAAGCTAGTACTGAATAAAAACTTGCAAGTAGTTTATTAAGTAAGTATATCACTGCGGTGGTAAAGAAGCACATGTTTACATACTTAGCTTAGGTTTTGGCAAACGTTAAGTAGGTAAAAGGTCTGTGCAGTGTTCCCTCGGTGATACATATAAAAACATTGAATTAGCTAGATGTTTTGTTGTAATACAACAGAAAACAAGGGTGAAGCATAAACTAACGTAGATTTTGAGGTTATTATGTAAGAAAATAAACAAAGAAAACTGACAATTTCTTCTAAAATTACAATCCTCCAATACATTCTTCATTCGTATATGAAAAAAATAGTTAATGTTCTATCATAATTACATTAAGGCGGTCTCCCTTTGTGAGTCACGTTTGTAAGTTCCAAAGAAAAAAAAAATTTAAAAAATTGTTTCCCAAGGAATGCGCGTGCCTTCACGTACGGGAATAGGACAGGCCGTGGTTTTTTGACGAAACACCAAGCCAATGCCCATTAAAATATTTGTTTTGAAACAATTGGAAATCGTGTAGCTGTTATTTCATAGAATAATACTATTTTTAACAGTTATCTATTTCATGAATAAAGACAATGGGCTATTTGACATTTTTTTTTTTACTTTCGAAAGATTACCACTTTCTTATAAATATATTGAACTGTAAAAGTAAAATTTTCGTACGGCAAATAGTTTTCAAGATATTTGATTTTGAAAAATTCAGTTTGTCGCGCCGCCCGGAAACGCTCCATACAAAATCGTACGAAACTGTGACGTCACGCTTCCGTAGCGCGTATGCAAATGTATGGAGTGCAACAGAATATCACGTTTATCTCGGTCTACGTTGCCTTTACACGTATATCCATACTAATATTATAAATGCGAAAGTAACTCTGTCTGTCTGTCTGTCTGTCTTTCTGTCTGTCTGTCTGTATGTTACGCTTTCACGCCTAAACCACTGAACCGATTTTGATGAAATTTGGTATGGGGGTAGATTAGACCATGAGAAAGGACATAGGCTATGTTTGGTCGCGATAACCGACATCCACGCGGGCGGAGCCGCGGGCAAAAGTTAGTAGTTCATAATAAAAGTTATATAAAATTCAATGAGGAATCTAAAAAGTTATATATTTGAATTGAATTTGATTGAAGAACTTTTTTTGGGAATTTCAACTAATTAAAAGTCATAGTTTCGGTTTAGATATGCAATATTTTATTTTGCAAGGCATATTTTTTCAGAACAAGCTATCATATTAAGCAGTATTGGGAAGAATCGACAACTTAGGCAAATAGCCTATTCAAATGCTTTGCTTAGTGATTTTCGTCGTCATATATTGGTCTTGCCCTTGTGCGTCAGTGACTGAAAACTAGCCAGTGTCCTTAAGCGCTTAACTTTAACACAACCTACAGACCATAAATCAGCCTGCTAAGCCATCTTCAGCTTTTCATTAATCATACAGTCATCGAATATGTAACGAAGCGACGAACAAACAGACAAGCATTCCTCCATTCAATAGTAAGACCTCACATTTCTATGTTAGGCATATTATGCAGTACGATTACGTGGTTAATCATCAACTTAAACGTTTAGTTGTACAGTCTGTAACAAAAGTCTACAACAAAGAATGAATATTATGCCAAATATCGGTTGGAGTGTTGATTTTTTTTTCAGGTCTTTCAGGAAGGTTCACTCATCTTACATGACATCAGGTAGGTGTGCCACTGAGTAGGTATGCCACGTTAACTTGGTTGGCGTGTTCCACTTCCTTTAGCTGATTTGCCGTCTACACTCGTGCGACTCCGTGGCGTGGTGGTAGTGAACGCGACTGCCACGCAAGAAGCGCGGGTTCGATCCCCGCTCAGTGCAAATATTTGTATGCATGATTATGGCTATTTGCAATTGGTCTGGGCGTTTCTATGTATAATATGTATGTATTTACAAAAAAAAAGTATCTAAGTATGTTTATCCGCAATCTAGATTCCATAACACAAGCTAGTTAAGCTTACCATGGATCTAGATATCGTTGTGTAGAATGTTGTGGAATATTTATTTATTTATTTACCTGTTTGCTCCAATGGCCTCTCCATCGGTCCTTTGGGTACCGTTCTTTAACTTGGAAACACTGGGTGTGAAACGTGTAGCACCAGGTACCATGGCGCATATAAATCCAGCAGTGGACTGACATAGGCACGGGCTCTTCCCGCGCTTTTTGTAGTCCACTGCTGAGTTAGTAAATTTTCGTCCGTGAAAATTAATAACTTGTCAGAATGAGACGAAAGAATTTGAATAAGGTCAACCGGGGCAATTGCGTCATATTTCTCGATCACTCCAAGTTATCGCCTTATTGTGAGTGAATTTATGGCATTATGCACTTTTTGAAACTCTAGTCTCATAATATGGCTATTTCTGTACAAAATCCTATTATTGATTTCTTCGCCAGAGTTTTACAACTGTGTCATATTGATTGTTTTTAAAAAATTGGAATTTTAGACGCATTTTCCCCGTCTGGGGCAAATGCGTCTTTCTTGAATAAATACTTAATTGGTAAGCTATTCGTGAGAAAATCAAAGTAGTTCTTTTCGGATCAAATTTCTGTGCAAAAGAATGACAATTAAACTAAAAAAAAAGAATAATTGAGGAATTCAGAGACAATTTAGTAAAAATTGGGGAAATGCGTCTAGTTTTTGATGGACGCATTAGCCTCATACTAAATGCAGACGTTGTCAACATTTTACCTCGGTGGTTTGCGCTTACTACTTCAGGAAAAGTAAGCACAGGAAAAGTAGGCAGGTACAGCTTAGCATAAAAGTCGTGAAAAAATAGTGGCGCCACTTTCTATGCCAAAACGATTTTACTATGGCAACACTTGTCTTCTTTTATATGATGAAAAAGGTGATGTTACCGGTGAAAATAAATTGAATTTTTGCCAAAACTGCAAGTACTTATAGTTGTGTCAGTTGTGAAAAAAAAATCGGGAAAACATACAAAAATTTATTTAAATTATTAAATGAGGCACTACTCAGTCTACTACGGTATCAATAAGAAAATTACGAGATCAAATGAATCTAGAAAACGACCTGACAGTCAAATTTATAAGTAAGTTAGGGAATAAATTGTACTCTTCCATTATATTACTTACTTATCTAGGAGTATTTTAATTAAATATCTATACAGGTGTAACAGAAAGGGAGTATCAAATCGAAACACAGCTAAATGTAGAATAAGAACTGTCTTATGCTCATGACTCATAACTTTTATCATGGAACTACAGTTAGTTCCATGATAAAAGTTGTTCACCTAATACTACTGGTGTGTATTAGATCCATTCTTGTTACACCCTGTATAAATAAAAAAGTAATAACATATATAATAAGCTTAACACATACACAAGATAAAAACAGTTCTGTTACAAAAGGTAGTAAAGTTATCAAAAATATGGAATGTTATGTTATATTGTTATATACCGTCTCCGTTCGGCGTGGGTAAAAATGGAGCAAAATGGACACCAGAAAAATGAACTTTCCAACATCACTTGTGCATTTTGAATTATTATACTACCTATAATAAATGATAAGGGATATTGGGTATTATGTTTCTTGGCATTCCACATCATTGAAATAAAATTTCACTTTCGTATTAAAATGTGCGGACATAAAAAGGTTGTCGATTTCTGTTTTCGGAGTAAATGCGTCCCACAGTCGCAATTACCCCGTAAAGGCAGACGCATTTACCCCCAGACATTAATCCTAACCTTAAAAATGGAGATATAATTATTTCTTTAAATAAAGCTATTATACTAAAAATAACTGTCTCTGTAAGCAACCCATTGACTATTCTTTACAATGGTTATTAAATAAAATCAGTCAAATAAAGAAAACAGAAGATTAACATGGATTTGGTTACTCACCTCTCGCAGCGACAAGTTGTCCAGAAACGTGCAATTTACAAAATGGCTACATACTTCAATAAGAGAGCTAAAATGCCATCTGTACGAACATCATGTAAAGTATTTAGTTTAAGCAAATGTAACTAGATGGCAGAAATCAATGTAGATTGAACAGTTATCGAATAATTTAAAAAAGACGCATTAGCCCCGTAGACGCAATTACCCAAGTTGACCTTATATATAAATATATATAATAATCAAAACTTCTGCGGTAGTCTAGTGGTATATCTGCGGTAGTCTAGTGGTATGGGTAATGGACTGCTGAGACGAGGTCTCGGGTTCGATCCCAGGTTTCACCATGGCACACACCAATGACTTTTCGATGCTTTTCGAAGTTATGTGTGTATTTATCGCAGGTTTATATGTGCCCGGTTAATGACAATAGGCTAGCCACCTATTACATTGGGACTTAAACATAAACTGGCGAAATGTGGATGCTAGCACCTCTGCCTACCCCTTCGGGGAATACAGGCGTGAGTTTATGTTATGTTATGTCAATACTTCCATACTAATACATATTATAAATGCTAAAGTAACTCTGTCTGTCTGTCTGTCTGTCTGTCTGTATATTACGCTTTCACGCCTAAACCACTTTTTGAAATTTTTATGTAAATTTGAATGAGAAGCTTTATCGTTGCTGACCGTACAAATGTATACTCACACACAGTAATCAATTACGAACATTGTGTGACTGTGACGTGACTGCCACATGCATTTATAGTAACTACAAATAGAAGACGGAATTCATTCAGAGCTACGTGATCGCAGCTCAGTGAGAACTCATTCATTATTCTGAAGAATTTGAACTCAAGCGTCCGATGATGGTAACAAGAAACCTAGTAACGTTCCGAACGAAAACGGTAAAAAAAAATAAAAGTACAGTAACAAAGTAAAATACATTGCATTAAAAAAAATATTACTATCTCAAGTCTGTAAAATGACGATATTTTACAGACTTGAGATAGAAATAAATAATATGCTTAAATTAGTTCAGGTTGTATTAGGTAGGGGGCGGGGGCGCGTAGTATTAATTAATAAGGTCGCTAAACTTGTACGTTTTACCTGTAGTCTTGTACTGTTATTAACCGACTTCAAAAAAGGAGGAGGATCTCAATTCGACAGGCTCGGGTTCCCGTCCCTGCTCCCGCGCCTCCTTTCGATACCGATGTAGCATAGAAAGGGCTCTCGCATCCAGGCTCCACGGTAGGGATCCGGCAAGGAGACTCGCCGCCTCCAAAGATATCATGCGGTACCCCCTAATGGCCCTGCTGGCCATTGCACGTTGCGGCCCACCCAGCAGACGCGCATTGTAGACTGTCAGGATCTCTGCCCATATCGGACACCCATACCCGGACCTGGACCGCACGACTCCCGCATAGAGTCTCCTATAAGAGTCATCCAGCCCCCTCATGTTGGGCAACTGCGGTCGTGGCCTTCAGGGTCACTTCGCGGTATGAAGCCCCGCACGCCGTCACCAGCGTGTCGTCCGCATAACACGTGACGGCGGCACCGTCCGCGAGCTCACCGCGAAGCACCCAGGCGTAACCGATGTTCCACGGCAGCGGTCCCAGGACCGATCCCTGCGGAACACCGCACGGCATCTCTCGCCGACCGAGCCCGGTCGAAGCGCAGGCCCTACCAGATAGAACATGTTTATAATTATTTTACATTTTGCTTAATTATAATACCTATACAAATAAATAAAATTGGAGTATCTGTTTATAACTTTAAAATAATAGCTTATTAACTGGAAACATTGCACTGTAATTAAACTTCAGTGATTCGCCCTTCGAGATTACATTTTATTTTACTTGTAGTAGCACGCGTGAGTGCTGCCATCGTACACAATTTTATAGTAACATTTAAAAAGAAAAAAATGTTAGCTAACTTGAGGGTATCTCATACACGTTTTGTGTGGCGGCCATCGTGCACTTGTTTTTTCTTGTGTGTTAAAATATATTAGATTTATAGTGATAGTTTATGTGATTTGTGTCGGAACAAGATGGGAAAGCGTAAACATTACAATGGTGATGAAGAGGAAGACTTAAAACGAAAATTCAAGAAGCTAAATGCCAAAAGTCAAAGATTCGTCGCAGGCGCCGTCACCGCAGGTACAATTCGACTTCCAGTAATATTCAAAATCAACCGATTGGAATTATGGTGAGTACGATGACGATGTGTGGTGATGATGATATGTGGACGAACATCCTTTGCAGGTGCGATAGCATAATGAACTGGAGTCCATATCGAGTATGTTTCCGATAAACTCAGCTAGTTCCTCGCTAACATATCATTATTAAAAAATCGCATTCCATATAAAGTCAAAATGATGTTGTATAACTCCCTAGCTGAATCTTATTTCCAATACGGATTAAGCAGCTACGGTCGTACATACCTATAACACATATCTGCAAAGTATTTTTATTCTTCAGCGAAGAATTCTTCGCAAAATTGTATCAAAAAACATCAAACAGCAGATCAATGATAATGACAATAGTCTGTTTTAATATTGCAAGAGTGCATACCCAAGTTAAGCGTTTGGTAGTTAAGAAAAATCTTTTCTAATCAAAATTTTCGGCACAATCTATGCCGTCCTGTATACACGCGGGCAGTGGCTACCTGGTTCCTCGACTTAATAACGCACTGCCCGCCCTCGGAATTGCGCAATGTAGATACCTAACATTAAGCCTCGTAGTGTCAACAAACAGACTCAAATCACGCTATTTAAACTCACTTGTTTATTGTTATTTAACACCTTAAGCACAGAATAGATAATACTAGCGTACTCCTTAAGCATAGATAATAAACCGCATAGGTTTCTGTAATGCTTATGTATATTTGTTGTATACAAATTGTATAAACGATAAATAAATATAAAAAAGGTGAATTTGCTAAATGAAGTGATGAAAAGTCGGTAGTCAATATAATAACATCCATATCTGGAGTACAGCCCGCGAGGCTCGTACCATGACTAACTTTAAAGTGCTTTGAATCGGTGATCAATATAATAACATCCATGTCTGGAGTCCAGTCCGTGAGGCTGTACCGTGACTAACTTAGGAGTGTTTTGAATCGGTGATCAATATAATAACTTCCATGTCTGTAATCCAGTCCGTGAGGCTGGTACCGTGACTAATTTTGGAGTGTTTTGAATCGGGGATCAATATAATAACATCCATGTCTGGAGTCCAGTCCGTGAGGCTGGTACCGTGACTAACTTTGGAGTGTTTTGAATCGGTGATCAATATAATAACATCCATGCCTGGAGTCCAGTCCGTGAGGCTGTACCGTGACTAACTTTGGAGTGTTTTGAATCGGTGATCAATATATTAACATCCATGTCCGGAGTCCAGTCCGTGAGGCTGGTACCGTGACTAATTTTGGAGTGTTTTGAATCGGTGATCAATATAATAACATCCATGTCTGGAGTCCAGTCCGTGAGGCTGGTACCGTGACTAATTTTGGAGTGTTTTGAATCGGTGATCAATATAATAACATCCATGTCTGGAGTCCAGTCCGTGAGGCTGGTACCGTGACTAACTTTGGAGTGTTTTGAATCGGTGATCAATATAATAACATCCATGTCTGAAGTCCAGTCTGTGAGGCTGGTACAGTGACTAACTTGGGAGTGTTTTGAATCGGTGATCAATATAATAACACCCACGTCTGGAGTCCAGTCCGTGAGGCTGGTACCGTGACTAACTTTGGAGTGTTTTGAATCGGTGATCAATATAATAACATCCATGTTTGGAGTCCAGTCCGTGAGGCTGGTACCGTGACTAGCTTTGGAGTGTTTTGAATCGGTGATCAATATAATAACATCCATGTCTGGAGTCCAGTCTGTGAGGCTGGTACCGTGGCTAATTTTTGGAGTGTTTTGATTCTATAATCAATATAATAACATCCATGTCTGGAGTACTTAAAGTCCGTGAGGCTAGTACTATGATTAACTTTGGAGTGTTTTTGAGTCATGTCCATCACCCGGAATTAACGTGATCGGCACTACTGATGCGGATGACAGTCCAACTAAAAGGGCCGCGTTACAGTTTGTGGTCTTGCGGCCCACCAGTGTGGGGCCAACCGCTCCGCAGCCCGCGCCCGCAGCTATGTCCACGACCGCGCGCGCCGGCGCTGACACCCACTGGCCAGGAATTTTCTGCGGATACGCTCGCGCCGCTGACTTCTACGGAGCTAAGTATCGAATTAGAGCTAGATATATTATTATGTTCATTGGGAGAAGAGCTCCCAAAGGAAAATAAATTTGGCCCTTGTATACATAAGGATGTTGCCTCTCGGTGGTCTGACATTTTGGTTGATGGCTTGAAAGACGAGGTGAAAGGGGACATCATTAAGTCCTTCGTTTTTCCAAACAAAAAATTGGTTATCTCTAAAGTCGGTTTACTGACGATAGTTACGTGACAACGTCATAAGAAAATACTAATGAAATGGTTTCATTTTTCAAAAGAAAATTTAAATTTTATTTGTTTGATTTGTCGCTCGTTCCGCGCTCTCGCTTGCATTTCAAGCTTTAAATGGAACGCCTCAAAGCAAGGTAACGCCGCATGACGCCATGTTTTTTCGTGCGTGCAGCCGGCTCCATCGAATTATAAGAAGTTGTCACATCAAAAAAAAGATTTGCAAATGCTATAACTGGCGTAGCTAATACTGTATCAACTCTATTAACTTCAGCTCTCATAGATGATTATTATAAGAATTAAATCCTAAAGAATCTTAGTGACACTGGCGGATTTTTACCTATGTCACATTAATTTTTGTGAAACACAAATTAGGCGTGCTCTTTTGTTGAATTGCCATAATAAAGATGTCAAAGATAATATTAAAGATCTAAAGTGAGATGACTCACTTTTTTGAAACGATTTACAAGAAATTCGATGACAGCCATTACAAGAACAGGCGCAGAGTTGAGACCTCCTCCTGTTAAGCAGAGGGTGCAACCCAGACGTAGACCATCAGAGCCTTCTACATCGAGGGTTTTTTAAACTGGAGAGGCCAGCCGCCGCCATCTCACCGAGCGCCAGCGAAGACGAGCTCGATTCGCGGTGGGCACAAGCGACCGCCGCTGCCGCGCCGGCAGAGCGACCGCTGAGCCCCGCCAGAACACAGCCGGGGCTCGCGGAGTTAGGGAACTCCGGGTCCGGGTGACTAGAATGCAACACCGCAGGCTGGTAGACTATAGTTTTTCTATAAAGATGGTCAGAACAAGATGTTACCAAACGTATAAAGTTTTTAGAACTGACCACTGCCTTCTTAGTTCTAAAATTTTTGGCAAAAGATTGCAGGAATTGAGAGATTATTTTAAGGATCGACAATTCGACAGCAATAAATCAACAGAATGGGAGGCATTCAAATCCCTCATTTAAGTAACATAAGTAGACAAATCTGGCGGTGGTGCGAAGACCGGGGTCTGTCTATATACGCTTCTTATATAAGCTCTAATATACTACATGGCTGACGAAGCGTCTCGTCGAACGCATGCGGACATACATAGAATGGGAACTTGCAGACAGCGCAGATTTTCGAATTAGCGGTTCCTTTTCACACCCTGAGATTGACTTATTTGCGAGCCGAATAAACAAAAGATGTCCCAAATTAGTATCTTGGCATTGCGATCCTGACGCGTTTAGGGTCGACGCGTTCACAATATCATAGCCACAATATTTTTTCTACGCGTTACCTTTCTGCCTGATACAAAAGGTGTTACAAAAAATTATTACTGTTAAAGTAATCTAATTTTAAGTATGTGACTGATTGCCAAATAAATTTCTTTCTGTCTTTCTTTCTATAATACTGAGGGTATTGTTACACAACCCTGGTTTCCTTTCTATGTAAAATTATTAAATTCAGATAGAATCGAATTCCAGCTTAATCCGAATTTACTATTCACCCCAGCACAAGATACACCGGAGTCTTACCTTGGTTGCCGGAGTATTGTCAGCACGGCGTTTATGAACCAGAGTATTACATCAAACGTCGTGGACCCACGTTGTACCTAACTTATTACAACGAACGTCCTTCTATTTGCCTAGCAAGGACTCTGGAGTATTATTTACCTCTTTCATTCAAGTAATTGTGATTTTCTTTTGATTAGTTTTAACAAACCTTTCCGTAAGGTATGTTCGCAGTCGATTAGTCGATGGATCAAAGTCACCCTGGCAGAAAACGGGATTGACACGTCAGTTATTAAAGCGCATGGCACGAGACATACAGCGACTTCTGCAGCCAATAGGCTAGGTGTAAGTATAGACCCCATTAAGAAAACCGCTGGTTGGTCTGGAAGTTCCCAAGTTTTCGCGAAATTCTATAATCGAGATTTGGTGGTGCACTCTAATAAGACATTCGCCCGCTCGTTTTACAGGGTAGCTTCGATTAATCGTTTAACAATAAGATTATTGTCCATTTTTGAATAATAATCATTACATTTGTAATGCAGGTCTGTAATCTATTCGTTCTTTTTAGAATATAATTGAGTTATGGCCGGACGTCTTTTTTATATCATTTGCTTAATGCTATTTCGTCTCTTACTCTAAACATCCTACAAGTAAAATAAAATGTAATCTCGAAGGGCGAATCACTGAAGTTTAATAGAAAATCAAACGAACTTACCTGTAAGTGAAGTTCGATGACTATTAAACGATGTGATTCGCCCGAGAGATTACAACCCCCCCGACCCCATCTGGACCTTGTCCAGATGATTCCCTTTAGACCACGAAATAGCGCATAACACAGATGGCCTGTACGGGGTAAACGTGTATGAGATACCCTCAAGTTAGCTAACATTTTTTTCTTTTTAAATGTTGCTATAAAATTGTGTACGATGGCAGCACTCACGCGTGCTACTACAAGTAAAATAAAATGTAATCTCTCGGGCGAATCACATCGTTTAATAGTCATCGAACTTCACTTACAGGTAAGTTCGTTTGATTTTCTATTCTACCATAATAGGCATGCGATTCTCTTAGCTAAATCAGGAGCAAAAAATTTGATACAGTAAATTTATATAATCTTATGTACTTCTAGAAATCTTTTATAGTGTTAATTATTTTATCATAACATTACATACTTAATCATTAATACAAAATATATCCAATCACATACATACAATCAAATTGTCATGGTTTCATTTAACTAAAATTAAAAACAACTTCATAATGTATATGTCTTATTTGTGTTAGTTATATATCTATGTCAATAGTTGTACATAATATTGAGTCAGAATTTAGATTGCAGTCATAATCATAATATTATTAAATGTCAAAGCATCATTAATTTAACTCAAAATAAGTTTCCATCACCACTCGTTTATCATTTCTAGTACCCGATGCAAACTGAACACATCACAGCTAAGGCGGCTTATACTGTCGTAATGAGTCATCAGACAAAAACTCTTTTATTGTATAGTAGCATTTATTAACTAACAAACGACGGAGTAGTTTTTTAAATTCTTTTGAATCAGTTATGGTTCTGATAGACTCCGGAACAGTATTGAAAATCCGCGGCGCCAAACAAAAGATACTACATAACATAAACTCACGCCTGTATTCCCCGAAGGGGTAGGCAGAGGTGCTAGCACCCACATTTCGCCAGTTTATGTTTAGGTCCCAATGTAATAGGTGGCGAGCCTATTGCCATTAACCGGGCACTTATAAACCTGCGATAAATACACACATAACTTCGAAAAGCATCGAAAAGTGATTGGTGTGTGCCATGGTAAACCTGAGATCGAACCCGAGACCTCGTCTCAGCAGTCCATTACCCATACCACTAGGCTACCGCAGATACTCTCATGCATCAATTGTGTCTTACTGGCTACTATGTGCAATTTGGTCTGATGTCGTGCACGTGTACGATAATCGAATAATTCAGTATTATTCTTCACAAACACTGCTACTTCAAGTATGTAGATACAAGGAGCCTAAAATATCTTATAAAGTACCTACATTTTAAATAGGTACCAACCTATATTAATTTCATTACAAAGTTTTCGTAACTGACTGTACACAAATACGTCAATTTTGACAATCGCGCGAGTTGACGACAGGAAAATAAAAATTGAAAGTTGCCAACTCGCGGTTTCCCGCAAGTTTATTGCCCGCGAGTTGATGAATGACTCGAATAAATAATGAACACCCATAGGTATTAAACTTTGGACACGGTATATGAAATTAATTTTATTATACCGCACGATTGTTACTATACGTGGGTAGATCGGCAGATTTTACTTTCCATATACAATTTTAATATTATTGACGTAAACAATAACATAAACGATGAAATAGTAATTTGTTTTTTACGTGTTGATCATATTAATTAAGAGTTTGTGTATGATTTTCTTCGACATATTTGTGTAAAATGCCCGCTGAGTTTCATGCCAGAATTTTCTCAGGTCTGGGCCACGTTTCGAACCAGTGGTCAATTTGTTAAACTAGTATTCAATATTTATTTTACATTGACGTTTTATAAGTTCCGATTTAATGGTCTATGCCAGAATAAATGATTTTTGACTTTGATTTAGTTAACGCGACTACCACGACGACGAAAGTTCCTATTTAACCAACATATGATAAACAAATGATTTGATCGTCTACCAGGCGCAATAAAATAAAATAATCAAAATCGAATTTTTGAATTTGTTCTTATTGTGGAACTAACACTTCTGTTCACAACTATACCTACTGGGTCGAATTAGCACAGGTATTAGTCACAAATTGTTACAACGCGTTGTGTTGTGGACATTTGTATGCGACTGTTTCGGTTCCGTTTTACACTCGTGCCTTACTAAGTATACAATGCAAGTATTTTAAATCGGTATCGTTTGTACCTCCTTTCCCCTCTTACTTTAGAGGCTGCTGTTTACTTTAAGTATTCGTCAAAATCAATCTTCTCTCTTCTTCATCTTAGCGATAATCCCAGTGACATCCGAAGCTTTCAGCTTGGAGTCTGGGGTCCGCTTTACTAATCTAACTGCGGATTTGGCTAAACTTCGATATTTTCTGTGAAGTGATTGCCATCTGACCTCCACAACCCAAAGGCGATATCGAAGCATTGCAGCTAGACCAGTTGTAGGATTTTTGAGGGTTCTAACTACCCGTAACGACTACCATAGATGTTCGTATGTCAACCGGGATCGACGACGACGGCTTAACGTGCTCTCCGAGGCACGACATTCGTCAACATCAATAATATTACTGAAATTATGTCACTTTAATGCTAACAACCCACCCCCAATCACTGCCGCTACTTTAAGTTGAGTTAACCAAACCAAACCTACCATAACCTACCCGTATCCATATTCAAGTTCTTCAAAAAATCGACGAAATAAATATAAGTATCAAAGTATATTACATGGATTGTTGGTTAAATTTTACAACGTAAAATTCTCCTTACTGAATACTAGCTTTTGCTCGCCGCTCCGCCCGCGTGGATGTCGGTTATCACGACCAAAAATAGCCTATGTCCTTTCTCAAGTTCTAATGTACCCCAATACCAAATTTCATCAAAATCGGTTGAATAGTTTAGGCGTGAAATCGTAACATACAGACGGACAGACAGAGCTACTTTCGCATTTATAATATCAGTATGGATGGATGAAGTACAGAAAATATAATTGCATAAGGTAAAGTGAGATGATATTTAATGTATTCATGTTATCCAACACTGGACATAGTCCCTTCGTAATGTCACCACAGCACTCGATACTTCGCATTCCACATCCAGTCAATTCCAGCTACTATTTCAGGTAGTCTTATTTTTTTGATAGTTAGCTAACTCAACAGTAAGCTAAAACTATTACGTCATTCTGCCATCACAACAAGTAAGTACATAAAAATGCGATGCACAGCACCTTCAAGTACAACATTAGACCTGACTGGAACATCAAACAACGCCCACGCTGGCGCGCGATGAGTGATGTTTATTTTTTTGGACCCCACACAGTCAGCGACCGCTGAGTGTTGGGATCCTATTGTAAATATTTTTTGATGGACTATACAGAGGATATGCACACCGTATAGTAAAACCAATATTCCCGTGTACCTACTGGTGAAAAAGTCAAAGTCAAAAATCATTCATTCTGCATAGACCATTAAATCGGAACTTACAAAATGTCATCTAATATATAAAATTCTCGTGTCACAGTTTTCGTTGCCATACTCCTCCGAAACGGCTTGACCGATTTTGATAAAAAATTTTGTGCTTATCCGGTATCTATGAGAATCGGCCAACATCTATTTTTCATCCCCCTAAATGGTGCAGCGGGAACGGGATCTGACGCCACGGGTGCAGGGAAAAATTGGCGGTACGAAGTTCGCCGGGACAGCTAGTATTATATAAATATTAAATACTAGTTTAGCAAATGAATCGAAGCAAATGAATGAATGGAATCCGCCATTATACATTCAATCATGTTGAGTCGGGTTAAATTGACTTTGCAATAAAACAGTATGCCTTTGATAGTACTAACCGTAGTTCCTATTTTCGCTATTCACGGTATTGTTGGTTTGAGTGTAAATATGGAACAATTAATATAGTGGTTTGGAATGATTCAAGTGGTGCTCAATAGCTCAGTTGGCAGAGCAGTCGCCCTGTAAGCGAAAGGTCGTGAGTTCGAGTCTCACTTGAGCATTTCATTTTTTCCAATGTTTTTCGAACTTAACAGTTAGCATAATAAATGCTATAAAAAATTCATTCAAATTAATATAGTATGTTAATTTAATAGTAACCCGTGGGATATAAAAACTATCTCGTACCGGTTTTGCCTCCACTGAGGAAAACTTCATATTATTCGGTACTAGCTTTTAGCGCGACAAAACATAGCCTATGTACTTTCTCAAGGTCTAATCTATCTCTAGGTATACCAAATTTTATCAAAATCTGTTCAGTGGTTTGGGCGTGAAAGCGTAACATAAGGAGAGACAGACAGACAGAGTTACTTTCGCATTTATAATATTAGGATGGATAATCTGCATCATTATTGCATGAGTTCCGTTCGAATCAGAGGGCTTTAACTCGGAGTCTAGGGTCCACTTTTCCACGACCGAACTTAAATATTTTCCATAAACGACTGCCATATGACCACCACAACTCTTGGACATCCTTTTTCATCATTTTTTCGATAAAATCGAGAGCTAAATTAGTCAGTAACTTGGAACTTACTAAGCTAATACCATTAGCGAATACATATTATGTAGTTATACATGTTTTCACTTTCCCAGACTTACCTTTTTAGAACATCACGTAACTCCATGCTATTGAAATACTCTTAATGACATCTTTTCGTCACTTGCCAACCAAAACGTTAGCAATAAAAATGTGACAATGGATGATGACTTTACATAACATCATCAAATTATCGTAAAATACATTACACGGAAAATACATTAAAGTTACTTCATGAGATAGGCTCACGGAGAAAGGGAGAGTAATGATGGTCGCTGACGTTAAATACGTGATTTCCTTTGTTACCCTTAAATGTGTATGAGGCATTACCGATACCTTGGGAACGCTGGCACGGACGAGGGTCTGGTGCAACTAGTTGACCCAGCGAACTTCGTACTCCCAATTTTTTTTCACCCGCGTGGCGTCCGATTCCGTTCCCGCTGCACCCTCTACTATATTAAGCATTTATTATACATAAAAACCTTCTTCTTCAATTACTCTATCTATTAAAAGAAACCGCATCAAAATCTGTAGCGTAGTTTTGAAGATATAAGCATACATAGGGACATAGGGACGCGGAAAGCGTCTTTGCTTTATACTATGTAGTGTTAAAAGGATAGTGAAGATGCGAGGTCAATCTGCAGTTGCTTCCATAAAGCCAAGATTAACAAACATAATGGAAAGGAGAATTTGAGACCCCTGCTTAAATGCAAGCTTTGGATTTTGCCGTTAACTTCGATAAAAGTTAAGTATTTAAGTTGTTAACGCTGTGACTATAGGTAACTGTAACTTAACTAGACTTAAATCACTAAGTACCTACTACATATTTCGAGATAGGCGGAGACAGTGCCACCTGCCTCTGTCCTTACACACGTCACGTGTTTCCTCTACTGTTATTATTATTAATCATAGTACAGTCAGCATCAGAAAAATGTTGACGAGTAGAGTACTCAAAATAATCTTAAAACCAAAATTTCAATATTATATTGATAATTAGAGTACTCAAAAAGTTGTAAGCATCCAGAGTAGTCAAACTATCTTAACAATCGATCTTCCAGAAACATGTTAGTAAGCAGAGTGTTCATTTTCATATACACAATCACGCTACTCAATGGCATCTAATCAAACAAAGTGTTCAAAATATCTGGACAATGTCATTTAATCGCATTTTGCATCCCTTTTTTACTTATGTAGCCATCCTTTACACATGATGATGGGATGATATGACATAGGTGTATAAGTTAGAACAGGATAGAAAATTTGTCAAATTAATGACAATTTCTTTTGTATTTTTTATAGTTGCCAGTTGTTAGCCATAAACATGCAAGGGGGCATTGGTGAGAAAAGAGTATGAATACGTAAGAAATAAATACTCGTATGATGTGTACATTACTTGAAACCTACATAAGTAGATATAAGTCGCAGGCACAGCTAGTATTAATATAAATCATAGTATGGAATAGGGTTCCGTATTTCTAAATTTATCTGTCGATTGAATAATTATTAAAAATAAAAAACACGACTGCTCCTGAAAAGACCGAAATAAGTTTGATAGCAGGCGGAACCTTTATCATTGGATTTATGAATTACAAATGGGTACCTCCGCCTGCTTTTTTGGTCTTTTTTATGTATTTTTTGTATTCTATACATTATTTAATTTAAAAAAATAACAAAATCCATTAGATATAGCGCCAAAAATTCACGGTTTAGTACCGATTTATATTTCATGCACTCTTATATACCTTTATTTGTGACCACTTTCATCGAAATCTTTTCAGCCTTAAGGTCTCTTTTCGGGTAAAAAGTAAAAATAAAATAGGTTTAATTTTAATAACTATTTCAGAGAGAAAGAAGGTGAAAATTGCGGTTTATGACGTATAACAAAAACTTCTATTATAAATTATAATCTAAAAAAAACACTCTATTATAATATGTTTGTACAATAGTTTCGTATCTAACTGTACCTATTTTCAAAGAGTAGACATTTTGCGTCTATGTCATGTCGATGTAGTCATAATGCGTATTAGAGAATACGAGAAGTGGATTACATTATAGTACATAGGTGTATCTTGCGTTGCAGGACCCTTTATTTTTTACGTAAGTATTCATACTCTTTTCTCACCAATTCAAGTGGATAGTTTATGGCTTAAGCAACTGGCAACTATAAAAAATACAAAAGAAATTGTCATTAATTTGACAGATTTTCTATCCTTTTCTAACTTATACATCTATCTCACATTATCCCATCATCATGTGTAAAGGATGGCTACATAAGTAAAAAAGGGATGCAAAATGCGATTAAATGACATTGTCCAGATATTTTGAACACTTTGTTTGATTAGATGCCATTGAGTAGCGTGATTGTGTATATGAAAATGAACACTCTGCTTACTAACATGTTTCTGGAAGATCGATTGTTAAGATAGTTTGACTACTCTGGATGCTTACAACTTTTTGAGTACTCTAATTATCAATATAATATTGAAATTTTGGTTTTAAGATTATTTTGAGTACTCTACTCGTCAACATTTTTCTGATGCTGACTGTACATACTACATATTCCAAATGATAGTAGAAAAAAACACACAAGTCTCTTAAATAAACTAACAGTGGTTCTGAATCTCAAACTCAACAGCCCTCAGTTTGTTCAAGGATTCCAACATGCTGCATCTTAAACTTCCCCTTATTCCTTAGATTATAAGATTGAATTTCTTGTAATGTACCTAATTGCAGGTAGCTTTTGTCAACAAATGATTCATCGAACATTGTCGGGTTAGTAAGCAAAGCGAGTCTTTGGCAATTGCTTTTGTGGAACAATTGCAAACTGACCTCTCAATGAACTGAACGTATGTTAGATTTAAATTCAAGGATATGTTAAGAAAGCTGATTGTAAATACTAAATAAATCAAAGCAACAGATAGAGAACTAGTTTTCAATTTGTAAAAGGTTTTAGTTGCCATTTTACATTTTTAAGACACATGTAAAAAAAAATGTAGTTTTTTTTTTCTTCTCTTGTATAGCTTGCAAGTACCGGTTGCAGGGGATATAAATACTTGCAACTGAAACCATTGTTAGTCTATTACTATTCCAACAATTGGTATTCTGAGCTATTGCTACCACCTCTCATGAATTAAATACTGTATACATACGTACAACGTACACTTACACTTGGATATCCAGGAAGGGCCTAGATGTATTAAAACCCTTACGTTTCATCAACTTCACATGTCTTTTAGTCCCCAAGTAATATAGCAAGTCTATTCAACAACCGAGTACGTTTTTGGCCGGTTACCCTATCCGACCAAAAAGGTGTTTCAATTCTTAAATCTAGAAAAAACATACTTTTTTTCTCATGAATACTGTGTGAATTGATAAAAATCTGGACAGTTCAGCCTCAGAATAACTATGGTCTTATAGTACTACCGTGGGTTTACCATTGAGCTGAGCACTAAATACAGTTCACCTTTTACAGATATTAATTGATCAACTTCGTCAGTAATCGTTATAAATTCTGATAACGTTGCCATTGAATGCGAACGTAATTTTAATTAATCTAACTTTTGTGAACACAGTCATTAGTAATGGTTATACAGAGTTCATTGCCCAGTTCAAGTACGAAATAGAATGTGTTATTTCTGATTGTATGGCTATGGAGGCCCATCTAATCTAGAAGCTGGTAGATATACCAGTTGGCTGACGTAAGGTGAGGGAACCTCAGGATAGGATAGGGGACTCTTTGACCCGCACTTTGCCTCTTTTTTTGGGCCATTGTACGTGAAGAGTCCTGGCTAGAGCAGCCAGCCTACCTCCGCCCAGAAGCGCAGAAGCTTACTGGGGGCTTCACAGGCTTCGCGGGGTGACCTCACTGTGCCTAGAATTTGTTAATTGGCCACTGCCTCGCAGTCCAGTATTACGTGGGCAGCTGTTCCCTCGGCGCCGAAACACCCCATGCAAAGGGGGCTTTTTTTAATTTCAAGTTCAATATTATAACCATTATAAGAAACTTAGCTCTCAAGAACTTAAAAATAAATTATGAGCAGACAAATTAGTCTAATCAACACGTTTCCGAAACCAGTGGATAGGTGAACATATTTTTAGATTTTATGTCCTCTAAAGCCCTTTTAAATCTCAAATGAACGGAAACCACCGCTTGTAGGTGTATATTTAGCTTCTGTTTATTTACGAACCAAAAGATAATTATACAAGTTGTTGAGATGAGCAGACTTGATTGACTGACGCATACATAATACCCAATCATAATTTCGTTCGAGGTTGAACCTGTTAATAGAGCTGTTACCCTAGTTCCTGAACGTTAGGATTCAAATTAAGGTTCAGAAAATGTTCAGGGATTCAACTTCAATTAAATATCCTTACTAATATTATAAATGCGACAGTAACTCTGTCGGTCTGTATGTATGTTATGCTATCAGGACTACATCAATGAAACTATTTTGATGAAATTTGGTATAAGAGTAGATTAGACCTTGAGAAAGGACATAGTCAATGGTCACACGATAAGTTTGTACGGATGGATGGATACTAATTTTTACGCAACGATGCCAGAAACGACTGAACTGAGTTGGATAAAATGTGGCATAAAGGTAAAGGTAGGATAGAAATATTATCAAGATGATTGCCGGTCACTGTAAAAGAGGTAAGGACAGGTAGATGGTGAAGTAATATTTCAATTATGAGGCAACTATTCCTATAGGAAGATTCACATATATGTGGGTGATCAAACTTCAGATATATTACGTTCCAAATATGTCCACCTTTTTTACAAGCCGCGTCGTTGATTACTCATACTCATTTTGAGTCAAAACAGTATGTGTCACCTAACCTCGGGTTAAATCAAGCCAAGGTACAAGTAGGTGGATTTTTTGTTAACTTTTTTATATCGATCGATATTGTATCGATACAGCTAGTATATTATAACAGGTTTTGTTATACAAGTAATGGAATCTTTCATACTGTTTCATTTCCGTGCTTTGTACTTTGCACACGTGGAAAAGGTACACCAGTTAGATTGAAATAAAAGTGACCTAATATTGAGAAGAGAACTCCTAGAGAACTATTTAGAGTTAAGATCGTTTTCATATTTAAGCGTGGCTCCCAGTAGCATTCTTCTCGGGGACCAGGGTCCGCATACTACTTCTCTTTAACACTCACCGGGATATTCACCATGTTTACTCAATAAAAATAGTAAATATGGTAAATATCCCGGTAAGTGTTATACTATTAATGTTAATAACCATGTCAATCTCATATCATACATACTACTTCTCTCATAGATTTGACGTGAGGCCTGGCAGGGACCTCCGAACGAAGCAATGTCAAATAATCACTTAAATAAAATAAATAAACTTTATTGATGCCATATTCCTTATACAAACATGTCTTAGATGGTATACACAATACAATTTAGTTAAGGTAATACAAAAAATTATAAACCCTGGCTCCCAAACTAGGTAATCCTGTGACTTAGGAGTCAGTGTTCTGCTGTTACTGTTACACAAAGATTAATTGAACATGCGTGTCATTGCATTATTATAATATGAGGACTATATGGCATAATAGCTATTTGTTATAATCAAAATTTTATCAGAGCAAGAATGTGTGTTTGTGTGTGTGTGTGTGTGTGTGTGTGTGTGTGTGTGTGTGTGTGTGTGTGTGTGTGTGTGTGCGTGAGAGTGTGTGTGTGTGTGTGTGTGTGTGTGTGTGTGTGTGCGTGTGAGTGTGTGTGTGTGTGTGCGCGCGCGTGCGTATGTGTGAGTGTGTGTGTGTGTGTGTGTGTGTGTGTGTGTGTGTGTGAGTGTGCGTCTTTTTCTATAGGAGATTGAAAAGCAGAATTTCAGTTTGTGTGTAATCAAGATCTTGTAACCAATTCCGAACTTTATCTTTTATCTCGTGTTAGGGTTAGATGTCCCAGGGAAATTATTTTTGAGATTTTCCTGTATAAAAATGATCCTGTGATACAAAATTGACGTTGTGCAAACGTGGTTCTGTGCATGATTGGTTTGCATGTGGTTCTGGATTTCCTTTTTGATGAGTCTGGTGGGGGAGTTTCTTTATGTGTCCTGATAGTGGCTTGAAGCACAAAGAGCTGTCTCACAGTTAGAACCTTGGTGATAGCATATAATTCGTTACTTGGAAATCTAAACGGTTTATTCTGCATTACTTTAAGGACAGCTCTTTGTGACCTCTCCAACTCGAGTAGCTTTGTTTTACCCGCTCCACCCCACACCACAATGCAATATGCGCTGACGGACTGACATAATGTTTTATATACCATGGTAAGGATGTTGGGGTCGGTGATATCTCTAAGTTTCCTAAATATATAGATAAGTCTTCTCACTTTTGTGGAGATATAGTCTATATGGTTGAACCACGTCAGTCTATCATCTATCACTACACCCAAGTATTTGGTATGGTTGACACGGGTTAGAGTCGTGCACTTGCAGGTACTAGAGTCGGTGCATGTGTGTACAGTGATGTTGAATTCAGCAGGGGCCTCCGTTCTAGTGCTTATCGCGAAGGGAATGAAGTTACTTTTGGACAAGTTTAGTGTAAGGAGGTTATGACGCAGCCAAGTCGATACCAACTGTAAAGACTTTTCGGCGTTATCTTTCACTTCATCCCAAGTGGATCCATATACTATTATCGCCGTGTCATCAGCATAGGTAATGATTTTTGATTTTTTGAGGGGGAGCGTGCAAAGATCATTGATGTAGACTTGAAATAGTGTTGGTCCAATCACGCTGCCTTGTGGAACTCCATAAGAGATGGTGTGATAGTCACTAGTGTGATTCTTTATTTTAACTATTATTTGTCTATTTTGTAGGTAACTTTTAAATAGTTCTAGTGGTTTCCCGCGAATGCCTATGTATTCTAATTTTTGTAGAAGTGTGGGAACAGAGACTGTGTCAAATGCTTTGGCTAAATCTAAAAAGATAGAGATGCATTTTTGGCGGTCGTCCACTTTTCGTGTTACAAACTCAGCTAGGTCAAGAACGGCGTCTTCGGTAGAAACACCTTTTCTGAAGCCATATTGATTATTAGCTATAATACTGAGTTTGTTAAGATAGTTCACTAAACGACAGTTAATTAATTTCTCCATGACTTTGGACATTGCAGATAGTACCGAAATTGGTCTGTAATTGTTGACGTAGTCTCTGTTTCCACCTTTGTGTATCGGATGAACCAGAGCTCTCTTGAAAGAATCCGGAAACACTCCGCTCGCTATCGAAATATTTATAATATGCGTGATTAGGGGTACTAATGTATTTCGACAGATTTTCAAGAGGGCGACCGGTATTCCGTCCCAACCAGTTGCAGTATCTTGTTTAAGATTCATGATAGTGGATTCCACTTCAGAGTCGGTCACTTTGAACATTGCGAAAGAATCCGCGGTGTGAATTTTCTGTGCAGTGTTGCTAGGTGTCATAGATGTCGAAGATTGAGGTATATTTGAGGCAAGGTTAGCGCCGATCGTGGCGTAGAAGGTGCAAACATTATTTATTGAGGTTTTTTGGTTCGGGTCTAGGTTTAAAAGTTCCACTGGAGGTGCACATTTCTTTTTAGTATACGTAATTTCTTTTATTTTATTCCATAGAGCCTTGGGGCTACTTTTAGCTTTGTCTAGTTCAGTTTTTTCATGTAATGTTTTAAGCTTTCTGAGGAGGTCGTTACAATAATTTCTGTAACGTTTGTACGTTAATTGTAGGATATGATCATTAGGTGACTTTCGTGCTTTTATGTGTAGCTTGTCGCGGTGTCGAATGCACCGCAGTAGACCCGGGGTAATCCAGAGTTTTAGGTTTCGGTTCTTTTTAGAGCAAAGGGTGACTGAGGTGTGTTCTTTTAAAGCGGATTGAATTATTTTAACTAATTTATAGGTGGCTAAGTTAGGATCCTCTGTATCTACAATTTGGGAGAAGTCTTGGCTTTCAATAGCTGTCTTGACAGAAGAGAAATCTATTTTTGGAATTTGGAAGGTTGGCGCTGCTTGTTTCGTTAAATTTAAGTCGTTAAATGCTACTAAGACCGGTAAATGATCGGTGATGTGAGAACCTAAAACAACCACTGTCGTGTCCATATTTCCTTTTAAGTTCACGTGATCGTAGCACTTTTCTTCTCGGGTTAGGAAATAGTGTGCAGGCAGTAGGCCATGTGTGGCAATCAGAGTCAGGTAATGGAAACTGTGGCGATCTGCGTTAGAGGGTTTAATGTCTATATTGGCATCACCTATGAGGCAAATATTCTTATGTTTGTTAAGGGAGGTTAGTACATTGTCAAGACTTCTTAAGAAGAGATCGACTTCTTCTGTAGTGTCATAGGAGGGTGATGGATAAATGGCAACTATTGCCAGCTTACTGTTTATTCGGCAAGCGAGACATGTACCATTTATGAAATTAGGCTCCTCAAAGTTGCATGGAATATTATCTTTTATGTAAATAACTATACCATCATTTTGGTTCTTTATGTTATTGGTGTGATAAGAGTTAAATCCGTCAAGGGTAGGCAGGTCTTCAATTTTGCGTAGCCAACACTCGGTGAGTATAATTACGTCGCACGGAATCTTGATTTCTGTCAGTAATATTAAGAGTGAGTCGAAATTGCTTAATTCGTATATTTTACTAAATCTCTCCGAGGTCGACTTGTACGTAATTGCTATTTCAATGCAAGATCAAGGTTTTTGTAAATTGTATAAACATTTTAATAGCACCTTTCTAAATAATTGTTTCATTAGAGCAGATAAAGAAAATACTATAGAATTATATATGTATATATTTTTTTTTTATACAGGACACGTCAATTTGACTTCACCTCGCCTGATGTTAAGCTAAAGGCAAAGTCTCGGAAAGAGGGTCACCATCGTAAACATTTACCATGTTAACAGTGGTGGCACTCAGCTTGACGGCCTCATTAGATGCCTTTCCCCATTAAAGGTCTTCGCGTAATCATGGTATATTTTATGTGAGGAATCGACTGCTACAGTGTCACATCCACAGACGGTGGCGGCTTCGATTCCCACTGATTGCAATTTATTTGTATGCATGTCTATTTCGCGCAAATTGGAAGAGGCCTGTCCAAGTTTAGTATAATTGACTGCTTGATGTCAGTATTTGCATTGGACTGGGTATTTTTTATGTCACAACAAGCTAAAATATTATCTAAAGTAGCCAACGAAGCGAGAGAAAAAGGTAAACAAAGTTTCAGCGTTTCCAAACATTTTTATTTGAAAATATGATTACATTGATTACGTATCAATTCAAGCGCACTCCAGACAGAATAAAATTGCTCATAAGATGGCGGATCTGACAGTTTAGAATCACGGTGCTGACAGCTTTCCTGTACTACGAAACACGTAACGACAGCTGTCGCTCGGCCATTGTCGCGTACGAGTGACGTGTGCGACAAGGACAGAGACAATAATAGTTGGTTATCGCAACGTAATCCAGTAATGATCGGTTTGTTTACCTTTTTTCCCTCGTTTATACATTTTACTAATTTGAATGTATTGGATCTTTACACATTCCTTACCTTTGTCATCTTTATTTAAAAAAAAACTCACGACGCGTTCCATGTTCAAACACGATACTATTTTGTGTGCTGTCGTTTGTAGAAAACGTGACTGATGATCCCATTTCCAATTCGTTTCTACAACTTTTTTTTAACCCTAGTTAACCTTTTCCCGCCTCAATTTAGATGAATGCCGCCCGAACGTGTGAATCATTACGAAGGTTTTTACCTTCGACACACATTTTAGGACCCTTAAAGAAAAGAGGTCACTTCTTCAATGGATTTGTTACGCCAAGAGGGGTCTCAGGACTTGCGTTATTTCAAAGATGTTTGGAGGCCTATTGAGTTTTGTATTGAAAAGTAAGATGCTGGGGTAACATTGAACGGTTGGATTGTAAATAACTTGCCAACGGAGAAGTGAGACACGTACTTAATTCTTAAAAAAAAGTGGTGGGAAGTATGTTTTTTTTAGAGCAAATATAAGTAAGTAAATCAGAGAATAAGCAATAATGAGCACCTAAAACTGTTATTATTCGATCTCATTCTCTAAAGTTAAAAGTTCACCTGTATCCACATGCTTTTTAAACTATAATAGGGGTTCTATTATAAAAATAAGTGCACTGGTTTAACAAACGAGTGTGGAACAATGGGAACATAATTGTACAGGAACTTTTTTGTACATGCCCCTAATAAGAAGGAACAAAGGATACATCCCGTTCCTCTACGATTAACCCCTATGAAATCGATTATTTCGATTCCCTAGATGAGAGTTACAATAAAGTGGTTTACGAAGATTTGATGTAGGTATTAAAGAGGTCTTAACGATTCCAAGGAGCCCTCTAAATTTAGGTTTTGACGTCTCCGTCATTAATACATTTTATAAATATTTAGTGATATTTTTTACTTGAGATTGGCGAAATTGTGCCTTTATATTTTCAAAAATATAAAAATATAATAATATATAATATAATAAATAATATAATAAAAAGCTCTCAAAAGAATGCTATCGCCATCATTTTATTTATTAATTCATAACATTATTATGGGTGGATTCATAACACTAATTAATTACATTAAAATCTAATAACGGGTCGTTTTCTGAGTTCGTTGGAAAATAGTCTTCACTATGTAAAGTGTATTGAACTGGTGATAAAACATTCAGACTTTTATTACATTGTTATTTTTTCGAAGCGTTGTAGGCTGCCAAAAACTTGTTGATTTACATGTTGCGTTGTCTCCTAAAATAAACATAAATTATTACGGAAATGACACCATTTGTCTACAATATAATTTACAATTGCATTTAATAAGAACAGTTTTACAAGTATGTACTTCTTAATTTGACACAACAATATCTATATTTTACTTTATAGTTTTTTTTTACCGATCCGGTACAATTCGTATTCCCGTTCTTTAAATTTTTTTTATTACAATAATTAACAATGAAATCAGTTTTCTAGCGTAGATGACGTTAGCTGAGGAATAGATGCGTAAAAATGGTATTATTTTATTTTTGGTAACATTGATGCCGCCACGTCATGATTCATTTTTGGGCAGCGATTCAGAGGAAGATGCTTGGAGCTATATTAGGGTGCACAGATAGGACACCCAGATATCCGTGTTAGGCTGTTTAGCTCCATTCCTCTGCCTCTGAACTGCTTCCCAAAACTAAATCGCGTCAGCTCGTCGTTGAAGGCTTGTAGGAGTTAAAAATAAGACGTTTAGTTAAAGCACCGCTAAACATTTCCGTCTAAGACTGAGTCTGGAGATTCGTCATGCCCTTCTATAGCTACAAGTTTTGTTTCAGTAACCAATGGCAGTAAACACAAAAAGTGAGAAACAAATACAAACCAGCAAGCTATTTATGGGCAATGTAAACAAACGAGTCTAACTGCAGGCCAGTGAGAAATACACTAAAAAAAAATATAAGAAGTAAATAACGAAACGAGTTCGATATTTAAAATCGACATGCTGATAGATTTATAATCTGTTATTTTTGTAATTTTTCGTTCAGAAACAGATTTAGTTAAATATCTAAGCATAAAACTTGAGAACAACTACCGATTTGGATAAAGACTTTCTTCCAGTGAGTCATGGTAGTTAATAATAAAAAGTTTGTAAAGACAACGTGAATAGTCGGAAGTTGGAACCCGGGTGGCGCCAGGCAGCCAACAAATAATGCCGCCAAGCCAACTAAGATGCTATTAGTCTTTTACAAAATAACAATGAAAATATATCCGACACTAATTCACTATAAATACACCTATATTGAAAAGACAGACGACGAGATGTGATGTGAAGTTAACATTATTATCTTGAAATGTTTCCCTTCTAAGGTGCAGACAGATATACAATGCCATAATCACTTTCTTCTGCCCTTTAATTAATACACTCACTTGCGTCAAAATAATATATTCAAATCATCAATTATTTTTAAATCAGAAAACAAGACCCTTATCGCATCTCTATTCGGGCTCAATTAACTTTTTGAAATTCGAATAACCATAACCATCAATTTGTCTATGCACCCGCATGTACTAAAATAAATCTCCACAATTGGAACAGGAGGGTAACATTAGCTTATATCCGTATTGATGTCTGCCCGTGCTGTTATCTAGATGGTAATAAAGGTTTATTGTCTTGTTATCAATGTCAACCAACCTTTAAAACATTTGCTACCCTAAGATTTTTAGAATAGGGTTCAGATTTCATCAGCTGCATTTTTATTTGAACCATGAATCTCCGTTCAAGGCCCTTTGTGGCCCCATGGATGTCGTTTTAAGGTTTGGTCCATCCTTGACTTCACACGTGTAAAATAAAAACGGTGGTTACGTTTGCATTATTATTAGCATTGGCCCTCTGAGGATATGTTAGCAGAAAAATAAATATAGATGTCAAGTGAAGGTTTTCGTTCTGTCTCTCCGCTGTCAAGTAAAAGATAGCCATCTTTATTAAATGATACATTGACTTCTACTATACCCATTGACCATTGATATATAAAAATGTGTATACCTAGATAGACTAGTTTAGAAAAAAAAAGTGTCATTGTTCTTGGGTAAAGCGGGAATATTGAATTTCGAATTTGGAACGGGAAATTTTAACCCAGTATCTGTATCCATGCCAAGTTAAGCTCCAATATATTATGCCAGACCCGGAAAGTTAACCTAAGACCTCACCAGCGCCCGTGAACTATGCATATAAGGCAGTCAGAATTGAAAACAAATGTGTGCAAAGCAAATCGCATCTCATTAAAAAACATTACTAGCACATTCATGAGAACTTTAACCCGATATTCAGTTTCGCAATGCGTATCACTTACCGCAATACACTTTTTACACATAAGTATAAATTGTTTATCTAATGCTGCACGTGCAATTTCAAATTAATCCGTCCACGCCGGCACTACACGGTGTAAAATATACGAACCGTACACATTTGAATAAACACACTTTACACGTACACAATAATCGGGATATTGGAATCTATTGATAAAGTAGGACAAGCTTACTGGGGCGGACGTTAAGCCTAGTGTACATCGCCTGTGAAGTGTGAAGAAAGTTTAAGTTCTAAGAGACGTTCTAAGTGCAATAATTTTTCCGAACGTCAATTCCTGTCGCATCTAAAGAAAGACGCTCTAAAGAGGCGCTTTGCAACTTGCTTTCATTGGTTTGTTTTGTCTTTCATAAGAGCGACTGTTATCTGTTTCCCCAACCCCGAGAGATGAACCTACGCAAGAGTCTCATCTTATCCATTAATCTGCAGGTGTGCCGGCCGAGTATCGACAAATGAGGTTAACTTGGGCTCCGGTTTAAGATTTTGGTGGGGTTTGGTAATATACAAATCGATGTCGGCCATAGGAAGCAAGGTAAACAATTATCATTAATTCACCAAGTTTCATCTATTTTTTATATCCTACTAAAATATTACAATTAATACCTATTAGGGCATCTAGTCCTAAATGAAAGTCAATATTTAATGAAATAAATTTATTATTACTGGCTCTAAATCCAAGGTACAATGACCCGCCCTGGATCCGTCTTTGTTGGCTGTCTCGTTATGCATTCTATTGTAGATGAATCGAGCGCCTACCTAATCTCACCAATAGTTCCTGGAACTGACTTGAATCTATTCCAGGAATAAAAACGTAAAAGGCGATGTGTTATTCCCGCTCGCCATTGGCAGGCAATTCATCCTCAGTCCTCACACATTGCAACCGAAAAAAGTGCGCACCGTGCGGTATGAAAGGAACTTCATCTCACGCACGCTTAAGCTGTGGAATGAAATCCCTGCCGTGGATTTCCCAAGCGACTACAATATGGCATTCTTCAAGAAGTTAGAATGTTTCTTCAGGGTAGGGAGCACGAGTGTAACTCCCCTGGTGTTGCATACGACCATAGGTCACGGTAACCTCTTCCATAAGGTGGGGCGTGTGCGTGTCCGCCACCTAAGTGGTATAAAAAAATATGTCGAGTCGCAGCCAGATCCGAACAAACGTTGAAGACATATAATAGAGACATGCGAACACCCAAACATCTTTACAAACTGTTATATTTATAATATTAATAGGTAGTATCTAAGTTTGGAACATGAAATCAGAGGTTCAGAATAATTTCTGTTCCGTTAACTTATATCGGAACAATGTTCCTAACAATATTTCGTATTGTATTAGTCTATGCTCCGCTTAAGTTGCTACTGTGAGAAGTTGCTCAAAGTTGTATTGAATAGGAATAAGTTTAATAACTGGATCAACATACGTGGCGGGGACTATTGTCATACTTTGCGAACATAGATACGTATATTAGCTTCGTATTAGTTTAGTAATAGTATTGAAAACTTGCGTCCGTTTTCTAAACGGAGTAATTGAAGTTGTCTTTCATCAACGTCTAGGTACTTACAAGTTTTGGATAGTTTCAAGAGAACGCTCATTTTATAAACCGGCTATGCTAAGTATTATTCTGTGTTTAGTATACGAAGTGTACGAACTACTGTTAGACATCGTAGTCGGAGAAGTTGTAGAAGGCGTAGAAGAGATATGCCTATTCTCCATTCGACAGTATACATACCATATCGTATAGTCCATGAAAAAGTGCCCACTTGACGGCAATTAACTCGCCCCCTATTATGGGGCAAAATCATTATAGAATTATGCACATATTATTTGATTTGTATGTATTTTTTGTATGTTTTGTTTGAGTACACTCGAATGTAACCTTCCTTACCTTCAATCCTTGTGTAACATTCTACTAATAAATCGAAATGGTACTACCAAAGAGTTGTGTGGGAAAAATAGGATAACATAGTGAAATAGGTAACATACCTAATGTTGAAACATTCAGGGATAATAAACCACACGACTAAGATATAGGTAAAATGATCCAACTCTAATTAGTCTAGTATGTATCATACATTCGTACCTACAATAGCTACAGCTAGGAGTAGTATTCATAGTCTTACGAGCTTATGTTGATTACTCATGCATGAGCAAGCTCGCCTTCCTCCGCCTAGATATTTGTAGAATAGAAACTGCTCTCTTTATCGCCCTATTAACTTAGGTACGGCTAATGGGTAAGCAGAAGGTACGCTACTTAAGGATATTATGCCAGATTTTAGAGAAAATTGTGAGAGAAAATTAGTAAAATGTTGATATAAAATGTGATTATGTTACGTCTTCTTCTCATTCTTCTTTTATTGAAATGGCGCCTTGCATTGGTTATATCGGTACCGTACCGATGATTCTGCCAACTTCAAAGTGGTGAGCAGGTTTAATCGTTTATATATGTGATTATGTTTAAAATATATAGGACTTGCCTGATAGATCCTATGTGTTATTCCAGACTATAATCTATCCCTGGACCAAATTTCAGCCAGATCCGTTCAGCCGTTTCACCGTAATCATGTAATAAACATCCAAATATCGGAAAAACTTCACAAAACTTTCAGAGATATAATATTTTTACCATAAAATCTTCAAATTACATTTAAATAACTTTAGATTAATCATACATATCAAAATCATATAAAACATATTGAATCCATCATGGAATCCACTTTTAAAATCCCTTTAAATTTTAGTGAGTTCTCATGTGACGCAATACTTTAGCCATTTCTCTAAAAATATATTTCTCGCTCTCATTTTTATGAATCCAAGCGGATGACAGTTCCTTGTTAGAGTTTTATTTGTATCATATTACAATATATTTTAATGATTGTGTAGCCCTCCTTTTGAGTGTTAAATATCTTTCGGATTTTGTTACAAATAAGATCACGGATGGATGAAATGCTTTCTATGGCGCGTGTCGGTTTGTTCTGAGGCCTTGAGCTGGTTTTTTCTCACGAGTCGATCCGTACCATACATAATAATTTGGGTATGAAACGTATTGCTGCCCGGCTAGTCCCAAAAGATCTGAATTTTCTTCAAAAACTAAATCGCATGAGAGTCGCTGAGGACATGCTAGAACGGGTCAATACCGACCCAACATTCATGAAACGCGTTGTTACTGGTGACGAGACGTGGGTTTACGAGTTTGACATGCATACTAGTCAAGCTTCGGAATGGCGCCTTCCAACTGAACCAAAACCGAAAAAACCACGTCAAAGTCGATCAAAAGTCAAAGTCATGTTGACTGTTTTCTTTGACTATCGCGGTGTTGTGCACTCGGAATTTTTGCCGGAAGGTCACACGGTAAATAAAGAATATTATTTGAGCGTTATGCGACGTTTAAGAGAACAAATTCGACGAAAAAGGCCAGATTTGTGGAAAGAAAATTCTTAGATTTTGCACCACGATAATGCGCCTTCGCACAAGGCTATCATTGTGAACGAATTTTTGTCCAAACACTCAACAAATACCATCGAGCAACCACCATATTCACCAGATATGGCTCCAGCCGACTTCTTTCTTTTTCCTACACTCAAATTACCACTTCGTGGCACCCGTTTTCAATCAGTAGAAGACATAAAGGAGAATTCGCGGCGACAGCGTTTGAAAAATGTTTTGATGATTGGATTATTCGTTGGCGTAAGTGTATCGTTTCTGAAGGAGCATACTTTGAAGGTGATGAAATAAATTTGGATGAATAACAATTTTTTTTTGTGTATTATTGATTTTTTCCCGGTACTTTCTTGACAGAGTAGGTATATATATACATTTACAACTCCTTTCCGTCACAGGACAAAACGTACAGGGTTAAGATGCCATCTCTATACCTACGGTGCAGAATATACCTGCTAGAACCAAGCGTTTCAGTGACTCATTCCTATGCCGCACCATTAAGACCTGGATCTCCCTGCAGGCTCACGTGTTTTCTTCTTCCTACAGTCCCGGGTCCTTTAAGCGGGGCGTGAAAAGGCATCTGATGAGCTCGTCAAGCTGAGTGCCACCACTGTTAACATGGTACATATTTACGATGGTGATCCTCTTTACGAGACTTTACCTTTGGCTTACCATCAGGCTAGGTGAAGTCAAATTGAAATGTCATTTATAAAAAAAAAATGCAACACAAAATTTAAAAAAAACATACTTTCAAATGACTTTAACAACATTATAAAGGACGTCGATTTCGGGGCATTTTATGAACATGAAGCGATTCATGAAGTCATCGTATTTTTCTTTATTGCAAACATGTGGTTTCTGCTGTTGCGTCTCGCCAAAATTACGTAATCAAGTCAGCTCTACAAATTCTACACAGCCTAATTACCGAAGAAGCTATTTTAGATTTAATGTGGGTGACTACAATAGAAATAGCACTATCTCAAATTATCAAGGACTTCGTAAGTACTCCAAACATGGGGAAAACACCACCGATCAAAAAATCACAATCATTAAAAAAATATGATGAGATTTGGAAAAGATCATTCATTCGGTGCGATAAAACTTTTTCAACTTTTTAGTTTTTGCTTGCACTTTCTATAAAATTGCTTATGCTGGCCCCTGCAATCGGATTTTAGGATGTTTTTCGGTAGCACAGGTCAGCAAAGACAAAAAAAAATTGCTGTCTCACATATTTTGTTCTAAATTTGAATTACAATTTCCGAACATACAATAACTTTCGGGGTGTTGCACAGATAATGTCTCGGTTTACATTCGAGTATGATTCATTGTCGCAACCGGTCAAACGTGTGCCAAAACCACAGCCAAGCCAAGCGGTCTAGCATTCAAAATGTCAAGTATATTTGTTTACCTCTTAGAAAATGTAAGACAATACGCTGTCTAACGGTTTGAATTAATTAAAAATCTGTTGACATCTAGATATAGATTAGGACTGACATCTGAAATGTCTCAGTCAAATGATTTGATGGCATTCAAAATTTAAATTAAAACACATACTTTTTAATTTTAGGTTTTAGATTATATATCGATCTAGGTAAAAGCACCAATTAGTAGACACTGCACCAATATTAGATACTTTCGAAAAGGAACGTATTTTTATGAAAAGCAATCATTGGGTATACAAGAAATAAAATATCTATAAGACATGTTCAAGAATTCGCAACAATGTCGTAAGCAAATATTGAATTAGCGTCAGTTGTTTCCAAAGATTCTGGTTAAAGTTACTGATTTGTAATAGGTTTGATTATTTTATTATATAATTTTACTAGCTTTTGCCCGCGGCTCCGCCCGCGTGGATGTCGGTTATCGCGACCAAACATAGCCTATGTCCTTTCTGATGGTCTAATCTACCCCTATACCAAATTTCATCATAAATCGGTTCAGTGGTTTAGGCGTGAAAGCGTAACATACAGACAGACAGACAGACAGAGTTACTTTGGCATTTATAATATTAGTATGGATGTTTATTGTAAATTAAGTATGGATGTACATAATAAAGGGTCATTCATCAACTCGCGGGCAATAAACTTGCGGGAAACCGCGGGTTGACATTTTTGAATTTTATTTTATTTTGCTGTCGTCAACTCGCGTGAATATTAAAGTACAGTCAGAAAAATGGATCGAAACCAAAAATTTAATATAACACCAACTTTTATACTCGCGCATTTATACACCCGCATTGGTTAAAGTAACTGTTTACTTTTTTTATATTAATTTATCTTAGATTTCGATACAAACGTGCAAAATGAGGTGAGGGGGAGACGGCCAGTGATGCATAAAACATGCTATTTGTTATGGTTATGACAACGATGTCATATGAATGAAACGTCGCGCGTCGTAGGAATATCGTCTTTTTCTTGTGGTGATTAAATTTTATTGTAGGATAAGACAAAGTACATTTTAAGCTAATGCAAAATAAAGTTTAAATATTGATAAGACCAAAATAGGATAAAACTAGGGGTAGAAAGTAATAGTGCAATTAATTTTTTATACATTTAAGATTTCGTCTAGTAAAAATGTGGAAGTTTTTTTGTGTTTTTATGTATTGTGGAGATAAGTTTATATTTTTTATATCACAGTGGCAGACAAGCGCAGGGCCTTTTTTTATCGTGCAAAATATCCCCACGGAGCTGGTGGAGGCGGTTATGTCGGACTCAAACCGACCAAAACGCACGCCGTCTTGGGTCCTTGGTTGCCGGAGGTGAGATTGCCGAAAGCATATCTCTCGCACCCCGGTAGACCCAAGACCATCTCATTCGAGATGGCCCCTTCGGGTTGTGGGGACCTTAGTGTCCCCATCTAGCCCCGAGTACGGGGAGGCGCACTTTGCGCCGCTGCTGCGGCCTGCTTCTGCTAGGGTGACAGGCGGCTCCACCGGTCACCCTCAGTACAGCGCTCATGGAGGAGGGAAATCGTTATGCGACCTCCGACGTCCGGTTCGCCTTCGCTCTTCGCGGGCTTTCCGGGCCCGGAGTCTAGTCCGGACCCGACCGACCGCCTCCTTCTCGAGCATTACCTGCTCGCAGAAGGAGGCGGCCGCACCCCGAGCGTTCGCACATCGTACCATCGCTGTGAGTAATGCGGCGAGTGTGAGGACTCCCACCCCCAGAGCTGCCACTAGGACCGCCTGGACGTGTCCCACGCCGGGCACTCGGTCAGCGTGTGCAGCTCTGTGTCCTCGCTCGCATCACAGTGATGGTACTCAGACGTTGGCTCCTTCCGGATCCGACACAGGTAACTCCGTTAATCACCTGCGTCAGCCGGTACGAGAACCCCAGCCCCAGGTATTTCATCTAGGGCTTGATGCCGATGGAAACGTCTCCCACTATGAGGCTGGAATCCTCCGGTGGCATGTAGGAGGTATGTAGCCCCGCACGCCGTCACCAGCGTGTCGTCCGCATAACACGTGACGGCGACACTGTCCGCGAGCTCACCGCCAAGCACCCAGGCGTGACCAATGTTCCACAGTAGCGGTCCCAGGACCGATCCCTGCGGAACACCGCATGACATCTCTCGCCGACCGAGCCCGATCGAAGCGCAGGGCCTACCTGATAGAACATGTTTAATGATTTTACATTTCGCTTAGTTATAATACCTATACAAATAAATGGAATTGAAGTGTCTGTTTATAACGTTAAAATAATAGCTTTTTAATTGGAAGTGTTAAGCCAACAGACTGATAGACAGAGTTACTTTCGGATTTATAATACCTATAAATCACTACGGATACAAGATACTATAAAAAATAGCTTTTTTGTAAATTTTGTCAATCTGTCGGTCTGATATTCTATTTGTTTGCTAAGTAAAGTGACTTAGTCGATTTTGAGAGGATTTTTATTGTTATTAGTTGAAAGGTAATTCTCGTGACAAAAATCTATTCAAAATCTAATCCCGATCTAATCCCCCAAAAATGTCTACAATGGTATTCTCGTTACACACGGTATTGTTATTATATCGAACTAACATTTGAAAATGTGCAAATCGATCAAAAAATGGTACCTACTCTGCTAAACTTTGTAACTGATCTATTAATTATTCTAATAATTAAAGATGGATTTTTCTGATTCGAACGTGCGGGGTGAGGAAATGAAATCTGCGCGGGGGTGTGAGCTTCCATTCTGTACACTAGTACTATTACCTATTCTGTGATATTACTTTGATCCTTTTACGTAGTATGTCCATACCACGACAGTCACTCGCTTTTCTTTTTTCATTCCTTGATACCACTTACAAACTTCTTACATATATCACTCTATATTTTATAACATAGCCTAAAATATCTTATAAAGTACCTATATTTTAAATAGGTACCAAACTATATATTAAATCTATTACAAAGTTTTCGTAACTGACTGTACACCAATACGTCAATTTTGACAATCGCGCGAGTTGACGACAGGAAAATAATCAAAATTGAAAGTTGCCAACTCGCGGTTTCCCGCAAGTTTATTGCCCGCGAGTTGATGAATGACTCATAATAAATATGTAACGTAAAATGTAAAAAACTAAGTGTATAATAATTTAATTTAAAGTAAAAGTATGATAGTTTTTAAAGATTTTATCTGCAAAAAATTATGTCTAAATGTTGCTGTAACAGTTAAAAAAGTATGTAACGACCATTCTGTAATTAATATATATAATTTTGTAGACTGAAGTTTATTTTTGGCCTTAAATTGTCTAACATTGGTGCTTTTAACCTCATAACTTTTTAAATTGTTTTTCTTTGTCGTATCGATATAACTGGCTAGCACAAAATGCCAGGAGTGTAGCGGTAGCGAAGTCAACTTACAAGGTTGCTTATTGCAATCATGCATAATATATTTTCGTAGACTCGAGTCCCAATTCGAGCTGCTACCAAATTTTGCAGGAAATTCTCACAAAAGCACCCAGTTGATGGTAATAAGTTCGCCTCTATTATGCAAAACAGTTGACATAATGTAGGACATACACATCTTCCTAAATGTAACGTAATGCTGGGGCCACACTGCCTTACCATCTACCGGGTTTACAACAATATTTATTGCATTGTGAAGTGTCAATCAATATGTCAATATATTAGGCGGTAAATAGTGGCTACACTTGGGCGCCGTTGAAATTAAGGCGGTAATTATTGGAATATCACGGTACTGTGGCCCCAGCATTAGGAGCACTAAAGAGGTAGGTAAGCAGACAGGTAATATCTATTGAGGGAGATTGATGCTAATGAAATGACACCTTTTAGTAATTTATAGAAATTGCCGGTGAATTATACTCCAATGTGTAATGGCCCAGGTCATGTGAGTAATTTCGTAATGTAAATGGCATGCAATTTCTATTCCTTATTTCTACATAATTGAAAATAGTGGCTGTCTGTAGAAGTAGGGGTAACCCTAATAATATTGGATTATTCAGCCCTATCGTCGGTCTAGATTTTCGACTCTAGCCTGCCAATAAATCTACAACAGGTGACGAGGGCTAACAGGTAACCGTGAAAACAAATCAATCCATAGCATAGCGTGCGATATGTCGCCAAGTTCTGAACGAATCAGTGTCAGCATTTTCAGGTGTGTGTTTGCAAACTTGATTGGTATCAGTAGTCGGAGAGCCGACAGAACGGTAATGAGTACTTCTCCACTAGTGACGGGACAGTCCTATTTCCATGTCAGGAGATCCCGATGTCCATGCAAGCGATTCGCAGGGTTGGCACTTTTACATACTATATATTACCAAAATCTAATTTAATTGCTAACTTTTTATAATTTATACTGCTGCTGCTATAGCTGACCCGGCAAACGTTGTTTTGCCATGCATATTATTTCTAGAAATCTTTTTTTTTATTTTAGGGGTGGACTACCCTTAACATTTAGGGGGATGAAAAATAGATATTTTCCGATTCTCAGATCTACCCAATATGTAAACAAAATATCATGAGAATCAGTCAAGGCGTTTCGGAGGAGTTTAACTAAAAACACCGCGACACGAGAATTTTATATTAGACTAGCTTTTGGCACGGGTCCGCCCGCGTGGATGTCGGTTATCGCGATAAAACATAGCCTATGTCCTTTCTCATGGTCTAATCTACCCCTATACCAAATTTCATCAAAATTGGTTCAGTGGTGTTGTGTAAACGCGTACATACAGACAGACAGACAGACAGATAGACAGACAAACAGAGTTACTTTCACATTTATAATATTAGTATGGATGTAATGCTACCGTTTCATTAAAACTCGTCGATGGAATAATATTATTGAATTACCAAATACCAGTCTTTGACTATATCGATCAATCAATTTTTTTTTTAAAAGAATATTAAAACTGAAGTTATTTACTACCCTATCGCAGTCCACTGCTGGACATAAGCTTCTCTGGCCTACTGTTCAACTTTAGAACGTCGAACGTCCATCCATTCATTCGTCTACACTTTCGACATATAAAATATAGAGGATGGATGGATGAATGTTTGTCACACTAACGCGCAAGAAGTATTCTCTATTACTCTATTTTATTCTTGGCCTCTCCTCAAATATTAAACCTTCCATCAGCACAGTATATATCGGAAACAGCTCAAGACATGTATTGGTTGTATCATGAATTTCAGACATCTATTTAGATCTAGATCTAGATTATATCTATGCATATAAAATTACTTTTACTATACATAAAATGGGTATGATGGAGCGACATAGTCATATTGTGGCTAAGCTCCGTAAATAAAGATTAAAAAAAAAACACAATACTAAAATCGTTTTTAAAGTCAAATAATACAACTCAGTCAGTATATAATATGGTAGAGGTAGTGTCAGCCCTATCAGATCTATGTATATCCGTCGGCTGTCTGGTGTCTGCGTGTTGACATCTTACATATGGGTACAACAGATCTATGGGGAAATATGAGCTCGGATATATGGCTCTCGTATTACTATAAAAGTGATATTATTTTTAGACGGTGTTCTTCTGAGGCAGACGCAGAATCGCCATTTGAAATGAAGCCCACGTGTGTTAGATCTTTTAGAAAAGTTTTCAGGAAATACATTGCTTTTATAAGTTATTTCGTTCTTGGTATGGGTACAAGTAAAAGTAATGTAAACTAAAGTATCTCTTTATTGTGTACATCAAGGATAAAACATGTGTTGTTTGTAGGTACTTACATTGCAGATATAGAGAATAGGCGGCCTCATCGCACAGTGGCAATCTCTTACAGGCAAACTTTGGATGGAGAAAGAGATAGAAACCATGTTTGGGTAGTTTTTTTTTTTATCGTGCGCAAAATCCCCACGGATACTACACGGAGCCGGTGGAGGCGGCTATGTCGGACTCGAACCGACCAAAACGCCGGTCCTTGGTAGCCGGAGGTGAGATTGCCGAAAGCATATCTCTCGCACCCCGGCAGACATGTTTGGGTAGTATGGTGCTCAAAGTCCCAATATTGGTGTATTTTACTTAGGACTCGAGGGGAACTTATAGGGACGGGAATATATATGGGCACTTATACGAGTAATATATCTTGGAAGTCAAATTGAAATATTTTCGTATCGATTTGAAACTTTTTAAGTACTATATCTGTGCTAATATTAAACTCCGGTTTCATTGCTTGTTCGAGCGTGGAAATCGCTGAAGCTAAACGTGAGATTTGAAAAAATCTTTTAGCATTTGATGGAAGCTATTGTGGAAGATTGTAGGCTATTTAACAAGGGCGTGACTCTTAGGGGACGAGTAATTTGTTGAGCTGGTGTCTGCCCGATTTAAAGCCGTTTGTTTTTTATTAGTTTATCAAGCATCAACAAATTCATCTTTTTTTTTCGTGCGGATATCCCCACGGAGCAACAAATGCATCATACGGCCTTTGGTGTTGCACACGTCATAGGCCGCGGTAACCACTTTTATAACAGTCCTTGTCTATGATAAAAAAAAATCTAGTGAAGATTCATTGAAAAATGCTGACCGACTTACGTTTTCCAAGTGTATCGTGAGGCCCAGATATTCTTCAATTGTTCGTTATTCCAATAACGTCGACCTCACGAAAGGTATATTAGTTTGCGTAGTTATTAGTACCTAGGTACGAGAACCGTAGGGTCTGACTCACGACAATTATTTGTGTGATTCAAATAATTGATAAATAATTGTTCTAACACTGAGTGAGCTTTGTTCCTCCGTAGTTGTTTAATTTATGTCAATCAATGAATCAATCAATTAATCTATTGCAGTTCAATTCCAGAAATAGACTTCTTCCAAAGTGATTTCTGTCTGTCTGAGCTATCTTTTTGAGATTGTCTGTTCATCTAATTTATTATACGTTAATTCGGTGTTGGTTCTCGGTAGAGTAGAATAGGGTCACCCCATCTCTTTCTGTGGTTGTCGTAGAAGGCGACTAAAGGAATAGGACTGTTCTCCCTCCGACTATGTGCCTGTTTGGCGGTAATAGGCACGATATAGCAAAATATGGGTGTTGTTTTAACAGACCTCTGCCTACCCTTTCGGGAATTTACAGGTGTGAGTATATACATAGAATAGATGTTGGAGTTGGAGTATTACATTTCTCATTACGGCGGGATCTCGTTCATTCATTAAATTGACATGCGTTGTAAACACGCCTCTCCGCTACTTATAAATTGTGAACAGCTTGCTTCTGAGATACGGGTCATCACAACATGATTCTTGATGACATCATAGCTATCAATGTCGTGTAAAACAAATTAATTTAATTTTATCTACACACGTAGTGTATTAATTCCTAATTATATCGATCGAATATATTTGCCTGTATCAAATTACTTAAAGCCCACAATACATACAACGCGATGTTGATTGATATTTTCAAACCATAGACACTTTTCTTTTTTTATCATAAAGGACACCAAGATATTCGGGGTTCAAGTCTTATTTACCCGTAAAGTCGGAACCTGCTGATTGAAGAACGAGGCTCTGACCTAGGCTTTTCAAGGTTGAAAATAAATCAAATGTTGAAAGTAGTAGAAAATCAAACGAATTTAGGCTGTAACTGTGACCTATTCCGGGTTCTATGTATCTATGTACAGATAAATACTAGACAAGCTAGCCATTTAGAAAAATAATTCTCCGAATCCGACGCTTCGGAGCTCTAATAAAACGCCTATCCTGGTTACATTAAAATAACAGTCTAAGAAAAAATAAATTGGCATAAACAAAGTCCTCGTTAATCCGTCATTAACGAATTCCGGTAGCAAATGTTTTCGCATCCGACGCTGTTTCGCACACAGGTCATTGCATTGTGTATATTATAAATAAACCGTTTTGTTCAATTAACTACTTGTTGCGGTAAATTGAGATCAATTTATCAATAGGTCAATGAAAATGTTTTAGTAATGTCAACGTAAAATAATGCAATTGCTGGCAGTTATTGCAGTCACCTGACCTTATTTTTCCAATTAATTAAACAATTGGAATAAATATATTTACACGCACTTGTTTCGAAATATAAAAAATGTTATTACTCAATATTAAACCTTTTGACGTCATTTTTATATCGCAATTTACACTTTATTTTTCACATCACTCACTCTCACTTTTTAAAGGTCGATAAGTTCGCTTTCGAAGTTACTAATATCACATTACTATTTATTTTTAATCTATATTAAGTATAATAAATGTCGCACCACTAAAGGTCTAAGTTAAAATTATTTTTTTAAATTCGAAATATGAATTTCGAAATTTTTTGTTTCGAATGCGTTAGTCAGCGAGGCGAGCGCGTCGCGATGCTCGAGTCGACTGGCCGCTTTCGGCTGCTTGCCAAAGAATCCATGCCTGAAAATATATTTATGTAGATATGGTTATTTACCTTCCATCTGTCACTTCAAGCACCCGTTCTTAAAAGTTTATAAAATCTGTCGCATCATTTTTACATTAATTATTAACTGCTGTTTATATTTATGGAAACTACTGTAGAGTTGTAGACTAGGCGGGGTCGTCGACCTCGAACAAAAATATTTACGGACGTAGGTATTACAATTCTGTAGAAGTAAAAATAAATACAAAAAACCTTAGAAAATATTAATGGTTTTTCGCAATTAGTGCCACTCAAAAATGCAAGTAGATAATTGTCATGGCAGGAAATTACACAAGCATTTATCGATGTTGTGCAAATTACGAAAACTTTTCATTTTAGCGTATAGTTTGCCTACTGCAATCTATTCCAGGCTTTATATCTTTTCCGACAAGAACTAACCCTCGTACAAGTAATAAAGATTAAGTTTAATAACAGCATAACTGACATAACTAACTTAAGATGACGATCAATAAACCACTGTATTTATATAAGAGCTCATAAAACTATCTAAAATAAAAGTCTTCCATACAAACGGTGTGCACATTGCAACTAACGAGGCCACTATAGCTTGACCCATCGAACATGCAAAAGTAAACCTTATCACATTCTAATACGAATTCTGTAGTAAATTGTCTGGCCAACGTGGGTGGTAAATACAAGCGAATTTAGGACAAATATTGTACGACCTAGCTTGCACCAAGATCGACCTAATTGTGACGTGACACAGAAATAATTGCAGCAAACTGACATTTGTGACAAAATGGCGGCACATATTTATGTTGCCACTTGTAATAATAAAATTATGCAGGTGCGTAAGAACTAATAAGCACGAATAAGTATTTGTTCTGACGAGCTCTTCCAATTAGTCCCACCCTCCCCTTTCCTTCACAGGGAGACACGTGCAGGGCTAAGATGCCATCCATTTACGGTGCAGAGTATACCTGCTAGAACCAAGCGTTTCAGTGATTCATTCCTATGCCGCACCACTAAGACCTGGAATTCCCTGCCAGCTCACGTGTTTCCTCCTTCCTACAGTCCCGGGTCCTTTAAGCGGGGCGTGAAAAGGCATCTAATGAGGCCGTCAAGCTGAGTGCCACCACTGTTAACATGGTAAATGTTTACGATGGTGACCCTCTTTCCGAGATTTTGCCTTTAGCTTAACATCAGGCGAGGTGAAGTCAAATTGACGTGTCCTGTATAAAAAAAAAAACTCAGGTATACGAAATGTTCTCATTACAGTAACATTTAAAGTAGCGAACAAAAATATGACATACCTAGAAGAAAGCAGTGTAGGTAACTATTCTATGTAATTTATTCCTTATTACAAAAGCAGTTACTGTGGTAGTGTCTGCAGATGGGTAATAATGAAAGAGACAATAGTAACAGAAGGAAAAAAGAAAAAGGGAGGAAAGATCTTTCCTCCCTTTTTCATGACTATACGGGATGATTTTAGTATCAACATGTATATAAAATCGTAAGTTTTCATTATCAGTGGGCATCTAGACTTAATAAGGTTGGAAATATGTGCTAGGTACAGGAAGAAAATGAACTACGCACGAAGGAATCTTTTTCAGTGAGGTTGTTAGAAAGTCTAATAAGCCGTGAAAGGGCCGTGAATAATATTCTTCCATTGCAACTTAACGAAGTAGTTAACTCGCCTTCTGAAGGCAGAATTAAAAATAAACAGATTTCTCAGTGCTGCGCGGTCATAAAAGCTTAATCAAAGTTTTGTGGCCAGTCAATCTGCAGACCTCAGTAGGCCTACTAACAGAACGCTATGTGCGAAGTTTCGGGCAATTGATACTATGGAACCAGAATGTCCAGAGGTGGCAAAACGTCCAGAATGTCCTTATCCCAGAATGTCCATATCCCAAATTGTCCATATCCCAATCGTACGGCTTGCTACCCCCAGCTCAATCTTTTTGTTTTCACGTGCGGTCACCTCCACCGGGGCTAACGGCAGAGGGCTGACTGAGGACTCAACTGATATTAGACTCATACGAACTCAACTAAAACTAACTAAGCCTGCATTGAGTGTCGCCATAATCTGCGATAGTAAAAACAGATATCCTCTAGAGATGATATCCCTTGGAAGAGAGGATATCTCAGAGATTTGAAAATTTTTGAGACGTAGTAGCAAGGGTAGTAGCAGGGTTTGAGTATCCTATAGTATACGTTTCAAGGTAGTTAAATGGAACCGTAAGTCATAGTTGGCAAAATATGGGTGTTAATCTGCCTACTCCTTCGATGACGATATTGTATGGAACCCTATAAACCAAGTTCACCCCATGTGCCAAAACACACACACATAATTTTATTGTTCTAAACAAAACTAGGAATCGTTACATTACAAATTGCAGTAGCAAGCTCGTTATGCAAATGAAGTAATACCTGGTGTTCCATTACAGATTGAGCAACAATACGGATTGTTTGTTTTGAACGAGGCACGTGCGCGTGCGCACAGTTCGCACAATCCGCTACAACATCGATCGACATGTTAAATAAAGTAACTTGCCACGGAGAATTTAACAACTAAAGGCCGGTTCGACCAAACGCGAGAAAAGTTTAATCCTAGAATAAACAGCCAATATTTGGCTGATATTGGCTGTTTATTCTAGGAATAAACTTTACCACCATGTACCATACATTGTGCTATTGTTAAGTCTGAGTTTAATCTCTGGATTAAACTCTATACACCATAGCGACGTCGCCGGCTACGTATCCAAGCAGTTAATATTGAAATGTGTGAATGGATACCCAACTCACTTGGAGACAGCTTTTTTTTAACCATATTTAAATATTAATTTGTTGGATACGGAGCGGTGATGACGTGACTTTGGCGTTCTAGTGAGGTAGAGGACTTCTTTGGAATCTTAGTGAGGCATTCGTATACATTTATCAAAAATACTATCTTCATTTTTTCTGTTCTGTGAGAACACACAAATAACTCCCCTTTTTGCTTCATTGTAGTCGGGTAAAAGAAAACCACCACTGCTAACGTCGACAGACGCCGTACAGTCACATTCGTGCAATTTTTTTATGCTCCTGACTACTTTACATACTGTATCAGATTTTAACAAAATGGCCGTTAGTTGCATTACAACAGAAATACATAGGCGCCTACTTAAACAGTGCCATGGACACCGGATGACTATTGTGACGATTGTTTGACGGGATTTCATTTAATAGGTATTAATGTAAACAATACGTATTGAATTTGTTTAGTAAGTTGCATTATTTCCTTGCAGATTGAGATCAGCATTGTTGCGTAAGATTCACTTGGATCTTTTTACTGTCCGGAAAAGATAGATTCTTCAGAAGTAGACTTCGATAATAAATAAATATTCCACAACATTCTACACAACGCTATTTAGACCCATGGCAAGCTTAAGCGGTTTTTGTTATGGAATCTAGAATGCGGATAAACATACTTAGATACTTACTTTTTTTATTGTAAAACATACATATTATACATACATATAACACCCAGACCAATGCAAATAGCCATATTCATGCATACAAATATTTGCACTGAGCGGGGATCGAACCTGCGCCTCCTGCGTGGCAGTCGCGTTCACTACCGCCACGCCACAAAGGCTGCCATAAGATTATCTCTGGTAAAGAATACACACTAACCGATCGAACATGCTAATAGTAATAACTTAGGCATGATACATAATCCATTCCTATACCAATAAATAACGCCTGCATAATGTACATTATTATATCTACACACCAATCACTATTTTTAAATCTGCTGTGTGTGCACGCATACAGCGTGTAGTACAGCCTGGATAGATGCTGTCATTGGTCGGACTGGATGACGTCACTGGAGATGGACCAATGACGATACGTATCAGGGCTGTTACAGCGTTGGCCCGACGCTGTATACTTGGAAAATTGCACAGCTGAAATTTCTCGACCAGGCTTTACTACTTTTTTGTATAATATGTCTATACAATCTGTCCTCAGATAAATCGCGATTGTGAGTGTCATTTTAGAATACGGGCCTTAAACACAAAAACAATAGATGCTCTATTTTCTTCTGAACGCCATACGTACGTCATATTATTTTCATAACTTTTGCTTTTTCAAAACACAATGCTTCAATATAAGGCCTTATTTATATGTTTTGCGTCCGCATAATCGCTAAGCCTGGATTTATTATCATTAGCATTTTGCGCACTATACAGTAAAAAAAAACAAACAGGTAAGATAAAATAACATACAATTTTCTCTATGGTTTAGCTTAAGACAATAGAATTTGAAATTGTCAATATTTGTACCGGATTTTCCTATAGTACGGCATGCGTAGATGAAATTCGGTAGTAACTCAAGCGCGTCAGATTAAGCTAGGGGAGGCTGGTTACATATTGATAAATTCCTCAAGTCAATAGGCAGACTTCAATATGAGTGGTTGCGCAAAAAACAAATCGTTCCACGAATTTACACCTACGCGTCAGATAATCGCTAAGCCTGGATTTATCATCATTAGCATTTTGCGCACTATACAGTAAAAAAAAACAAACAGGTAAGATAAAATAACATACAATTTTCTCTATGGTTTAGCTTAAGACAATAGAATTTGAAATTGTCAATATTTGTACCGGATTTTCCTATAGTACGGCATGCGTAGATGAAATTCGGTAGTAACTCAAGCGCGTCAGATTAAGCTAGGGGAGGCTGGTTACATATTGATAAATTCCTCAAGTCAATAGGCAGACTTCAATATGAGTGGTTGCGCAAAAAACAAATCGTTCCACGAATTTACACCTACGCGTCAGATTAGTATAAGGTAGGTTACTTACTAGCTAACTAATGTCTATTTTAAAAATATCGCGATTTAAACGTAACCTAAGGGCGTGGGAAGCTTGCAAAGATATGTCTATTTTATTTTTAATTTTTTTTTAAACGCGATATTTTATTTTAGAGTTAAACAAACCAGAATAACTGAAAAACGTTATTAAGAAAAGTAATACAAAACTAATTGAGATAGATGATATATGTATTTATTTATTATTATGTTATGTACTCGTATTCGCTTCCCCACCACTAAAAGTGGAAACTTTATATACAATTATTCTTTCTATCATCTAATGCACCAATTCTTATAGGTTTAAACTACAATATCTACAAATTTAGCTTTGTGGCCTCCCTACCTGGAACTGGAAGATCTATATTTTAAAAATCGAATCAAATATATAAACATACTAGCTGTGCCCGCGACTTCGTCCGCGTGGAATGTACTTAATAAAAAAAATCAGTTTATTTTTTTGTTTTTGGCATTTTTTTTTAGCCTAAGTTACTCCTTATTACATAAGCTATCTGCCAGTGAAAGTCCCGTCCAAATCGGTCCAGCCGTTCCAGAGATTAGCCAAAACAAACAGACAGACAGACAGACAGACAGACAAAAAATTTAAAAATATATATTTTGGTATGTGTACCGTATATACATTCATATGCATGTAGTAGAAAGCGGTTATTTTAATATTACAAACAGACTAAAAAGAACTAAACCCTTTGAGTTAGTTTTGTGAATTAACGTAACAAAGTGCAGTGAGTGCTATGTTTAAAGAACACAAGATCAAAGTGTCTATCAATAACAATAGAGACTATAAGAAAAGTGCCAATGGACACATTCTTAACTTGTAAGTATTAGCAAATTAAGTTAAATTTAAATTACTTATTAGCCTTAAGGTCTAGATTGTAATTGTCTTAGTATCCGTTCAATAACGAATACTACATAATAAAAAATAAAAAAAAATAAAAACAAACAGACACTCCAATTTTATTTATTTGTATTGTATGTATAGATATTACAATAGATTTCGGTATTGAGTACATTAACGTTCATTCTAACAGTACTGTCAGTACATTTTGATGTCCTCAATCGGATGTAAAAAGCAAATAAAAGGTTGACTTTCATGATTAGTGTTTATTACAGGACGTACTATTTTACTTAGTACGTCCTATTTACAAATTGAATGTACTATTTCTAGAAATTGAGTGTACTTAGGTACAAACCTGTGTATATTGTGGTTCATCACCATGTTATCTTTGGAATTATCACTGTGTCCTGAAACAAGAGAAATATAAAGTTAAACCTTCGTTAAAATTGTTTAATGTCCGGGATATTTACCATATCTTTTATACCGGCGAGTGTTTTACGATAATGTAAATGACCTGACATTTCAAATCATAAATTGTGCACCAGAAAAATAAACTTAATTAAACCAAATAGAGGATTACTTTCAGTCGTTACGAGTAGTTGGAGCTCTGAAAAATTCGATAACTGGTTTAACTGCAATGTTTCGATATCGCCAACAGGTTTTAAAGGGCAGACGGCAGTCACTTCACGGTAAATATCAGAGCGAGAAATAAGGAAACCTATTTCTCGCTCTGAAATTTAAAAAAAAGTGAATCTATAAGAAATAAAGAAGCAATACCAAAAATATAATAATAGTTATAATTTCAGGTGAGTCAAAATTATCTCAAGAGAATTCTATCTATATCAAGGACTATATTTTATACAGCCTGTGATGAAATGACAGGATGTCGATCTCACTGATACACAGCGGACGTCGGTTACGACTTTTTCTAACCACAACTTGTCAACCATGATGAGAGTAGTCGGTAGAATGCGAGAATATAATTCTTACTTATTTCTTATAAGAAATTTTTTTGCATTTGCGTCCATTTAAACCTCATCTGTAATGTGTGGTGGTCAGATTTTTCTACTTATGTCAGAAATTGAATAATGAAAAATAAAATATTTCCAGCGAATGATAGTAATCTGTTTGAAAATGTGTTACACAAGCTAGTTAAGAGTCCGTACTACCTCAAATGACATAGCTTAAACGTGTATAATATCAAAAGTTCTAAAGCATGGACTTTTTAATTCATTTGTGGTAAAGTTGAGGATAAATACTGATTATTATGTGTGGCAAAAACACGATTACGTAAAATTTTCTTGATAGAAAACCATTGCAAAGTTACCTCTAAACCGTACAAATAAAACGATATTATGGATTAATTATGCAAAATAGGATCACTAAACTTACATAATAAGTGCAGTTTAGTGGTTAAGATACATTATGTGTTTCAAATTTTACAAATATACATTGGTTTCTGCGTAACTAGCAAATATCTAAATTTTTACTCAAGCGATACCATTAAACTTAGAACCGCCCTGCCACCCGGCCTCCTCTTCAGTGTTGCTTCGGCTATCATACGGGGAACTTGTGTCGCACGCGCTCTGCGCAGACGATTACGATAGACGATACGAAAGTATTCAAGTACCTACCTTTTGACAGGCGAAATGGGTAATAAAGTAAACCGAAAGAGGAAAAGTGTATGTATGAATGATGTATTATGTAGACAGCCTCTGTGGCGTGTTGGTAGTGCACGCGACTGCCACGCAAGAGGCGCGGGTTCGATTCCCGCTCAGTGCAAATATTTGTATGCATGAATATGGCTATTTGCATTGATCTGGGTGTTTCTATGTATAATATGTATATATTTACAAAAAAAATTATCAAAGTATGTTTATCCGCATTCTAGATTCCATAACACAAGCTAATTAAGCTTACCATGGGTCTAGATAGCGCTGTGCAGAATGTTGTGGAATATTTATTTATTTATTATTATAGCAAGTATCTAATCTACCTACCTAAGTAGCTTATACTGTACATAACAATTTGCAATAGGTACTATATTAGTAGAAAGTATTAAATAGGTCAGTAAAATACCTACCTATTTCAAAAATTTGGATTGACATAGGCATACCTGCCTATGTATCGACAAAAATAATCTTGCAGTAGCAGCCCAAGTCTTTCAGGCAGGTCCTGCCTACTACAGGTCGCTCACTGCGACGACGCGACGGACGACGCGGTGGGCGATTCAGAGCCGAAAGTCGAAGTGCGGTAACTCCAACTTCTGTAGGTTAGGTTAGGTTAGAACTGTGACCCCAACGCATGAGCCGAGCGAGCGTAGCGAGCGTGCCGCAGCAGCGGCCGGCGAAGTGCCAGATCGGGTTATGATAGGAGCAAGACCGTCGGGTCAGGTTAGGAAGAGGGTTACGTTCGGAACAAATTTTTAAAGTTTCTACCTAACCCGCGACCGGGTCAAGTTTTCGGGTCAGGTTCGGAATAAACGGAATATTTCTGTAAATACATGAGTACCTACCAACCCGAAAGATCATAATATAAATATAGCAGTAGTTAGGTACTACTACCATACGTATTCCTATATTTATTATAGACAGTACGTAATTATGAATTTCCATTCATCTGTTTCTATTGTAGGGTCATCGCCCTCTGTGGGCTCAGCAATCTAGCCACATTACTGGCCGTCAGATTCTCTGCCCATACGGGGGCCCCGTATAGGGCCATACTTCGCACGATCCCCAGGTACAGTCTCCTGCAGGGAGCGTTGGGTCCCCTGATGTTGGGCATCAGCCGCGCGAGTGCAGCTGATGCCCCCCTCAGTTTTGGGACCAAACTTCGGAAGTGATGTCCGAAGTTCCACCGGCCATCGAGCCCCAAATACTTCATCGAGGGCTCGATGCCGATGCTAACGCCCCCTACCTGTAGGCTGGATCCCGTAGGTGGCTCCATCCGAGGTCCGTGGAAGCACAGAGCCTCGGACTTGTGAAGGGCGACCTCGAGACCCAGCCGCCGTGTCTGACCCACGACTTGAGCAACCCCTGCCGTGGCCTTTAGTGCTGCGTCTCGGTGCGCTGCTCCCCGCGCCGTAATGATGGTGTAATGCGAACCGGACGTCGGAGGTCGTTCTCTATGAGCGCTGGCCTGAGGGTGACCGGTGGAGCCGCCTGTCACCCTAGCAGAAGCAGGCCGCGGCGGCGGCGCAAGGTGCGCCTCCCCGTAACCGGGGCTAGATGGAGACCCTGTGGTCCCCCCAACCCTAAGGGGGCCATCTCGAAAGGGATGGTCCTGGGTCTGCCGGGGTGCGAGAGATATGCTTTCGGCAATCTCACCTCCGGCAACCAAGGACTTGGGACGGCGTGTGTTTTAGTCGGTTCGAGTTGGACATAACCACCTCCACCGGCTCTGTAGGGATTTATCGCACGATAAAAAAAAACGAGGGTGTGCACGTCATTCTCCACCACCTCCCCTAGGTGCCGTCTTCTTAGGGGCGGAGGCCTTGGCTTGGGACCAGGAGCACCACTGGGTGCAGCCGTCGTCGCTCATGACGCGACGACGGGTGCCGCCAGCGGTGGGCGGTATGCCCGGTCCTCGAGGACGCATTTTTTTCCTCGGATACCCCCCTGCCGGAGCCGGAAGGGGAGGTTATGTCGGACTCGAACCGACTAAAACCGCACGCCGACTGTGGGTCGTGGTGCTAGGCCGGAGGTGAGGTTGTCATCGACATATCCCTCGCACCCCGGCTGACCCAGGGCCATCCCTTACGGTCTAGCCCTCCTCGGGAGGGGGGACAACGGTGTCCCCGACTCGCCCCCGGAATGGGGAGGCGCGCTTCTCAGCGCGCCGTCGCCGTGGCCTGCTTCTGCTGGGGTGACAGGCGGCTTCACCCGTCACCCCCAGGCCCGCGCTCATGGGGAACGGAGGTCAGTCAGTGCCCTCCGACGCCCGAGTTGCCTGCGCGCGCGGGCAGCGCGGTTCGCGAGTCTTGCTCGCTCGCGCTGCCTCTCCCGTTCCGCCGTCTCCTTCACGACCATTACCTGCTCGCTGAAGGAGACGCCGGCCGCCCACGCGTCCGCACAACGGTCCATTGCTGTGAGCAGGGAGGCGAGGGTAAGAACACTCACTCCCAGGGCCGCCACTAGCTCCCGCCTCGGTCCGGCCCATGCCGGACACTCGGTGAGCGTGTGCAGCTCTGTGTCCTCGCTCGCGTCGCAATGATGGCACTTGGACGTTGGCTCCTTTTCGATCCGACGCAGATACCGCCCAAAGCACCCGTGCCCGATGATAATCTGCGTCAGTCGATATGAGAGGCTGCCATGTAGCCTCTCTAGCTATTCCCCCTAGATGGGCCTTACCGCCTCTATGAAGGCATGCCCTGCGCGTGGTTGCTCAAGTCGTCGCTCCCACTCCGCCACCATGATCCTGTGGAGCCGGGATCTCTCGGCCCGAATGCCTCCTTACGGAACCGATAGAGTGCCGCAAGGGATCTCGCTTCCAGGATCCACGGTGGCGATCCGGCTAGGAGACTCGCCGCTTCAAAGGATATCGTGCGGTATCCCCTAATTGCCCTGGAGGCCATCCTCTGCTGCGGCGCACGCAACAGGGGCATGAATCTGGTCTCCAGGGTGTCCGCCCACACGGGACACCCGTATAGGGCCATGGACCACACGACACGACACCCGCGTAGAGTCTCCTGCAGGAGTCCTCCGGGCCCCTCAAGTTGGGCAGCAGCCGCACCAGCGCGTTAGCTGTCACCAACAGTGTGGAGCGCAGACTTCGGAAGTGCTCTCCGAAGTCCCACCGACCGTCGAGTACGAGCCCCAGGTATTTCAACCGGGGCTTGATGTCGATGGGAGTACCTCCTACTGTCAGGCTGGATCCCGGGGGTGGCCTGCGCCGAGGGCCATGAAAGAACAAGGCCTCGGATTTGTGCAGAGCCACCTCGAGACCCAGCTGCCGGATCCGATCCACGACTTGAGCAACAGCGGTCGTGGCCATCTGGGTCGCCTCGCGGTGTGTAGCGCCACTCACCGTCACTAGCGTGTCGTCCGCGTAGCACGTGACGGTGGCGTCCTCGAGGACGCCGAGGTGTCGCTTGATGACCTCCAGCAGCTGGACTACCGTTGGTGTCACCTTAGATGGAACACGGGGAGCGGTGGTTTTCACACCCCGAGCCTCCCCGGCCCCCTGGACCAGCTGCGTCAGCTGACCGATCTCCTCCCGCATCAGCCGTTGCTGCTTGTGGGAGTCAGCAATCTCCGTTTCCAGGCTCGCAACCCGAGCCCGGAGTTTCTCCTCCTCGCTGGAGACGTTCCTTTCCAGGAGCTCCTCCAGCGCTTTGGCGGCACCTTTTATCGCGTCCGGTACGACCCTCTTCTTTCCCGTAATATTTTTCTGGCCTTTTACGGCGCCAGAAATGCGGGAAAGAGCCGCCAGGATGTTCTGCACCGCCGGCACCTCCGTGACCTCGCTTGGTAGCGGGGACGCAATCGCTGGCGGCTCTGCTACTCTCTCTTTCGCTCTGTAGAGGTCGGCTTTCGACTTCTACCCGCGCCTAGCCGTCTAGCGTAGCCTTACTAGGAAGGTCCACCTCGCTGTTCGATGATTCAGACCCACGATGAACCTGGGCAGGGGTCGCCATGGCTAGTCACCGAATGGGTGTCCATTCGATCACCAGTCACAGCTAGGGATTCCCCAGACGGAGTCCGGATACCCTCATGGGTAGATTTATCCGTTATCGTTTCCATAGCCATATTTTGTTTTACGGTTAATGTCCACCGACATTGAGGTGGAAGTAGAGAGGTTGGGAGTGTATGTGAGGAAGGTGGGAGTGAGTGAGTGACGCCCTAGGCACTGAGTTCCCCCCAGTGATGCATCCCATTGCCAGGCGTGGGGTTCGGGGTGATTTTTTATAGAGGTTTTCTTCCTCGCTACTCCTAAGAGCTACCATGCCCTTCTGTTGCCAGACGGCGGTACGGCTCGGCCGATCGATGGTCCCCATGGGACCGTGTATTTCACCACTGATCGCTCAGTGGCAAAGTACTCGTCGCCCTTAGAGTTCTCCGCTAGGCTTAGCAGAGCGCGTGCGGAGAACTCGAAACCGACCATAAAGGCCCCCCCTCCTTGGTGGACTATTGGCCATGAGCGACGACGTGCGCCTCACGTTACCAGGGTGCACCGCGCGGAGGTTGTCCTACCCAGCACCCCTACCAATATGCATTGGGTTCGCGTGGTGGAGTATTTTATTGTACCTTCAGGTGAGAGACATTGAAAGGGCTGCTATTATTATATTATACTAGCTGCTGCCCGTAGCTTCGCCCGCGTGGAGTTTTGTTCCCGTTCACGCAACCCATGGGAACCTTAACCCGGTATAAAAAGCAACCTATGTGTTATTCCAGGTTCTAATCTACCCCTGTATCAAATTTCAGCCAGATCCATTTAGTAGTTCGACTGTTTATACTGTAGATTGATGGCGCTTGGTGGAATCTGCTACACATATTGAATAACACACTTGTACTTTTTTTACAATACATTTTGTTACAATACATTTAGTAGTTTTTGCGTGAAAGAGTAACAAACATCCATACATACAGCGATACATACCTACAAACTTTCGCATTTATAATATTAATAGGATAAGTATAAATATATTGTAAGTTTTATGTAAATTATCATTACAATATGCACACTTTTCTCAAGTTTGTTTATTGCCATAACTTTCTTGATGTCTAATTACTAGCTACTTTACCCTATCGATTGATACACGCGTGAACTCTGCGGGAACATCGTGGGAGTGAGATAGCTACAACTCGTGCGAGTTAACATGGCACCTGGCTCGGGGCTTTGCGCGGGGGAGCGGGAGGCGTGTACGCTGACGCTACTAGCCTCGCACGGCGAGAGCGGGGTCGCGCGCGGGGAAGCGGGAGGAGGGGGTCTTCGAGGCAGGTGCCATGTTAACTCGCACGAGCTATACATCTGCGCGCGAGTAGAGCCGGCGCGTGTGCGTTGATGAAGCGCGCGGGGGTAAAATTTGAATTCGAGCTGGAGTGGTACGGACTCTTAAGCTTACCATGGGTCTAGATAGCGTTGTGTAGAATGTTGTGTAATTTTTATTTATTTATTATTTTATTATTCTTTTATTGGAAGTTCTTTCACACGGCCAAACCAGTCGAACGAAGTCTTTCCTATTGCGACAATTTCTATGTGACATTGCTAGTCAAATAGAAGTCTTGAGTTAAAACTCAAAATAATTAGAATTCAGCCGACATTTTATTTATTTACTCTCATCAACGGTAACAAAGACATTTCATAAACAAACCGAAAGACAATTGTTTTGATTCTATTCTATTCCTGAAATTAATCTTTCTTCTCATTTCTGAAGCTTTTAACTGATTGTAAACAAGTTTTGATTGTTGGTAACTCCATTAGGAGCTTTCGGGAATTTTAAGTAACTTCTTTTTCTTTTCGAGACGAGAACATTAAGGAAACACTTATTTATTATCAGAAGGTCACGTGGGTCATGCCTAGATACGAGTGGGATTTTTACAGAAATGATCAAAAAACTGTCGCGTGGTGGAGCGTGGTTCCCGGCAGAATAGAATTTAGTTCAACCTATTTCTTCACATCTCGTCTCTGTTTAATATCAGACAGGTAATATACAGCCCAGACTCAGCCTCAGATATAGGCTCGAGTCAATACTAGTACCCGGAATACTGCAATTCTGCAATAGGCACATCCCTTATTACGTGGGACTGAATACAATGGTTGGCGTAATGTACCTAGGTGTAAGTTCACCTCTGCCTTACCATCCGGGGATACAGGCGTGATTATATGTATGTATGTGGGAATGTTAAGAGGTTTTTTTTATATAAATATTCTACAACATTCTACACAACGCTATCTAGACCCATGGTAAGCTTTTATAGCTTGTTATGGAATCTAGAATACGGATAAACATACTTATTTACTTTTATTTGTAAATACATGCATATTATACATAGAGACACCCAGACCAATGCAAATAGCCATATTCATGCATACAAATATTTGCACTGAGCGGGGTTGAACCGTCAGTCGCGTGCACTACTTCAACGCTACAGAGGTTATTCAAATACTAGCTTATGCCCGCGGCTCCGCCCGCGTGGATGTCGGTTATCGCGACCAAACATAGCCTATGTCCTTTCTGAAGTTCTAATCTACCCCAATACCAAATTCCATCAGAATCGGTGAAATAGTTTAGGCGTGCAAGCATAACTTAAAGACAGATAGACAGAGTTACTTTCGCATTTATAATATTAGTATGGAAGTATGGAATTTTTCATCGCATACTACCTACGCAGGAGGGCGTGCGCCTATCAGTGAGGCGTTTTTTTTTTGTAAAGGTCACGTCAATTTGACTTCACCTCGGCGGATGTTAAGCAAAGGCGTCTCGGAAAGAGGGCTACCTAATGTTCAGCAATGAATTAAAACAGGCGTCATTTACATCTATCCTCATAAAGTTCATACAATCTGCTATAAGGTTGATCACACCTGCTATGATTTCTTAAAATCCTCCCGAAGTTGATTCTGTAGGGAGTTGATAACCGTTTCTGTGGTGTAGATAACTAACTCATTGACTATTTAGGTCATTTGTTATAGAAATCTTCTAAAGATCAGCATCACAATGTTTAATATCCGCTTAATTATGGCCACACCTTCACGGTTACTAACCGGCAATCAGTTCAGTCATGGGTGGATGCCCGTCCACCATAGCACTTTATTATCTAATACAAACTGAAACAAATTCAACCGTCACTAATCGTACAAAGTTCAAATTAAAGTTCACATAGAAAAGTAAGTAAGATTGACAGGTATGGTCACAGATTACGTAATAGTTGGGCAGTTTTATAAATTGTTTACCTGTGCTTATTAAAAAAACAATAGCAAAAGAGCGGTAAAATTTGCGTCCTTTCTTATTTTTTTTTTTGAGGATTACCTTACCTTACCATGCCAATATCATAACTACTTAAATAGCACGGTATGACGTCATCATAATCTTAGTAGGTATTCATCCTAGTTACATCCCGGTGAAAGATCTGAAAGCCCGGAATCCTTCAAGATTACTGCCATCTGACCTCTCAACATACTTTAAGATTACTGCCATCTGACCTCTCAACTTAACCCGAAAAGGCACCTTCGTCGGAACCACATCAGTATTGCACCATATTTCGATGCCCTTTTAAAACCGAACTTCTGCAACTGAATAGTCGCAGTAGTCCGATCAACCGGACTAACAACCGGACTACAGAAACCAAAGTATATAGGCAGACATGAGCCCCTTTTTACAGAGCTATGATGTATTTATAAGGTCATAAAAAGACCATTCCGAAAGTCCATTCTCTTTTGCCAACTCCGCCGTTCCCAATACCATACTGACAGTTAAAGATAGATCGCATCTACGGATAAAGTGCTCGGCTGTTTAAATTCAAAACATAGTAACTTCTGTTTCACACCAATTTCGGAAAATAAAATTATACCGCGATGCGCTTTCCCACAAAAAAATAAGTTACCATGTTTTCAATTTAAACAGCCGATACGTCAAATTTGACTGCTGCGATCTATCTTCAACTGTAAATATGTTATTGGGAACGGCCGTAAACAACCAACTAACTGGTAACCATTAGTATTGTTTTTTTAAAGATTGTAATGTGTTTTGTGCGCCTGAATAAATAAATAAATAAAATTTAAAAAAAACAGACCTCCTCCTGCCACAGATTATAAAACTACTTTGACAGTGCTCGTTATGACGGGAACATGAAAGCCACAGCTTATATTCATAGTACAGATGATAAAATCTACATTTGGTTCTTCCGTTAACCGATTTGTGACAAATCGTTTTTGATGCCCAACGTCCGGAGTACACAAGCCGTTCCAACTCATTGATTCATATAAAGTAACCTATAATAGATTCGATTGAAAGTAATTTGTGTTGTTTATAGGCAATCTGGTTATTGGGACACTTCAAATAGCTGTAATAGAGATTTTTAAATTGTTATTACTGTAGTAAATTATGATTATGCGTTATGCCTGTTTTCTATGTATATTTATTTAAAGACTATGTGTTTACCGCGTCTCCGCCCGCGTGGATATCGGTTATCGCGACCAAACATAGCCTACGTCGATGTTTTTTCTCAAGGTGTAACCTACCCCTATACCAATTTCATCAAAATCCGTTCAGTGGTATAGGCGTGAAAGCGTGACATACAGACAGAAAGATAGACAGAGCTACTTTCGTTTACGTAAAAGGTCGCTTGGATAGACTGGATGCGGAAAGCGGAGGATCGGAGAAAAATGGCGCACATTGGGAGAGGTCCATGTGCAGCTATGGACTGCAGTAGGCTAATTGATTGATTGAGTTCCGTACAAGCGGTCTAGTAGCAATGACCCCGTAGATGATGCTACCGGCTCATCAAGATATATCATCGAGTTATAAGATTTATTACGAACCTTTTCCGTGCGTCAGGACGTGTCGGCAGTCGGACTAATCTATACTATGTCTGTCTACCGATGTTTGAACCGAGTTTGATGTTGATACAATCCAGAGGTTTTTTTAAGGAATATTAGAACCGAAATTACTAATATACCCTGTAACCCATCCAGCTAAACTAAATGGCTTGTGTTAGGAGTGGGTTCGCGTCGGTAGTGTAATGGCCAGGATTCGAACCCGGGGCCTATCGTAAGGCCGACGAGAGGTAGATTACACCTTGGGATAGACATAGACTATGTTTTTTCGCGGTAACTAACGTTTCTATAAAGCATACATACATATGTATATTCACACCTGTAAATCCTCGAAGGGGTAGGCACAGGTGTATTAACACTCGTATTTCGCAAACTATGATTTTTGCTCCCACAGGGCGAACCCATTGTCGTCAATCGGGTACTTTGTATTAGTGTATAATATGTATGTATTTACAAAAAGAAATATCTATGTATGTTTATCCGTATTCTAGATTCCATAACACGAGCTATTTAAGCTATGCTTACCGTGGGTCTAGATAGCGTTGTGTAGAATGTTGTGGAATACTTATTTATTTAAGTAGTCATTTTATAAAGCAAACGTTGACATTGTGACATTAGCGTTCATTTCTTAGTCCATAACTTTGCATCAGCTATATTCAACACGAAATGACCTAACATTATCTCTCATTCTTCACATTAAGACGCAATCTCCCACATAGACATACCATTCATAACAGAACAGCACTCAGCCACTGCAGTGGCTGGCCAGATCAATCGGCTCATTGATTTTACTGTCCAATATTAGTCACGAAACCATTGAACTGCACTAAGATGCAACAGGAAGCGATATACTTGAGTTATGGCTGCGTTTAAGTTACATTACAACTAACTTGAAGGAATAACTTAGTGTTTCTTTTGAATTAACTGAAAATTAACAGTTCAAATCAATCATAAACAAGCGAAAATGATGGCAAAAAAGAAGACACATTTGATGTTTAAGAGCTTACTAAATAGACCTAGATTTCACCGGTGAAAAGCCATCGAAACGCGATTTTTAACGCAGTTCAATTCGATTTCAGTCAGTTTGGACATAGTAGAAAACGAGTTTTGGTGTACCTAATTGAATCAAGGTTACAATTTTTTATTTACAGCAGGCAGCTTAAAACCTTTGTGAATAAATAAAAAAAGTTTATGTACTATGTACTGTACAGGCTATGTTAATATAGGCACACATACATCTCTAGTTTTAAAACGTCTAACTCCATAGGCTGAATACGTATCACACCTATGCCTCATTACGGCAGCTAATAAAAAGTTCAACATCTCGTAATGCAATGTACCTGAAAGCGAGTTCATTCAACTTTGACTAACAACCTCACTGTAAACAAATATGGCGGACGAACTCAAAGTTAGCACTGTTCGATCTTATTACGGTTGCGTTTGTTTTTGACGGCTCGGTTATTAGTTCGTTATTAACTTGGGCTTTTAGCTTGATTAGTTTTGAAATTACGTAACAGTTAGTTTATGCACTTATTAGTTGTCAACCGTTATTAGAGTATGTTCTTGATGTGAAAGCAATTAAGTTGAATGTGTATGGACACCTAAACTTCATTCTAATAGACTGTTTATGCTAGATATATTGAATAACACACTTGTACTTTTCCACTGAGTTTAATTTATTTTATTTCTAGACCTTCTAGAATTCCGAAACACTACAATGTAGTGTTTCGGAATTACAATTCTTGAAACATCAATGTGAACCTTTGAGAATGCCGTAAGGCGAAACCGTCAGCTCTAGAAATGAAATAAATTAAACTCAGTGGAAAAGTACAAGTGTGTTATTCAATATTCATTCTAATAGATTACAGAGTTCTAAAACTTTGTATTTTATTAGTCTGTAGAATAATGGGTACTTACTTTCCCCCTTAAATAAGTAGGTATGGGCAAACAAAACTATGACATAATATAATATGCCATCGACTGGACACAAGAAGAAGAATTATGTAGGTAGTGTACTGTACTTACATAAGATTGAAAAATCTTTTCGAGAATAATAGTAGCCTAAATTAGGCCTTATATATTACTAGCTTTTGCCCGCGGCCCCGCCCGCGTGGATTTCGGTTATCGCGACCAAATATAGCCTATGTTCTTCCTCAAGGTCTACTCTACCCCTATTCCAAATTTCATCAAAATCGGTTCAGTAGTTTAGGTGTGAAAAAAAAAACATACAGACAGACAGACAGAGTTACTTTCGCTTTGACATATCCATACTAATGTATGGATATTTCTTTTATTATTTTTCAATCGAGTGAATAAATTCTTTAATTATTCTTTTTTCTACTTGAAAGTTGGTGCTTCCCATGTGGTACCATAAACCCAGAAAGTCAGGATCTAATAGTTTTATTTCCATTTCGAAATCAACTAAAACAAATCTTACTTGAAATGCTTAAGATAGTACCTAAGTAGATGCAGTAGAGGAAGATCGTGAACTGTCATGTTTAAGGAGTGAGGATAGAAACAGATGGCGGGCTATTATCTCTACGTACCCTGGAGGCAGACTAGCTACTAATATAGATAGTTATACTGTGCCTACATGTACCTATGTATTTTACTAAAACCTAATTCGATCAAGTGAAAAACGCAAACAAATATTTGAATGAAATTTTTATAGCATTCATTATGCTAACTTACATTGTAAATACGTAAATACGTCTGGAAAAAGAAGCGCTCAAGTCAAGGGAAAGGACGTGTCGTGGGTTCAAGTCCCACTTGAGCGCTTCTTTTTCCCGATGTATTTCGAACGCAAACAAATAGTTAAAAATCCCATCTAAACTTATGTAACATTGCCAAATAACAACCGACATTCGCCTGTAAACTATCCAAACGTGGGCACTGTTCCAATCCAAGGTAACAAGCGCAAAGAAATTCAGGGAAACTAGTTGTAAAGCCAAATTGGGTTTACCTGATTGAGCCAATTCGTATACATAAATGACGTCTCAAACTCGAATATTATATGTTACAGAAAAAGTTTTCGAGCCGTCGAGTGAGCCAATTTGGAGCCAAGGAAGGGATACTACCTTCGTCACAAGTTAATGAGGATTTGGTGATGGAGTCAATTGATTTTTCTGCTAAGTGTTGTCATTTACTTTCCCTTCTGCATTGTGTGTTAGTATTTGTATGCTATCCGACTTTCAACTAATTTTAAACATGCGAAAATGAGAGTGAATGAATGTATGAAAGGATCTATGTTGCTCTCTCACGCCAAAACAGATGTGAATGAAATTTGGCATAGAAGTAGAAGACGGTTTTGTATAGCAAATAGGCTAGTTTTACCCAGGCAAATATTAAGTACCTAATCTGTGCCCAGCCCAGGCTACCAGGCACAAATTCCTACGAAGCGCGGCAACATTTAATTCGAGCGAAGCCGCGGGCCAAGGCTAATAATTTGTACAAAAAGCCTCTTGTTCCACAGATTCATCAGACACTACAACTTAAATTAGTATTTATTTTGAACGCTTACTCAAAATCTGTTGACAACACATGTTGCATTTGTACGGCCATTTATCTTGCTCGGACTAAATACGGAACACAAAACAAAAACAATATGTCGGCTCAATATTAAACTTGACAGTCTAAAATATTGTAAGCGTATGCTTGTATAATCAGCGTCAGATCAATGTTGATGAGCAAAGTCGCTGCCCCCGCTGAGCAATCCCGATGGATCTCTGGCCCATGAGCCGCAAGAGAAAGCAAATTTGCTGGTCAATCTCTTCGCGGCCAACTCCCGAGTCGATGATTGTGGTATGCAACCACGGACAATGCCCACTGGTGACCACGCAATGCCTGATATACGTATCAGGCAACGCGATGTCCGTGCAGTACTGCAATCACTCGATGTCCGGAAAGCCAGTGGTCCTGATGGTATTCCAGCGGTCGTACTTAAAAAATGTGCAGCGGAGTTATCTCCTATGCTAACGCGACTGTACCGACTGTCCTACAGTTCGGGTACAGTGCCTTCGGCTTGGAAGGAGGCGAATGTCCAGCCGATCCCCAAGAAGGGGGATCGCTCGGACCCAGCCAACTATCGACCCATAGCCGTCACCTCAGTGCTGTGCAAGGTGTTCGAGCACATAATTAACACACAGCTCATGCGCCACCTAGAGGATCACTCCTTGCTTAGTGACCGGCAATACGGTTTCAGACCGAAACGGTCAACGGGTGATCTTCTGGCGTACATGACCCACCTTTGGGGTGAGGCTATGGAGAAGCACGGTGAGTCACTGGCAATTAGTCTTGACATCGCCAAAGCTTTCGATAGGGTATGGCACAAATCGCTTCTTTCCAAGCTACCAGCCTTTGGCCTGCCTCCTAGACTGTGTAACTGGGTTGCAAGCTTCCTGCAGGGGCGCCGTATTCGCGTCCTTTGTGATGGACGAGCTTCGGAGTTCTTGCAGGTAAATGCTGGCGTGCCGCAGGGTTCCGTCTTATCTCCCACTCTCTTTCTTCTGCATATCAATGACATGCTCTGTAACGGAAACATTCACTGCTATGCAGACGACAGCACCTTACACGGGAGTTATTACGCACATCCTGCGGCCAAGCAGTCTGATATCGCGGAAAAAAGGCAGCTTCTTGTCACTGACCTGGACCGGATCCTGGACCACATTTCTCAATGGGGCGCTAGGAACCTGGTCGAGTTCAATGCCAAGAAGACCCAGGCATGTGCGTTTACAGCAAAGGTATCTCCTTTCCTTCCCCTTCCCACTCTTCAGAGCACACCACTGCCACTGCAGGATCACCTCACTATCCTCGGTATGGATGTTCGCTGCAAACTGAATAACAAAAACTATATCGAGAGTATCATCAAATCAGCCTCGCGTAAACTCGGAGTCCTGAACAGAGTGAGACGTTTTTTCACGCCGGAGCAGCGGTGTCTTCTATATAAGACCCAAATTCGTTCCTGCGTGGAATACTGCTCACATCCCTGGGACGGCTCCGCAAAGTACTTATTAGATGCTCTCGACAGGTTGCAGCGACGTGCGGTCCGCATTATTGGGGATCCTGAGGTCACGAACACCCTCGAGCCTTTGCAGATGCGTAGAGATGTTGCGTCTTTGGCAGTTTTCTACCGTCTCTACCATGGTGAATGTTCTGACGAGCTCTTCCAATTAGTCCCACCCTCCCCTTTCCTTCACAGGACGACACGTGCAGGGCTAAGATGTCATCCATTTACGGTGCAGAGTATACCTGCTAGAACCAAGCGTTTCAGTGATTCATTCCTATGCCGCACCACTAAGGCCTGGAATTCCCTGCCAGTTCACGTGTTTCCTTCTTCCTACAGTCCTGGGTCCTTTAAGCGGGGCGTGAAAAGGCATCTAATGAGGCCGTCAAGCTGAGTGCCACCACTGTTAACATGGTAAATGTTTACGATGGTGACCCTCTTTCCGAGACTTTGCCTTTAGCTTAACATCAGGCGAGGTGAAGTCAAATTGACGAGTCCTGTATAAAAAAAAAAAAAAAAAAAAAAAAATGCCTTAATTTTCCCCTTTCCTGTTATCTGATTGGTCTGATAATTTGATACAGTCAGCGTCTTAAATATTTTGACGACGAAGTCTTAAAATGATCTTAAAACTCTCATATTAGGAGCAAATCAAACGGTTTTATTAATTTATATGGTATTATTGTTCGAACTAAAGGCGTGTACCCATAATCAGAACAATCGGTCAACTGGAAGGGGGTCAAAAAATGAAATTTAGATCATTTTGAGTACTCTGTTTGTCAATCTTTCTGATGATGACTGTACCTACCTATATATATAGTTCGGACAATACTACAATTTAAATCAATAAAACTATTTGATTTGCTCTTACTACGAGAGTTATAAGATACTTGTTGTCAAGATATTTCTGACGCTGAAAATATTGGTTACGAAAATCGAGTAAAAGTCATAGGAATCCCATTATTTATTCGATGACAAAAGGTAATACTTATACAATCTCTAAAAGTTTGTTTATTTACCTTGTGAAAGCGGGGCAGCATCTTTGTGCTCAGAATTACAATGATGTGAAAATGTACATATGACGACTTGGTCGGAAAGGAATTTCTATCAGACTAAAATGATTTTTTCCGTTCTAAAATAACCTTTTCGAAGAGGACTAAGAAATTACTATCCTTAAGAAAATTATAAAAAAAGCAGCAAAGCTTCTGTCACTGAGCAACCAAATTGATGAAGTAAGAAGAACTAGATGAGAAGGCAAAACGTTTTGCAGGTTTCTTCTCTATTCTTTCGTTTTTTGTTCTTTAATTTATTCAGAAAGGATATTATTGTCAACTCCATAGTGCTTCAGAAACTATTGTTTTCATTATAGAATAGATAATAAAAACAGAAATCAATGGTTATAATTTATAAATAAAAAAATAATAATTGTGTTTATTTATTGACTTTTTCTAGAAGACGCACAACTCAATAAATATTCCCTCTTCAGCGATGATGGTCAATTATGGTAGAATTCAAAGAGAAAAAGAAAATAATCTACCAACGGATTAAAACTATTCTGAATAAGTACGTATACCTACCTACCAATGTACTTACTAGATTTCAGTTTGATGAGCAAATACTTCAGTATTTATATCCGAACCGGAATGAACGTTAATTCACTCATCCCGGATCAAGTTTCAGAAACTCGATATTTATGACGACTACCACACAAACTCACTTTATTATCACTTTAAATAGATACTACAGTATGTGGTACAAGTGGTAGAATAACCTTTACATAGATACTTATCGATCGGTTGAATACTACTCGTATACTACCGATAAATGAACCCTTTCCTAAAACAACATTTAGTTAGAAGGTTTAATATATGACTATCAGTAATTTATGACCCCATGTTACTTTTAAGTTTTAACTATAAAAGCAAGGGGAAGGGTGGAAAACTTTGAAGGTAGTTGTTTTTTCATCAACGCGACATCGACTCAACGACTTTGGGGGTCCAAATTAAACTAATAAACCAAATTAAACAATCTATAACCTGTTGTTTACTTTTAAATTAGTTATTTCATACATCATCATCATTATCGTTCGAATTACTCGCTTGTATCCAAAGCTTGCACTTTGACACTCTTCAAAATCATCATAGTAAGGTATATTAGGTTTTAGAGTAGTGACTCCAGAACCCGAGCCTTGTTTGTCTGTACCCCTACCACGAAAAATTATCGTAATTGTAACGTAAATGTATCGAGAGCCGCACCATTAAGACCTGGAACACCCTGCCAGCTCACGTCTTTCCTTCTTCCTAGAGTCCCAAGTCGTTTAAGCGGGGCGTGATAAGGCATCTGATGAGGCCGCCAAGCTGAGTGCCACCATTGTTAACATGGTACATGTTTACGATGGTGACCCTCTTGCCGAAACTTTGCCTTACCACCCAGCGTTATCAGCTTACCATCAGGCGAGGTGACGTGTCCTTTATAAAAAAAGAGGAGCATTGCGATTGGCCGTCATCAGGCGAGGTGACGTGTCCTTCATAAAAAAATAGAGAGAACGGAGCATTGCGATTGGCCGGCTTCACACACACACAGGTTCACAGTAGGCAGCCGGCCAATCGCAATGCACCGTTTTTTCGATACATTTAAGATTACGATAGTTCTTCGTGCTCAAGGTACAGTACCTATTGGCCTTGCAGATGAAGTAGGCTTGAACTCTGAATATGGGAGAGACTTTCTTACTCCGAATTTCTATTGAGCTAGAAACATTTAAATTCATTCATTATCGAATAAATAGAAGCAATACATTATGTTTTAGTGGTTCCCACACTGACCGCAGTTTCCTTTGTCGTGTAAGCCATTGAACAGGCTTTTGTTCGTCTTGAATGAGCACAGAATTCATTATTATGTGTAGCACCATGTCACCATAATGACCAGGAGTGTGGTCATTGCACTTGTGGTAAATATAACATAACATGGATGTTTACAACTGCGTGTGTTGTTCGTGCTATAAACATGACATAATATTCGATACTACTAGCTTTCCCGGCGAACTTCGTACCGCCAATTTTTCCCTGCACCCGTGGCGTCAGATCCCGTTCCCGCTGCACCATTTAGGGGGATGAAAAATAGATGTTGGCCGATTCTCATAGATACCGGATAAGCACAAAAATTTTCATCAAAATCGGCCAAGCCGTTTCGGAGGAGTATGGCAACGAAAACTGTGACACGAGAATTTTATATATTAGATTATACATAGAACGTGTCTAGGCCCAAAAAGTGTCTTAATTTCAAGATTTTTAATATTTAACTCTGGTATTTCAATTTGACATTCATTTGCTCTTGAAATTAAATAGACAAACAGGGCTTCGATTCTACTAAAGCTAAACCATTGTCGTACGACAGCCATTTAAAAATAACAATTTAGTAACTATAAGGTCCAAAATTAAATGAAAAAAGTTTATTTACACTTTTTCATTCACTGTGCACACTGCATCTGCATCGCTTTAAAGTTTAAAATTGAATGGAGATTTGTGCCTGTGAGATGAGATAACCGAAATGCGCGCGGGCGAATCCGCGAGCAAAAGCTAGTCAATAATAAAATAGTAAGCAAAAAGTTGATATGATTCGACTTTTGACCGGTACGAAAATATGTTATTAGATATCGGATACTATGTACCTACTTAAACGAATACCTTGCTAAAAATAAACAATATTGCCTACATGGAAATATAATATAACATTCCATTAAGGGTAATAAATATGAACGTGTTACTTTATGACGAGTATACATCACTGGAACCCCTCACGAGTACACGCACACCCCTATCGACGGTAGCGAAGCGTCAGGGGTCAAGTTACCGTGTCGTATTGTCACATCACTAGCATGTTTTTTTAAAATGCAATGTAAACAAAAGGTACAGTCACTCTCAAAAGTTGATTAATACGTTTTCAAAAGGTCTTTGCTTTTCTATCGATCTTGTATGAATCAATAAACAATTTATGTAAGTACTTAATACTTATTATACATATTCGTATATTTGTATAGTCTTAATATTTTATGAATGGTCTTAGATTTAAAGCAATTGGGTACTCTACTGACTAGCCAAATTAGTAAATTTTTAATAAACGTCAAAACGATAAGTTATAAGCTAAATGGTATGAAAAAATTAAATAGTCAAATCAGTTACTATTATAGGTTAGGTGGATGATTAAAAATAAATGAAAACTATAAATTAAGAACCGAGGCAATTTTTACCGCTCTCTTACCATTCTTAATTTAATAAGCTCGGTTAGATAATTTATTTTAACTATAGGATAATACCCAATTTTAACTTCCAAGTTAAGTTACACATACTGTCTGAAGTTTACGCGATATAAGTCGCGATAAAATCCATAAAAAGTGTTGTTTTCTAAGGACGTCTTACGAACAACATTACATGTGCTAACAATAGAGGTGATGGCAGTTGCCAATATGTCAATTGTCAAGTTTAAGATCAGCTGTAGCCGTCAGCTCCCTGAGTATAGAAGCCAGTTGCAATATAGTATTAAGCTACATTACAATCGCGTTCACTTTTGAAGGCGACTGTACCATAATATAAAAGTGTTGATGGCGTGCGTGACAGTTTTGGAGTGATCGAGTTCAATTAAGTTAATGTAGGCGGAAGTTATGAAAATTAATGTTGGTAAGGAGCTATTTATTAAAATAATCTCGTTACTTAAGTGGTGTTTAGCATGACTACTGTTGATAAGAATATTTCATGGTAATGCCAATCAAAATCTTACTAGTTATCATAATTATTTCAAATTAGAGTTAATGACATAAATATAACATAAACTCACGCCTGTATTCCCCGAAGGGGTAGGCAGAGGTGCTAGCATCAACATTTCGAGTTCATGAGCTGATACTACAAATAATATTCTAGGACCTTTTACAACGTTATTTTATTCTGTGCTTTTACACAATGTACTACCTAGATAAAGTAAGCTTGACAAGCTTGTAATATGGATTCTAGAATGCAGATATACATACATACATAAAACTTTATTTAATCATAAAGATATACATACATATAACTCGTCTTATTATGTGTCATGTAATGATCTAACAGACATCTTATAAAAATGTAACTGGTTCAAATAAAGGCCCACCAAATGACGTGTATGATAAGATAAGAGGCAAGATACATGTTCCTTTATGAAAAACCCTATTGCCATACAAGTAGACAATGTTTAAATATCTAACGATTAAAACGAAACAGTTAACACAAAAGCACTGGCCAGTACAAAAGATTTACTGCAAACGCCTTCGGAATCCATTAAAAAAGTAACAAATTCTACACACGCGTTCTACAATGGCGTACCGACGTGGACACTAATAAAATTCAGTTTTTATCGCCGTCGCGTGTTTCCTTACACAGTTGCACACCGACAATTGACCAACCTTTTAACTTCACTGAGAGTTACTATTAATTACGTAATGCATTCTTTGAATCATTCATCATTCATCACCTACTCCATAAATCAGTGATTTATATTTGTTACAAAACGGGAGGCTTTGGTTAAAGGTAAACAATTTAATTAAGAAAGCCGGTAGGGCTTGCGCTTGGATTCCTCCATGATGGAGGGCAACAGGTGAGTTCGCTGGTCACCCTAGCAGAAACAGGCCTTGCCGGCACGGCAGCACGCTTCGTACCTCCCTTTCCAGTTTCCAGGGCAAGATGGAGGGCACCGTGGTTCCATACCGGAGGGAGCCATCTCAAAGCCGAGGAAGTCCCAGGGTTTATTTATTTAGGGTTAGCGGAGGTGCGAGGAAAGTACCTGATTGGCCACCTTACACCCTGGATGCGGTTTTAGTAGATAAGTGGTAGTGTTTACTGAGACTGTGGCCAACACACACATCCGAAACTCCTCGAACATCCCCAAATTGTCTCGTCTATGTGAGATTCAATATAGAATTTGTATATTACAGAATAACACCACTGAAGTTCATGTCGATCATAATATAGATACGAGTACAAACACGATGAATGTAGACTTGTAAAATATATATCGAGGTAAACATGACCCAAAGCAAATACTGACGAATGTATTCATTAAGTCCTTTGGCCGTTGCTTCAATAAGTAATCAGGTCGTCTGAATCCAGCCTAATTGCTTTGAATTTTTAACAGAATAATGAATCGTCCATGCTTGGTAAGTTAATTACGTATTTAAATACGTTCTCGCTGGAGATTTCCAGTCTAGATAATTATTATATTATCTAAGAGCTAAAGTGAGTTTTAATTTTGTAAAACAACATAAAAATAACAGTTTCTACACCTGAAAATTTCGTTTAAAAAATGTGGTCATTTCCTATTTAGAAAAAATGCCCGCTGAGTTTCTTGCCGGAGTCTTCTCAGGTCTGGGCCGCGTTTCGATTCGGTGGTCCATTTGCTAAACTAACTAAACTTTATGTCGACGTTTTGTAAGTGGTTTAATGGTCTATGCAGAATAAACGATTTTTGAATTTTAGAACATATCTACATTTATGCCAGCATTCATCATTCCCATCGTCTGATTTATTTGGACACAATATTATTAAAATTCTATCTCTTTCATACAGGATTTTGTTCATTTTAGTTCGTTATTTCATACCTACAAATAATTAAACATTTAGCGAACATAACATCAGTCAAATGCCTTCAGAATAATGGAAGGTGTAAAAAATGAACGAAGTCAGATAGTGAATGAGGAGAGAAATAATAATTTCCCATGGGAGCGAATGGACTGATTGCTGTTGGAGAACCTAGTGAGATGTTATTTATTCATGGCTGATTTTTGTTTCGAATATTAGGGAACTAGACCAAAATATTGTAGTTTGTATTGTAGTATTGTAGTTTCAAGTTCAGAGTACCTTTTTAGCCAATAAATGGTGACTTGAAAGTAAGTCGTCATCGTAACCTAGTTAAATTTCTAAAACACATTAACCTCTAACTTTTTGTGCGTTTTAAGAAATAAACGTACAAATGGTGATTTTAGGGTCTGATCAAGGTTTTTTGGGTTCCAAGGCAAGCTCACTTACTGTTTGACGGACGATATTTTTTCCCTGATTTTCCTCTTGATAGCGGGTACTTCCACTTTGTCCCACCAAGCGTCCCCACTGGTGGGGCAAAGTGGATTATGAAAAAAATGTGTGTCCAGTTTTCTCCACTGGTGGGGAAATTTAAACCCATTCAAAATTCCTGGTGCAATCGTCCCCACTAGGTAACTTTGAACGGGGTAGCCCCCTACGTGAACATTATATTTCACGTGTTGGTACTCGGAAGACATGATTTCTTTTAATGTTCTGTCAGTGAATTGATTGCACTCGTGACCCAGCTAGATGTTAAGAAACGAAGCTGACAGCTTGATAGGTGCTTTTGCATTATCTCTTTAAAGAAAACTTAAAGCACTCAGGATCGCAAGGCAAAGGAAACACGTGTACTGATAGAGTATTCCCATCTATCGTGCGACAGAGAAAGGAAGTTCAACAATACTACACGTTTACCTTGCAGTAGTAGTAATTTGTTTGAAGTACCCTCTAGCAAAACAACTACCAAAATAAGGATGCACCTTAATAACAAGTCTTCGGAAACCAGTATTAAACCAGCTTTAAAAATAAGACTTAAAATCATAAATTTTGAACTGCCGCGCCGGCGCTTTCCATCTATCCATGCAGTCAATGCCGTTCCCAAGTTCGTCATCGAAAATCAAACTAAGTAACTCACATAATTACCACAATTATCTATTACCATACAATGTGCGTTGATCTTGATCTCATTACGAGTTGTTCGAAGTTCACGGGTGCGTGGGATCGATGTCTTGGGAAACAATTGAACCCGCTTCAAGATAAACGGAAGCTTCTTAGAAGTTAACTGAACGGGTTAATTACATGTTTGTAAACTATGACATATGTTTTTGTGGGGATACAAAGACTGTCGGGGGCGATGGTGATTCCGCTTATGGAGAAACAACTGTTGTATTTAATCGACTTCAGATAAAAGAAGGATCTTAATTTGTCGGAATATTTTTTAGCAGTAGGTATCCTATATTACTTCTTCCTATATTCCTTCCTATATTACTGAGGTTCCGGTTCCGGTAGCAAAATCGTAAACACGTACGGCAACGACCTCCGTAAAGAAAAAATATTTACCAGTGTTTAAACAGTGTTCACCAAGTTCATTGTAATATTTAATCGAATAATCCAACCATAGAAGTCTGTTTCAAACTAAATCACAGTGCACAAATAGATATTTCACCAAATAATATTGTGTATAAAAACACGTCACATTGAAAAATACGAGCCATCGAACTTCAGATGTCAAATTACCTCCTATAAAAAGTACCGAGTACCCTCAAAAAGTTCATAAATTTATATAGTGCCAACACAAAAACAAAAAAGCCAAGTTCAACAGGAAGTGGCATCGAGCGAACTGACAGTTGCAGTGTTGCCAGCAAAAACTTAAAATTACCACCACTAACTATTTATATTGCTAGACTTCTGTTCTAGCAAAAATAGATCCAATTTCACTGAAAATGGAACAAAGCATGGAAATTTTATTTTCTAAATTAGATGAGAAACTAAGCCAACAAACAATTTTAATAACAAATTCAGTCACAAAAAACGTCATGGAAGCGCTGGATGAAAAAATGAGAAAAATTCAAGAAGAAAATAACAACCTTAAAATCAAAATAGGTGAATTAGAGCAAAAACTTTGTGTCATAAACAAGGAAAAAAGGAAAAACAACTTGGTCTTTTTTGGAATCAATGAGAATGAAAACACGGAAAGTGAACTAGTAGACAGCATTAAAGAAGTAATAACAGATATGGAAATTCACTTGGAAAGCAACGAAATCAGCAACGTATACAGGATTGGACGGCGATATGATAACAAAACCCGTCCGGTCGTGGCCACTATCACCACAGTATGGAAAAAACACATGATACTAAAGAACAAATCTAAGCTTGCTCCAGGAATATATGTAAAGGAAGACTACTCAAAAGATGTTCTGGAAAAAAGAAAACAGCTACAATTGCAAGTTGAGGCAGAAAAAAAGAAAGGAAACATAGCATATATAAAATATGATAAGCTCATAGTGAAAACTTTAAGCGATAAAAACAGAGAAAAGCGCAAACTTGAATTTTCGGGCTCGCCAAACTCTATGTCTCAAAAGAAAGCCAAAACAGCAGCTAAGCCAGCACACCCCCAAGTGAAATCCACAACTAAAGAAATCTCCAAACCAACTATGCTCAATTATATCGAACGCGGAAGGGCAAATTCAACACCAGACATACCAAAAAACCAGTAACAGCCATACCTACCCGGATCCAAAACAAAACAAACACCACAACTGCATCCATACAACTACAAACAAAAATTACCCCAAGCCGGCTGGTCACCGTGGGGCAAATGGACCAATACCCTCCAACAAATGTTTATGGTACTTCAAATGCACAAAAAGGTATACAAAGACAAAGCGGTCTATTCCTATGTACACTTAACACACGAACCCTGAGAACAGCAGAAAGCCTGCAAGAGCTAGAGCTAGCCATTAAGAAAATCAAGTGGGATATAATAGGCCTAAGCGAGATGAGAAGGTTAGGGGAAAGAATAGAAGAGAGAAACAATTATATTATGTACCATAAAGGGGAAGTAGCTGGACAAAGAGGAGTAGGTTTCTTGGTAAAACTAAACCTTAAAAGCCAAATTATTGGGTTTGAAGGGATATCAGACAGAATAGCGGCGATTCATATAAACTTACCAAAATATTCGAAGAAATGGACCCTGATCCAAGTTCACTCGCCGACAGAAGAAGCAACAAAAACCGATATAGACAACTTTTACAACAGACTATCTGAAATTACTGAAAAATATATGGAGAACAATTTAGTACTCATGGGTGACTATAATGCTCAAGTCGGTGCCAGATTACCAGGGGAAGAACATATTATAGGGAAATACGGAAGCGGAAAAAGAAGTGAAAACGGAGAAAAATTGGTGGAATTCCTACTTGAGAAAAACTTGACATTATTAAATTCAATGTTCCTCAAAAAGCCCAAAAATAAATGGACTTGGATATCTCCCGACGGAAATACCAGAAATGAAATAGACTTCATAATAACGAACAAACCTAGAGAATTTAGTGATACGGGAGTAGTTCAAAAACTAAACTTCAATACTGACCATCGCATGGTGCGCAGCCGTCTCAATGAAAATGGGAAAAGGAAACCCAGACCAAAAGTAACTTCATTGGACTGCTTACATACCATTAACGAAAATTTAATGGAAGTAGCCACATCCGACATCGGCCTAAACGAAAAATATAAAAAGATAGAGAACAAGCTAAAAGAACAGGCCAGAACACAAATAAACAAAACTCAAGAATCCTACCTAAGCGAAACAACTTTAAAACTAATTGAAGAAAGAAGAAACCTAATAAAAAAAGAGGATAAGAAAGAATACCGTAAAGATATCTCAAATCTTAGCAAGCAGATTCGCGAATACATGAGAAGAGACAGGAAAACCAGAAGAATGAAAACACTAGAAAGTCACATTAGTAGGACTGGTGGCACGAAAAAAGCACTCAATGAACTACGAGAACAGGGTAAAGAATGGATACCAAAGTTAAAAGACAAAAACCATACAACCTCTTCTCGCTGCAAAATTCAAGATATAGCAACAAACTATTATCGTCAACTATACAAAGAACCTAGTTCGCTAAAAGTACAACAACCTGATATAGAATGCAATACACAAAACTATAAGGTTCAAGATTCAGAGATTATACCTGAAATATTGGCGTCGGAAGTGGAAAAATCTATAAAAAGCCAAAAGTTGGAAAAAGCTCCTGGTCCAGATAAAATAACAAATGAGCTTATGAGAGGCAACATTAAAGAACTAAGCCCAATATTAGCAAGAATCTTTAACGAATCTCTATACACTGGTCACATCCCAAGTGAATGGGCAGAATCACACATAATTCTCCTGCACAAAAAAGGTCCAAGGGACGATGTAGGAAATTACAGACCCATCTCCCTCATTTCTAATGTGTACAAGGTTTTCGCTAAAGTCATCCTGGACAGAATATCAAAAACACTCGACGAAAACCAACCTGTGGAACAAGCAGGGTTTCGGAAAGACTTCAGCACAATTGATCACATACATACAGTCAAACAGCTCATACAAAAATTCAATGAATACAACAAAACTATCTACCTGGGCTTTATAGACTACTCCAAGGCTTTTGATAGCCTTAAGCACGAATCCGTATGGCAAAGTCTGGAGGAGCAGGGGGTCCAAAATGCTTATGTTAATATCATCAAAAACATTTATAGAGAAAGTAAAGCTAGAATCAAGCTAGAATCTATAGGAGAAATCTTTCCAATCCACAGAGGTGTCAGACAAGGTGACCCACTATCACCAAAACTGTTCACAGCAGTGCTTGAACAAATGTTCCGAAAATTAAATTGGGAGCACATGGGGTTAAACATAAATGGAGCACGGTTAAATCACCTGAGATTTGCAGACGACTTAGTTATATTGGAAGAAGACCCACACATACTGGAATCCATGATACAAACTCTAGTGGACAGAAGCAAAGAAGTGGGATTGGAAATAAATACAGGAAAAACTAAAATGATGACCAACTCATTACCCGTAGACATAAACATCAACGGACAAAAACTCGAATATGTGGAAGAATATGTGTATCTCGGCCAAATAATATCGATACATGACCAGATGACCAAAGAAATAAACAAAAGAATTGCAACGGGCTGGAAAAAGTATTGGGCCTTAAAGGAAATTATGAAAAGCAAAGAACTGGGATTGAAGATAAAGAAAAAGACTTTCGATACATGTATTCTACCTTGCATTGTATATGGTTGCGAAACCTGGGCCCTAACGAAACATCATAGGGACAAACTAGCAAGATGTCAGAGAAGTATGGAAAGAAGTATGCTGGGTCTAAAAATAAAAGATAAAGTTAGAAGTATAGATATCAGACAAAGAACCAAATTAACAGACATACTATCACGTATAGACCAACTAAAATGGAGGTGGACGGGACATATGCTTCGCTGCCAAAAAAGAAAATGGAGTACACAGGTGACAGTTTGGTACCCAAGGGATGGCACTAGGAGTAGGGGCCGCCAAGTGACAAGATGGGAGGATGACCTAAAAATGACACTGGGACCTCTTTGGATGAGAGTAGCGGCAGACAGGAAGCAGTGGAAAGTGTTGGAGGAGGCCTTTGCCGTAAGGCATACCGAAACTAGGGATATACTTTAAGCACTAAACTATTTTTAATAATCATTCAAATATTTATGTGTGTAATTTAATTATCAAATGAAAATTGTAAATTAATTTCGGAAATAAAGGCTATATTATTATTATTATTATCCTATATTACTAACTAGCTTTTGCCCGCAGCTCCGCCCGCGTGGATGTCGGTTATCGCGACCAAACATAGCCTATGTCCTTTCTCATGGTCTAATTTAACCTTAGACCAAATTTCATCAAAATCGGTTCCGTGGTTTAGGCGTGAAAGCGTAACATACAGACAGACAGACAGAAAGACCGACAGACAGACAGACAGAGTTACTTTCGCATTTATGATATTAGTATGGATTTTATAAATTTAATGTGGTTTCTGAGAATGGTGAATGTTGGTTAATCTTTCATTAAATTTCATAGTATAGATTCGTATGAAACTTAGCACACAATGAACATTATGTTATAGTCTGGAATAGCGAGGTAGCGAACGAGACTATTGCCGCCAAGCGGGCAATTTGCCATAGGATGTCCGTTAGGGACTACGCACACTTATTCAGCTCCATTCGCGTTTCGCTGAACGATTTTGGTTACACTTATACAGCTCTGCTTCTATCAGCCGCGTACGGCGTCGTCGTAAGTAAGTCGTCTCTGCTGAAAAGTTTCTGTCTACTGCGGCGTTGAATATGCTGCCCTCTGGTCCAAGTAGTCACAGCACCCTAGCGACGTTACAAGGGCTCAGTAGTGAACCTGGCCGGTCTAGGGACATAGGCCAGCTGGCACAAGTATTAATAGACGTAAAAAAATAAAACGCAAACGACAGTGGGTCCCACTTTGGAGAAATAGGAATTCGGTTGGTGAATATCCCTGAGCTGTTCCACCGCGTTCGACGGTGAATGCAGCGGCATAGCGCTGAACGCGGCGGAACAGCGCTGAATGCTCCCTATAGCATTCGCATGATAAAAACACATTTATCATCATTTTATACTGGTTTGCCGCGAAAGGAGAATAGACGAGGAAAGCTGAATGGATGCGTACGCGTCTCCATACAAAATCGTTGTTTTCTATGGACAAAGGCTGAATAGAGCTGAATAAGAGTGAGTAGTCCCTTAGTCGCCTTCTACGACACCCACTGGAACAGATGGCATGGCCCCAGGTTTTTCTACTTCACCGGAAAACAACATGGGAACAAAACAACATCCATTCTCCATACTAATATTATAAATTCGAAAATAACTCTGTCTGTCTGTATGTTACGCTTTCACGCCTAAACCACTGAACCGATTTTGATGAAATTTAGTATAAGGGTAGATTAGACCTTGGGAAAGGACATAGGCTATGTTTGGTCGCGATAACCGACATCCACGCGGGCGGAGCCGCAGCCAAAAGATAGTCTGGAATATGTTCCATAATTATCTTTCTTGTGTATCTATGCCACTCCCTAGATTAGTAGAATAGCATATTATTTCCATTATGTGCACACAGTACCACAGACATCCACTCCGCAATTTTACCTTTAATTTTAGTAAGTGCTCTGCAGCAATAATTTACCCGTCTACTCCTTAATGTGTATTGTAGAACCAGGAACAGAACGGCTGGGAACGAAATGGTACAATTGCTAAATTGCAATCGAACTGTTCACCAATTAATTGGAAGTAAATGAACGAACTTCGTGAAACGTTTAATTTCCTTCCCGCCCATTTGTTGTTTTTTTTATTGCACTGTGATTTGTGAACGAAAGCGCATTTTCTCGCGTCACCCACCGTTGCAATCGATATCAGTTAAGTATTGAAGTTCTCGCAAAAGGATTGTATTTATGAAAGGAATTTTTGGAAAAAAATATCTGTCTGAAAATTGGTGAATATGGCTATGGCTCTACCCAATGACACCACCGGTATGGTCAAGTAGAGTAATATTCTTTTCCCGTGGCACTACCGGTAGTGTCAAGGGAAAATTTAATCTTCATGACACCACCGAAAATGTCAAAGGTAATATTCGGCTGTGTTGGTTAACGTATGGTGGGGGTGCATAATGCAAATTGAGTAGGTGGTCACTGTTTTTACCTGGAAGAGATCAGTGTTGTAATTGCACCTTTACAGAATTGTATAATTTTTTTTATTTTTGGTGTCCGAATTGTTCAAAACCCCTGCATGAACTCATACATCTTTAAACGTCTCCTTATTATATTTTAAACACAAAATCGTTCCATTTTTGAGAGCTACGAACACAGATTATACACGCTGACCTGATCACACCCTCTTTATACACCGAGGGCCGAGGGTTTTTTTTATCGTGCGATAAATCCCCACGGATACCACCCCCACGGAGCCGGCGGAGGCGGTTATGTCGGACTCGAACCGACTAAAACGCACGCCGTCTTGGGTCCTTGGTTGTCGGAGGTGAGATTGCCAAAAGCATATCTCTCGCACCCCGGCAGACCCAGGACCATCTCTTTCGAGATGGCCCAGGGCCGAGGGATAAAAACAAAAGGTCTAAAGCGAAAAATATTCACTAACATATCTAAAACGTTCATAAGAAACCTTCGGACTCAAGAATTCGCTAATTTGATTAACGCAATCAAGGAGCCATGGAGGTGACCTAATCACCGCCAATCCTGCTTCATTGGACTCATTTAGCGTTTGGTGCTCCCGAATACAAAAAGGCCGTTACACATCGGAATATTTGCGCCTCGTGACAGAGTGGACGTTTAATTATTTTTGATGGTTCAATGAAATGTAGAAAATGGTCTTAGATTTGGTAGACACTCTCTCGGTCAGCCGGAGTGCGAGGGATTTGTCGAAGACAACTTCACCTCCGGCCTAGCACCACGACCCTCAGTCGGCGTGCGATTTTAGTCAGTTCGAGTCCGACATAACCTCCCCTTCCGGCTCCGGCGGGGGAGGTATCCGTGGTAAAAAGGTAGACAGACTCTAAACGTGGCTAAAGCTATAACTTTGAGCGTACGGTACACATTAGGCCAATGGGTCCCGGACTCCCGGTGAGCCATCGCCATTGTTGGCGCGACCCATCTGATGGAAAGTGGTCACCGTGGCCTATGGACGTGGGCGTCACAGTCGTGCTGCTGACCCTGTAGAAACCTTGGACCCTTCCTGAAGAATCCCATATTGTAGTCGCTTGGAAAAACCGCAGCAGGGGTAATAAACAGAATGGCTATCATGGCGCATAATAGGAATGTTGTCGGATTTTTGCAAATTTGTAAGGAAGTGTGGCCCAATTTTATAACATTACCTATGAGATGATGGCCTACAGTTGCAATTTGGAGAAATCACTAGACACCGCGTACTGGTGACATTGTAGTACACGGATTTTCATTTGGCAGTGAAAACTGACTGACGAAAAGAGATTCTATTTGGAGATGGCACTCCTAAAACCAACTGAACGCTGATTTGTGCGGTAAGCTGTAATTACAGTACTGATAGGGGTACAGTCCCATACAGAATGACGTCATATTTTATCACTCATTATGTCTACTCTCTTGGGTATCTTCGCTCATCCTTTGTGACCTTTTATCACTTTTATCAAATTCTTTAGGGTACAAGACAAAACTTTTGTTCATTATCAGTATATTTCTAAGTCAATAAACACTTATCGCAATAGTTATCGGGTCACTCTTATTTGTGGGAACTGAGAACTATGTAAGTACATTGATGTGACTTGTAATTTTAATAGGTAGTCATAAGTCACTTTAATTTAGTTACAAGATGCTTCGAATGCCATAGCCAATGCGATTTGAAAGCATGGAAATTTCTGGAAAATTATGTTTGTTTTAACTACAACATTGTCTAAAGTAACACAGGTTCCCCTATTTATTAATATAGTTACATTGAATAATATCATATGTGTAAAAACTACGTTTTTATATAACTTAGTTTTTATTATACACTAGTTTTTGTCCACGACTCCACCCGCGTGGATGTCGGCTATCGCGACCAAACATCTATGTACCTACTTATGTCCTTTCACATGGTCTAATCTAACCCTATACCAAATTTCATCAAAATCGATTCAGTGTTTTAGGCTTGAAAGCGTAACATACAGACAGACAGAGTTACTTTCGCATTTATAATATTAAGTATGGAAGTATGGATATGTTTGCATCCTTCCTTACTAGAACTTTCCTTATAATTATATTAACAGGCCATTGCTTGCTTGAATAACGTTGGTTAAAGTGGCTAGGATATAAGTAAGCCAGCTAAAAAGTCCAAAGATTTTTCACGCGCAAATGGCTGCGCGCGCCGTCACATAAATTACAAACTAACAAAGGAAGTTTTGTAGTTTACTACTACATTTTACATGTATTTTAGTATGTGGATGTAAAATATAGCCAATATAATACACTGTTGTGTTTCCTTATTATCTGATTTCGGATCAAAATTGAAGAGGATACTGTAAGTAGAACAACCCGTCTTGATACTCTTGATCTAAGAAGAAATAATACTGGTCTTCTTCTATATCGTGTTGATGGCAAAATTTGTGGCAATATATATGAACAGCCCAAAAGAGACCTCGAGGTCTCCAATTGTACAAGTATTAGGACACAGCGGGCACGACAATACTGGTAGAACTATTCAATAAGACATCAAAACATTCATGTCAATTAAGAACATTTAACTTAGTGGTCAGAGCATTCTCCCGGTAGGGGAAGGGTTGTGGGTTCGAATCCCGCCTGAACCGATATTTTTTTTTCCTATCTTGATCGATTTGAAGCATCGGTAGCGTAGTGGTTAAGGAGTCGGCCTTACGATCGAGAGGTTCCGGGTTCGATCCTGGCCATTACACTACCGGCGTGAACCCACTCCTAGCACAAGCATTTTAGCTTAGTTGGAGAGGTTAGAGGGAATATTAGTAACTTCAGTTCTAATATTCTTTTAAAACAAAAAAAATAATTAAACTTTTCATTCACATAAAAACATTCTCCTTTTTTGCAATTCGGATGAAGTCGAAATGAAAAGGCATGCTTTATTTCCAAGTGGCAGACCTTGCCTTTTAGTAAACGAATTAAGAAACAAAATATGATTGTCTTCGAATACACATGAATAGATCTACTACATTAAAAAAAGTAACCAAAAACAGTTTTCTAAAGTTTCGTTACTAAAAATTACAAGTAAAAAATGTGCTTAACAAATTTCTGGAAGCAGAAAAAACTACACGGTCTCGTTCAAATTCATTAACAAGCATTATTCTTTTTAATTGAAAACAATATCAGTTGAGTAATTCGTTCGTTGCAGTGCTACCATTAAATCAACACCGAATACTACCGATTTTAATCTCAACTTTTTATAGTCGCCTTAAATAGTGATGGGAAACCAACATCATTATAATTATACGTATTTTGCTTATTAATTATAGACCTAATCCTCTTGACAGACGTTCTTCGGACCAAAAAATCTTTTCGTTAGATTTTACTAGCTATCTGGTAAAATCTAAACCACTCAGGGACTTACTAGGGTAGTGAGAGGAATGTTACTATTGGATTCACCCTCGTAACTGAGTTGGTATACTTATGGTTTTAGTCGTTTCGAGTCTGACATAACCGCCCCCAGTGGCCGTCAGGGGTTGTGTCCGTGGGATTTTCTGAACGAAAAAAGGGATTTACCTACTGAAACGAACTACCGGAACTATGCACACGAAATTTCGTGATAATTAGTTCTCACCCGTATAAAGACGAATTAAGAAACGTTTAGCCATATAAGGATTATTTAATAATATGATTCAGGACTAGTTATATGAGTCAGGAGTACATAAGTATTTCTTATGTGTTTGCGATGCATTATTATTAGAATTAAATAAATAAAAAATTACAGCATTGATTTGCACAAACAAACATCTTCTCACCCCAAATGCATTTTCCATCTCCGTTCCGTTGTGGGTAAAAAGAATGACATTTCAAGGATTTGCTACGATAGGGTTTTCAATCATAATAATGCAATTTAACTCGACGTGATCGCAGTTATTTTCACGAGTAAAATCTTAGCAACACTAGCGATATGCATCACCGATTGTGTTAATTTTTATTTAGTCGCGATAGAACCTCAGAGCTGTCGTTATGCACGTACGGTCAGCGCTTTTGTTTACACCTTGGCTAATACCATTTTATGGTAAATATTGGTACACTGCCCCAATGTTATAAGGATACGGTTTTGCTACTTGAAGAGAAGCCTGCAGTAAAAGAACAAATCTTCATAATATAGAAATTTCCCAGCAAAGGAGATATGGTCGCACTTTTTCATTACCTATATGAAGTTGTATGTAAAGGTCCACCGTATCACAAATGAAATTACAAAATGGCGCACATTGGGAGATGCCTATGTCCAGCAGTGGACAGCGGTGGGCTAATTGATTGATACATACAAACTAGAGCCTTTATAACCTCCATGTTAAAGTATGCCTTCAGGAATCACCATCATCACACATTTACGCTTTCACGGCTTCGGTATTTCTCTCAGCTCTTCAATCAGGGTTCCGCAAATAAAATAGCGATCAGTCTTCGAGAATCGTTCAATCGATCCCGTCCCTGTGCGGCACAGACAGACGGGAAATTGAAAAATTAGGACTATTACCGCCCTAGTCCTACTATTGTGACTTCTGTTATCGAGGATCAATATGAAAGTTAGTGACACTATCGAGGAAATATTCCGAACAAGGTACCTGAAATCCATAGTAACGAGGTAGGTAAAAATTAGAGAAAGCCCTGTCAGCTGAATCTGTGAGCACATAGATCTCCGTAAAGTGCTCCCAGCTGACGATAAATGCAGTGATAATGACATTTAAACCACCGTTATTTAGTACCCTCGACCTTTATAAATCTCACAGTATGGACCAATTTTTTTAAATTTATACCAATGTATTGGCTTTGGGAGAGACCACATGTTTCCAAGCTACGTTCCTGGTAGTAATCTCCTTTCATAATTGTTTTCAAACATTCTTGCCGTTTGCATCTTTGTTAAGGTATCGAAGTCAAAAAATCCTCCTTTTTTTTCGTGTGTAAATCCTCACGGATACCTCCCCCACTGGGGCCAGAAGGGGAGGTTATGTCGAACCGACTAAAACAGCACGACACACGCGTAGAGAGTCGACAAATACTCCAATGACAGGTGGATTTGACAAGCTACGAAATGATAGCACTTTTAGATATTAAGGTCCGAATTATTCTAGAATGACACTCAACCTAAAACGCGATTTATTCGAGGAGATTGTATAGGCAGATTGATAGTTTGACATATTGCCCATAACATCTGTCCTTAGATAAATCGAGATTCAGGCTGAGTGTCATTCTAGAATACGGGCCTTAGTATCCGTAAATCGTGTAGAACACGAAATTGATCATCGACTTATCGGTTCTCTAAACTTTAAGTTCAAAGAACTGCGGGTTATTGTAAACTGGGCTGCATCTTGCATCAAACACCTCCAGGATTTAAATAAATCCAACCAAACCTTTAAAATCTTTTAACAATCCTGTAATTTACGGATTTGCGGACATTAAACTTACATAACCTACAATGCTAATAAGCTGGAGGACAGTGGCAAGTTTTTTTCTCTAAAAACCCCAAGAGCTCTCGTTGCTCTAGAGAACAAATACTCACCCAAAGGTCGACTGAGAAAAATTATGAGCAAAGGCTGTGAGATATATCACCCTCATATAATGGGGCTATTAATCTACAAATTGGGAAGCTTATGCGATGTGACCTTCGATGCTAAAACACGCACTATCGATATTACGATCGCGCGAAAAAGGTCAAAGTTTTCGCTCGTTTTAAATTGGAATAGTCGTGATCTAGGACGAGATTAGATCCTGGGCAGTCTTATAGGACATTGCACTGGCAAGTAGCTCCTTAAAACTATAATGATTTTTTTGAAATTTTTGTCTAGAACGTTTCCTCCGACAAAGTGCAATCTTTTAGTATTTTTGCCGTGTTCAAGTGGATCTGGACTATTGAATTTTCTAAAGCTTAGTACGGTCAATAAGGTTCTTGATTGTTCTGTGAGTGTAGTGAATATAAATGGTTAATATGTTGAAAAGTTAATTTGCCGATTATTGTCGCTGAACCAGTACCTAAGCGGTTGTTATACGATACGTAGTACTCGTAGATACAAACTGAGCGGTCCACCACTGGAGGCTGATTATAGGATTTATGTTGAAGCATTCGCACATTGTGCTAGTATGCGAGGAATTTGTATAATTAATATAATGGAAAATCTTGAATTTAGGCAAATTCACATCGATATTATGTCGAATCGAGTTAGTGTCATGTTCTAAGTAGCTTCTTTTTACTTGTCCCGTCAGAATATTCTACCATTAATCTTAGAAACTACTATTTAGTAAATGCAGCTTCGAACCTTCAGCATTTTGTTCAGCGGATCATAATAGAGCTTAATTGTTTTTAAATGATCTCCCATTCAATCAGTAACAGTGTAAGTACTAGTTTTAACAAATTACATTTTAAATTTTAACATGATTAATGCCTTCACACGAATAAAATACGGTAGTAATTACAAAAGACAGACAAAGTTATACACCATCACGAGTATGATACATCAAAATGTTGATTACTTACTGTTTTCGTTAATAGAAACCTTTTAACAGCGAAAGTTTTCGTAAGAGACGAATATACAAAGTTGATAATAAGTCGTGAAGACGATTCCCATGGTAGGTTCTCACGAGCCACGCGGCGTCACACCCCGTGAGCAATAGCGACGTAATAGCTACTCAAATTGCTTCGGGGTTGGCCGGCCTTTGACCCCGCACACGTCACTACTTTTAGTGGGTACCTACCTAGTTGTATGTAAATGAATATTAGTTTTGCTTAACTACCTTTTACCATGTGTAAAGACTTAGTTTTAGTTATATACTTACTAGCTGACCCGGCGAACTTCGTACGCCAATTTATTTCCGCCCGCGTGGCACAAATCCCGTTCCCGCTGCACCCTCTTCTCCTTCCTCTTGAATTACTCTGTCTATTAAAAGAAACCGCAACAAATTCTGTAGCGTAGTTTTGAAGATCTTATTATCTGATACATAGGGACAGACAGACGCGGCAAGCGACTTTGCTTTATAATTATGTAGTGATGATAATGATGATGCTATGCTATTACCCAAAAAGTTATTTTTATGGGTACGAAACCGCTCGAAATGGATATATATATAATTTGTATTTAGAGTAAATTATGTTTTCATAGAAAAATGCTATTTGGCTATAAATCTAATGCTATCTAGTAAGTCTCGAGAACTTGCAATTGTAGCAGTACGAAATTTTATACTATAAGTAAATCATCACCATGATATAATTGGTTTTTTATTTTTAGACAGCTCACTGACAGTGGTCGGTATAACTTTGTTCTAGCGTCAACACCTGAAAATCCTAACAAAAATTAGGCGCCAATACGTCATTTTTCATTGACAACGTCACGTCAGCCAGAAAGCAATTTTAGGGATGTAGTTAGTCCATCGAGTGCTTTTATTATAATAACTTGAAAATGTCACAATTGATATCGACTACAGAAAATAATTCTTCTAAAAAATATTACAAAACTGGTGGTTTTTTACCGATTTCTAAACACCAATTCGGATGTTTATAAATTTAATATTTAAATTGTATAAAGATTTGATGATGGGTTTCAGAGACAGATCACGGAACTCTTCAATCTTCAATACCAGGAAATCAGCATGTTGGAATATTCTTCTAGAAGTCGGTTGTTTTGTTTTGGAGATTAGCGTGTGCGTTATGGCCCACAATCGTTAAACAATACATTTCTAAAATGTAGGTATAGACACGAATACTGCTTTATTATTATGTACAAAAAGATAATAGATTATAATTCCACATGAAATCATATATTTATCATAATATTTTCATTTATCGATTAATTATTTTTTTAATCGAGTTTTTTAACTTTGTCGATATTTTAAATATTCATGCAATCACTACTTCCATCTGTCTAAAATACAATAATATGATGGACGGGGTATAAAATTATGTTCATGCAAACGAAAACAGAGGCGTCAGCCGCGGGAAGCGGGTACTCAATTTGACAGATGTTCTCAAAAATTTCGCGCGCATTATCGCGATGCTTTTTTTATCGACTGCAAAAACATCTGCCTGCCGCCAAATATGTATAACAAAACATTCAAGTTTTTCATGTCCAGACAGGTGCTAACGTTGGCACTTAAGACATGTTTAGTATTTTTACCCGACTACGGCGAAGCCAAAAGGAGGGTTATGATTTTGACAGGCTATGTATGTATGTATGTATGTATGTTCATTTGTTCCTTCATAGCTCCTCAAATACTTATTAGAACTGGACCAATGAGGTATCGTTACAAGCGGCTTGATCGTCCGATGGTTATAGGCTATATGACGAGTCACTCAATCTTGTGTGGCGCCCTCTAGCGGTCATAAGGTACTGTGTTAAAAAATAAATTTGAGATAAATATGCCGTGTTTGGTATCAAATGAAAGTGCTTAATGAGCACATTTCAAATATGTATAAATTATTAGCTTTACCTTGCCTCAAAATAATTTAAATAAAAAATATCGTTTAAACTAAAACCCGACTACCGAAAAATCACGCTTTAAAAAGTGACAAACAAGAAAATATCAAGGATAGCCGTGGTCGTATGCCACTTACTCTAACAAAACAATATATTCTATGGAAAAGTGGCATACGACCACGGCTATCCTTGATATTTTCTTGTTTGTCACTTTTTAAAGCGTGATTTTTTCTTTTTAAATGCCATTTCAACATAATAACAACCGTTGTCATTATCATCTTAGCGTTGTTACCGGTTGTATCTGAAGGCTTTTACCATGGAGTCCGAGATACGCTTACTCCACCTCATTTTAGTTCGGCTTATTATGATTTCCATGGAAGCGATTGCCACAGACCTCCTAGCTCCTAATCCAGAGAGTACAGCCCGGGCAAGATCCTCATCCGACAATCAGCAGGTGTTTGGCTTCCAGGTGAGGTTGGCTTGGCCCTAAATTTCTTGATGTGACTCTGAGTGTTCAATGTTCCATATTTGAAAGTGACATAAAAACCGTTGCCACATTCAAATATGGAAGTGATAAACAGTTAAGTTTTATATGACATCATGATTGGTTCAGCAAAGCTGTCTTATTTAGTCCCAATTATTTTACAAGTATAATCGTTTCCCTTACAGCGTAGGTATTAACAGGACTGTGAATAAAACGCAAAAATGTGAACCAGTTATATGCGCAAGTACCGTGTGAAAAGTAAAACGGACATCATATAAATTGAAACGGAATAAGTAGATTGGTAAGTATAGATGTTAAGTAGATTGGTATAGTGGACAAAGGAGATAGGTACCGTTGCACCCACATACGACTTGAAATAGTGTGACCGTGTCGTGTCTCCTTTGCCGACTGTACGACTGTAAAAGTCTTACATATTAACTTAATAGACATTAAACCGAGAGTAATACTAAGATGAACAATAACTATACTACATATATAATAACTATACTGAGGCAATACAGTCACACCTCTTTCCCAGTGGGGTAGGCAAAGACCACATGTTTCCATCTGTTACGATCCTAGCATACACCTTTCGCTTCGTCCTCTTTTCATACATGTTCAGCGGTTTCAGATACTCTTGACATATTCTTTCTTAATGCCTTCGATCTGATTGACATACGCATGTCTAGGTCGACCCCTACCAGGTTGTCCACTCACCCTCGCTTCATAAATCTATTTCGTTCATCTTCTTTCGTCTTGTCTTATCAGTCTGTCCGTCTGTGTATAGCAAATGTAGGAACACTAAAGTAAAGCCAACGAAGCGAGAGAAAAAAGGTAGTTGGAGTGGAGCCTTCAAAAATACCAAAACCGGTCTAGCTGCAATACTTACTAAATACTTACTTACTCGCAGCCCAAAGCAGTGCCAAGACCTGTTGCGTAAAGTGGATGAATTCTGTACATGGACAGATGGAATGAAAACAAAACCTAGCAAATGCTACTGTCTATGTCTGGGTAGGCGGGGTACCAGATATACCTCATATGATCCAGGGCTTAGTATAGGCGGGGAAAACGTTTCGACTATATCCGAAACCGTGCCGTTTAAATTTCTCGGAAGAAAAATAGATAACAGAGGTTGCACTCCAGCTTTATAAGAAGTAATTAATAACTTCATTATCGATATAAAAAAGGTAGATCAACAGCCACTAAGTAATGTTAAAAAAGCGTGGCTTTACGACAACTATTAAACCTCGCGTCTTAACTGGCCGTTTCTTGTTTATGATATAAGCCAGAGCCTCCTCAAAAAACTAGATGCGAATGTTACGAAGACATTGAAGTCGTGGGGCTAGCTCAGTCGGCAGACCCATCGACATTATATAGAGCCTCAAATAACTTTGGAATGACGTTCAAGAAACCATCGGAACTATATAAACATCTAAGAGTAACCAAAATGCACGTCCTAGCGAAATCAAAAGACGAAATCGTGCAAGCTCTTCCAAAAGACCAAAGTACTAAAGAGCTCGAGTCGCGCCTCCAATTCCATGAAAAAATCATGATAGGCTCGCAGACTGGTAGGGTAGGTTTGGGTAATACTAGGAGGCAGTCAGACAAAGACATAACAAAATCTTTTCTTCAAGTAGATGAAAATAATACCTACAAAGTGGACGCAATGAACCTAGAAATACAAAACGAATGGTTAACACTAGGTGAATTTTGTATTCCCATAGCCTTAAAATGGCGTACCTTAATATACGACTGGTCACCGGCCCTCCTTAAATTCTATCTCAATGCATTCCAGTTGACCCTCCCCGACCAAAGCAATCTTGTCAGATGGGGAAAAGCCACAGATAAAACATGTAACTCATGTGGTGAAGCAATTGGTACTGCTAGGCACCTACTGGTGGGTTGTAGGACGCTATTAGACCCGGGTCATTACTCGCGCCGACATGATAAGGTATTAGAAATCGTACGTGAGGCGGTAAGTTTGGCGGTAGCTAGAGCGAAAAAGGGTTTAACCACAAACCAAAGAAATGACGTCGCGTTTGTAAAGGAAGGCTGCTCAAAAAAGACAAATCAAAAGCCGTACTCAATTTTGATAGCAGCCGCTGATTGGACATTACTCGCAGATTCGTATGAGAAACACTATAAAATACCGGAGGATGTTTGTGCCTCGTCATCCAGACCCGATATATTCCTATTTTCAAAACAGCAAAAGCGTGCAGTACTGGTAGAACTCACAGTACCGTGGGAAACTAACATACCTAAAGACCACGCTATAAAAATAAACAAATACTTTGACCTGACCAACGAGTTAACCAAAAATGGCTATGTGGTTAAACTCTACGCCGTGGAAGTAGGTGCAAGGGGAATTCCAGCTAAATCCCTGTATAACTTATTTAAAGACCTCGGATTGCCAAGAGCTTCAGTAAGCTCTTTACTCAAACGAATATCTGTTGATAGGATCTTACCAAATTTGGATAGGTAGAGGGGGGAACACGACTGACGGTGGAGGTGAGCGCTGATGCATCACAAGGTGGCCACCCTAAACCTACTCCTGGGTCGCAAGTCCCAGGCGCCGTCACAGTGTTCCTCTCTGTACCACGCCATGGACCCGGCGACCGCACGGTGAATCCATGGAATGCTAAGAACCGGATCTCTCTCGCCTTTGGGTTGTGAAGGTCAGATGGCAATCGCTTCACAGAAACCATCGAAGTTTAGCCAAATCCGCTGTTAGACTGGTAAAGCGGACCAGACTCCAAGCAGAAAAGCTTCGGATGCGACTGGGATTAACGCTAAGATGAACAAGAAGAAAATACAGTCTTATTCCCGAGATCGACCCACAAACTACTAATAGTGCTTTAGAGTGGGTAACAGTATTAAGAAATTGAAGGAATTTTTACAGCATTAAGTATGCTAACTAACTATACAAATCGAATACATAGGGAAAAAGAATCTTCTCGGGCGGGACTCGAACCCGCAATCTTTCCCTTACAGGTCTCAGTAGCCGAATTGGTCAGGCATTCCCCCTGTAAGGGAAAGACTGCGGGTTCGAGTCCCGCCCGAGAAGATTCCTTTTCCCTATGTATTCGATTTGTGTAGTTGCTGTAAAAATTCCTTCAATTGTTTGGGCGCAGTTATCAAAAATCAATGTTTAAAAATGATTGTAACATCATTCATTGATTCCGATAGTTCGTAAGAAAATCGGTAGATGACGCCACGTCGCCTTAAAGACGTATAAGATGGGAAATTTGAATCATATCGGGCGTGTCTCGGTAGCCGAATTGGTCAGGCATTCCCCCTGTAAGGGAAAGACTGCGGGTTCGAGTATTAAGAAATCTTACATTAATCATTTATTTATGCCCCTGGCTAATGCCGTAGCCTTGTAGTTCCATTGCATTCACAAATTAACTTTAAAAGTCAATTTAACACAGTCAGCTGGTCAAGTTCATAATATGAAATGAACAATTATTAAGTTCAAAAGACCAAAGATTTTTCATCAATATGGAATAAATATTCTAAAATGGTATGGAACAAAGTATCCTTATCAATACTTCCATACTAATATTATAAATGCGAAAGTAACTCTGTCTGTCTGTCTGTCTGTATGTCTGTATGTTACGCTTTCACGCCTAAACCACTGAACCGATTTTGATGAAATTTGGTATAGGGGTAGATTAGACCTTGAGAAAGGACATAGGCTATGTTTGGTCGTGTTAACCGACTTCCACGCGGGCGGAGCCGCGGGCAAAAGATAGTCTGTTTATAAATTAAAGTTTTTTTGCAGCCTCAAAAACATAGTTGAGCAGAGTTGATACTTGTGCAACCGCGAGCAAACGTTATACATATTTTTCGAAAAAATATTCATACATATTATGAAGGAATTCACGGCACAATAGTCAAGAGGCATAAGGCGTAATCATGGCAACAAGCATAAGGCAAAATCGCACAAATAGGGAAATCTGCACGAAAAAAGTTCATGATTTGCAAATGAATTCCGCAATCAAAGTTTTTTGTTTTTTTTTATGGTTTGCTGGTAAACTTCTTTGCAGACAGTTTTTTATTTTTTTAATTATTCATACACTAATGTCCTTTGTCTATTATACGCAAAAGCTTGCATTTATCTACTGTGACATGTAAAACAAAAAATACACAGATAATTAATATTCCATGTTTGCCGCCAACCGTATTCATAACTCCTCGCCTTGACACTGAGTCGTGGCCTCACAATAAACTTACAAATAAGACTTGTCATGTAATTAAATGCATGACAGTGTAACTTAATACTTTAAAAGATAAGAAGGTATTATAAACCTTTAGAATGAAATATTATGATATGTTGTGTGTTTGAATTTAGCTTACAAGTGTGTGTATTCTATCATATTCACCATACTTCAAAAGGGAAACCTGTAAAAGCTTAAGTAATTCAACCTAGTCTGTCATGCCATGCACCATGCGACTCTTTGGGAAGTCGGCAGGTATCGGGTTATATAGTCCCGGTTGCATACAATGAGCTTGAAAGATTTATCTTCCGGAATCTGGACCTACTCTTCCTTCTAATAATTTAGTTTAGTTCGCCTTTTACCTACCCTCCCTATTTCGAGAGCCCCGTCCGTTATCAGCTGGTATGCCGGCTTGTAGGTAAGATGGCCAGGACCTCCGAATGTCATAGACTCATAGTGGGGTCCTAAATATTTAATTATCTAATTCAGATTCAGATTTTCTTTGTTAATAGTTTTTAATATTGCACTTTGTCCTAGAGTGGAGACCGCGAGAACTCAAACAGAAGGTAGGACACCCCCTAGCCAGATGGACTGACGACCTGAAGAAGGTGGCTGGGGCAGACTGGATGCGGAAGGCGGATGATCGGGTGAAATGGCGCAACCTGAAGAAGGTGGCTGGGGCAGACTGGATGCGGAAGGCGGATGATCGGGTGAAATGGCGCACATTGGGAGAGGCCTATGTCCAGCGGTGGACTGCGGTGGGCTAATTGATTAATTGAATATTGCACTTACAACTTTAACCCAGTATGCGTTACAAGTGTGCAAATTAGATATTGGTATTGCGTTACAAATAGTTATTGAATCGTTTATCTACAGTTACACAATATTAAATAACTTATGCGTTTTCCTGTTAGTAAAAATATATCACTCTAATACGTCCAAATTGAGTTTTTAACGTTTAAAGCTTGATAGAGAAATCAATCATTCAGTTCCACTTCGTTTAGAAGAGTTTTTACTCACGACGGAACGGAGACAGTATATGCGTTTGGGGTGAGAGGTTGTTTGTGTGTTTGTTTGTTTGTTTGTACAAATCCATGTTGCCATTTTCTCCGGAACTACCAATCTAATTTTGATGCAGTTTTTAATTATTGGTTTGGGTTTGATTGGTACACGTTATTAGATAGGTGTTACGGTAACAACTCACTAGGGGGCGCTGCAGTACACGTGTTTTGAATTATTTTTTATACGTCGTGGTTTTTCAATTTTTTTAACTTTATGGTAGGTAAATTGTCGTTTACGTAATTTTGTCACAAAGTGGTCAATTCATTGATGTTCCTTTACACAAAAGCACAGCCTTCTCTGTTAAACCCATCGGACACCTGTATACTACACCGGTTCTTACTATCCCTCAGCCAGTTTACCTAAAGGTGGTTATCAAGATTTGGGATGAAGATCACGGCGCGCTAATCTCAGTTACCTACATCTAAAAGCCCGCAGTTTTGGATCCGGGGCTCCATTCTCTCACAGCATAATTACCAGCTTTCCTTGATTTGTTGTGCTTATACGAAAGGCTGCACCAGAGGGTTGCAGGTGAGGTTGAATAGGTCTCGAACCGAGCGTTTAGTGAACCCAAACAAACCGTTCATGTCCATAAATTGATATAATTTAAGAGTAATAACTGCAGATGCGTAGAGATGTTGCATATTTGGCAGTATTTTACCGTCTCTACCATGGTCAATGTTCTGATGAGCTCTTCCAATTAGTCCCACCCTCTCCTTTCCTTCATAGGACTACACGTGCAGGGCTAAGATGCCATCTGTATACGGTGCAGAGTATACCCGCTAGAACCAAGCGTTTCAGCGACTTATTCCTATGCCACATCACTAAGACCTGGAACTCCCTGCCAGCTCACGTGTTTTCTTCCTTCAGTCCCGGGTCCTTCAAAAAAGGCGAAAGGCGAGTGAAAAGGCACCTGATGAGGCCGTCAAGCTGAGTGCCACCACTGGGAACATGGTACATGTTTACGATGGTGACCTCTTTCCGAGACTTTGCCTTTAGCTTACCATCAGGCGAGGTGAAGTCAAATTGACGTGTCTGTTATTAAAAAAAACTCATTGGCGACAGCTACTAGCTGATGGACTCACATGGACAAGTAGGAGTGGTCATAGTGAGCTCTTCCAATTAGTCCCACCCTCTCCTTTCCTTCATAGGACAACACGTGCAGGGCTAAGATGCCATCTGTATACGGTGCAGAGTATACCCGCTAGAACCAAGCGTTTCAGCGACTTATTCCTATGCCACATCACTAAGACCTGGAACTCCCTGCCAGCTCACGTGTTTTCTTCCTTCAGTCCCGGGTCCTTCAAAAAAGGCGAAAGGCGAGTGAAAAGGCACCTGATGAGGCCGTCAAGCTGAGTGCCACCACTGGGAACATGGTACATGTTTACGATGGTGACCTCTTTCCGAGACTTTGCCTTTAGCTTACCATCAGGAGAGGTGAAGTCAAATTGACGTGTTCTTTATAAAAAAAAAGAAAAGAAAACTCTAAAACTGTGTTGGAATTATGCAATATCTAATCGAAATATTTATTATTTCTGCTACAGAATTGCTAAGATAATGTCAAGTCAAGATTGGCCTCACGCTTTGAACAAATTATCATGGCTGGACCATGACCCAGTGGAGAACGTGCGAATCGAACGATTGGAAACGTAGCCATGATCAGGTAGATGACCGATTAAGATCGCTTCTAGATCTGGCAACCTTTGATCCTCAACCCTCAAATATCCTGACAACTTATAACCATAAACTTACTATTAGTACTAGTTGTTAAAAAGTTAAAAAACAAGGTGGAATCTGAAACTATGTCGTTCAGGAACATTGCGGCTGTCAAAAATGGCGCAAAAACTAAGGATAAAACAACATTGTATTTTATTTTAGTAAAGTGTCGAGGTATGCATTATATTATTTATTATCTATATTAATAATAATATTCTTGTTAATAATTTATTATTATGGACGACATCATTTTTTCCACCAATAAGAGACGCGACAGCAAAAATAAGTAAATTATTATTTTTTCCGTGGCGTCTCCTGGCGTTTCTTATTGGTGGAAAAATAATTTGGTCATCATTTTTTGTGGAAATTTTAGTGTGTGAACAACCTATTTATAGTTTTTAATACATCATTGGGTAGAATACTAGGATTTGATACTGTCAGAAGTTTACACGAAAATCACTCATTGAAATAAAACCACACATCATCACACGTTTGTGTGGTGGACGCGGTCGCGGCATGACCATTTGTAACATAATGTCAAATGGAAAAATTGTGTTTCTGCAACGGAGAAAATATTTTTTTACTACTAAACTAGTACTTATGTACTAAACGTAAACTAACCCATATCGTAACTTTTTAGAAGAGTTTAAATAGTCAAGAATTGTTTACCAACAGATTAAACTTCATTACTTCACTTGTTTCAAGAAAGCTAAATAAAAACTCAAATCTCAATAATCGTTGAACAATGATTTAGTCACCTCAAATGCAACTGTACCACCAAAATGTTGTAAGTAGGACTAAAACAGATGACTCAAAAACTATTCTATTTATAACTGTTAAGCTGAATACATTAAGTTCTACGCGTTGACACGTACAAGCAAGCAATTTGCGTGTTGGACAGGAGACAATCCACAGTTTTTGTATCCGTTGACACTAGCTAACGACTTCGCGGTAAACGATGAACATTTTCTTTGTGAAATTCTCGGAACCAGGCTGACAGAAATGTATCATGTGCACAGGACTGACACGCGTATTGTGTAACAATGTTGAAATCATGTATTGTGCCTATGTATCACTAGATTTTATGCAGATGTTTTACTATTAAGGGCGTTCGCGTTCGCAATAACGTAACATAATGACAGTTTCGGGATACCTACTGAAGATCGAAAACGTCATTAATCTCTGATTTTGGTGTCCCAATATTTCTACCACTGATATTGTAGGGCCTATCCCATGAAACAGATTTTGTAATTATAATATTGGGATAGCAGTTACAGATACTTCAAACTTGACTGTTTATCTGGAGATGCAATCTACCTCTGTTAATGGGACGGCTTTAAATCGAATCTGAAATCAGTACCTACCTACTTAACTAGCCTGGCCTTTACCTCGCTCAAAGAATTGCTGTCGCTATTCAGCGGGGTAATGTGCCGCCAGCCTTTTGGGCACGGTACCGGTAGAGGTCAATGGGGAGGAATTCTACGATGCCTGCCTGTAGTCTGAAATATCACAAGCGTTTTATCCTTGAAACCCCGTTTCGGTTCACGCAGCCCATGGGTTCCTATAATCCTACTTATTTCAAACATCAACCTCAAACAACAGAACAGGATTCCAGGATTCAACACTATCTATTTACTTTGGTCGATCTTAGCCACACATGTGACGTCTACATCTTTTTAAAGGAATGAAGGCCCCTTCCGAATTCAAAAATTAACGGTCTTGTGCGGCCCCTATCTAAACTAAACAGCCCCTCGCGTCTTTGACAAGGTCGTCATGTCGGTTCATCAAGTAATCTCTATTCAGTATAATTTCAATTTCACGCTAGGCTTTTTAACCCGCTACTGAAGAAGAACTTAACTTCTCTTTGCATTGTCAGAACATACCTAATTGGATAGTGAAAATTGCAGATAAATAAAAATAAAAAAGCAATTTATTCTACTACCTCGATACAATATGCGTCTACAATTAATTACATAATTAAGTCATAATTATCAACATTATTAGTCACTTTAGTTTTATTAAATGAAAAGTTTTTAATTACATGTAAATATGACGTCAGTTTGACGCATAGTAAAAAGTTTGCTGGTCACTTTAGGTAGCAGTCGCCTCGAAAATTGCAAATATCTTAATGGATAAAATAAAGGTAAGTTTCTGTCATGACAAGAAGTCCCATAACGACATTTCATAAGTGGCGAGGGAATTCGTCTTACAATGAAATGTCCCTTACGACATTTGAAATTTTCACCAAAGAATTGAGCTTGCTTGCACTTATTTTGTATAATATCTTGTATGATTTGGTGAGCATTGCTGTAAGATAGTGATAGACACTTTCTGAGACAAGTAAGACTTCAGAGGACAAAACTATTGAGCGCAACCGTTGCATGACACGTTAAATAAGTTTTATGGCCAAAGAGTATTTAATTAAATCTTGCATATTTATGTCATTCCGTGATTAATCGAGAAATCCAACAATGGATTTGACGCCACTATATAAATATAAAAATCATCATTATGAAATTTCTCTTAGGTGATTTTTTTTTTATCGCAGAAACGAAGAATAGGCATAACACGGCTCTTGAAGATTTGCTTTTGTTTTATTGCTTTGAAATTAAATGATAAGGTTCGCGTTTGTGGATAGAGTTTATTTGTATTCCGTTGGTTTCTCAAAAAAATCTACCAAAAACCTTTTCACGAAAGTCCTTTTTTCAAAGATGTAGTACTCGTAGTACTTATTATAAAGTCAATCAACATCTGTGAAAACAAATCTACCTCATTGGGAACAATTCTTTTAAAATAGGTCATGGACTTATGAAGCAGAGGCCAACGAGGTACCGAACAATAATTGCTTTGTATACCATTCAGGCTCTCGAACGTTTTGTGGTTTTGAATTTAAGAATAAACCGTACTCAATAGCCTATTGATTCCTATAACGTGGACTAGGCGGGGTCAATTTCCGAACGCACCCGCATAAAATAACTTACCTACTAAAACTATAAAGCCGTTTTAGTCGATTTTAATCCTTACATGCCTGGTAATAAAGGTCGAATGTCAAATTTAAATACACCATTTATCTTGGTAAAGAAAATTATTGTCTCATAACAATCTATTCTCTTCCCCCTTTTGGACGGTGGTCATGCAATTTTTCAATCAATTCGGAATTGGTGGAGTTTCGTGCGAAGCAGACATTTCTTTGTTAGGTTTCGACATTTTCGGTCAACTGATTGGGTTTACCGTTTCGTGAGGATTAGACATTATTACTTTAGCTTTTCTTGAGTTAACTGTTTTTGTCATGAAACTCATTAGTCCGACTATATTAAACTTTGTCACACTGCTTGTTTTTTGTTGCAAATTCTAAGAACTTATGGACTTGAAATAACCTTGAAACACCTACGACAACAGTAGAAAAAAGGGACCTTACAGTATAATAAAGTTCTAATAACATAATTACATCGTTTAAACGAATTTAGGTATAGTTTTTCTAGTTTCAATACATATAAAACGATGAAAACAACAGCTTATAGCTTTAGTTTTTGACTGTATTGTACATTGCATGTGCATTCCTGCATGTTACAATCGCCATTTTTTGGTGACTGCCCCGTGGCACTACCCAATGACACTACTGCTATAGTGTCAAGGATATTTTCATTGTAGGTATAAATTATTCTCCATGACACTATCGGCAGTGTTACAGGTAATTTTTATACTTGTAAAGTAGGATCGTAGGTCGTTGGGTGGTAGGTCTCGATGGTCAAGCCCAAAATCGGGTTCCTACTTTATATCTTTTAAGGGTTTTTGTGTTATTATGCGGATACTTTACTCGAGAATCCATTAGGACGTTTGTAACTGCGTAACTTTAAATTAAATTACCTATAAACAAAATTGAATTTAGAATCTAGGTTAAATTGCCATCTGATCCTCTGAAGGTTACAAAAATAATTTTACTTCAATTATGTAGTGATTTATTCCAATGTAAAGATCGTTTGTAAAATTTTGTAAATTTTCAGCCACTTCTGTGAGCGACTGTACAAAACAGTCGAAATTTAAAATTCAAAAATTCCTGTAATCATTCCTCGCTCTTGTTGAGTAGGTATAGTTGAAAAAAAACACATTTTTATAACTTACCTCCTTACCTAGCTTATTTTTCGTAGAAGTTCTTGCACACATAAAACATCTTAAAACTCGTTCTCATTACATTTTATAAAGTACAAAATAGCCTCTAGTATGTAATTTAACTACCTACCTACGAGTACATACCATAAAGAACAAACAAGTAATTTATTTCTTCGAACCATTAAAAACAAAAGTTGGTAGGTAGGTACCTACCTACTGTACTGTGCTTGGTACAAGCAGCATCAGAAAGATGTTGATGTGTAAAGTGCTCAAAAATTATCTTAGTTCCTTGATTTTCCCCCTTCTTCTTGACGGATTGTTGTGATCACGGTTCCGATATTTGGTAGGTATAGGCCATATAAATCAATAAAACAGTTTGATTTGCTTTCAATACGAGAGTTTTAAGATCATTTTGAGGCTTCGTCGTCAACACTGAATTAGGGTACCTATTTCAGTGTTGTGAAGTAGGGTGAAGTAGGGTACCTATTGTTGTAGGTACCCTACTTCATACGACAACATTAGAAGCACATTAAAATTATAGTGGGTAGGTTCCTACTAGGTAGGTATAACACATACATAACTAATCGTAGCTGCTAAAAACAAACTCCTGGCTGCGACGTTTTAAGTATAGGTACATGGAAACCTCACGAAATAGGATGTAGGTAAGTATAAGGCAACCCTAGGTCCAGTAACAACAACCTTTGTGATCCAAGCCATCCTCGCCTGCTAGTCGGTAGGTAGGTGCATTCAACTGCTGATCAACGGACGAGGATTTAGTGCAGTGCAGGCTTTCCTTTTGAAGTAGGGAAGTCAGGTTATTATTCATTCAGTACACAGGATATCATTGGGTCAGGTTAGGAAAAGAAAAATGACAGGTTTTCGAAATTAATTTGATTAAAGCAGCCCCTCTATCTATTGTCAGCAGATGGATACGTAAAGTGAAACAAAGTAAATAAAAGCTTGTAAAATAGAGAACTGTCAATTTTTATGTTTCGTTAGTAGGTATTTTTGTGTGTAAGCAGTTAGGCCGAATTACTCATCAACACGGCTTCCTAAGCATTTCGTGAACGCATTTAAAAAACATGAAATATATTTAACTTACCATTGACAATGAACCTATGTCTGTCGTTGAGAAGTTCTTTATTCAATTTCGGACATTCCTTGCTCAGAACAACACACAAATCATTCAACTTCACACTGCTTTGTTTACCAACAATCTCAATAAAATAATTACACTTATCACTATCTGCCGCGCTTGAAATTAATTCCAAATCGTTTAAATTAAAAATGCCTTTTTTAACTAAAACGTCTAGTATATTTGTATCGCATAATTCTCGTAATAAAATGTGTTTATGGCGTAGTAAACCGGCGCGAACATCACCCACCGCGGCCATCGTTCAACTAACGGGCGGCGGGCTGCGGCGGGCTGAAGGCGAAAAAAAGTCCATTCAATCGCCCCATTCAGACGGGGAACAGATGCCATCGTCATCGTATAGGTTTGTGAGTTGTGGGTAATGGGTATGGGTACCTACCAACTTCGTTGGTTGCCATACCCTTGAAAAGGCCTCAGTTTTTTATATTTTATGTCCCTTTCTTTCGATAGATGAACGAAAGAGATTTACAATAATGTTATTAAGCAGATACGAAGCTAAAAACAAAGTTAAAGTTCAGTATAGTGAGAGAGACTATCAAAATCAACGTACTTAATGGCGGTAATCGTACGGTAAAGTCAAATTGCTAAGCATTTGTTCTGAACATGAGTAGCAGAGCAAAGCTTTAAAGTATTTTATGTACACCGATTCGTGACGTAAGTACTCAGCGCCCAGCGGCAGTGTTCGACTGATAAGTCAGAGGTCACGGGTTCGATTTCCGTGCAAATACCTTTATGGTAATTTGCTGCAGAAACCATTTTGAAGAAGTTGACTTTAAATAACTGTATGTGTGAATATGTAACTATATTACCTAAGTTGTCACATATCTTGGACCTAAATCGCGAGATATGAAAGGTCCTGGCGCGCGCGTATTGTTTTGTAATCCATACTTCCATACTAAGATTATAAATGCGTAAGTAACTCTGTCTGTCTGTATGTTACGCTTTCACGCCTCAACCACTGAACCGATTTTGATGAAACTTGGTATAGGGGTAGATTAGACCATGAGAAAGGACATAGGCTATGTTTGGTCGCGATAACCGACATCCAAGCGAGCGGAGCCGCGGGCAAAAACTAGTGATCTATACTTAGTGAATTTGAGCTCGTCCACCGCAGTAGCACACCGTGCTATCTTCAAAATACAACTAAGAAACGTGAACTGCGCTTATAGAGTACCTACATTTAAGGTCCAAGATATATGAATCGGGACAATTGACAATGGCTAGTCATGATGTTGCCTAGTGGTATGGGTAATGGACTGCTGAGACGAGGTCTCAGGTTCGATCCCAGGTTTACCATGGCACACACCAATGACTTTTCGAAGCTTTTCGAAGTTATGTGTGTATTTATCGCAGGTTTATAAGTGCCCGGTTAATGGCAATAGGCTCGCCACCTATTACATTGGGACCAAAACATAAACTGACGAAATGTGGGTGCTCTGACGTGTAAATCCAAAACACTGTATCTCAGAAATACCTAATTCGTGAAAAGGGCTTTTAAAACTTTTTTTGGTTTTTGGTACGTTTTGGTAACATATTTATAACATAGCATATAGTGTTAGGTATCAAATGATAGGTATTTTTACGTATTATTTAGCCATGTAAATTTTGCAACCATAAAACGCATACAATTAGAAATAACTAAGTGAACGTGTATTGTCCCTATAAAACTTATAGAAATCTATCCAATTGTTTGAGCAAAACACTGTATGTTTAGTTACAGTGTATTTGATTTATGAGAATAGAGCTTATGGGTCATACAATAACACTGTATTTTCAAATACAGTACCTAAACAATCCATACTAATATTATAATCACTCCTTGCTTAGTGGCAATACGGTTTCAGACCGAAACGGTCAACGGGTGATCTTCTGGCGTACGTGACCCACCTTTGGAGTGAGGCTATGGGAAAGCACGGCGAGTCACCGGCAATTAGTCTTGACTTCGCCAAAGCTTTCGATAGGGTATGGCACAAATCGCTTCTTTCAAAGCTACCAGCCTTTGGCTTGCCTCCCAAACTGTGCAACTGGGTTGCAAGCTTCCTGCAGGGGCGCCGTATTCGCGTCCTTTGTGATGGATGAGCTTCGGAGTTTTTACAGGTAAATGCTGGCGTGCCGCAGGGTTCCGTATTATCTTCTCTTTCTTCTGCATGTCAATGACATGCTCTCTAAAGGAAGCATTCACTGCTAAGCAGACAACAGCACCTTACACGGGAGTTATTACGCACATCCTGCGGCCAAGCAGTCTTATATCGCGAAAAAAAGCAGCTTCTTGTCACTGAGCTGGACCGGATCCTGGACCACATTTCTCAATGGGGCGCTAGGAACCTGGTTGAGTTCAATGCCAAGAAGACCCAGGCATGTGAGTTTACAGCAAAGGTATCTCCTTTCCTTCCCCTTCCCACTCTTCAGAGCACACCACACACCACCACAGGATCACCTCAATATCATCGGTATGGATGTTCGCTGCAAACTGAATAACAGAAACTATATCGAGAGCATCATCAAATCAGCCTCGCTTAAACTCGGAGTCCTGAAAACTGTGAGACGATTTTTCACGCCGGAGCAACGGTGTCTTCTATACAAGACTAAATTCGTTCCTGCGTGGAATACTGCTCACATCTCTGGGACGGCTCCGCAAAGTACTTACTAGATGCTCTCGACAGGTTGCAGCGACGTTCGGTCCGCATTATTGGGAATCCTGAGGTCACGAACACCCTCGAGCCTTTGCAGATGCGTAGAGATGTTGCGTCTTTGGCAGTATTCTACCGTCTCTACCATGGTGAATGTTCTGACGAGCTCTTCCAATTAGTCCCACCCTCTCCTTTCCTTTACAGGACGACACGTGCAGGGCTAAGATGCCATCCATATACGATGTAGAGTATACCTGCTATAACCAAGCGGAACTCCCTGCCAGCTCACGTGTTTCCTTCTTCCTACAGTCCCGGGTCCTATAAGCGGGGCGTGAAAAGGCATCTACTAATGAGGCCGTCAAGCTGAGTGCCACCACTGTTAATATGGTACATGTTTGCGATGGTGACCCTCTTTCCGAGACTTTGCCTTTAGCATAACATTAGGCGAGGTGAAGTCAAATTGACGTGTCCTGTATAAAAAAATGCGAAAGTAACTCTGTCTGTCTGTTTGTCTGTATGTTACGCTTTCACGCTTAAACCAGTGAACCGATCTTGATGAAATTTGGTAGGTACAGAGATAGATTAGCTACCTTTCATCACGAAAAAAGGGCTTAAAGGGGGGCAAATAGGGGATGAAAGTTTGTATGAAAGTTCGTAATTTTTAAAGATATCCTGATGAAATTTGGTACAGAGATGGATTAGAGCTTAGGAACGGACATAGGATACTTATTACATTTAGAGTCCATGTTAAGGTATTGTGTCTCCTTGAATTAGGGCCAGCAGTTTTGGTTGCCGTGGACATTTTGTGAACCTGCCTGGACAAGAAATCCCTTCGTCTCTGTCTGTCCATACTCCAAAACTGACTGTGAATGATCTCTGTGTCCGCTTCGGAGATGTGAACGGAACAGTTTTTTTTTGCAGTTCTGGCAGGGAGGTCTCATGGGAAGCATTTTTGCTTGATTCGCCAAAATAACTTTAGGATTTCGACTGGTAGAGAGTAAGATTCTTCTGACGTATCAGACGGGAATATAGCTCTTGATGTATCAGGACACTCAGCGTTAGAAGTAGAAGAGGAAACACCGTCTTCACTATTTATCGGTCCAGTATCGGAATATTTCTTTTGCAATGATGGACTCTTTGGGCAAGTTTGAAAACTTAAACCCTTGGATAAGATTGTCAGCAATACTTTCATTTATTTGAGGTTCACAAAGGAGTATCAAGGGGCTGATATTACATCAAATCAAAACAAACAAACGTAAACAGATTGAACAACGTTCGCGCCGGCCGTCGATTATTCATCGGCCGAGCAAGAGCAATGATTCACGACCACTAAACGTTGAGCTCTCGCCCTCCTGCCCCCTCGCGTCTTGCACGTATTAAGCGTAGAGACGTGGCGCCGCGCGCGGTGTCCAGATAGTTTGGTTATCGAAAACACTGTATCTCAGAATTTGAACTAATCCCGCGCAAACTATTCAGCCAATAAACTGTAACTTCAATCACAGTGTTATGCCATAACAAACAATAAATGTAACTTAAATACAGTGTTTTTAAATTTCTATATCTCCTTCTGTATACTGTGAAATGAAAAAGTAATAATATAGGGATATGTAGCGTCCTTGAAAAATTCAAATGAGCGCTATTAAGGCAAAACACTGTAACTCGAGTTACAGTGTATTGGATATACACGTCAGTGCTAGCACCTCTGCCTACCCCTTCGGGGAATACAGGCGTGAGTTTATGTTTAATGTAATGTGTAATGTAGTTATGAGCCATTATATGCCATAGCACAGATTACCTAAATATTGTGGTACTGGACACCTTTAGGTACAAAACTTTTCAACCATGCCTGATACTAAGCCGTTGATTGCAGTGAATGTGTTGCATCACATTATGCAATCATGGCCGAATTGGATCATTATTAAATAGTCAACCATTATGAAACACTCTGCATTCTTTGATAAGGAACATGACAGTAGGCCACCTTTTTTATCGCCTTGTCTAGGTCTGTATCACCCCGAGGAGGGCCAGACCGTAAGAAATGGCCCTGGGTCAGCTGGGGTGCGAGGGATATGTCGAAGACAACCTCACCTCCGGCCTAACACCACGACCCGCAGTCGGCGTGCGGTTTTGGTCGGTTCGAGTCCGACATAACCTCCCCTTCCGGCTCCGGCAGGGGAGGTATCCGAGGGGATTTCCGCACGGAAAAAAAAAGTCCGTATTACAGAAATATATTAGCGTAGAACGGCCATCTGGAGTGTTCACCTGCATGTCACGCGTGCCCACTTTTCACTGTAAATAAATAATCACGAGAGATAAGAAATGCCTTTATTTTTCTAATTTACTTCTACATTTTTATTCTAGAGTTGGAAGAAATAGCACGAAATGGCATATTCGCGGTAGATATGTGCAACGATGTTATTACAAGCTAACTGAGTAAGCGTTCGAACTTCAAAAGTTCCTGTCTCATGACAGGAATTGTCTAAAAGTTGCCAAGCTTTTCCCGCTCACATCATGGCCATTCTATCTTAAAAAAAAAAAACTGTGGTTCCATAATACTATAGAAAAAAAAAACCTACGCCTTATAATCATCCGTAGGTCAATTGCAGGTACTTACATCCCAAGCTTGTAAGTACCCAAACTTGAGGGTTCGTTCTCTTATCTCCTATTTGATAGTTTTTTTTAATATTAGCTAAATTGCTTGGGTTAGGAGTGTAATGGCCAGGACCTCTTGATCGTAAGGCCGACTCCTAAACCACTAAGCTACCGACGGCTTTTAATGGAGCCATTGCCGTAAGAAAAATCAAAGCATAAACAAATTAGAGTGGTATGTAATATAGGTATATAGGAATCTAAACTGGTCGAACAACTCGTTACATAAGTTCTTGTAATGCACATTTTGTAGCAGGTTTAGATAAATCTCAGAAATGGCGTGTTATGTATATTTTCCTTGTACGATATTATGCAGGAAGTCATTAACACGAAATAAACAAAATAGACCGATAACTTGTAGTGATTATTATATTGAATGATTGCTTGTGAAAAAAAATAGTCTTTTCGTATCCGTTAGTCCCGACTAGGGAAGTACTGGTGTGGTTTTCCCAACGACTACAGTATGGAGTTCTTGAAGAAGTGCATTAGAAGGTTTCTTCAGGGTCGGCAGCGTGAGTGTAATGTCCATGGTGTTGCTTACGTCCTGCCACGGTACCCACGTTTTCCGCTTTCCATTTTCCATCAGGTGGACCGTGTGCTTGTCTACCACTTAAGTGGTATAAAAAAGTACCTCCACCCTACAGATTATCGCGGCCATTATAACCTCGTGGTGTATTGTGGGGGGGGTGAGTAGGGTAGCCAGAGCTCACTAAAGAGTTTTTGTGCTGTCAGTGGGAAGACCAAAAGCTTATCCTGTTTTGTCTTACCTCGTCCATGTTAACCACTTTCCATCAGGTGGGCCGTGTGCATGTCTGCCACCTAAGTGATATGAAAATAGGAGTCTCGGTCCATTCGGACGTGAAATCTCAAACCCCTGGTCGGACTATAAGTGAATTTGAGGTACCACCAAGTTCACTGGGGTCCAAGCCTTCTCCTGTATAGCTGGTGAACCTACTGATCGATGGATGAGGTGCTGATGCTCACTTTCCTTTCGGGGTTGGGGGGTCATATGGTAGTCCTCCTCTGGAAAGTTAACGGTTGAACAAAGAATTGGAAAGTCAAATACCTACGAGATTTTATAAGAGGTAGGGTGGGGTGTAGCGGACCCTGACACTTAAGATGATGATGATGATGATGATGATGATGAAGACCAGTCACCAGTGACCGGGAATGGCTATGTCGGTCTCTAACCGACTGGAACTCTATAACCGAAAAGTAAATTCTAAAAAAGGTCAGCCTAACTGTAGTCACTTGGATTGCCATTTTTTTTAAATTTAGACCATTTATATTTTATAGTTAAGATGATTGTTTTTTTTGTGACTAGGACTTTCAAGGACTAGATTCAACGGGTTAGGTTCTATAATCTACTAAATTATTGGCATTCATTGATCAACTTAGTCGATTATTTAAGTTTTTTATCTGTTGCACTTTATTTGTTTCTGTCACAGAGTAAGTAATATACTACCATAGACATAAATATACAGACGTGAAGCTACTACGAAATTCATTCATAAAATCATATTAGGAAAACGCCAATTCTCCATCTTGCTTTCCAACGTAGTGGGGATGTAGTAGCACCTGATTGGTCAAATAAAATTGCTAGTGATGCGGTGATAGAATTTTAATTATCGATATTTTCCCAAATATTTAAAGAACGAAGACCACTTTCCATACATAGTGAATGACTTTTGAAATGCCGTTGACTTTTTATTATTCTATCGCATAATGGTACTGGTATTACTGATGAATAGATACTAAAACATATTTTACAAAAAAAAAAACAAAAAAATTAAATAAAAATTCGAATTTTTTTTTTGTCCAAATCGATTTTATTTTTATGCCAATGTGTTATGAACCTGGAGTACTACTAAATATATATATATATATATCGTTACTCAAAGACTAAAGAATCTTTGTAGATTCTACGTCCTTCTGGGCGAATTATTCGAAACTCTGGCTATCACAAGGAAAGTCTGACAGAAAGCCATAAGCACACTGCAACCTGAGAATACAAATAATCGGCATCCACTTAAGCTAATCACTTATTTTTTTCTTTCAAATGTGTAAATTTTTAGTCTGTGCCCTTTTTATATCGATAAGTAGTTATCGACAGTTTACTGGATTCCCTACTAGGCCGCCATACTGCTTTCCATTTATTCATAAAATCCAAGTTTAGGTAGGCAGTTTTTTTTCGTAGGTATGGCACCTCTTGATATACTCTAAGTATACTACGTAAGAGTTTCTGTTTGACGCGCAGTTTGACGTATCGTATACGACGTTATATTTATAACCACAGTTTATAACCTATTACTGTTTTAGTTTTAGATATTCGAAAGAGAAAAATATTAATTACTATATGATTAATTACCGTAAAAGTATAACTGTGTAAGCGAAAAAGTGCAAAGATGGCTCCAGTAAGGAGAAATTCGTTAGACGGTAGGTTATTTTGAGATTTCAACACGTATACTTATCGAAGTTACGCCTGGCTTATATTATGCCTTTTCCAACTGGATTTATTTTATTTACCGCTACATAAGGCATACATTTTTCTGTAAATTATAATAATCTTTTCATTTTCTTATAAAATAACGAGATATCGACAGTAATTATATGTCTATTTTTATTGTAGACACAGATTCGGGGTCAGATTCTGACAGTGCGTCTAGTGCAAGCCACAGTAAGAGTCCCAGCCCGGCGCCTTCAGGGAAAGAAGGTAGCCAGTCCAGGTAACCAAATAAATCATTCAAGTACTTACATACTTAGTAACAGAGGTTACATCATTCATCATTCACATTGTTTTTCATCCATCTTGATCATTATTTCCTTGTTGGGAAACTAACCAGATACAGTTACTACTTATCTTATCTTAGCCCTTGTTATATTGATGTGGTATAGATTGGATGGGCTGTACTACTTCTTCAGCCTGAATGACCATTTTTCTGAGGACAGAGTGTATAGACAGATTGAGAGTTTGACATAATTATTGCTGTATTAAAAGTTAAACAGATTGTTTAATCTGTTCTCAGATAAATAGCAATTCAGGCTGAGTGTCATTGTAGAATATGGGCCTAAGAGATACTCAGCATTCATAGCCCAAAAGTTGAATATTTCACTTCTACTATGTAATAGCTCTAAGAATAAAATAATTAATTAAAAATATTTAATTTCAGATCAGCCTCACACAGTCCAGCTAGCCGCAAATCAGGAAGTGAATCTCCTAAGTCAAACCACTCGGCTCACTCCAGAAGATCTTCCAATGCTTCAAATGTTTCTAGAAGCAAATCTAACTCACCTGCACCACCTAACAGATCTCGCTCAGGGTCCGCACAGAGCAACAAGTCTGGCTCCTCTAGCCCAAAGTCTAATGCATCAGGGAGTCCCAAACAAAGAGCTTCAAGGTCTAGGAGTGGTTCTAGAAGATCTGGGTCAGGCAGCCCAAAGAGTAGATCTGCTAGTCCAAAATCAGGGCCGCATAGCCCAAAATCCAGGTCACAGAGTCCGAAATCTGGTTCACAAAGTCCGAAATCTCCTTCTCAAAGTCCGAAATCTCGTTCACAAAGTCCGAAATCTCATTCACAAAGTCCGAAGTCTGGTACTAAAGGCAGATCTCGGTCAAAGTCTGGAAGTGGTAGTCCAAAGACGAGGAAGTCACGATCAAGGTCTGGCAGTGCAACATCAAGGTCTAAAAGCCCGGTAGCCGGGCCTGTTGTTCAGGATAGCAGGTCCAACTCACCGAATCTTATGATAGATGATGAACAGACTAAGAATAAGTCAAAAAGCAGATCAAGGTAAGTTGACTTTTTTTAATAACAACAATCTTCTATATATATAAAAATCAATTGCTGTACGTTAGTCTTACTAAAACTCGAGAACGGCTGAGTGGATTTATCTTATCTTGGTCTTGAAATGTTCGTAGAGGTCTAGGGAAGGTTTAAAAGGTGAGAAAAATTCGAATAATTGCCAGGAACCGACATGCACGCGGGCGGAGCCGCGGGCAAAAGCTAGTTTTGTATTAAAAACTGAAGACGCGACATCCTCCGGGAACACGGCCGCTACGCAGTAGGCGCGGGTTCGATCCCCGCTCAGTACAAATATTTGTATAGAGTATAGATGAATATGAGTATTTGCATTGGTCTGCAAGCTGTTGTTCCCAGTTGCCATACAAATATGTATGCCAGTCATTATAGGGGAAAATTGGTGAAATGGTCCCACACAGAAGGGCTGATCACCCGTCCACTCAAACGGTGTCCCCACTGGCAGTAGTCGTAGTACTGATTGGCAAACACGGCTCTGAGGGCATATTCAATTAGGTTAAATTAACCAATAGAACTATTTACTTACAGATCTGGCTCAAGGCACTCAAGATCGAAGTCTCGCAGCAAATCCAAATCCAAAAGTCGCTCGAGGTCGCGCTCCAAGAGCTCGGCAGGTGGTGATATTGGTGAGAGAATTAATTTATTTGTTACTATGACTATGTTTTTATGGAAGAAATGGCTCACAGAAGTCACGGAGGGATCATCAGTCCGGCCTCTAGGTCCTCAAGTGAAATAATAATGAGAATGTTGGCAGCCAGACTATTAATCTAGTTTGATTGAATACTAATTATAGATATATAATTAATAATAATTGTTCTAGTCTTAATGTCAGCGGACCTCTTAATCAGAGCCTTCTTTCAAGGTATACAAATTGTCACAACACCCTGAGGCCCTAATAAGGTGGTGCTTACTCCTTGTATGCAGATTCTACCTCTAGAACTTCTTCTATCAAATCGACGGCATTTTCTGTCAAATTCTGTTTTCCCTGTGTGCTGCTTCCTGAATTGCGCTCATAAGACATAACATAAACTCACACCTGTATTCCCCGAAGGGGTAGGCAGAGGTGCTAGCACCCACATTCTGAAGTCTTACGCTTTTTCTTCACCATGAAGGACAGTGATATTTTTAACTATTTTTTTTTCTCCATTAGCTGATAAAAAGAAACGCGCCGTTGTCTCCGACTCTGAAAGCGATGGTGGCCGTAAGGAAGTTTCTAAGCGAAAAAAAGGGTCAGACAGCGGCTCTGATACCAGTGACAAGCCTAAGAAGAAGGCCATGAAGATCATAGACACGGATGACGAGGATGAGGGCGAGAAAAAGGATGGGGATGGTGGTAAGAAACATCTTCAATACTCGCTAGATAGATACTTTTGACCTTTACATAGGTTCAGCGTCAAAAGGAGATGAACATATTCTGAATTTAAAAATTCGTTCTTGGGCGTTGGTAAGTTAACGGACGAGCCTCTGGTGTAGGTTTTCGTCTATGGGTTCAGAGGTCAGTGACAGTTGTACTCATAAAACCCATATAAGCCAAACCAGAGGCGTTAGTGACAGATGCGAGATATGGGATAGCTTGGGTGCCTGGGTAAGCCGGGGTGCGAGGGATATGTTGAAGACAATCTCACCTCCGGCCTAGCACCACGACCCTCAGTCGGCGTGCGGTTTTAGTCGGTTCGAGTCCGACATAAACTCCCGTTCAAGCTCCGGCGGGGGAGGTATCCGAGGTGATTTCCGCACGAAAAAACACAGATCTGAGATGAGAGCTACCCGGAACCAACGCTAAAATAATGCTGACATTTTAATAAATTTGTATCTATATTTATGAATATTATTATTATTAATTATTTATGAATATATATTTGTGAATATAATCCACTTAAATAACTATTCCACAGTGACGGCAGACGCACTATTCGGTGATGCGTCCGACATAAGTACTGACAACGAAGGCGGTGGCGACAAAGGGTCGGAGCGGTCGCGCTCGCGCAGTCGTAGTCGCAGTCGGAGTCGCAGTCGCAGCCGCAGTCGGAGTGGAAAGGGCTCGGACGACGAACGCCGCTCGGGGGATGACGCCAAACGAAGTGGTGATGAGGTAAACTGCTTTGTAAACCGAATTCAACAAGAACATAAAAGCTGTTCAAATGTATCTTTCTCAACAGATAATTGAGAAAGCCATATTAGAATGGAAATGGAATGAAAAATAATTTCATACTGTATAGTTTAGTGCTACTTCATTAACTAACTAGCTTGTTTTATTTTCGGGTTTTAGCTGCTTCGATTGAGTGTCGATTGTGGCAAGCGAGTTTAAAATAACTCAATAAAATCTGCATACAAATATTGTACATGAACACAGGTTTGTTTTTTCTTTTAAATAAAGGAGTGTTCTTTGTACAAAATTTGCCATGTCTAGACGTATTTAGGAGACTTTTTCTCAGGGAGCAGTTAAAAAAAAATTTAGAAAAGTTATTATTGATCTAATTATTTACTAAATATTACCAACAGGCAAATCGTGACAAACCGGAAGAAGAGGAAGAAGTGGAAATCCCAGAAACCCGTATTGATGTGGACATGCCTAAAATATTGACAGAACTGGGCAAAGAGTTGCACTTTGTGAAACTGCCTAATTTCTTGTCGGTGGAGACCAGGCCTTACGATCCTAACACTTATGAAGACGAAATTGATGAGGAGGAGACCTTGGATGAAGAAGGTCGAGCTAGGTAAGACTGTGATATTTTGGTGTCTGTTGCATTAAACGAGATCCGGCGAGAAAACACGAGGTTTTGTTGCTCTATGTAGTTTTTACGAAACAGCATCGCGCCCTATGCAGTGAATGGCCTAAAATAATAATATTAGATTCATTTAGTTAGTTTGAAAAAGTGGAAAAGCAGACCTGGAGCAGATCCTGAAGTTTAATAATAAATAAATATTCCACAACATTCCACACAACGCTATCTAGACCCATGGTAAGCTTTTATAGCTTCATCATCCACATAAAGACGTTAGTCCTGATTGCATCCGAGGCCACGGTGCCCTCGGAGTTCAGGGTCCGCCTTCCGGCTCTTCCTCCTCCACTTCGCACGATCTTGGGCGTCCAAGGTAGTGAGACCGTTTGCACGCATGTCACCCTCCACGACGCCAAGCCAGCACTTCTTGGGCCTACCCCTTCTACCTGGACCGGGTGGGGGCGCCATTGCCAGGCATTTGTTACCCACGTAGCTGGGCGGTTTCCGCAAGACGTGGCCGCACCAGCGGAGGCGGCTCTCTTGCATTTTATCTGCGATGTCACGGACATGAAGGCTGCCGCGGATGCGCGAGTTCCTCACGCGATCTTTACGCGTGACTCCACACATCCACCGCAGCATTTTCATCTCCGTGACACGCAGCATCTGCTTGTGTCGCTCCAACAGCGGCCACGCCTCACAGCCGTATAAGAGGACAGGTCTAATGATCGTTTTATAGACCTGCCCCTTCAGCCTGACTGGCATTTTAGTATCGCAAGTGACGCCAGTCATTTCCCGCCACTTAGCCCACGCGGCGGCAATACGTGCCTTGACGTCGTAGTCGATGTCACCAGAAACGTGAAGTACAGATCCCAGGTACTTAACCTGATCCGTGGGCTCGACCAAGTCATCGCCTATGCGAACAGGTGTGGGATCTGTTGAGTTTAACGCCAAGTACTCTGTCTTCGCCACATTTAGCTTCAGACCGCCGTTCTCAAGCGCCTCCTTCCACTCTTTCACACGTCGCACCAATCTGTTCCTGTCTGCGTCCATCAGCGCAATGTCATCAGCATACATAAGCAACCATGGAGGCTGCTCATGTGAGTCTCTGATACTGTCCGACAAAACGTCTAACACCAAGCTGAACAGGTAGGGACTAACTACGGATCCTTGGTGTACCCCGACGGTGATGGGGAAGGTTTTCGTGTCGCCAACAGCGGTCCGAACCACGGAACCGGAATCTTGGTACATGTCTCGGATGGTGTCGATGTAAGCCTCTGGGACTCCTTTGGACCGCAGTGCCCACCAGATCACCGCGCGAGGCACATTTATAGCTTGTGTTATGGAATCTAGAATGCGGATAAACAAAGTTATATACGTTTTTTTTTGTAAACACATACATATTATACATAGAAACACCCAGACCAATACAAACAGCCACATTCATGCATACAATTATTTGCACTGAGCGGGAATCGAACCCGCACCTCCCGCGCGGCAGTCGCGTGCACCACCGCCACGCCACAGAGGCTTGATACAAGTATACTAACTTTCCTAATTTAAACTGGTAAAAGTCAACATCCATTTAGGAGTTCTACGACGCCTTAAGACGTTTCTGCAGAGACAGATAGCTTAGTTGGTCAGAGTATTCCCTTTTAGAACCTTCTTTTGCATGGGAGTTTTCACGGGTACTCACTGGTGCAAGTGATGACATGGCTATCTCAGAATCAAACCAACTAAATCCACACATCGCCCCATAACGGCCATAAAACCTAACCATATCTTATTGATTACACATCTGTTTAACAATAGAAGTAGCCATTTTTTTAACAAAACGTCACCGAATATCAACTTTTTGTGACTATAGAGGGGGATAGACTGTCATGGGCTTAACGTCCGTCTAAAATGTTGACTTGTTTCAAGACGAGCTTTTATAGCTGCCTATTACCAACTGGTAGTGTAAACACAGTATAAGATGCCTTACCAAGCTATCTCTATAACTTCCAGGTTAAAACTGAAAGTGGAGAACACGATCCGTTGGCGTACGACGTTCGACAAGGAAGGTAACGCAGTTAAGGAGTCGAATGCGCGCATGGTGAAGTGGTCGGACGGGAGCATGTCGCTGCACCTCGGCTCTGAGATATTTGATGTGTATAAACAACCACTACATGTGAGTATGCCTTGTTTGGGTTCAGTAAGGATAGCCAATGGAAGCCTATTACAATGACTCCACTGTAAGCGGTCTGAGGTTACGAATACTTATATTGTGCCGGCTGGTATTTAGCCAGAACGTGGTGGCTTACGTTCTGGCTAAACTGATTTAAAAATAATAAATCCATACTAACATTATAAATGCAAAAGTAACTCTGTCTGTATGTTACGCTTTCACGCCTAAACCACGGAACCGATTTTGATGAAATTTGGTATAGGGGTAGATTAGATCATGAGAAAGGACATAGGCTATGTTTGGTCGCGATAACCGACATCCACGCGGGCGGAGCCGCGGGAAAAACTAGTATTATTATACCGCCACTTTCTTTAATACAAGTATTTCAAACATTTATTCTTGCAATTTATAATTAGTACGAAATTATTGATTATTCCGAACCTGACCCTAAATCCTGACCCGGTTGCGGGTTAAGCTAGAAACTGAAAGAATTTGTGATATTTATTCCGAACGTAACCCTATTCCTAACCTGACCCGACATCTCGTTCCTATCAAAACATGAATTGCGCATATTTCTGTTACTTTTAATAGCTGAAGTGCGGTAATTACAACTTCTGTAGGTTAGGTTAGGACTGTGACCACAACACACGAGTCGAGCGAGCGAAGCGAGCGTGCCGCGGCAGCGAACGGCGAAGTGCCAGAACTGCGCAATTCGGGTTATGATAGGAACGAGACGAGATGTCGATAAAGTAAATAAGGATCAAAGTGGTCTCGACTTTGATCCTCGGGCATCCCATGAAGGAAAACGCTGAGATCCCAACCAATCTTCACTGCCAGCGTTATCAATATCTTGATCTGTTTAAACAGTGTTCTTACTGTTTAAATAGATCTGTTTTAATAAATTGTTTTTGATGTATTTACACCAACATCAGTTCTACGTCTGCAACACTCCAGCAACTTACCACCCACAGACGACGTGCGTATTAATCGGTTCGAGTCTTTATTTTTACTTGCGGTAAATCCCCACGGGTACTCCCAAGTCCCTAAGGCACGGCGGAGGAGGTTATGTCGGACTCGAACCGACTTAAACGCACGCCGTCTATGGGTCGAAGTGCAAAGCCGAAGGTGATGTTGTTGGATAGATACTTCGCAGTCCGTTCGTGTCTGACATAACTCGGTCAGTTCCGCTCCACCGGAGTGGGTATCCGGAGTTTCGAAACTGCAATTGTATGTCTTATACTATGAGATATCTAACTAAAGTAAAGCCAACGAGACGAGAGAGAAAAGAGATTACTGAGTTACGTTGCGATAACTAGCGATTATTTTCTCTGTCCTTGTCGCACATGTCACACGTACGCGACAATGGCCGAGCCACAGCTGTCGTTACGTATTTCGTAGTACAGGAAAGCTGTCAGCACAGCTGTTCTAAACTGTCAGATCCACCATCTTAGAACAATTTCATTCCTATCTGGAATGCGCTTGAAGTGATGCGTAATAATTTTCAAAAAGAAATGTTTCGAACCCCTGAAACTTTGTTTACCCTTTTTCTCAAGCTTCGTAGGCTTTAATTAGAACATTTTTTAAATTCACAGGGTGACCACAACCATCTCTTCGTGCGCCAAGGCACAGGTCTGCAAGGCCAGGCGGTATTCCGCACGAAACTATCCTTCCGTCCGCACAGCACGGAGTCGTTCACTCACAGGAAGATGACGCTGTCCCTAGCAGACCGGTCTACTAAGACCTCCGCTATCAAGATATTGTCGCAAGTGGGAGCTGATCCGGATGCCGATAGGAAGTATCAACTAAAGGTAAGACTGGGAAAATCGGGGTGATAATAACTGGTTTAAGTACATAGAAAACATAATATAGGCCTCAAGACTTGTGTTTTGTACAAATTTTTTCGTCGCTTTTTTTGCAAAAGTGTTTGATGAATAACAATAGTTTTGTTCCGTATTACATGAAACCAATAGAAATCTTTCTCTCTAACGTGGAGGGAAAAAGTCACTCGTTTATGTATTGACGGCAAAAGAGTATACACCTTTTCGAATAAAGTTGTACGAAAAGGTGTATTGTATACCTGTCTCCTTTGTCGCATCTGTATCGATGAGTCTACTGCCACACTGCACATAGATATAGTGTGTTTCCCCTAACTTATTCCTACTAAGCTAAATTGCTTGTGTCAGAATTGGATTCACATCGGTACCACTAGCACGAACAACTATCGTAATCGTATAGTAAGCGTGGAGAATACATAGGGAAAAAGAATCTTCTCGGGCGGGACTCGAACGAAATAGTTAGCATACTTAATGCTGTAAAAATTCCTTCAAGCGTGGAGAAATCGAAACATTGCGATTGGCCACCTGCCTACTGCGAACCTGTGTGTGTGTGAAGCTGGCTAATGTAATGCTTCGTTATCTCCATTTTTTTCTATACGATTACGATAATTAAAGCGCCTAATAAAGCGTCGGTAGCTTAGTGGTTAAGGAGTCGGCTTTACGATCGAGAGGTCCCGGGTTCGATCCTGGCCATTACACTACCGACGTGAACCCACTCCTAGCACAAGCGATTTAGCTTAGTTGGAGGGGTTAGAGGGAATATTAGTAACTTCGGTTCTAATACTCTTTATAAAAAAAAAAAAAATTGTTCGTGCTTGGGGTACTGTAGTGTAATGGCCGAGTTTCGAACCCTTAAACTGCTTTATCGTGAAGCCCAGTAACTACCAAGCTACCGACGCTTGTATATATAAACACAAGCTGATTTTTATCGAAACTGCAGAAAGAAGAGATGGAGCTCCGTGCGGCCATGCGGTCCCGCCCCTCCACCCGGCCCAAGAGGCGCGGGGCGGGGGCCAGGGGGGCCGCGGCGCAGAGGGACGACTCGGAGGACGAGGGCGGTGTGTCACTCGCCGCTATCAAGAACAAGTACAAGAGTGGACAGAAAGGTGAGTGACCTTAGTTTACCTTTTATATCTTGACTAGCTTTTGCCCGCGGCTCCGCCCGCGTGGATGTCGGTTATCGCGACCAAACACAGCCTATGTCCTTTCTCATAGTCTAATGTACCCCTATACCAAATTTCATCAAAATCGATCCAGTGGTTTAGGCGTGAAACCGTAACATACAGACAGAAAGACAGATAGACAGTGTTACTTTCGCATTTATAATATTAGTATGGATTGGACGGGAAATAATATACTTCATCAGTATACCGCGCGATAAGGAGAAGCCAGAACTGGTATGTAGAGCTCCCATCACACTAATATAACCCGCCGTGTGTCTGTTGTGAGTGGAGCCGAAGTTCTGCTTCCTAAGATAATGTAACCAAGTAAAAAAGTTAACAAGTCAATAAAAATACTGGTAATCCGTTAAATATATTTTTATCTATTCGTTTAATTTTAAATAAGCCGTGTGGTTCCCGGCAAAGTCATCTTCCTATGCGGTGTCGTACAAAGCGACTAAGGGATAGGGTTGTTTAATATCAAACAGATATATACAGCCCAGACTCAGCTACATACATGGCTCGAGTCAACAATAGCGCCTGGAATATGGCAATAGGCTCACCCCCTATTGCGTGGGATCGAATACAATGATTATTGAAATTTGGGCGTTAATTCACCTCTGCCTAACTCTCCGGGGATAAAGGCGTGATTATAAGTATGTATGTTATTGGTTTGAATACAAGTATAAATGTTTTGCCAGATTTCTTGTGTACTCATTCTATAAACACATTAATAAAATATCAATTCTGTTCGCATGCAATATAACACCATCACTAAATCATGTATTTTCTCTCCAGCATCAGCAGGTGCCGCAATATACTCGTCAGAATCCGACGGCTCTGACGTGGAGACCCGTCGAGCCCGACGCCTCGACCGGGCGAAGGCTCTAAAAGACTCCGACGACGAGGGCAGCGACGGAGACGCCCCCGCCGACCAGAGCACCCCGCGACACAGCAGCGCCAGCGACTCCGCCAGGGGCAGCGGCAGTGAGTAACGTGACGTCATACATGACGTGCGAGGCTGAGCTTAACAGTGACGTCACTAAGGCCCGTATTCTAGAATGACACTCGGCCTTCACATTGACATATCGATTTGTCTGAGTACAGATTGTATAGGTGATATGTCAATCTATCAATCTGACATCAGATAAATCGCAATAGGGTATTTGACTAAGTCTTCGATTCTTCCCAATACTGCTTAATATGATGGCTTATACTGAAAAAAAAAATGCCTTGCAAAATAAAATATTGCATATCTAAACTGAAACTATGACCTTTCATTAGTTGAAATTCCCAAAAAAAGTCAAAATATAAACAATCAAATTCAATTCAGATATATAAGTTTTTAGATTCCTCATTAAATTTTAAATAACTTTTATTATGAACTATATACGTGTAAACGCAACGTAGACTGATATAAATGCAATATTCTCTTGCACTCCATACATTTGCACTACGCGTTACAGAAGCGTTGACGTCACTATTTCGTACGATTTTGTATGGAGCGTTTTCGGGCGGCGCGACAAATTGACTTTTTCAAAATCAAATATCTTGAAAACTATTTGTCGTACGAAAATTTTACTTTTACAGTTCATAATATTAGAAAGTGGTCATTATTCGAAGGTAAAAAAAAATTAGTCCAATAGCCTATTCAGGCTGAATTTCATTCTAGAATACGGGCCTAAAAAAGGGAACAGTATTTTAATGTACTTTTGACTGAGTTATTAAAGAGAGAAGGAAATTTTCTGTACCTATTTAAATTTTCCTATGAAAGAATGCCTGACACTTCGTATGTGTAAAAGTGTGGTAAATAAGGATAAGATTCTCAATTCTTTAATTTCCATCTCAATCAATGTACCCTGTCGTAGTCCACTGCTGGACAAACGCTTCTCCCAAAGTTGTTTCCACGCTGGACAGTTTGGTTGGTACAGTGTTTTATTTCGAGTTTTCCTTCACTAGCAGTGATATTATCTGCGTATTTTTCTATTGGAGTAATTTCCATCTACTTTTTTTTTTCGTGCGGAACTCCCCTCGGATACCCCCCCTTCCGCAGCCGGAAGGGGAGGTTATGTAGGACTCGAACCGACTAAAACCGCACGCCGTCTGTGGGTCCTGGTGCTAGGCCGGAGGTGAGGTTGTCATCGACATATCCCTCGCACCCCGGCTGACCCAGGGCCATCCCTTACGGTACGGCTCAGGAGGGGGGACAACGGTGTCCCCAACTCGCCCCCGGAATGGGGAGGCGCGCTTTTCAGCGCGCCGCCGGGAGTAATTTCCATCTACTGATCAGTAGTTGCAATCATACGGAAGGTCAAATTTTTTAAGTTTTTTTTATCGAATTAAAGTCACACGTTTTCAAAACCCAATGTTACTGAATCCTACCCTAATGCCTGTCTTTCTAAAATCTAAATAAATTTCATACTTACCGAAAATTACTTTCAAACTATACCAGCTAAGGTTGAAATATTCAATACCTATGTATCGAGTGTGACGAATAAGTTATTAAAATTGCATGTGCGATTATTGAACATGTATCACGTGAATGGGTTACTATGTATTGTATTGAGACACACACTGTTTAGTGTATTTGTATAAAAAATGACTTGTAAATATAGATTTTTAAGTAATATTAATTGTTTTATTATGATTGTCCTTTTTCATTACCTAACACCCCGACATTTATAGCTTCTTAGTGGCGTGTGGTTCAAGTCAGTTCAAGAATGGCCCCCGTCGGCTGGCAGGAGTAAGAGGAATATTCGATGGGGTATCAATAAATAATAAGACGCCGGGTACAAACTGACAACATGTTAAAATGTATAAAGTATCAGATAGCATGAGTGTCAAAATGTACAATCTATTAATGACAAAATACCCTGATGTCAGAATGTACAAATGCTAAAATGTTCAATCGACAACATGTATTTATGACCAAATGAGCAATGGTCAAAATATACAGTTGCTGAAATGTTCAATTGACAGTATGTACTTTTCTTATCATAACACTAAATTCAAATAATATCCACAAAACTTACAATTTTATTATTGTATTTATTGTTGTCTTAACACTAAATTCAAATTAAAATCCACTTATATAATTACATTGACATAGCAAAATCTAAGTATTCTTCTACATTGGAGTGCATGTTATACTTCAAATAGATAAATGCACTAAAGAGATTTTATATCAATTATCTATTTGATGTAAACATTTTATCATTTATTCATTATTACATTTTGTGCATTTTGACACTCATGCAATATTACACTTGTAATTTCTAGCATCACTGCATTCCTACATTTGATCGTTACAACACTTTGACGATTGGAAACTATTTTACGTTTGTACATTTTGACACTCGTGCTATCCGATACTTTATACATTTTAACATGTTGTCAGTTTGTACCCGGCGTCAATAATAACTCAACTGTAGAAGACATAACATAGCGTAAACTCACGCCTGTATTCCCTGAAGGGGTAGGCAGAGGTGCTAGCACCCACATTTCGCCAGTTTATGTTTAGGTCCTAATGTAATAGGTGGCAAGCCTATTGCCATTAACCGGGCACTTATAAACCTGCGATAAATACACACATAACTTCGAAAAGCATCGAAAAGTCATTGGTGTGTGCCATGGTGAACCTGGGATCGAACCCGAGACCTCCATACCCCCGGTAACCGGAGACCGACTGTAGAAGACTAAATAAAACTACATGAGATCATACAGTTTTCTTTTTATTTTTTCTTTTTTTGGTTTGGAGAGGTGTACTTGTTGTGCTAGTTACCTCATTCAGCTCCAAGGTAACCATTCCGGAATAGATAATTCTACCTACGGCAGTAATCTTCCATATCCCTGCATCTTCTAGAGTTATATTTGGGATGGTGAAAGCGCATTTGTTCAAATCATCCATCCTTCTATCATAGAACCTGTCAAAGGTCGTTCTAGGAGCGATGATTTCGCAAGATTCTATATTGGTTAGAGGGTAGGCGAAGCTTAGATTAAATGTGTCGCCTATGTTAAGTTTTGGATGGGTAGGTTCTATTACGGTAAGCTCTGAAAATTAATAAAGTTATTAGTTGTAAAGTTTATCATAATAGATGAGTACCAAGTGATTCCTAATGTTGATTCGATTTAGATTAGAAAAACCTGCGACCTGGGCCCACGATTCTACTAAAACAAAACCACTGTAAATTTAAGACTTTATTTCTATACGTTTAAAGTCCAAAATTAAGTGAAAAGAGTTTTATTACACTTTCATTCACTCTGCAAAAGCTATTTAATTTTGAACTTCAACTGTATTTTTTTTAAGTTTAAAATTTAATACCACTTTTTGTAGTGGCTGTAGTAAAACAGTGTTTTGGATTAAGTAAAATCGAGGCGTAGTCTTTTTTCTGTTACATTGCCCCGAGCATGAAAAACTCGTAATTGTAACATAAAAGTATCGAGACAACGGAGCATTGCGATTGGCCGCCTGCCTACTGTGAGCCTGTGTGTGTGAAGCCGCCAATCGCAATGCTCCGTTATCTCGATACGTTTACGTTACAATTACGATAGTTTTTCTTACTAGGAGTACGGTTCGGGTAGGGGGTTCGGTTCGTAAGAATGTTGGTAGATCGCTCCACCATCGCCCCAAGATGGTTATATTGAAGAATTTTGAGTGCTTATGTTGCTCATTTGGTCAGAGCATTCTGGATTCAAGTATCGTCTTGAGCATTCACTATAAAAACTGCTTTAAAATTTTATCATACATGTATATTTACATATAATCACGCCTTTATCCGCGGAGGGTTATGCAGAGGTCAATTAACACCGACATTTCTGATGTTAAACAGCCCTATCCTTTAGTCGCCTTGTACGACGCCGCGTGGGAAGAAATGGGGTGAACCAAATTCTACTCTGCCCCGCGGAATTTTGTTATACATTTTTATTTATGAGAAAATAATCACCAAAAATATACCTGTTATAGCCATTGTGATAACTTGAAACAGCTCAATCCATTCGCCGTCTAAATCCTTCGTATAAGTACTAAAAACCCAGTTTCCATAATCTTCTTCTAAAAGAGGTCCCACCAAAAACTCATTGGGGTCCAAATATTTCAACCTTTCATCATATTCCTCTGCTGGAAACACAGAATAACTACGTTTTTGATTCACTATAGCCTTAGAATTGTTCACAAATAGGGCACTTATCGCAATATCGGGAAAGTTTAGTGTTTTAATAGGGTTTAGTTCCTTCCTCGTGTTGAGTTCTATTTTAGTTTCATCCCCATTAGGCCTTGATATGTAATATTGATCGTCTTCATTGATCACTGGTGCTGATAACCGGATGACGTCATTGAGGAAACACTCTATGTACAGAGGGGTGAGGGGTATCTTCGTTTTAGCTGGAAAGTAAAAATAAAAAATTAAATTTTGTGTACTAATAGCTGCGTGGCTCCCGGCAGAGAAGAATTTGGGGCATCCCATCTCTTCCCATGCTCTGTCGTACAAGGTGACTAACGGATAGGGCTGTTTAACATCAGACAGATATATACAACCCTCTATATCAGACGCTGAGTCTCTGATATAGTCTCTTGAGTCAACAGTAGTGCCCGGAATATTAAGCCAATAGCATCACCCCCTATTACATGGGACCGACTACAATGTGAAATGTAGGTACCTATTCATTCACCTCTGCCTAACTTTCTGGGAATAAAAGCGTGATTATACGTATGTATATTATATATACTAATAGCTGATAATTACTGCCCTGTTGGTCCGGTGGAGTCTAATATAGTCACAGTATCTCTTTCTGTGGGTGTCATAGGCGACTGAAGGATAGGGCTGTTCTCCACGCGACAGTAAACATATAGCCCTGGAAAAACAGACTAAGTGCCCATTTCATGGCACTAGGATCGCTGTTTTCTTTTACGTGGGACTGCAAATCATAGTTGACGTAATATGGGTGACAATTCACTTCTGCCTACCCCTGGCTACCACAACCACGTGCCTAGATTATTTAATCTATGGACGCAGTCAGATGCAGATACGACCGAACAGGGCTACTATTTTATTTGTTATCTTTGCCAAACATTTTGGTTTTTAGTAAGTACAACAAATGTTGTGTTTTAAATTTTTCCAAGAACAGATAAGTGGGAAAAAAGATTCTTTGTGTGTTACAATATTTTTTTTAAAGTTAATTAAGTTCAAATAAGGCCGCTGGCTTCGGTCTGTAGACATTTGTAGTATTGTTATCTATTATTTTCAGCCCGCGTACCGGGTGAATGATCTGATCCTTACATGTGTAGGCTATTTCGCCCTGGTCCTCCCTGAGTGCTGGGATATCCAGCATTCAGGATTTCCATCCGTGAAAGCTGCGTTTTCCCTGACAAAATCGTATGATCTGTTCCACCCACAGGTCTTCTTCATTCAGTAGGTACTAGTAGTTGCATCGCGACCAAACAAAGTTTTTGTCCTTTCCTAAGTTGTAATCTATCTGTGTACCAAATTTTACAATTTTGTTTCAGTGGTCTAGGCGTGTAAGTGTAACAGACAGACATACATGTAGAGTTCTTTTCGCATTTATAATATTATTATGGATATCTGACTGAGGTTGCATAGTATTTTAGTAAGTCATTGATATAAACAATGTAATGGACTGCATTTTGTTTCCCGGGGACACCGTTGTCCCCCCTGCTGAGTACGGCCAGACCGTAAGGGATGGCCCTGGGTCAGCCGGGGTGCGAGGGATATGTTGAAGACAACCTCACCTCCGGCCTAGCACTACGAAAACACTACTATGAAATTTGTCATTGCGAGTTGAACGGACTCCGTAATTACTCCGCACCGCTCCCTAGAACGAGCGAGTTCATTACAAAGCTTTTAACTCGCCCAATGGTTTTCTCCCGACTATTTATTGGTGGGAATACCGAATACGGGTATGTATGTACGTGTATTAGAGTCATTCATCAACTCGCGGGCAATAAACTTGCGGGAAACCGCGAGTTGGCAACTTTCAATTTTCGATTATTTTCCTGTCGTCAATTCGCGCGATTGTCAAAATTTACGTATTTGTGTACAGTCAGTTACGAAAACTTTATGAAAAACTTAACAAACTATACTAAAAATACTACACTACTACTAGTAGTTTAATATAGTTTTTTACTTTTGTTGTAGTTGGTGTTTTGCGTAACTTTAAGTTTGTGTTATGCGTAGTTGGTATTTTGCGTAAGTTTTGTTTTACGAATTAGGCGTTTTGCGTAAAGTTGGTGTTTTACGTATATGATTTTATGCGTCAAAAGGGTATCAAGGAATGAAAAAAGAAAAGCGAGTGACTGTCATGGTATGGACATACTACGAAAAAGGATCAAAGTAATATCACAGAATAAGTAATAGTACTAGCGTACACAATGGAAGCTCACACCCCTGCGCAGATTTCATTTCTTCACCCCGCACGTTCGAATCAGAAAAATCCATCTTTAATTATTATGTTATCGATTAGAATAATTAATAGATCAGTTGCAAAGTTTAGCAGAGTAGGCACCATTTTTGGATCGATTTGCACATTTTCAAATGTTAGTTCGATATAATAACATTACAGTCAACGTTCGATCTTCGATCGTGTAGCGAGAATACTATTGTAGACATTTGGGAGATTAGATCGGGATTAGATTTTGAACAGATATTTGTTACGAGAATTACCTTACAACTAATAACAATAAAAATCCTCTCAAAATCGACTAAGTCACTTTACTTAGCAAACAAATAGAATATCAGACCGACTGATTGACAAAATTTCCAAAAAAAGCTGTTTTTTATAGTATCTAGTATCCGTAGTAATTTATAGGTATCATAAATCTGAAAGTAACTCTGTCCATCCATCTGTCGGCTTTACACTTCCAGTTAAAAAGCTATTATTTTAACGTCATAAACCGATACTCCAATTTTATTTATTTGTATAGGTATTGTAACTAGCAAAATGTAAAATAATTATAAACATGTTCTATCAGGTAGGCTCTGCGCTTCGACCGGGCTCAGTCGGCGAGAGATGTCGTGCTGTGTTCCGCAGGGATCGGTCCTGGGACCGCTACTGTGGAACATCGGTTACGCCTGGGTGCTTTGCGGTGAGCTCGCCGACGGTGCCGCCGTGACGTGTTATGCGGACGACACGCTGGTGACGGTGCGAGGCTTCATACCGCGAAGTGACCCTGAAGGCCACGACCGTGGTTGCCCAAGTCGTGCAGCGGATTCAGCGGCTGGGTCTTGAGGTGGCTCTGCATAAAATTGAGGCTAGGTTCTTTCATGAGCTTTCTAGCCTCATAGTGGGAGACATTTCCATCGGCATCAAGCCCCAGATGAAATACCTGGGGCTCGTGCTCGACGGCCGGTGGAACTTCGGGGAGCATTTCAGACGACTGGCCCCCAAACTCAAGAACACAGCTGCCGCTTCGGGGCCGCTGCTGCCCAACATGAGGGGGCCAGATGACTCCCACAGGAGACTATGCGGGAGTCGTGCGGTCCATGGCCCTATATGGGCAGAGACCCTGACAGTCTACAATGCACGTCTGCTGGATGGGCCGCAGCGTGCAATGGCCAGCAGGGCCATTAGGGGTACAGCACGATATCCTTGGAGGCGGCGAGTCTCCTTGCCGGATCCCTACCGTGGAACCTGGATGCGAGAGCCCTTTCGATGCTATATCGGTATCGAAAGGAGGCGCGGGAGCAGGGACGGGAACCCGAGCCTGAAGAAACACAGGCCGTGAGGCCAGCTCCACCGGGATATGGTAGCTGAGTGCGAGCTACGACTTGGATGACCAAGCGCAGGGCATGCCGTAATATCGGCGATAAGACCCATCATAGAGGAATGGCTCGAGAGGCCACACGGCAGCTTCTCGTACCGGCTGACGCAGGTGATTAACGGAGTTACCTGTGTCGGATCCGGAAGGAGCCAACGTCCGAGTGCCATCACAGTGATGCGAGCGAGGACACAGAGCTGCACACGCGGACCGAGTGCCCGGCGTGGGACACGCCGAAGTGGGTCCTAGTGGTAGCTCTGGGGGTGGGAGTCCTCACACTCGCCACATTTCTCACAGCGATGGTACGATGTGCGAGCGCTTGGGGTGCGGCCGCCTCCTTCTGCAAGCAAGTAATGCTCGAGAAGGAGGCGGTCGGTCGGGTCCGGACTAGATTCCGGGCCCGGGAAGCCCGCGAAGAGTGAAGGCGAACTGGACGTCGGAGGTCGTATAACGATTTCCGTCCTCCATGAGCGCTGGCCTGGGGGTGACCAGTGGAGCCACCTGTTACCCTAGCAGAAGCAGGCCACGGCAGCGGCGCTAAGTGCGCCTCCCCGTACCCGGGGCTAGATGGGGACACTAAGGTCCCCATAACATGAGATGGTCTTGGGTCTGCCGGGGTGCGAGAGATATGCTTTCGCAATCTCACCTCCGGCAACCAAGGACCGAAGACGGCGTGCGTTTTGGTCGGTTCGAGTCCGACATAACCGCCTCCACCGGCTCCGTGGGGATTTTTCGCACGATAAAAAAAGGCCTTGCGCTTGTCTGCCACTGTGATATAAAAAATATAAACTTATCTCCACTATACATAAAAACAAAAAAACTTCCACATTTTTACTAGGCGAAATCTTAAATGTATAAAAAATTGCACTGCACTGCTACTTTTTGCCCCTAGTTTTATCCTATTTTGGTCTTATCAAAATTCAAGCTTATTTTTCATTAGCTTAAAATGTACTTTGTCTTATCCTGCAATAAAATTTAATCACCACAAGAAAAAACGATATTCTTACGACGTTTCATTCATATGACATCGTTGTCATAACCATAACAAATACCATATTTTATGCATCATTGGCCGTCTCCCCCTCACCTCATTTTGCACGTCAATATCGAAATCTAAGATAAATTAATATAAAAAAAGTAAACAGTTACTTTAACCAATGCGGGTGTATAAATGCGCGAGTATAAAAGTTTTTTTTTCTATAAAATTTTTGGTTTCGATCCATTTTTCTGACTGTACTTTAATATTCACGCGAGTTGACGACAGCAAATTAAAATAAAATTCAAAAATGCCAACCCGCGGTTTCCCGCAAGTTTATTGCCCGCGAGTTGATGAATGACCCGTGTATTATGTCCGTTCCGCTCGAGGTGGAAACCGGGCTTTAAGGTTTGTAGGCAATTAATTATTCTAGCAACTGAGCTACTCAGACACGTGTTAGACATACCATTTCTCCAACTGTAACTGTAAGGGACCACTTGCGGGTCCAAGTCCCCTCTTGGATATTCTCTTGTTCCGAGCTAAATCTATAGCAAAACTTTGCATAGGTACTAAGTTAGGTACACTAAGGCTAGGTATACATAATAATCAAAGGGTTATACAAGCGATAGTTACTACAAAGCACTTCCCCTTGATTTCATGTTTCCTTGCTTCATTCGATTGTTTATCTTGATAACTAAAATAAGTGTAGACGCCTATCTTTTCACTAAATATGCGGTGATAAAAATAAATACGTGTTTCTACTATTTACACAGTGTAATTTGTACGATTATTTTTTATCTTTCAAGGAGTTTTGTGTCGAAACCAATGACGCCTACGTCCTACGTATTCAATTACTTACAACAAAATGGAACGTCTACATGACTTTGGAGGATTTTTGCATACAAATAAGAATAAGAATCTTTATTTCTTAGAATATGGTTGGTTTCAGTAACGTTGGGTAACATACTATACCTAGGTACTTAGACGTATAGTAAAATCAATAATTACTTCCATGAACTGTATGGAATCTTCTGCAGCGAATCGCCGCAAATTTGCCAGTGTGAAATAAAATCCATACCAATATTATAAATGCGAAAGTAACTGTCTATCTGTATGTTATGCTTTCACGCCTTAATCACTGAACCGATTTTGATGAAATTTGGTAAAGGGGTAGATTAGACCATGAAAAAGGACATAGGCTATGTTTGGTCGTGATAACCGACATCCACGCGGGTGGAGCCGCGGGCAAAAGCTTGAATATTATAAAATTTTATAAATGGCGAGACACCAATGATAAGTTTTTAAAAAAATTCTACTAGAGCCATTTTAGTCACTCGCCCGTATGTCCGCCCCTCAACGAGATTCAGGTGGACGATCCAGGACGTGTGGTTGGATTTTAATGGGCTCCACGAACTGAAGGAGGATTTTACATTTTTTACGGGTGTTACGCCCTACCAACATCTTTGAAGCCTGAGTTAACCTCATTTGCAAGTCGATGCACCAACTAAACAACGGAAGAGTCGGACTCGGAACGGATTTAGGTTTACAAAGTGCGGATGGCGAAGGGATGGCCCTGGGTCACGAGGTCACGGCGCGAGGGATATATCGAAGACAACCTCACTTCCGCACGAGCATCAGATGGGGCGTGCGGTTTTAGTCGGTTCGAGTCCGACACAACCTCCCCTTCCGGCTCCGGCGGAGAGGTATCTAAAGGGATTTCGGCACGAAATAAAAGATGTAGGAACGTGTATATTGACTTTTATCTTTTCTAATTTTGTAAGATTATGCATGCATTATAATGACATTTTAATATGATAATAATTGAATGAACGATAGGTACTAAATACATGTAATTAAAGGGTAAATGTATTATGTTCATATCGACTATTTATGACTGTATCTAGTGTTAATAGCGGAATTATTGTATTGACTGCATTATCTCTTAATTTAACAGTTAGTACATACCTACATACATACATACTTACATAAAATCACGTCCATTTCCCATAGGGGTAGGCAGAGATCACGGATCCCCATTTAAGGGGAGGTTATGTCGGACTCGAACCGACTAAAACTGCACGCCGACTGTGGGTCTTGGTGCCATTTGCTACGATCCTGACATAGTACTCTCGCTTCATTCACTCTCCATTACATTCTTCATGCATGCTCGTCGGTATAGGGTACTTCTGACCTACCCTTTTCTAAAACTTCCCCGATTTGGTCCAGATAAGTGCGCCTAGGTCTTCCCCTTCCGACGGCACCATCCACACTCGCCTCATACACCTTTCGTTAGTCTACTCAGATTATAACCAAATCAAGACAAAAGCAAATTAAATAAATAAGAATATGAACAAATAGGTACGTAAGATAATCTAATAGAACTAAGTACTTATGACAAAATATTCTCCCAACAATGTGATGTGCCCGACAGGGTCCTTAATTGTAAACAATTTTTTTAACCTGAACAACTGCAAAATTGATTGATTATTGAATACGCGATTAGTATTTAAGGTCTATTCCACGCAAGCGATACCTACCGTAGGTTAGTAAATCTATTAAAAACCAACTAAATAGGTTCGTGAGGCGAATTAGTAATCAATTAACAGTTCTCATTTAGCTATTTAATAGACCATTTCTAATGGCATAATTCTAGACTATTCTCCGTGCTCCGAGCATTTCGAATCGTCGTAAACGGACTATTGAGACCGTCGAGGAACATTAGGGACCATGATCATGAATCATGATCAATACTAAACAGTATTTTCTATCTGCAATCTCTGACGAGGCTTCCTTTTGTAGAGCCTGACTGCGGATTTCTTCAAAGTTTTTTTTTATAAAGAATATTAGAACCGAAGTTACTAATATTCCCTCTAACCCCTCCAACTAAGCTAAATTGCTTGTGCTAGGAGTGGGTTCACGTCGGTAGTGTAAGGGCCAGGATTCGGATCCGGACCTCTCGATCATAAGGTCGACCCCTTAACCACTAAGCTACCGACGCTACTATTTTTCTCTTTCTATAGTCGACGATGTGGACAAATCGTACTAAGTACCTATCTTATATTATAAACGCTAAAGTTTTTTTGGGCGTGACTGTGGATGAACGGAGCTGGGTGAAAATTTCCTGTGCGTGAAGAAGTGGCTAAGAAGTTATGTCGGACTCGAACCGACTAAAACCGCAAGCCGACTGTGGGTCGTGGCGCTAGGCCGGAGGTGAAGTTGTTCGACATATCCATCGCACCCTGGCTGACTCAGAGCCATCCCTTACGGTCTGGTCCTCCTCGGGAAGAAGTTGCGATGACGCGGTCTACAGCCAGAATGTAAATAACTCCAGCTGATAAACTAGTTATTGGTTGTTTAAAATACTAGTGGACACTTGCGTGACGGCATAAATTGTCAATACGTGACCAAGAAGATACATTAGGAATCTATGTAAGTGTTTTAAAATGGTAATTATCTTTAACAGAATTGTATACACAGTAGAAAACATTTAAAAACATTTTATGTACTCGAAATCTGGGAAAAAGGAAAATTGCCTCAACTGAAGAAAAGTGCTGAACAGAAAATTTAAAGTTTTGAATCAAGTATAGTTTTAATTTAAAAAATCATTTTATTTTGAGAGTTGCTGTGAACCCGGGGAATTGGATTGCTAGAATTAGATTCACAGAAACATTTTTATATATTTTGAGGGATCAAGGAAAGATTCTTAAAATAGTGTTTTTATTATTTCTACTGATGAAACCCATTATCATAATTCGATCCACCAATCACGTTTGACATGTGCATCCAAAACATTCTGTACTAAGGTCCTACTTCTATATATTTAGTTTCACTTGGTTTTTTGGCAGTGCCTAATTGCCGTCTAACTAACCCCCAAATCCGAGAGGAAAGCCTGCGCCATTCTCATCCGCCAATTAAGAAGCAGATGTAACCGGCTAGCTTCTAATTAGGCGAGGATCGTTGAGGCCTTCATGGTGCTCAGGATACCCATAATTCAGACAAAGTTATTGTACTTAGATAATGTCTTTTGTATTTCGTAGTGAACCTAAAACATCGGTTCTGTACTTAGATGTTATTCGCATTTAACGGAAAACAGTTTCCGCGAGGATGTTTTCCATCGCACGCGCCTTGATATCTGGGTTTCACTGTAATTATTAATTTTAAAAGTTATTTATTTATTTAGCTTGAATAACGCCAGTCACAGTACCTAGGTTATGCTCTTCCATTCTACTTGTACTGTAGAAGAAAAAACAGATGTTGAGTTATTTATTTGTATTGTATATGATTTCTTTACGTTGCACTGCACTAGGTAGGTAGGTAACTTTTGCAACGCATACACACCTACACTGATTTAGTAATAATTTTGTTCCCAGTGACTGCGTGAGTAGGTAAGTACCACTATTGTATTAGGATACGATTCACAGGCGGTGCAAATGTTCTTATTTTTGTAAAATTTGTTAGAAATTTTTAATTACTCATCATTGCATTCCCTTCCTACGTATGATCAAAAACTAAGATGAGAAATGATATAAAATCCATGGAGAAGGAAATGATTCGTTCCTCCCTCCGTGGCGAAATATCATTTAGTGTGATATTTTGAATTTAAGAAGAATTTCGATACGATTTTGTAGTCATTCCCTCGTCAACTGTAAAATTTGTAAACAATTGATAAAATGTAATCAACTCGATTACCGTAATCACTCAAGTAAATCCACGGACACTCACCTACGATATTATTGACGTTGCGCTTATAATTGACACTGATAGACAGAGAAGGCAATACTTGTAATTGTAACACTAGTAAGAGTAATAACCTCTTTTTCACAGAGTCGGTAAACGCGTCCATGCCCCGACTGGCGAGCGCCGACTGATATGAATGGCTGGTACAATTTGATAATGCAAATTATAATACTACGGTATTGCAATCAACTTGGTTGTTTCACGTGTGACGAATATTAACATACGTTTTTATGAAGATAAGGAGAGACAGAGACAGGGTTCGAGGCTCGGCAGGCTTTGGATGGAGTGACAATTTTAACATATTGAGACCCCTCCGTCATATTTACCTCGAAGAGCACGTGAAGTCGGTCTCCTCCGGACTTGCCACCAACTGGTAACCGGGGAGTCCGGGGGAGACCGACTGAATATCAAGACGTGTGAACATCAACTGTTCTATCTTAAACACAGACTACGCAATCATTTTTTTAATAATAAAGAGAAAACTGCGTCGTAACCTATAATTCTGTTTTTCAACGTACTTAGGTACCTACCTCTCAATGGTCTTAATTAAATTTTATAACATATTTGCTCGTAAAGTGGTTGTAATTACACCAATTTCAATATCGTAATGTATCTCATTACGTACTTGTGCGATAATGTAATGTAAAAGGCACGTGTTTTTTGTTAATAAAGTTTTAAGATACTACGTCTAAAAATGAACGATACTTTTAAAAATCTTAGCAAAGAGGTTTTATGTCAAGAAAGTGGTCAATATTTTATGAATAAAATTAACTTTGGGAAATAAAATATAACAAATAAACATTTAATTCTTTAATTTAATTAATTTTGACAATAAATTACAACCATTTATCTGTAACAAAAACACAAAAATATTAATTTACTTTATTAGTAATACTGGCTGTTTTTGTACCTTTGCCTAAAAAAAACGTTGATGCGCGCGCATCGCTTATTTCTGGACAAGTAAAAATAATTCCGCGCGCTTTTTCTTTTCGCTGTAGGTATTGTTTTTATTTGAAAATGTCGTCAAGTAGTGATGAATTTATTAATTTGACACCGCTACAAGTCTTAAACGCGGCGAAAAAGGCTACTCTAAGCCTCTTGCCTGAAAAATCTGAAAAATCGACCGATAGATACTTACAAGCCTATCAAAATTTCATCTTATGGAAAACAAGCCAAAATGCAAATTCATTTTCAGAAAATGTGTTTTTAGCCTATTTCATGGAACTTTCTCATAAATATAAGTCAAGCTCATTGTGGTGCTACTATTCAATGCTAAAAAGCACTATGAAAACAAACCATGGTATTGATATCAAGTCATACTCCAACTTGCTAGCATTTCTAAAAAGACGCTCAGATGGCCATATGAGTAAAAAGTCGAAAGTATTTTCGGCTGACAATATCAAGACGTTCCTAAAAGAAGCTCCGGATTGCCGATATTTAGCAACAAAGGTCAGTTGAAACTAAATAATTGTGATTAATTTCTTTCACTTTCGTATTTCTTTACTATATAGTTGTTTATAGGTACGTTATTTTTATCTCTTTTCAGGTTGCATTAATATTCGGTATAAATGGTGCATGTAGACGTCAAGAGTTGGCAAACATCACAACTAATGATATCGAGAACCATGGGCGAGTTGTTCTTGTCCAGGTTAAAAACACAAAAAATAAAATTCCAAGGTCGTTCACAATACAGGGCCCTTTTTACGACGTAGTGAAGAAATACGAAGCGCTTCGTTCAACAAAAGCTAATTCCAACAGATTTTTTCAAAATTACCAAAATGGAAAATGCACTAAGCAACCCATTGGCATTAATAAATTTGGAGCAATGCCGAAAGAAATTGCCACTTTCTTAAATTTGCCTGAAGCTCATGGATACACAGGGCACAGTTTCAGAAGGTCCTCGGCTACATTGCTCGCCGATTCAGGTGCGGACTTATTAACACTAAAACGCCACGGAGGGTGGCGGTCGAGCAGTGTAGCCGAGGGATACATAGATGACTCGATAAGAAATAAAGAAGAAATTAGCTCTCGCATTACAAGGAACATACATTTGGAGTCAAGTGTCTTAAATAAACTTGATAACTCATGTTAACGAATTGTATCCAGTAGGTGGCAGGCAGGCGTCTAAAATCGATTTCAATGAAATAAAATTGATTTTCAACGTATTTATTTCATTATTAATTTTATAACCTATTATGTAATATAATCGATTTCTCATTCGAAATGACGATATTCTACTTTATTATACTTGTACACAATCTTAATATTATAAACTACTAGCTTTTAACCGCGGCTCCGCCCGCGTGGATGTCGGTTATCGCGACCAAACATAGCCTATTATCTATTCTGTGCCTATATGCTTTCTCATGGTCTAATCTACCCTTTACCAAATTTCATCAAAATCGGTTCAGTGGTTTAGGCGTGAAAGCGAATAAAAAATACAGACAGACAGAGTTACAGTCGCATTTATAATATTAGTATGAATAACTAGGCGCCTAACCTTCATATTCGTGTAGAAATCCCCACGGATGCCACGTGAGTAGTTATATCAAACCCGGTTGTTCCTGGACTATCTACGATTTTTAGATGCCTTAATCTACCCCCTGGTAATGGCGTGCGTACGCAGCACGCAGGCCTGTTTCTACTTGGGTGACAATTGACAGGTAGCCGACCCGCCACACCCAGGCACGGGCCTAGAGTACCAGGTCGTTCACTGTCTGCCCTCCAATGTACTCTCTGCTAGAGATGCACGTGAAGAGCCCCTACAGGACCACACCCGCTTCAGCCAGAATTGGTCGCAGGTGGCAGTGTTTCCCCTCCTTAAGGGAGGCATTGCCGTCTCAGTTGCACATGGTGCATTGTGTTGAGGTCCAGGAACAACCATTAGTTAGTGAAAATTGAATGCTTTTGACAATAATATACTTAAAATTTTCTATTTACACCACAGAATCATTATACACCTACTTACATACATACATAGATACCATATAGATTCATACGTTACGTACATAGCCTGTCAAAGTTATAACCTTCCTTCGGCTTTGCTGTAGTTGGGTAAAAAAGGTGTCTCATATCTAATATCACATTCTCGTGTCACAGTTTTCGTTGCCATACTCCTCCGAAACGGCTTGACCGATTTTGATGAAATTTTTTGTGCTTATCCGGTATCTATGAGAATCAGCCAACATCTATTTTTCATCCCCCTAAATGGTGCAGCGGGAACGGGATCTGACGCGGATCGCGGGGCGGGAAAAAATTGGCGGTACGAAGTTCGCCGGGACAGCTAGTATATTATATAATGCTTATGATTGAATTCCGAACAATGGGTGAACACCAATTTTTGAACATCAATTAAAACAGCTACAGTACTCCTGTTGTAAGTAATAAATGTCGTTCAAGTGTGAACTGACTGGTAGGTGACATTATTAGGAATTACTTTTACTGATTGTGGCAACATTGACAAGTTTAGGTACTTAAGGTATTATGCCAGTTAGATTATCATCATCATAATCATCATTAGACGATGTTATTGCAGAGAAGGAAAACTCAAAACAAACACGTCTGGCCAGTGTGAAACAGTAGACGAAAGCCTCCAAACATTGGTAGAGGCCTATGGCCAGCAGTGGACTATGATGGGCTAATTGATTGATTTTAAAATAGTTTTCTTTATTGATAAACTAGCGGACCCGGCGAACTTCGTACCGCCAATTTTTTACCGCCAGCGTGGCGTCCGATTCCGTTTCCGCTGCACCCTCTAAGTACTATATTAAGCATGTATTATCTGCGGTAGCCTAGTGGTATGGGTAATGGACTGCTGAGACGAGGTCTCGGGTTCGATCCCAGGTTTACCATGGCACACACCAATGACTTTTCGTTGCTTTGTTATGTGTGTATTTATCGCAGGTTTATAAGTGCCCGGTTAATGGCAATAGGCTCGCCACCTATTACATTGGGACCTGAACATAAGCTGGCGAAATGTGGGTGCTAGCACCTCTGCCTACCCCTTCGGGAAAAAATGAAATGCTCAAGTGAGACTCGAACTCACGACCTTTCGCTTACAGGGCGACTGCTCTGCCAAACTGCCAAACTGCCAAAAAAAAAAGCAAAAAAAAACTGCCAAAAAAAAAACAAAAAAAAAAGATGTTATTGTTTTTAGTACCTAATTTTAATTGCAAATCAGTTAGATAAGTTACTCATTAGCATTAGACTTAGATTAGTCACTTAATATAAACCACTCATTTGCATAAAGACTCTAATCTAGATTGCAATTATCTTGAGGTGACCCGTGAATTAAATAAGAATATTCAGTACCTATTAAAAAAAACAAGTCCGAAATATATTCCACAAGGTAACTATTAACAAGTAAAACGAACTTCCTATTATCATACCGCACCTGTACCTATGCCAGAAGCGATTATACAGCTCGTGCGAGTTAACATGGCACCTGGCTCGGGGCTTTGCGCGGGGGAGCGGGAGGCGTGTGTGCTGACGCTACTAGCCTCGAACGGCGAGAGCGGGGTCGCGCGCGGGGAAGCGGTAGGAAGGTGTTTTCGAGGCAGGTGCCATGTTAATGCGCACGAGCTATAATACTAATTTATTTTATGAAGGTAGAGATTAAAACATTGTCTACTGTAATGTAACAAAAGTCTAGTAGTTATATATACGACTAGACCAGCCATTTTTTGGAGTTTACCCGTAATTTCTGCAAAAATAGAAAAATCCGAAATTTCGTTCCGCACGAAACACAATTGAAACACGTAGCATTTAACCATGTAGATGTAGAATTATATACGAAATCACTTCGGTTTTCTATAAGTAGTTTAAGTTCTACCGTCACGTTCTGTCTTCGGATCTGATTTTGAAATAATTGGAATCGATTTTATCGGAAACATCCACAAGTACGGATATTTCATAAAGTGAGACCCGACCAGGACCCGATATTGAATTTGTGTATTCAATTCTAAGCTGTACAATCAAAAACCTATTTCCAATAATTTGGAAATAGCTTATCTACTATATAAAAATAAGTCGGGTTTTCCTTCCTGACGCTATAACTCCAGAACGCACGAACCGATTTGGCTAATTTTGGTCTTGAATTATTTATGGAAGTCCAGGGAAGGTTTGTTGAGTTGAGTTTACGTTGAGAAAAATTCGAATAATTGCCGGGAACCGACATTCACGCGAGCGGAGCCGCGGGCAAAAGCTAGTCTCTAATACTTTTACGAAGCACTGTAAGCAAACACTGTTTACAGTTATGAGAACTCAATAGCTTCGATGATATTATTTGATAATGTAGTAATTCAAATAACGAAAGTAAGTAGGTATAACTCAAGATGTAAATGCAATTACCAGTATTACAATTACAGCGCTGCTTATTGCTGCATAAGGATCATTGCGTACTAAAACCTGCCCCAAGAGCTGAGCTGTTTTAAGTAATTTCTCTTCAATCTTCGGCGCCACTTGCCACCTTGGTGCATAGAGTGATAGCTCCTCTCGTGTTACGTCAGTCATCATCATTCTTCTTCTTCATCTTAGCCTTAATCCCAGTCGCACCAGAAGCTTAAAACTTGGTGTCTGGAGTCTGCTTTACCAGTCTAACTGCGGATTTGGCTGACCTTCAATATTTTCCGTGAAACGACTACCATTTGACCTCTGCAACCCAATGGCGATATCGAAGCATTGTAGTTAGATCAGTTGTTGAACATTTTAGGCTTCAACTATCCGTAACCGGACCGACAACGGCTTAACGTGCTCTCCGAGGCACAACTAGACCAATGCAAATACCCATATTCATGCATACAAATATTTGCATCAAGCGGGGACCGCGTTCACTACCGCTACGCCTAAGAGGCTGTCAATCACAGGTCCTCATTCATCATCATTTTTCCCAATTCAGTTGGGCACGGATTTCTTGGTTGACTGAGATACGGCTGAATTCCGATTATTTCAATGAAGCAACAGCCATCCGGATTAGTATTTCACTCGGTACTCTCGGTAGGGGCTGCAATTGCATACAGTTATGATAATAAACTGAACGTATTCTGTGGTACAGATGCATACAAACTAAGTTATGTATTGGACACAGTCGTGTCGTGATGGCTACACAAAGAGCACTGAGGACGGGCTGATGGATAGTGTCTCAATAATATTTGCAGAGCTATAAATACTTACTTAACTCCTTATTTATAGATCTTAACATTTTTACAGAATAGGCAAATGACGTTTGCAACGAGATATATACGAGATTATGTTTGTTGATTTTCTACTAAATAAATAACAAATTTAGCATGCTACCGGTTTTTTTCGTTCCGGGATTTTGTCATTCGGGTGAAAAAGGGGAACTCTCCACTACATGGACAGACTGGCTGAATGGCTGGCTGCTGAAACGTTGGCGAATCCAAATCTATGGTTTACCACGAACAATATTGTTACGATATAAATAAGTATATTGTAAGATTTCCACATGAATAATAGATTTTCCACGTTAGAATACCTAATGATCCTGACGTGCAATACCTCTTAACTACATGTGTATAAGTATCTAATTGTAATAAGATTTAATCTTTTTGTTTATTGTTTCCTGTGCAGCTGTGCTTTATTGCACATAGACACGGAATTTATAATGTTTCGAATACGACAATAGCACTAATTCTGTCATTACAAACTAGAATAATTATGACTAAAATACACCTCCAATCCAATATCATTTTGCCTGGATGTACATACATACATATAATCACACCTTTATCCCCGGAGGGTAAGACAGAGGTGAATTAACACCCACATTTCACCAATAATTGTAGTGGGTCTCATGTAATGGGGTGTGAGCCTATTGCCATAATATTCCGGTCACTATTGTTGACTCGAGCCTATATCTGAGGCTGAGTCTGGGCTGTATATATCTGTCTGATGTTAAACAGCCCTATCACTTAGTCACCTTGCACGACAACGCATGGGGTGACCAAAATTCTTCTCTGCCGAGAATCACGCGACTAGGTTCATTATTTTTGACAGGATCCCAACAAAGCCTACCCCGAGGGAATGGCCTGCGTCCTGCGTCAGAGGTTGGCTTTACCCCGATCTTAATGGGCCTTCTATATAACCTATCTTTTCAGCCTCAGCGAGTTAAACAGTATGGGAGTCAATTTTTTAGGCCTTGGCAGGGATATTAGTAATATACGGGGCATTTTATGTAAATATATTCAAATGAATGTTTAATGTATCTGTATGTCGATAGGCGATCAGATAACTAATTGTGTAACAAGGTAATGTGCGTTAAAGTACTCAAGCTCGACATGAAACTCAAATTTAGGAATCGTTATTTTGGTTACGTAGGCACTTATTTCATGGGGGTTTCGTACTCATTACCGATAGACATAATATATTTGCGAAGCCTATTACTACAAACGCCAAATCATCAAAGAGACATTTAACCGATGGGTCATTTGATCTATGGGCCATTTCATCGAAAAACACATGCTCGAACTCCCATATCACCAACAGCACATTTCTTCGAGTGCCACATGTTCGAAGGTCAAATAAAAATATTTTTTAAATCAACAAGTTTTATTTTATAATGGCTAATATAAATTCTTATGCTTCAAGTTAAATTAAAATAATTATATAGTGCTTTTAATCAACTTAAAATAAAAAAAAACGAAACAAAAAAAAAACGAAAAATATAATGTAAAGCCCGACCAATAAAATAAAATACCTCACCATATTGCGGAAAACTATTGGAACTAATTTCTTCATATGGCAACAATCTATCAGATATCATTATGGTCATCTGTCAGTGTGGTGTCAATTGTGCGTGATAATTATTGTGAATATAAATGCCGAAAACTCTTAAAAGCGAGTTAAGAAAAGTTATTTACAATATAACAAAGTATTTGTCGGATAAAAAGTCGGAAGGATTGGACTCTGTTCCTCTAAATAACATCACCGACCTCGTTGTCAACATGACGGGTACATCATAGAGTACGCGCATTGAAAATTGGCCAATTTTTCTACTGTGACTAATTATTATCCACATTTTTAGGTATATCCAGATCGTCTGTAATAAAAATACGAAAAGAAGGTAAAACATCAGCTGTATTTTCTACACCTAAGAAAAATAAGCCTAAGGCAAAGAAGAAAATCATGCCTGATGATTTCGATCTCTGTGCTATTAGGCATAAAATACAAGAATTTTATGCAGTCCGAAAAGAAGTACCGAGTTTGAAGCGGTTGCTTGCGGCTCTGAAAGAATCTATAAATTTTGTTGGTGGCAGGGAGTCGCTTCGTTTACTCTTACATAAATTAGGATATAAGTTTAAAAAGTGTAGAAATCAAAGGACAATTCTTATGGAGCGACAGGATATAGTGGCATGGAGGGATAGGTACTTAAAAGAAATCAAAGATTGTAAAGGAGAGTGGTATGCCAGTTGTATACCTTGATGAAAGTTATATTCATACTTCGCTCAATCATGCAAGATGTTGGCAAAGTGAAAATGAGCCTGGCGTATCTAAATCTGTGGCTAAAGGTAAAAGATATATAATAGTTCATTGTGGAGGTAAGAATGGGTTCGTCCCGAATGCTTTACTACTTTATAATGACAAAGAAAAAAAAGAAGATTTCCATGATGCCATGAACAAAGCAAATTTTAAGAAATGGGTATTGCATAAATTATTACCTAATTTACATGAACCCACCTGTGTAGTCATGGATAATGCTAGATACCATTCTAGCCAAATTAATAAACCTCCAAATTCGACTAATAGAAAACGTGAAATTGCAGAATGGCTTACATCTATTAATGTAACCTACCATGCCGATGCCACTAAAAGTGTTTTATTGGATTTGGTAAAACAAAATAATGGAACAATTGTTGCGAACATACAACCAAGATAGAAGAGGAATATAGACGCAGGGGACCTCTAATTGAAGGGGAAATTGAAAAAAATATTATTAATGTTGGTGGCAGCGATAGTGAAACATCTAGTGTTACAACTGATAATGAGTCCGATATGTCTGAAATTGAACCAGTAAGACATAATTTAACCAACCATGAAGATCATGAAATGTCATATGAATCCGTTGATTATTTAGATTCTGAGTTTGATGATATGTAATAATGAAATTTGTTTATTTTTCTTACATTCAGTCAACAAAGTATCGGGAATGAATGTTTTGTTTATGGTTCCAAATTCAAATTTTTGTTTTTTTTTTGTTGTTTGATTGGCACAAATGCTTTCCATTTTGGCGCGGAGTTTGAGTTGCATCTGTGATTTATGTTAAAAACGGTGCTGTTTTTAGTTTTATAATATCTAGTGTGTATTGCGAATTTCATAATGGACAAAAACATCAAACAAAGAGTTTGTCTTAAATTTTGCATCGCCAATGGAATTTCATGTTCGGAGACACTGAAAATGTTACAGAAGGTTTACGGTTAATCGACTTTATCAAAAACACGTGCTTATGAGCGGTACAAAGCAAATCTCGACGATGTGATGGTAGATTTGCCTCGTTCTGGTAGGCCATCAACGTCTGCAACTGAAGTTAACATCGCAAAAGTGAAGGAAATAGTGACTGAAAATCCTCATTCAAGTCACCCTCATTCCGGAAACAGCGTTTAAAAAATGTTTTGATGATTGGATTATTCGTTGGCGTAAGTGTATCGTTTCTGAAGGAGCATACTTTGAAGGTGATAAATTAAATTTGGATGAATAACAAAGTTTTTGTGTATTATTGATTTTTTCCCGGTACTTTCTTGACAGAGTAGTATATCCATACTAATATTATATCAATGCGAAAGTAATTATCGTCTGTATTTTTTGATGAAATTTAATATAGAGATTTTGGGAGTTTGGGAACGGACATGGGCTACCTTTTATCGCGAAAAAGGGAGTTAAAGGGTGAGAAATGGGGAAAATGATGAGACAGTTTGTACGGAAGTTCGTCATTTTTATCGATAATTGACATCCACGTGGGCGGAGCCGCGCGCAACAGCTAGTATTATATAAATGCCATCCTCTAGTGTATGGCACTTTATTTCTGCAACAGTTTCCTAGTAAGCTAAGATATTGTACACTAGCCAATTCACATGTGTATCACTATACTTGGTGTTGTCATAATCATGACGGTTAAAGCGCCCCCAGTACGAGGTTTTTATTTTCTTGGTCGGGCTATATTTTATCTATTTATGTTATTAGCAATTGCAATAAAGCAATTGCATATTATTCTCATTTGCAATTGAGAATACATGTTGGAGTAAATTCTTTTTCAAAAATCCTGGAAACCCGGGTTTTGATTCTAAAAAAAATAACTGCAAATGATATTTGGCTATTTTATGTATTTTCTGAAACAAATTTGGTGTTGACGCAGTACTCCGCAAAAGAGTACTGCGGTCCTATATCGCATGGGCATTGTCCTTTGACCCTCGAACATGTAGCACTCGAAGAAATGTGCTGTTGGTGATATGGGAGTTCGAGCATGTGTTTTTTCGATGAAATGGCCCATAGATCAAATGACCCATCGGTTAAATGTCTCTTCGATGATTTGGCGTTTGTAGTAATAGGCTTCGCAAATATGTCTATCGGTAATGAGTACGAAACCCATTTAATGGATCCATACATGATCCATACTTCCATATCCATACTTCCATACTTAATATTATAAATGCGAAAGTAACTCTGTCTGTCTGTCTGTCTGTATGTTACGCTTTCACGCCTCCACTACTGAATCGATTTTGATGAAATTTGGTATAGGGGTAGATTAGACCTTGAGAAAGGACATAGGCTATGTTTTGTCGCAATAACCGACATCCACGCGGGCGGAGCCGCGGGCAAAAGCTAGTAATATTATAAATGCGAAAGTAACTCTGTCTGTCTGTCTGTCTGTATGTTACGCCTTCACGCCAAAACCACTGAACCGATTTTGATGAAATTTGGTATACGGGTAGATTCGACTATGATGAAGGACATAGGCTATGTTTGGTCGCGAAAAATGGGGGTTAAAGAGGGGAAATAGGGGTTGAAAGTTTGTATGAAAGTTGGTAATTTTTGAAGATAGCGTGATGAAATTTGGAATAGAGATGAATTGGAGCTAGAGTACAGATATAGGCTACCTTTGGGGACTTACCGGGCATGGTAGCTTCGGTAGGTATCTGTGGCGAAGACACCGGGAAACCACGGCCGAGTGTCAGCACTGCGAGGAGCGCAGCGACGACACAGCGCTCCACACGCTGGTGGAGTGCACGGGCTGGGGCGCAACAGCGCCAGGTCCTCGTGGTGGGTCTGGGCGTGGGCACTCTCTCGCTCGATACCATGGATCGAGTCATGGTCTCCAGCGGGAGTAAGTGGGACTGCGCCGCCTCTTTCTGTGAGCAGGTCATGCTCGTGAAAGAGGCGGCGGGGCGAGAGCGGGAGAAAACTCTCCCACCCGAGTTCCGCAGTCGGCGGCTTGGGCGCCGCCGACGTGTCTTCGCCGAAGACCATCGGCCTCCATGACCGGGGGCCTGAGGACGGTGAGTTGCTCACCGTCTTTACAGAAGCAGGCCCATGACGGCAGCGTGACGTGAGGGATTCACGCACGCCCCCCCCCCCCCCCCTTAAGAAGCGGGATAACACCCGAAAACCCCCCCATAGACGCGGGATAGCACCCGAACCACCCCCAAGGCGAGGCCGCAATTGTAGCCGTAGGTCTGATGGGAGTCCTGGGACATCCTTCCGAGGGCTTACCCGGGGCTTCCATCCATAGGCTTCTGGGCGTTACCGTGGGGGTTTTTAGTCGGTAGGAGTCCGGCATAACATCCATGAAGGATTTTCCCCCACGGTTATAAAAAAAAAAAAAAAAAGGCTACCTTTGGGGGGATTAGGGTAGGAAAGTTTATATGAGTTCGTCCTTTTTGAAGCTATTTTTGGTCGCAATTACTGTCTTACACGGGGACGGAGCCGCGGGCATAAGTTAGTAAATACTATAGATTCGGCAACGAGAGTGTAACGCCACTGGTGTTACACATATCCATAAGTCACGGTGACCATAACCACTTTCCATCAGGTGAACCATGTCCTTTTCTGCCACCTAAGTGGTATTAAAAACTAAGGTTAAGTTGATTTTTTATTTTTTCATTTCGTGTAGAAATTGCCTTAAAAATATATTGAACTTTATTATTACATTGAAAATGACATTTAAAAATTAGTTCTGCGTAGTATTTTATACATGGAGTGAATATCTTCATATCATGGTTTCACAGCCTTTTTAAAATCAGACTAGTGTAGGTATAGTTTTGACGGTTAGGCCACAGGAGCGGTAGTATCTTGAGCGAGAGACTTTTTGGCGAAGGCCTTGCTCCAAGAGTTCCTGAAGCTTCTTCTCATGGAATTAGCCTGTCTGGATGTCCATTCTCTATTCTTCTTTGGAATCAGAAGAACAATGAGAGCCACCACTGGTATTAAGCAGAGGGTAACTGTCATTAACCAGAACAACGTCGCTCCTACAGCTGAAAAGAAGATGAATTTGTTGTGTTTGTAATCTGATAAACGAAGTATCTAATATGTGTCTTATGGTACATTCGATCAAACGCGAGTAAAGGTTATTCCTAGAATAACCTTGCAATATCACTCACATATTGGCTGTTTATTCTAGGAATAAACTTTACTTGCGTTTTTCGAACCGGCCGGCTCTTAGTATACTTTATTATATATGTGTATACGTATTCCACATACTTAGGTTGGTATAAGCTTAACTTAAACAACCAAGTAAATAATATAGTCTTCGGTTGATACCTGAAGTATATAAGTAATGGAACCAAAACTTCATTAAGTAAGTTCGATTGTTTCTTAAATATCCTAGCCGGAAATTTAGGTGCTATTATGTACATTAGGAGATGTTCTGCAATTTGCTAATTGATTGATTGATACCTAACCTAAAAGTCTATAAAACAATATATTTAAAGAATTATGCTAAACTAGTGCAAATCAAAGGGTACGAAAGTTTGGAGGTTTGAAGGTTTAGAGGTCATAATACAAAGGCTACAAACATTTGTCCAAACATTTTGATCTTACGTCATGAGCATTGTTACAGAAAAAATGAATGTTTCGCTGAGTTCAGATATTTCTGATTAATATTGTAACTTTTTTTTGAATGAAATTTTTATAGCATTTATTATGCGCACTTTTAAATTCGAAATACATCGGGAAAAGGAAGCGCTCAAGTGGGACTTGAACTCACGAACTTTCCCTTACGAGGGGAATGCTCTGACCATGTGATAGATAACGTTGTGTGGAACGTTCTGGAATATTTATTAGATACTATTGTGATCTTTTTGTGGATATGCAATCAATAATTCAGTTTTAATTCATCTTCAGATTATACATAAAAATATATTTTAGGACTAATTCTATTATATATAAACTCGCGCCTGTATTCCCCGAAGGGGTAGGCAGAAGTGCTAGCACCCACATTTCGCCAGTTTATATTTAGGTCCCAATGTAATAGGTGGCGAGCCTATTGCCATTAACCGGGCACTTATAAACCTGCGATAAATACACATATAACTTCGAAAAGCATCGAAAAGTCATTGGTGTGTGCCATGGTAAACTTGAGATCGAACTCGAGACCTCGCCTCAGCAGTCCATTACCCATACCACTAGGCTACCGCAGATAGGACTAATTCTATCTGAAACTATTCTTACCGTTGCTTTCAACTGGCCTAAATAATAAATCCTCAGTAGTGGTCATGGAAATCTCTCCATCTCCTGTCGTGAGCTTGGCGACGACGGTCCAGGGGTGCAAGTCCATGATGTCAGGATAGCTTATGTGAAGAGTGCACAATCCTCTGTGTAATGTTGGTTCTATTTCATATCTTTCCGGCACGTTGTCCGAAATGAAGCCTGGAGAAAAAGAACTGATGAGAAAATATACAGCTTGGCGACTATGGACACTATGGAATTGACTAAATATTTGTGTTTTCCAATAGATGATTCACATACAGTCACATCATTTACACCTTTTATTTTATTCAGTCAGGGTCTGTTTTTAAGTCTAGCTACTAGCCAAATATGAATATTTAGGGCTCCAACTACCCGTAATGGCCATAATGAATGCAATAGATGTTCGTATGGCAACCGGGACTGTCAGCTAACCATGCTCTCCGAAGCACGAAGGGGGTCTCAATGGTCACTTATCCTGAGACTGATCTGGCTCTCGATTCTACAAAAGTTACACGACTGTGGGCGCCACAGTCAGCTGAGTCATGAAATGAAAACAGTTTTATTACCCTTATTCAATTACTCTGCAAAGTATTTTGAACTTTAACCGCATCGCTTTATACTTAGTCTATTACTGAAGTGGCGGTGGCACCACTGCCCAACTAGCAAAAATATGTCGTGTAGTAGTCGCGGCAACGCAAATTATTCAGCATTTTGGCTCCTAATAGAAGTCGTATAAACGTAATGAAAACGTTTATACAACGCGATTTGGGCCCAATTTATTCAGCAATTCAGTCACATAGACATCTTATAAAGGTAACTTTTTCAGTTACATCGTCACGTAATTGTCGCCGGAGTGACTGTTACAAGCTTAAGTTGCGCTATAACTGTAACTTATATGACTTTTATGTTACGTTTGTTTGTTAAATTAAGCAAGTGCGTCGTGTTGTGTTTTAAAAATTATAAAAAATTATAAGTACAATTTATTTAGCAGACATGTTAATTTGTAGGTTGCACCAAATGTAGGTTCGCATAGGTTTGCAAAGTATTGCGAAGGTAAGTTTTCTGATGAAATATACTAGGTTTTATCATAAATATTTAACGCCCCCCTCCAATTCTTAGTAATATGAATATAATAACAAATATTTTTTATATCAACATTCATTTGTACACCATTTTTACTGCTAACAGGTGGTATAATAGCTTCTTATACAGCAAATTAGCAGTATAAGCGCCATGATACCACGCTGATTATATTTTAGGGTTCCTATGACCTTCCTAAAAAGTGTTCTAAAAAAGATCTTTTGTTTATTTATTTATTCAATCAACCAAGAAAACTAAGACAAGTGATAATTGAGCAGTGCAAGCAATTATACGACACTTGGCACTAGGCTTGTAATAGTCGTATGAATGCAACTTATACAACATAATAGCAGTATAAAAGCAACGATGTAGCTTTTACTCGACTGTGTCACAAGAAAGCTATATAATGTGCTTTTACTCGACGAAATAGTAACATAAGCGTCGTATACTAGCGACTTATACAGCAAATCTTATACGACACTTTAGTCATATAAGTATGCAGAGTAAACGTTTACTCAGTATCATTATGTGACCGAAATGCTGAATAACTAAAAGGCTGTATAAGATGCTTTTATACGACACGTGCTGAATAATTTACACTTACTCGACTTTTATATCACCGAATAGCTGAATAAACTCAACCTTATAAGACTAATTTGCTTGTTGGGTGTGGTTTGGCTATAGCTTTTTTTTTTTTTTTTTTTTTTCCGTGCGGAAATCCCCTCGGATACCCTCCCTGCCGGAGCCGGAAGGGGAGGTTATGTCGGACTCGAACCGACTAAAACCGCACGCCGACTGCAATATGCAAAAAAAATAGTGTCTAAGTATGTTTATGCGCATTCTAAATTCCATAACACAAGCTAGTAAAGCTTACCATGGGTCTAGATAGCGTTGTGTAGAATGTTGTGGAATATTTATTTATTCATCTTAACTAATGGTAGAGTTAGGTACTGTAAGGAGTCAAGGTCTCACCGAATCCATCCATCCTCACAAATCTGCAGTAGTCGAGGGCATGCTCGTTGTACACTCGTGCCTCCACCACGGCTGCCTCAGGTCCGTACCAATTGTGGTGCACCGACATCTTCGCTGTATTCGTACATAAAAAATACATTGTATATTAGGATAAATACTGGTCCCAGAAAATACTTGGATAGCTATTTTCTTTCTAAACGTAAAATTGTTTTTTTTTATCGTTAACTTGATATGATACTGCCTGGTCGTATGTAGGGTGCAGTCCAAACTTAGACCTGAATGTTATTGTGATCAGGAGATCTCTAGGAGATAAAGAAAGGATTATTTTACACTTTTTACTTGCTTTTCACCCAATTATTAAATCGGCATTGGTGTTGGCGCTATAGAGGAAAAGAACCTTTTTTCGGAATATTTTCATTCCCTTAACAGATCACCTTGTTCTCAATTAAATTACACAGATATCCTAAAGCAAGTATCTTTATCATCATTAGTTACTTTTTGCTAAACGTCAAAACGATAAGTTATAAGGTAACTTGTATGAAAAAGATTAATTAACGTCATAAAATTTAATAGTCAAATCAGTTACTTACTATAGGTTGGATGGATGATTAAAAATAAATAAAAATTATAAAACAAGAACCGACGCAACTTTTACCGCTCTTTTACCATTCTTCATTTAATAAGCTCGGTTAGATAATTTATTTTAACTATAGGATAATACCTAATTATACCGCTTCCTGGAGCTTTTTTAATCAGCAATTCTTTGAAAGGAAACTTTGTACCTGTAACGTCAGCAAAAACAACCGCTTGCTGTTCAGGCACCGTGGTGTTTACAAGCCCAACATGGCAGTGCCAATAGCCTGATTCGTTGGCCAGGAACCTCTTGAACCTGATGCCACACTCGCCAGCGTCCAAACCTGCTCCTACATACTCGAAGTTCTCCGTTGATGACATTCCTGGAAGGAAAGGAAGATATAGATGGGCTATTGCGGCAGAGGCGATATATCCGTGGAGTAAGATGTCCACCAAATTAAATTAATTAAAGACGGATATAAAGAGAAGGGAAATTTGGAGTGATTCAGGTGTGGCTCAAAAGCTCAGTTGGAAGAGCATTCCCCCTGTAAGGGAAAGGTCGTGGGTTCAAGTCCAGAGCGCTTCATTTATCCCGATGTATTTCGAATTTAGAAGTTAGCATAATAAATGTTATTAAAATTTCATTCAAATGTCCACCAAATATTAGTTATTTGGAATTTGTGAATTGTTTTTTTTTTAAGTGAAGTCAGTTCAGTTAAGCTAAGGTAGGTGTTGGTACCTACACGTAGATAGTGTACTACCTATTACACCTGGCATTTAAACGCGGGACATCTTAATCGTAAGATCAACTCCTTACTAATCTTTCTCTTTGATTCTACAAGATGTGGTTTTACACGGTTCTTTATTGGTTCTATAATCACCGCAGTAACGATATAAGTATAATGTTCTGGACAAAAGAGATACGGTTGCATATTTACATAAAACTTTATATGAAAAAGTGCAACCGTATCTCTTTTGCCGACTGTACCTACTCATGAAGAAATTAATATGATTCTCACTTACTAGGGAAAACGTTGTAAGTAGTTCCATTTTGCGCTCTGAAGTAGCAGTAACGTAACGCAGAAGGTATGGAACAGCTGAGGGTCACAGGATCGCCTTCCACGTATGAGAGGCTTGTGTCTTTCAATAAGGGCGCTGAAATCAAAAATTATTTACAGTTAAACGAGTCGATACTGACCTTGAAAATAAAAAAGAACAGTGCGAATGTCGATAGGCTTAATGAAGTAAGCGACAACGATAGTTCAAAGGAAAATCACTGGTTTGTAAAGTGTTTTTGATGAAATTTAGGAGTTTTTTTTCTATGTAAAGTCGATATCGCTTGCACCCTACTGCGTTTGATTTGAACAATTGAACCGAAGACAACTCACTAGTGACAACTGACGCGGCATCAGCATCTTGCATGAGGTGACGGCTCAACACTGTCAGGAACCCGTAGTATGTACCAGTGGAGGTGTCCAACCCACAGCGCCAGATCCCCATATCTGAGACCGATGGGTTGATGAGACGGAGCGTGCAATCGTGACTGTGAGCGTCAGACTCGTAACTGAAACGTAGACATTAAATACTGCAGTTTCATTCAGAAAGAATTGAATAAACTTTCACGCCGTCTAAAATACAAGAAAACTGTTAATCCAGATAAGTAAATTACAGTTGCGTTTTTGGAGATATGGAGCGAGCACCTACAGATTGATGAACGAATCGCAATTTTTTTTCTTCTTAAAAAAGCATATTAGTACTTAACCGAAATTACTAATATTCCCGTTAAGCTGGAGGGGTCAGCTAAAATTACTCAATGGCCAGTATTCGGACCCGGGAACTCTGGATCCAAAACCAACTCCTTAACTATTATGCTACCGACGCTTTACCTCCAGAGTTGATAGGTCCGACGGCAAAGCAAAGCCTTATGAGAGAAGGAGAGGAGGGTTAATGGATGATGATAATGACAAAAATGGCGTAGAATTTACTCACTTGATTAGAGATCCATTGAACATGTATCCATCTTGTCCAACTCCGTGAGCAGCTATCAGAGTATTGCCTCTAGGGTCACGGAACTTGCAGGCGTGGACCTCGTGTTGGATAGGAACAGAACACGTCAGCATTATTGAAGGAAGATTCTCCTCAACGCTGATGGTCACGACTGGCAGACCGTCTGAAATTTGAGAAGTTTGTGATGATCCGAGAGGTCAATAAAAAATCTTTTTCTTTCATACTGAGGCACATAGAAAATATTTGTGCCTGAGAAAAATAAACTATATTACAATTGGTATACGTTTGTGTCGTGATTTTATAGTACAATACATGTAATTTTAACAAAAGGATCACGTGAGGAATACCCGCCAAATTCACGACGGTGTTAATGCAGATAAAATGATATATATCCGACCTGACAGTCGTATATAGATAAAATATATACGACTGTCGGGCTACGTGGGTAGCAAAATGTCTGGTTAGACCGTCTCCACTTTAATATATTCAAGAAGTGCTGGCTTGGCATCATAGAAGCTGAGATGCGCACAATTGGTCTCACTATTGTGAATGCCAGACCATGCGAAGTGGAGGAGTAAGAACCAGAAAACACACCTCAGACACTAGGGTGAGAGTAAGATGACGATGAATGTCAGATGAAATATTTACTACGATAAAAACCAAATGAAGTACAGAAATTCCTCAATCTTTGTTGTTATTAACAATTTAGGCCAAGGACGTTTTTAAAGTACTTAGTTGGATACTAATAATTAAGACGATATCAAGCAAAGGTTGCGGTATATCTGTCCATTTGTTCTTACCTCTGGTGTGAACATCCACAAAGAAATCGTATCGTTGCAAGCGCACCGTTCCAGGTTTTCCAATATGCGTTGTCCAGGTCCCTCTTTGGTCTACAGTTACTCTGTCCAGGACAATTTTACACTGGCCGAAGTTATCAAACAGCTTGTGTCCATAAGGATCTTGGACCACACAGTACACGGTATCTTTAGGACCCACTGAGATATTTATTGAATCTCCTACATTCCATTGGAGGTTATCGATGGAGAGTTTTTCAGAATCTGTTTATAAGAGATACACACAGGTATAGTCTAGTGTAAACTGAACAAATTATATCTAAATTCTGAGTATATTGCGAATATGCCTATATCAACTTTATGACATTTATTACTACATATTTAGCTTTATTATGGATTAAGGATTAAGAATTACCTATCACATGGACGTTGACATGTCCTCTTATTTTGATTTTCTCGCCGTATTCAACCACCCATGGTCCGTTAAGAGTATTGTCGACATTCCTAACTATATATCCACATGCAGACCTGTGAATAGGATCTCTTTCAACATTCGTGAACTCTTCACCATCAGGCCCGAACAGCGTACAAGTTTCAGGTACAGATATTGCGTCGTTCAAATGTAGATATAAATCTGCACCTTCCCTGATATGTATATCATTTTGTAAAACAAAATTTTCTGAAATAATAGCCTTAGTTGATTACAAACCCTTGATTACAACTCTTAAGAGTTTCCTATCCACTTATCGAACGGAAACAAATATGTTAATCACTTTATCTTCTACGTGACTTGATACGCGTACATTTAGTACAAATCTGATTATCATTTACCTTCAACGCGGATAGTGAAATGCAATCTTCTTTCAATGGGGTCAGTGAATCTTGTAGCTCTCCCTAAAATGATCCAGTTGCCAATCATACTTTCGTCTTTTACGCTTAGAATTATTCCACATTCTACTGAACTATCGTGTATTATTTCTACGTTGGGCACATTGAATCCATCTATAAAAGCATATTGTCGTCCATCTGGGGCAATCAAATGACAGCTTTCGTTTTCTATGACGAATGTTCTATTGATAGAAATTCTATGCTGCGTATTCATATCGGTAATAATCAACCGGTCAGTTAAATTGTCTATGTCTCTTTGAATAGGATCTTCAATTGGGTTTTCTGGATCTATAAAACCAATAAGATTATAGTTATATTTGGATGATTTAATGTCATCCTTATAGAACAAAGACAAAACTCTGAATTATTTGTATTCTTATCATTACAAAGTACACTAATCTTTCATGACTACAAAAAATTACATTCCAAGTTGAGACGTAATTATTTGTCATCAGTATTTTCTTTTGATATTATTATGGCAAGGTTGTATTAACATATTATGAGGAATTAACGCCAAAGTGGACGGCGAAAGTCAGAAAAATAGTATCGTTGGTTAAATTTTCTTTTCTTATACCGCTTAGGTGGCTTATTCGTTAATAAATGAACCAACTTGATGGTTTATCTCACCTTCTTGAATTATTGTGAACTTAAGACGTCTCTCATCGAATAATACTCCGTTTCTGAACCTGGCACTCATCTGCCACTCACCAACTGATAATTCTGTAATAGGTCTAAAGATAATTTCACAAAATGCTTGCTGCTGCTGGTGACTGTTCGAACTATTGAAATATACTCCTTCAGGCACACTAGCGTTGTCTTTTATGCTCAGTATTTGTCCAGAAGGTGATCTGTAAATACAATCCTCTATTGTCCCTGTTCTTTGTCTGACTTCAAGACTAAGGTTGGTACCAACATGGACCAAGTGGTCTTGACTTTGAAGTTCAGTTGTGTTATACGCTTGTTCGTATGGATTATCCTCATCTGCAATAATTTCATTAAGTAAAATCCTATTTGTTAACGCTTATTATTAGTTAATTTCTAATTAAGTCGTATTTAAAAGAACTTACTGTAAAGCTTGAAAATTAATGGCAGGCGGACTTCGGTTTGTCCGAAATGCATTGAACGAAATCTGCCGTAAACAAGCCAGTTGCCTAACATTTCTCTTGTAATGTCTGTGAAGAGGACACTGCATAGAATAGTATTAGTTATAGTGCTTCTTTCGATGTGGGGATAATTTGTGTCCATCGTGATTACCAAGTCTTCGCCAGCCGGAGTGATGACGTGGCAACTCTCAACGGTAGCAGTTGAAGCAACACCAGGATTTACAGATCCACCCAAGTGTACAGGATGCGTGAACGTCGTTTGATTTGTTATTTGCCAAATTCTGGATCCATCTCTATCTAAGCAATAAAAAAGAAATTATTATGTTTGGCCATATTCATAATGCAGGCAATTTTAATATCATATCTTTGAATAAACTTACCCCATGCAATATTGGCAGGCTGGCAGCGACTTTCTGACGTTGCTTTTGATTTTCCGCACAGCCTCCAAAGTCCTAACAAATCTCCAGTAATTGGCCCAATGGTTACTCTACATGAAACGTAGTTACTCGTCTTCTGAACCTTCACTCCTGGTATTGTGACAAGTTCGGCTCTGACCAAAAATCCTTTAGGAGGACGTATATAGCATTCCTCTTCGAATGATTCCTTGCTCAAGGATATCTCTATAAACGATTGCTGCATTGTGAAATGATTGATTTGCCTCAACGACTTCTCGTCTGAAAAAAAAAACGAATAAGAATACGATGCTGCCTATTTAGTTTTTAAAAACAGACAAATATTTATTAACCTCACCTTTGTTAACACTAAATAAGAGACGTCTTTCGTCAAAGAATACCCCATTACGGAACTTTCCAATAATCTGCCAATCACCAATCACATTCTCAACAATAGGACTAAAGCTTATCTCACAAGCTGTTTCTGTATCTGCACTACTGAAGAGAACTCCATGAGGTACACCGGAATTTTTATCCTTTATGCTAAATGTTTGTCCTGAAGGTGATATATAAATACAATCCTCTACTGTACCCAGTTTCTGAGTAACTTCAATGGTGAGGTTAGTACCCACTCGCACTGAATACTTTTCAGGTTCAAGATTTGTCACATTAAAAGCTTGTTCGTATGGACTCCTCTCATCTGCAACAAATCGATTGTTATAAACCGATTTACAATTGAAAAATACTTTTATATGACAATATTTCTAGATAATTATGTAACTTACTATAAAGTTTGAAAGTCAACGGAAGCCCAATCTCTTTTGCACCATCTGGATAGTCAAATACACCGTAAATAAGCCAGTCGCCTAACATCTCCCTTCTAATATCCATAATGACGACACCGCATAAAGTAGGGTTATAGGCACTACTCATTTCAATGTTTGGGTACTTCACGTTCTCAGTGATGACTAAGTCTTCGCCGGCTGGAGTTATGACGTGGCAATTTAGCAATTCGTAGCTCCCAGAGACGCCAGAATTCACAGAGCCACCGAAGTGAACAGGATGAATATGCCTCATTTGGATTTCTGGAGGTTCGATGCTGGCTCCATCTACATAAGATAAGATATTCTTTAGTTAGTGTACACCATAAAATATACAATTTTTGCAACTAATTACTTCCAATAAAATATGAAATGTATTGAAAATACGAAAGTAAAAAATAGTTATTATAGTAACTTAGTGGGCGCTTCGTCATATATTGGGCCCTAAATGAGGATTTGTGAAGGCGCTATTACTGAAACTAATACGATCAGGCGAGGTGAAGGCACATAGACGTGTCATTTATTTAAAAAAAACCGTCAAGGAGGTGTATCACAAAATAGCCGTTTTGTTATCGGTGTGTCAATGGGATGATATTTGACGAAAAACAACGTGTTTATTTCATTAAGTAACAAAACAACCACAATAGTCTTCTTCATAAAGTGTAGTGTTTATTGGAATGGGACAATAAGGCATTTTTTTTTATACGGGACACGTAAATTTGACTTCACCTCGCCTGATGTTAAGCTAAAGGCAAAGTCTCGGAAAAAGGGTCACCATCGTAAACATTTACCATGTTAACAGTGGTGGCACTCAGCTTGACGGCCTCATTAGATGCCTTTTCACGCCCCGCTTAAAGGACCCGGGACTGTAGGAAGAAGGAAACACGTGAGGTAACATGTGAGGATAAAGGATTAGTTTCTCTACCAGATCATTTACCTGGAAACGCATCCTGATCACCAACCTCTTAAGAATAACATTTAAATAAAAAACTTAGTTACCAAAAGTTGTAGTGACACGCTGGCATCGAGTTATTTGGGTTGTAGTACATTCACCACAAAGCTCCCAAACTCCCAGTAAATTTTCTGTCATGGGTCCTAAGGTGATTCTGCAGGAGACGAAATTACTTAGGCTCTGCACCTTTACACCCTCCATTATTAAAAGATCAGTTGTGGTAGAAGTTCCATTTGGTAGACGCACATAGCAATCCTCGTCGAACGATTCTTTTGGTAAAGTTATGTCTATAAGGCTCTCTGGTCTCACGATATGTGAGATTGGTTCTAGCCATTCTATGTCATTATCTTCGGAGTCTTGTTCGCTAGATGGTCTTAGGTCACCAGTTGGACTATCATCTTTGACTATTCCATAAGCACCTCCTGTAATATTAGGATTGTAGCTTTTCAATTAATCTGTTCTCAAACCAATTACATGGTTGGGAGTAGCAAAATCAAATAAGTTAAAAGTACGAAATTGAACGGTTTGCTCCAAGTCATTTGCATGTAGATTGCCGCTCTGATGGTGATGCTATCGTTCCTATATTATGTTATTGCTAACGGGGGTTCCCCGGTAATAAAATAAAAGTTGTGATTGTAATATCTTTGTAAATGAAGAAGATAATAGTAGAATTTTATAATCAAAATATTTTCTGCCTCATCAAAAAAGAACTCAAAACCTGATCATGGAGCCTAAAAATCATCAAATATGGAATTCAATTGTTATAAAAACGTTGGAAAAGTCAAAAAATGTAGTCTACAATGTCCTCACTGATTTTTTTTGCATTGTCTGAAATACAATCTTATCTGAACATTCAAAGATTTCATTTACAATGTACCTATACCTTACATTACCTTTTGTTTACAAAAAATGTGGTTGATGAAAATTGTAGCTTACTTAGTTATATTAGATTATTTTTAATATTACCTAGATAAAAATTAAATTAGAATTAGATAGGGTAAACTGGCAAACAAGTCTGCCTGTGACGTGTCCTTTGTACCTAGAATTTTGCGATTATAATTAATTGTTGATGACACAGAGCACCTGAGTAGGAAGACATTTTTGGGTTGTTATTGTCATTATTTGGTACCTAGTACCTGTATGTATAGGTAGGTTTAGTCGAATGGTTAAAACTATAAATGATTAGGTACCCACTTATATAATTTCATCGTACGTAATTACGTCTAAATATTGTCGTTTTTTTATTGCTATTAGAAATAATGATGATTAGAAATTAGATGTGTTAAAGTGTAGTTAAATCATCATCATCATCACCCTGAGAAAAAAGCAAAGCTTACAAGTCAGGGTGTCTTCGGGCAATTTTTTATCGGTCTCCACCACGGTATTTATCATATTTGTGTTCGTAATATACCTTGTAGTCATTAAATTCTTCATATACGTGAAACCCAGCTTATACAGCACCATTTTTGACTATTCCTGACTTAATTACATCTGATTCAATACGTACTTTGTATTTTTTTTCCGCGAAATGTTTGTTTTCATTGTAAGAAATATTCTCGTCGATACACTCAAGGTGTTATTACAATGTTATTTTAGCGCTCTTTAAATTTCTCAGCAAGCATATTGCCTTTTTAATGCCTTCATTTCGTAAATTTCACTTACAACATACCACCACAAACATCGTTGATTTCATTTTATCTCAGTGTTTAATTTTGTGATAACCAAATAATTATGTTACCTTGCGATCCATTAATCACAATGTCAGTACCGATCCTATCTATCCTGTCTATCTGTTATTTTATCAGCGATTTAATATTTAGTTTTGAGAAGTCGCTTTTTAAATACAAACTAGAAACATTGGGCAACCGTAACGCTTATGTTTCTTTTATTTAGCTGACTATCTCAACCCCTACTTAATTTAAAACATAAACATAAGCTAAATATTGCGAAAACATGCTTGACAGTGCATAGCGTTCTTTATTCCAGGACTGAAGACTCTGAAGAGGCATTTAGGAAAGAAGAAAACGATGCTTCGAATCTTTCAGTGGGTGAATTTTTTACAGCATTTATTATGCTAACTTTTAAGTTCCCCCTTAAAGACGGATATAAAGAGAAGGAAAATTTGAAATGATTTAGGTGTGGCTCAATAGCTCAGTTGGAAGAGCATTCCCCCTGTAAGGGAAAGATCGGGAGTTCAAGTCTCACTTGAGCATTTTCTTTTTTCCGATGTTTTTCGATCTTTCAGTGGGGTTAAGTGTTACGTATTAGGGCTAGGGCCTAATTGCGGGAGTTTGTCCCGTAAGTTTCATGCTACCAAGATCGAAATTCGGGTGCTCATCTTGTCTTTGCTTTAGTAGATGCGTTTCCAAATCTAGCGTTTTTATAACTTTTTAAACACACGAAACTGAAACGATCTCGCATCAAAAATTATAACATTTGAATTTCTTTTAGCCGCAAAATATAAACAGTTTTCTATACCTAAGGCCGATTCTGATATGCTCTGCTCTTGATTAGATTATAGAAGTAAACGTAGTAAACATACCTGTGAATAGGACGGCTAGTGCAAATCCGAAACACAACCTCATTTTGTAATGAGTTCAGGCGGACTGTCATATTATATCCTTAATTGTGATATAATGTTAAAGCAATCGTCTATGTAACTGATAAGGATTTCGATCAATCCCGGCGCTAATCAAAGGCCGAAGTCTAGTGAATGGTAGGCATAGTAATTTAGCATTAGAGCGTACGGGCGCGGACGGAGTGACGTATAGTAGATAGCAGATAGGTATTTAATTTTCTTTGTGCCTTGTAAAGGAGATACCCCATTTTGGGCCCGAGTGCACAGACATCAAACCTACCTCAAAAAATTCGTCTATTTTGTGTTATAATTTTGTTAAGACTTCATTAAAATCAGCAATGGCCAAGTGCGACAAAAGTTTAAAAATGTGATTTTCATTAATCAACAAGCTTCGTAAACGTTGAATGTAATACTTAATCCGATCTTCGTAAATGCGCTATGATTATACTTGCTTTATCGATTCGATTACGAAATCGAATCGATAACTAATAACTATGAAATTAAAATTCGTGGCTTTATTAAATGATTTCAAAATATCTATGTAGCATCTTTATGTTCGTTATTCAGTTCACTAATCAGAAAGACACCTGTCTCCTTCATAATGGAAGTCAAAATATCGATTGTAAATAATCGTAGTGTGTTCAAAGTCTATGTAAATAATCGATCATTTAGAATTCATAATAATCTGTAACATCATATGTCATTTTCACTGATTTTCATTCCTGTCATTGAAAATGTCGCATTCGCTTTCCTTCGGCTCGCTAAGATCATTGTGTTTTGCTGCTTTTACTCTGTGAATTGTATATGATTTTTGAACTAATTGACCCTTGCTTGATTACCGGACACCGTTATTTGCTACACTTGTTGACCTTGGCTTTAAAACTGGACTAGACTTTACCACATCGGCTGAAAGCTATCACAATAAATCTCTGTGTGAATTGTGGAATCGCTACCGATCGGTGCAATATTATAGGCAGACATTTATTGAACGATGCAGTGATACTAGCTTGTATACGTGAATGGGTCGCACCACAAATAGTAAGTACCTATTCGTTATTTCTCGCTCTTTTGAAATTCTTATTATAATTAACGTTAACAAGCTGTGTGATAGCTGCTATAGAATAGAAATTACTGCGAGTCTACCTAATCCCGTAGAAAATTATGTCAACTTTTGTATATGACAATTTATTTTGTCTGATATGTGTAACGTTTATGAAGAACTAGCCTATATGACTAATGGAATATTCAGTGCTTATAACATGATCTCTGTTTAAGGTGAATGCAATCATTTGCGAATCTTGCTGGATTCAAGCTCAATGTGCATGTTTGGATGAGAACAGACCAGCACAATCACCAGTGGGGCACAGACAAGTGTGTATTCTGTATGTCATTGAAGTGTGCAGAGAGGTGGATAGAGACCTCCTACAAGAACTGTCAATATCTCAAACGACTTGGTTATTAAGAGGAAAAATAAAGTCCAGGAATATAAGTAGTAGAACTTATTACGTATATATATATTAGTTGACAGTTCTTTGAGCGGTAGGAATGCTATATTACAGCATTGCTGTAATTGTATTGTAGGTAAGAGAACAGTCGGGTGCTGTGCCCACATAATGAGTGTAATATGGTATCTCGGTTGGGCACGGTTCCAAGACAATATAACACCTCCTGCACAGTTTCTTGACAACATTTTAATAAACTATGATGATGCTTAAAAAGGGGAGGAAAGACCTAAGTCCTAGTGAAAGCACTTCTAAAGCCAAATAGGAAGATACCCGGGATAGAGATTAGAATACTTTTTAAAAATATAGTAATCTTTAAAATAATGTTGTTTTATTTTATTACCTACTTATATAATTAATTATATATTACTACAGCAAACAAGTATGTACCTATACAGCCTTGTGGAAAGTGGTAACCGTAGCAAAAGGATGTCACTCAGATTGCTTTACCACCTTTAGAGTAAATGTCAGTTCTGTTGCATATCATAAAACTATAAGGTTTAATATCGTGCAACAAGAAAGTAGCTAAAGCATGTCTTTGCTTTGACATATCAGTTTTATTATTTAGCATATATAGTTGACCATTCCACATTAATGACTAAAAATATTAATGACCTGCCCTTTTCTATACTAATAAAACCTGCTAACCTACTTACAAATAAAAGCGATACGCGAATAACTTGTGTAGCTATCACACACAACACAACATAAGACGCTGTTTGACCGCATTATGTATTACAACATAACCTAAAAACCTATGAACAATGCTCGATTAAACAAACTTGGCCATTGTGAATCGTCGTGAAAATTAGGCAAACAAAATGTCCTTAGATGGTCTAAATATTGCCTAATTTTCAACCCTGTACATGCAGGCCCAAGATTGTATGAGAGTTAGGGGTTGTCCTTTAGTATATGGGTGATTTTCAACAAGTGATTTTTTTGTATCATTTCGGTGAGATTTTTCTATTACAATGTCTTGTTAATATATTTTGTAACGAAAATAAACTTTAATCTTATTTGTAACATATGCTTGAGTGGACATCATGTAACATCAAAACTTACTGAAATATTAAAGATTGAATTTTTGGGAGCCCACAGAAATGAAAAGTGTCCACTGAAATGATAAATCGTCCACCGAAATGACTAGACTGTGCACCGGAATGAAATTAGCCCACTGAAATGATACAGCCAAGGACATCATTTATTTTTAGGAGGATTCCGTAGATTGTCTGAAACGAATCTAAATAAATTCCATAGAGATATCACTAGACTGTGTTTGTGATTTTTAATAAATATAAGATCAAACTATTATATTAGAGAAAAAAAGTTAATTTTTTTGCGGAACGAGTGTTGTGTTCTTACCCGACTGCGCAACGCAAAGGAGGATAATGTGTTTATCAGTCTATGTATGTATGTTTGTTTCTATGTGGCGTTCTAGAGACCAAATGCATAGGCCGATTTTGATAATTCTTACGTCAATCGATTCGTCTTAACCTTGCGAGTGTCACTAAAAACATGACAGTAATCAAAATTTACCACGGCGAAAACCAGACGCCAAAATTTTGTCAAAATGAAAAAAAAAGTAGATGAACTATGTCAAGTGGGGTGCCGTTGAATAGGTATTTTAAAATCATCTTAAGGTTCATTTTTCATTTAAAATAATAGATAGGATATATAACGATTTAAAGTTATTTAACAAAACAGTCGCTAATTTTCTTAGTTATTGATTTTAAGTTATTATTAAATTATAAGTTTTTATTTCAAGTATATACGATATGAAGGAAATTAAAAGGAGATAACAAAAAGATATACAAGTCATATCATAACTAAAAAGTATAAAATAAAACAAATTATTAAAAAATAAAAAAAACCCGACTGCCACTGAAAATACCGAAATAAGTTTGATAGCAGACGGTACCCATTTGCCAATCAAAACCGAAAGAAAATTAATGGGTACCGACTGCTATCAAACTTATTTCGGTCTTTTCAGTGGCAGTCGGGTTTTTTTAATTACTGGTAATAATAATAGTGTTTTGTATGTAAAACTTCAAAATGTACTAAATCAACTCTTATATTTTTACGACACAATGATTTAATCAGAAAAATTATAAAAATAATGTAAGTATGTTCAAAAGAGCTAAACACTTCATCTTAAACATAACAAAAAAAAATTAGATCACGTTATCGTAAATTATTGCAAACAGTTTGGCTATATAATCCGATTATGTACTTATGCGAAAAGAATGAAAAAAGCGCAATCACTAGTCACTATTGCAACAAAATGAATGAATTCAATGAATCGATCCTGCTTCTTTTTTTCTAGCATATCCCTCCCTGTCTTTTCTAAGACACTCTTCGCGTGTGACGTCATTGCTCTTAATTCTCTCTTTTCTTCTTCTTTCATATAACCTTCTTTTTTCTAACCTTTCCTTTCTGGTCTGTAGCTTAGGTCGCGGCATCCTAAAATCCAAATCATAATTTTTAAACATTGAACATCACATTATCGTTGAGAATACACACTGTCTAGAAGTGAGTACATCTATTATCCATTTTATAACAAGACATTTTAAACTGTTTTTTTATTGTATTGTGATAAATAAAAGAAAAAAAAACAAATATTAACACATCAAATTAATCCCAAATATCGAACCTACAATATCTAGAATTATCTCACCAAATTTTTATGATTCAATCTTAGACTCAGGGATCTCTAAAACTTATGATTTTATCATTTCTAAGTTAAATTTCATTTAAGTGGACTGTTATCGGTATTACAGTCCACCGAATCCACTGAAATGATAACACCGAGGTGATAAAAATAATAAGTTTTACATTTAACTCCGATATTAGAATTAATATTAAAATGTCAACACTGCTGTAACAAAACATATCTTACGGCGAATTTAAAACACAATTTTGAAATAAATTGAATGAACCTAACACGAGCTATAACGGCCACAGAAATGACACTATTTTTGTCCCCATATCACTGAAATGATATACTTACTTTTCGGCGGAAATCCACGATGATTTTGTGACGCGTTCGTGCGCTCCAACGAATGGAGGTGGCCTGATTCGAAGTAAGGAAAGGCACGGGGGGCGCAAAAACGTTATGTTGACAAAGTTACTCAACTAAAACTTACTGTCCACTAAAATGATAACTTTTTACAGGACAAAAGTAGACTGTTTAATACAATGTAAAAGAAATAAGATAAACAAACAATATTAGTTTTTTTCTATGGGTCATATTATAATTTATTCATACAAAATTAGATTTTAGTCCAAATGTTAAATACAACTGCAGGGCAAGATATTTTACGAGTGAAATTCGATTCAGGACAGGTCACCGAAATGATAAAATGACACTTTGTAATTATTTTTTTTTATGTAATAGAGGACATTACTCAACAATTATTTTTGCCATGGTAGAGAAGTACCTATTATACTATAAAAATTAATCAAAATCGTAAAACCAACACATTGCACTACCGTTCTCAAGCTTGCCGTGTATTTTTTTGGCTTTTGATATTCACCCATATGTCATTCCCCAAGCCCCAGTCTCTCACTGTAACCCGATTTAAAACCGTTCAAAGGATTTGGTCCCATCCAAAATGAGGTTCTAGTGTGAAAGTTTAACAGACAGACATAATTGGGTATAATCCTATAGTTAAAATAAATTATCTAACCCTGCTTATTAAATTAAGAATGGTAAAAGAGCGGTAAAAATTGTGTCGTTTCCTATTTTATAGTTTTTATTTATTTTTAATCATCCACCCAACCCATAATAGTAACTGATTTAACTATTAAATTTTATGACGTCACTAAATCATTTTTCATGTCCTCATACAAGTTACCTTTTATCTTATCGTTTTGACGTTTAGTATCAGTAGAATACCCAATTACTTTCGCATTTATTAGTATGAAAGTATGGATTAGTATGGGTTTTTGAATGTGATCTTGGGCTCAAAAAAAATTTCGTTCACAAGCCAACTTCTCTGGACGAGGTATTGGCGTAAGTTTCCTCTCATCTTGCATTCAAAGCTTGCACTTTCGAGTCTGGCTCAGCTCTCCTACTTGATCCTATTATTTTGTTTATTCTGGATTTTATGCTAGTGTCTCTATGTATCATCTGAGCCTCAATGCTTGCGCCATGTTTCAGAACCTCGTCTGTTCTGCCAATCTTATTTAACAAATAAATACATATTCCAGAACATTTTAAACAACGGTATCTAAACACCATGGTAAGCATATCTAGCTTGTGTTATGGAATTTAGAATGCGGATAAACATACTTAGATTTTTTTTTGTAAATACATATATAATACACATAAAAACACCCAGACCAATGCAAATAGCCATTACATTTGCACTGAGCGGGGATTGGACCCGCGCTTCCTGCGTAGCAGTCACGTTCACTACCGCCACGCCACGGAGGCCACAGAGAGAGAGAGAGAGAGAGAGGGAGAGAGAGAGAGAGAGAGAGAGAGGGAGAGAGAATTTTACAGGTAGCATAATAAATGTTATAAAAAATCATTGAAATACAAATATTTCAATGATTTTTTATAGTATTTATTATGCTACCCAAAGGCGGAGTCATCAAAAATCAATGTTTATAATGGATGAAAAATCATTCATTGGTTCCAACAGTTCGTAAGATAGTTGGTAGATGGCTCCACCGTCGCCCCTAAAACCGGATATAAAGAGAAGGGAAATTTGAAATCATTCAGGTGTTGCTCAATAACTCAGTTGGAAGACCATTCCCCTGTAAGGGAAAGGTCGTGGGTACAAGTCGATCATTCAATTTTCTCGATGTATTCGAAATCAATAAGTAAGTTATATTGATAGCATTGTGCCTTACCATGCGTTGCTAATATATTTTGGGAAGGCATCAGAGTTAATAGGGCCTCATTTAGAGCTCTAGATAGAGCTCTAGCCTTATAGGATTTTTTTTTCAGCATTAAGTATGCTAACTATACAAATCGAATACATAGGGAAAAAGAATCTTCTCGGGCGGGACTCGAACCCGCAGTCTTTCCCTTACAGGGGGAATGCCTGACTAATTCGGCTACCGAGACACGCCCGATATGATTCAAATTTCCCATCTTCGCCTTAAAGACTGCGGGTTCGAGTCCCGCCCGAGAAGATTCTTTTTCCCTATGTAATCGATCTCTAGCCTTATAGGCTGACCAGTCTACAAGCCGGTACAATTGCTGAATGATGAACGAAGCTCTGGTGCATGACTTTTTCTCGAGGCTGGGATTCATACGGCAGTCGCTTCCGTAAAAGCCGTAGTCAAACCAAAAGGGGGAGAAAAAGTATGCGGAATCCAGGCTCCTGTAAATGAAAGCCTCGTTTGCTACCATGCTAGAACCAACCATATGATGTGGATGATAAGCCAAGGATCTTTTCACAGTCGTATTCAGGGTTAAATATTATTAACTACATTTTGAGAAGAACGCCTTTACAAAATATATTTGCAAGGCATATTAATACCATAGGTGTGCATAAAACTGGGTTTTCGAAAGGTGCTTATAAAAATCCTGCAAACGTATTCCTCAGCCCACGTAAGGCCTTGACGGCCTCATCAGATGCTTTTTCACACCCTGCTTAAAGGACCCGGGGATTGTAGGAAGACGGAAACACGTGAGCCCTGGTATCCGCTTTTGAACGATTCGCAGGAATTGAACTCACACAAAACGTGCGAGTGCATTCGCACCTTTAAATATTTTTTTTTTCTGTAGGCGCTTCGCACTAATTTAATTTATCGGTGTGCAATTGTCACCTCCAATAATATTCTGGTGAATCCTATCTTTAAGAATGTTTGTGTATATGTTTAGCGCGCAGATGATGATGTATCCACACATGCGTTACACAGTGAAATCTTCTATAGTCTTATTTGGAACATCTATTCAATCAATCAATAAATCAATTAGCCTATCACAGTCTGCTGGACATAGGCCTTACAATGAACATCTACTATAGCTCCATTTAAAATAGACAATCTTCTTTATATGTAAAAGAAAGTCGTGTTAGTTAAACCATTTATAACTCAAGAACGGCTGCATCGATTTGGTTGAAAATTAATGGGGATATAGCTTAGAACCAGGAGCCGGACATAGGATACTTTTCATCACATTCGACCTTTTTTATCCTGGGTATGAGTTCCTGTGGGTTTGTTCGCGATGGAGGGAAAAGATACTGAAAAGGGGTTTGATTGCAATCAGTTGAGTAGAATCTGAGATAAAAGATCCACGCGGGCGGAACCGCGGGTGGAAAGCTAGTTTATTATACATCTTATAACAGCTGAAACTATGCTTGATTTGTGAAAGGGACGAGTTTTAAGGGGATCAATGTAGAAGAAACCTAAATCACGATAGAATTGTGTAAAGACCTCTAAATCAAATAATATAAAACCTTACATTATTATCAGTATGCAATGTACTGTAATAAAAAAGAACCGAGTCCCTTATCATCAATCAAATTATAAATATAGTCTATTGTACTTAATAACCTATATTTCCATAATCTCCAGATACAAGTAGATATAATTGATTATTCAAATGAATATTATGCTTATAAATATGTTTAGTGTAAGGCACACCTGCTTATGAATACTACTTATTAACATAAATTAATACAAAAAAAAAACAACTGAACATTACTTTTCAGTTTAAGACAGGATGAGGCAATTAATACGAAAAGTGGTTCTTGAGGGTTACAAATGTCTGTATTTAAATGAGAATCTGTTGGTGGTGAGAAGTGTAGTCCCAGGAAAGTACGCTAGACACGATGGAGAGCCGACGGAGTGGAGAGTTGATCTGACGAGTCAACGAGTCAGTATTTCCGTAGTCTGCTGTCATAAAACACCAGTGACTTACCGCCGTTCCCAATAACATACTTACAGTTAAAGATAGATCGCATCTACGGATAAAGTGTTGGGCTGTTTAAATTCAAAACATAGTAACTCCTATTACACACCAATTTCGGAAAATGAAATTATACCGCGATGCGCTTTCCCGCAAAAAAATCAGTTACCATGTTTTGAATTTAAACAGCCGATACGTCAAATTGGACTGCTGCGATCTATCTTTAACTGTAAGTATGTTATTGGGAACGGCCGTTAGTAAAAGGTGATGTTTAGAACTTGATTTGCCTTTTAGAAGGTAATTTGGCGTTAGGGCAGAGTTAAGGCCTAAATCATGGCTATGAAGTCTAGAGTATAGCCTGTAACCATGCCATTTTATAGCCAACACCCTAAATTTCTTCGATTTTCACAAAATTGAAACACCAAACTGTGTTATATATTATCTGCATAAAATAACGTATCAATGTAATTGTATGGTGATTATATATAATAATAATATTACTAATTAACCTACATTACATCCATGGCTATTTGAATAATAATAATAAATGAATAATAAGTATAATCAAATCATATATAAGTAACGCGAGGACAATGTTGTGGCATATACATTAAGAAGTAATCTTTGTAAACCATTGCCACAGAATAGATAATAGTACTAGCGTACAGAACGGAAGCTCCCCCGTGCAGATTTCATTTCCTCACCCCGCACGTTCGAATCAGAGGTACGATTAAAGGCACATAATACAAGGGATGTGCCTTTCAAAGGTGCCTAGTACGATACGTCGAGTAGAAGAGCGAGAAGATCGGCTTACTTCGATTTTGTAAAGCTTCCTCTCTATCGCACAACCCACAGTTTGATTTAACCCTGAAATGCATGATTTTTATTTAAATATTTAACCGCAGCTCGTGTACCGGCTTCGACCGGGATTAAATTCGTTAAAAAACCTACAAAACTGATTGCAGTGTGAGTTGTACAATACTGAATTGAGAAATGATCAAGTCGGAGTGCATTACCAATTACCCTTCGTTTACACCAAAAACTACAAAAGACAATTATTTATCTGAACATACGCTGCATTTCGGACATTCACTGTAACATACTGACTGGATGCAGAAGGCGGAGGTTCGGGAGAAATAGCACTCATTGGGAGACTACCAGTTGATGAGTGAGAAAATATTAAAGAATAGAAAATATTACCTATTTCTGTGTGTTTCTGGGTCTGTGTGTGTGTATTTCTGGGATAATACATCTTATGTGCTATACTAGATGTAGATTTTAATGAATTCTAAAATAGATAAATTTATAACACAATATATCACAATCCAATCATACTATTTATTATTGGAATCACAAACATGTAGGTACAATAATGGTTTTTGCAAAAATATTTTGATGGGTGAGTGTTTAGTGAATTATTTTAGCTTCTGCCAGCGACTTCGCCCGCTTTAAGATTGTATTCAAAGTCAACGTCAAAAATAATTTATTATGTATATACCTACTACCATTAAAACAGAACTTACAAAACGTTGAAAAGTTGCAACATACATACGTTTATTTGGCACTCGCGCGGCTGATGCCCAATATCAGGGGACCCAACGCCCCCTGCAGGAGACTGTACCTGGGGATCGTGCGAAGTATGGCCCTATACGGGGCCCCCGTATGGGCGGAGAACCTGACGGCCAGTAATGTGGCTAGATTACTGAGCCCACAGAGGGCGATGGCCGTCAGGGTGATAAGGGGATACCGCACGATCTCTGGTGAGGCGGCATGCCTCCTAGCCGGGACCCCTCCATGGGACCTGGAAGCGAGAGCCCTTGCGTCTCTATTTATATGGCGCAAGGAGGCGCTGGAGCGGGGCCAATGGCCTGCGTCTCGAGAAATCGAGGCCCAGCGGTCCCAGCTCTACCAGGAAACCGTGTAGACATGGAAGATGCGACTTGAGCAACCAAAGGGGGGATTCGCCACAATTGCGGCCGTCAGACCGGTCATGGACGAGTGGCTGGAGAGGAGACATGGTAGCTTCGGTAGGTATCTGTGGCGAAGACACCGGGAAACCACGGCCGAGTGTCAGCACTGCGAGGACCGCAGCGATGACACAGCGCTCCACACGCTGGTGGAGTGCACGGCGTGGGCGCAACAGCGCCAGGTCCTCGTGGTGGGTCTGGGCGTGGGCACCCTCTCGCTCGAGCCTCGCTGGAGACCATGGCTCGCACCATGGTCTCCAGCGGGAGTAAGTGGGACTGCGCCGCCTCTTTCTGTGAGCAGGTCATGCTCGTGAAAGAGGCGGCGGGGCGAGAGCGGGAGAAAACTCTCCCACCCGAGTTCCGCAGTCGGCGGCTTGGGCACCGCCGACGTGTCTTCGCCGAAGACCATCGGCCTCCATGACCGGGGGCCTGAGGACGGTGAGTTGGCTGCTCACCGTCTTTACAGAAGCAGGCCCATGACGGCAGCGTGACGTGAGGGATTCACGCACGCCCCCCCCCCCCCTAAGAAGCGGGATAACACCCGAAAACCCCCCCATAGACGCGGGATAGCACCCGAACCACCCCCGAGACGAGGCCGCAATTGTAGCCGTAGGTCTGATGGGAGTCCTGGGACATCCTTCCGAGGGCTTACCCGGGGCTCCCATCCATAGGCTTCTGGGCGTTACCGTGGGGGTTTTTAGTCGGTAGGAGTCCGGCATAACATCCATGAAGGATTTTCCCCCACGGTTAAAAAAAAAAAAAAAAAAACATACGTTTATTTGAAATTGGATATTTGACTCCTTGGTATAAACAAGGAGTCAAATGTCCCCCGACACGGCAACGCTTGGCTCAAAATATTACGAAGTACTTATATCAAAGTTGCACGGCTAACCAACAAGACGTATTTTTACTTTCTGTAGGTATTTTTTTTAGGTATTTTTCTTAATTTTATTAAGCATTAAACCCACATTGGAAGAAAATATAATTCAAATGGTGCGCAAACAATGAAAATTCATTTAAAAATGATAATAATATATAGTTTCGTTTCGTTAACATTTATAAATAAATACCTACTGCAATTACACATCAGTAAATGGGTATGCATTGAAGGGTTACATTACCCGTCAATAAAGTACGATATTAACTGTAATACATTTGTGCCAAATTAAATACGAAACTTCATAGACGCGAGCTTTGCAAGGCATAGAGTAGTTAAAACCTTTTGTATCAATAAAAAAAAAAATACGGTTTTAGAATGTAGCACATTATCCCACAGTCAAGAAGGGTTTTGCGCGTAACTTGTGTGTATGCATGAATATAGGTATGTTTGTAATATTCTTTATTACCATAATTATTTTCAGAACCATTTTACGGATTTGAGTTATTGATGTTACAAATTAAAGGTATTCATCGCATAAGTTAATTTCATTCATGCAATAATAAATAACAACAAAAAGTCAAATTGACGTGTCCTGTATAAAAAAAAAAAATACCTAAGAACGGACATAAAATGTGAAAATAAAATTATTAAAAAAATAATATCCTGACTGCGGTTGAAAATGATGGTACAGTAAGCTTCACAGACAGGGAACCCCCCTTGAGAATAAAACCATTATCAAGGGGGGTTCCTTTTCTCTGAAGCTTACTGTACCTATTAGCCCCATATTAACTGAATGAAAAAATAATTACTACCGCCTGCTATCAAACTTGTTTCAATTGCAGTTGTGTTTTTATTTTTTAATATTTAAATTCATTTCAAACTTTTGAATTATGATTCTATAGCAGAAAACGTAATTGTTTTAAGTACCAGATGTCAAACTTTTCAGAAGAGCCGAATATCTTTAGAAAAATCTATAAAAAACCTAACTCATTAACTATAAATCGCAGGTAGATGGAATTATCCTTATCCTTCAAATCGAATTATCAAATAATTGCAAAAGTTGTTATTAACAGGATATTGGTCACATATAGCAATTCAGTTTTTATTTTCGGAACGTAAAAATGTCATAATCTGCGGATAGGTGTACGGCGAGGCCTAACATCGATGGTTTTACGGTATTAAATACAAGAAACAGAATATTAAATGCTATAAGTAAAAGAGGTATAAAAAGAAGTCCAAGACGAGTTTTTTGCATGCTTATAGCAAATGGACAGGGGTAGTAGTCTTAACTGTGACGACGTAAGTATTTTTTTTTAACATATCGAAATGAGACCCACATCATTTGACGCAGTATATTTTTTCTGATTCTAATAGTATTTTAAACCCACTTTCGCCATTTGGCTACTAACAGCAATTACGTTTTTTGCCATCGAATTATGACATAATATATTTTTTAGTGTATAGTGAATAGTGCCCCTGATATAACATAGCAAAGGCTATGTGTTATCCCAGAAATAGGATTGTGGGTCATAAGATCAGAAGTCAGTCCGACCATAATTTTATGCAGCTGAAGTCGCAAGCAATAGTTAGTCTTTCATAGACACAATCGGTTTTAACTACTCTATAAAGATATAGTTGTAGTAGTGTTTTGTTATTGGTGCTGATTCCGTGGTTTGAGGGGACTAAAATGTATCGCCATCAAATTTTTTTCCGAATTGAAGACCAAGATGGAATACGTTTGTAACAACAGGATTGGCACCGTTGTCGGATGTGACGTAAGTCATGACATTAAGGGATAGAGCGAGAAAAATCATACTATCTCGCTCAAATATTGGTTACAACTTCAAATAATGCCAACCCTAATATTTTGAAGTCTCTCACACATCAACACTACCGTGCATGTGCACGATCTATGAATGTTGTAATACAATTCGAATTTTTCATACATTTTGTCGAGAGCTTCCGACGTGTGCCATTGCTTAAGTTATGAACATTGAATGTATATCTGTTTTTTGTACCAATAAATAACACAAAGAAACATATTTTCCAAATTTTTTTCTTTGGCGTCATCCTTTCCATTGCGTTCTTTTGAAATCTGAATTTGCAAATATATGTGCTCATATATAGTCATATACTGCCATCTAGGCAGTAGCTTCACAGCTGCCCGATGGGCGACCCAAAACTGAATTGGGAAAGGCTAGAAGAAATGATGTGAGGACATCACAATCCACTCGTGATTTACTAGGATGGGCACGTCCTGGCTCCAACATAGTTATTTGAAAAATGATATCCTTTAGCAAAACAAAGTACTTATTGAATAGTGTCAACGTTTTGACAAGTGTGGTAGTTTACTAAAAGTTGATTACAAAGATAAGATATCTACCAAAATATGGAACGCATGTACCAATAGCATTGATTCAGTAGGGTTACTGATGACTATTAGGTTATTATCTGATACGCATACACGATTGTCTCAATGTGTGATGGGTAACGAACTATCAAGGATTTTACTCAGTCTGTGATATTTTGTACCATTATGAAGTTGTGCTTTGTTTTCGCAATTTTCATCTTATACACAGGTAGGATTTGCAAGTAATGTTTTGTGATTATCCGCATGTTTTTCGAGGTGAAAATTTCGAAGTGCGGGTTTGAATTTCTTGAATATTTGACAGTTAGACTGTTTCATTAGGTTTGATAGAACAATGTTATTTTTCTTAAATTCTTATAATATATTCGTCTTGTCACGGGGATTATACAATGGAACAAACACAAAGTGTGTAATCCGGGATCGAACTTGAACCACCCCTGGTATACTTAAGACTCCAATGTTTAGATTACAATATTTGAATAAGATTATAATTATTACAAATCTGGTACTTGTTGCAGAGAGTGGTTATAGCATTAGCAAAGATGTAGCCCCAAACGAAGAAAAAATACTAATAGGGAAAGAAATAATAAACGATGAAGGTGAACATAACACAAAACTCGGTGCACGCATGTTAACTGAAATCGTCCATTATACCAGAAAGGGCAATGTTATAGACATATCATTAGATAAACAACCTTTTGATGAAGTTTGTTACGTGAAATCTCCAAACCATGAGTTGACGGCCACATCATTACTTGAATTGGATGGAGTTATAGTTCAAAGCAAAAGTGTGTTTGTGTCGTGCAGGATTACAATAGGACCTATAGATGATGATTTAATCGGAAAATGGGAGTTATGTGGTCGGTCAGAAGAGTCTGGCGAACTGCGCTGCCAACCGGTCACCATCACTTGGAGTAAGTTTGAACGTTTGATATGATTTTATCTTTTATCTGCTACTTGAGCATTGCTCGTACTCTCTACTCTATAGAGCTTCGATGTCCCTACTTACAGCTAAGAATTTCCGTAAGCCCGTAGAGCTATTCTGAAAATGGAAGTTTTTGAGGGATTGCTTCAGAGACTTCCACCTCGGACCTGGGGTTGGTTACTCTTTCTCCTTCTTTTGATTTGGCTTGTATTTGTTATTACTTTCCCTTCTTAACACCTAGTGGAAAGGAATTACCAGGTGGACCTCAAAGATCTTGGTAGGAAAAATTATTATGGACGAGGTTGTGAATTATTGTACTAATAGATAAAACACTATAAGCTGAGCTATGTATTGCAATAAATAATTTTATTGAGGTTGAGATTTACTATATTATTGATTTACTTTATTATTTAGATAACTACGCTTCGCCAACTTTAAACTGGTCAGTGGTATCTCGACCAAGTTTCGAAGGTCCCTTGGGTCTTATGAATACAGTAACAGTATTAGTCGGTATTGTTGGGACCGAGGCACAAGGAAGCATATCCTCCTGTCATCTCATCACTTCACTCGGTGAAGACTTGGTGATGAAAACCGATATGCAGTATCCTTACATTGTTCGAAATGAAGTGGATAATGAGGCGATGTGTGCGGTGAAGATTAATCTCGATTCAGGGATTTGGGGAAATTGGACACTTTATGGGAGATTCAGATCAGATGACATACAGTCTGAAATTCGTCTGCCAATACACTTCGCTGTTGACGGTAAATTCTGTTTTCTATTTCATAATATTTAGCAAAATAATTAAAAAGGGTTGTTATCTGGAACCTGGGGTTCATTCTCCTACCCTTTCTTTGATTTGACTTATTTCGGATTGTACGGGTACTGTTGCCGTTAGACCCCAACTCCGAAGGGATATGAATTTATTTAATGAAGTAATCTTTATATGATGATGTTATATTTATTTTTAAAATTCAGAGGAAATAAAAGTATTTAGTAGGCCTTGCTTTAAGTTTGAGGTAGAAAATATAAAAACATAAAAACATAAACTCACGTCTGTATTCCCCGAAGGGGTAGGCAGAGGTGCTAGCACCCACATTTCGCCAGTTTATGTTTCAGTAGGAAATATTCTAGATTATAAACATTATAAAACATAGGAATGCATTTTTCAGATCCCGAGAACGCTTCTAATGTAAGTGTAGTAGTAGATACAGACCGTGAAATCAGTCTAGGCAGTAGACATACAGAAATTCTGACAGGTCCAGGTAAAGTAGATGAATGTCTGTGCGAAATGCCTACCAAAGAAATATTCAGATTAGGTGATACCACGAGCAATGAAATTACGTTAAAGAACTTGGAAAATGAAGGTGGTTGCGAATTGACTATTGACCCGGTCACAGAAGAAATGCTTGGCGAATGGAAATTTATTGTTAAATTCAAAGACGAGTTTGGCAATAATTTTTTCGAGGGACAGAGTTTCTTTAACCTTGTTCAAGAAGGTAATCAGTTTTAATGCTTTTGACTCATCCAAAAACTAAATTCCTTATTCGTAATCATCGCGTCTGTTAATCACTCGTTCGTAGGTGAATTTGTTTTGTTCGCAACGTATTGGCAGAGTACCATTTACATCATTTTATCTTGAGGCTTAGAGAGAGGAAGCATAGATGATATGTGTATAAATATCACAATCGACATTTTAAGCGACTGCAATTGAAAATAACTATCTTACCGATAGAACTGTCGGCTATGGAGATAAGTTTTCAATTTTCCATGCAATTATATGCTTATTTTCTTTGCCGACTGTACTTACATATACTCTCGCTTTCTCCTTACGAGGTAGACTGACCTCCGTGTCAAAATATCCTGCATTTACTTCCATAGTTACAAATAATTACAAGACTTCACAACTTTCATACACGTCTGCCGATTTCAAGTGATTTTGCGGACCTTTTAACTCATAATAGTAACTTTTTATTAATAGCTGAATCTGAAGAAATTGATGGTGACGGGAGCAATGACGATTCTGTAGGTATAGCTGTATTTAGTCAAATCAATCATTTCACAAGACAGCAAGCAACAATAGACGTATCTCTTAACAAAGAATCATTTGAAGAGGAATGTTACCTACGTCATGGAAGCGAGGATTTGATCAATGTTGATCGTATAACAATGAATGGAGTAAAAGTGCAAAGTAAAAGTGATTTTGTCTCGTGTAGAGTGACTATTGGACCCATGTCTCAAGAATTACTAGGATTTTGGGAACTATGTGGTAAATCTGTAGTAAATGCAGAAACCCGGTGCCAGCCTGTCAGCATCACATGGTGTAAGTTTACTTATATTCATTTATTGGATCCGCCTTAAAGGTGCTATAATGTTTCTATACTATTTCACATTTTATTTAATAAAATAATCTATGCAGATAACAACGATGGATCTGGAGATTGGAATCATATCAATGAAACAAGTTACACTCATCCTGTCAATATTGGAGGTTCAGTCAATTCTGGTGTCTCTGGAAGTGCCATAGTTACCACCTGTCACGTCGTTACTCCAGCTGGCGAAGACTTGGTCATCACAAATGACGTTACGTATCCACATATAGAAAGGAGCACAATTTCCAATAGTTACCTGTGCAGTGTCCTCTTCAAAGATATTACAGAAGACTTGTTAGGTGACTGGGTTATCTATGGCAGATTCCGTCCTGTGTTGGGACAGAATGAAGTTAGTTTACCATTGACTTTCAATCTTTACGGTAAGTAATACCTTAGATAATATCACTTTTTTTTATCTAGGTCACGTCATATTGACTTCACCTCGCCTGATGTCAAGCTAAAGGCAAAGTCTCGGAGAGAGGGTCACCACCGCAAACATGTACCATGTTAATAGTGGTGGCACTCAGCTTGACGGCCTCATTAGATGCCTTTTCACGCCCCGCTTAAAGGACCTGGGCCTGTAGGAAGAAGGAAACACGTGAGCCGGCAGGGAGTTCCAGGTCTTAGTCGTGCGGCATAGGAATGAGTCACTTCACTATCAATAATTTAATAACAATTGCATCTTTAATAATAATAATCAAATTATTGTAGATGAGGAGAATCCCTACGATCAAGCTTATAATGTAACAGTACTCGAAGCTCAAAACCATTTAGTTAACTTGGGCACTGAACTTAGTATTGAAGTTAAACAAAAATCGGGTACAGTAGAGGATTGCATTTACAATTTACCTTCAGGAGAATCATTAAATTTAATTGACAGTAAAGTCAGTGTACTTGATGGAGTTACTTTAATTAGTTCAGATACAGAACCATTTTGCCAAATTTCTTTTAATCCTATAACTGAGGATGCTATTGGTCAATGGCAAATTATTGGGAAGTTCAGAAATGGAGTCTTGTTCGATGAAAGACGTCTTACTTTCAAAATTATTAAGGAAGGTAAGTCTATATGATTTTGAATAATATGTGTACTGTTTAAATGATTAACTATATTTATTGCTACCATATCAGCGTGATGAACTCTAACTACTTCATAAAGAAATTATATTCATCTTTGAATCTAAACGAAGAAATTATAATTGATAATTCATTAATCATACGAGTGCTAAGTATCTAGTCGGTTTACTGTTCTTTCATATGGTGCTATCTTTTGCATAATAATTAATGACACGGTAGTTTCCTGAACTGAATCGAGATCGTTTTTGAAAATGCAAATCGCAGTAATTAGGAAAACAGTGAATGGTTGACTAAGTTTTACTCAATAAAATGCTTTTTATAGATCCAGAAAATCCTATACCAGATAATATAGAAAGAGTTATTGAAAGTGTAACAGAACAAACGATTATTACTGATATGAATACTACACACGTTTTTAGTATCGACAAAGATATCCTTATTGAACATGAAAGTTGCCATTTGGTAACACCAAATGGATTGCAATATGCGTTTATACCTGGATTTAACGTTCCTGGTATTGAAATTCTACAACACACTGGAGTCGAATGTGGTATTGTGTTACACATGGACAGTGAAAATATGATTGGCAAATGGACTCTTATAGCAAGAGCGACTAAATTATCGAGGCCAATTGAAAAAAGACGGCATTTCAATATGCGGGTCGAAGGTAAGAAGTAACGTCATTCTGAACCCAAAAATTGAATAAATACATAAGGACATCTTAGAGACCTCAGTAAAGTCATACTTAAATACTTTAAGTCTAAATGACAAAAAAAACAATACAATTAAAATAATGTACGACATAAAGTAAATGTAGTAACATTGTACAAACTTTTTTCAGAACATTTTGTTATACAAAATGACATACACATTAAAGAAGGCGCAGATTTGTATCTACATTTAAATTCTGCTATACATAACCCTGAAACATGTGTACTTTATGGACCCGATGGCAAAGAGTACACCAATGTCGAACCTGATCCTGTTTTCTTGCCATCATGTGGATACATAGTAAGAAGGGTGGATCACAGTCACAACGGGACATGGGTGATTGAGTATGGATACAAAATTAAAAACATTGGAACGGTTGATGTTCATGTTATAGGTAATCACAAATGGTTCAATTACTCTTCATAGATTTACTTATTACTTAGTAAAGGTCTAGTTTTGTTTCTTGACTTTTGTCAGCTAAAATGCATTATCCTTGATACTGCCCGACAATGTTCGCGACCTCAACCTGTAGCCATAGCGTGGCAAAGTAGACATAACTATATCTCTAAGCTTCGCTTTTTCAACAATTTCATCATTCGAAAAGATGTCCGCCACGCTGAGGCTCTTGTTGGGTAATATATTCTCCAAAAAGCGGCAATATTGATTATACCTTTTTTTCACTTTTAGATTTGAAGGACCTCTCTCTTGATGATGTGCAATGGAATGTTGGTGATTCTATCGACATAACAGTGGGTCCCAAGGACACCGTGTATTGTATGATCCGGGACGCCCATGGAGTAATAGTCTTTGACAATTTCGGCCAGTGTAAGATAGTGTTGGATAGAGTTACCATAGATCACATGGGGTACTGGACTGTTTTCGTGGGATTACCTGGTTCGGTGCGTCTGCAGCAATATGGGTTTTATGTGAATATTCATGCTAGAGGTAAGCATTATTTATTTGTAATAGTAGTTGTTGATTTGGTTTTCGTTTGATTGTTGTTGGTCATGTTATTTGATTTTATTCTTCAATAAATGTTACATTATAAATGTAGTCCCGATCGCATCCGAGGTCTTCTCCTGGGTGTCAACATTTCCAAATGTTGAGGCAACATTTTCGACTAAATAATGTCTTTTATTTTTGGATGGCATGGATGGATATAATTATGTATTTTTGATTTTATTGTTATCGACCGGGCTTTAAGCTACTTCCTAGCAAAAAATCTGAGAGTTGAACTTAAAATTAAGCCTTCTATGCACGCAAGCAAAAACACACACTTATGGACCTATATAGAATAAAACATCCAATTTTGTCAAATATTGAAATATTTGCGATATCATGATCGATGACCATGTAATGAAAGTTGATAATATTGTATTTGGTATCAAGATTGCCTCCAAAACAAAAAAGCGAATGATAAGATTACAAAGAGACATTGCTTAGATGTAACAGGTATTGATGGATTACGAATAATTCCGATATATCCGCTGTTTATAACAGATAACGTGACTTATCGAAAGTATACATACAGACGGTTCTAGAAAATAATGTCTCATTTACTTTCATAATGTTGTCGAAAGTTCCTGAAGTATATCACCATTACCTGGACTAGTTACGCGGGTTAGGTGTGTAAGGATAAGGACCGTGTTATGTTATCAAAAAAGCTAAAAGAATGAATCTTACTCGTCGTAAAATATAACATGGGGTTAATGTTAGTAATTTATTCTGTAGTTGGAAATACCTTAATGCGGGTTATCAACTACAATATGGGATTCTTTAGAAGTGCATGAGAAGGTTCCTTTTGTACAGGGTTGGCAGCACGAGTGTGATACAAAAAAAAACAGAAGGGGCTACTCCTTGTTTACAATATTATAACAATATTTCAGATGGCAAACCGATGGTGACTACCACCGTATCGGAAAATGGTCCTTCGGTGATGTTGACTTGCTCCATGCCCGTCGAATATGAGATCCACGCTTGCAAGTTCAGAGACCCTAGAGACAATATCCTGATAGCTGCCCACGGAGTCGGCCAGGATGGGTACATGTTTAACATGTCTATTGTCAAGTAAGTTATTTTTAGGTATGTTTCCATCTTTAAGCTGCTATTTCCTTGGACAAATTCATTATTCTTGAGCTGTTCATTCAAGTCTATTAGAATAAAGTCAATTTTTTTGTAGACTGAGAGGTGGATGGCAGAGGCTTAGCTAATACTTAAAATCAGCTAATAATAAAGCAGAATCGGGGCCTAAGTGTAGCGGTTTGCAGGTTAAATTAGCTTGATCGTCGAAGAGTGTGGTAGGGCCTCGTGAACCTCATTGTATCAAGTCATTCAGTTAAAACATTTTGTTAAGAACGCCTATTGCATATTTTTAACAAAATCTATAGTTAACAAGACCTCATACGAAAACTAAACAAAATTTTTGCAACTCCCGATACTTACGTGTTCAAAGATTCGACAAGAAATATAAAAATCTTATCTATTCCAGCTACGAATCTGACGCTCACAGTCATGACTGTACCCTTCGCCTCATCAATCCATCAACCCTGGACCTGGGTATCTGGCGCTGTGCCCTGGACACCTCCTCGGGCATGTACTACGGGTTCCTAACTGTGTTGATTCCTCACCTCATGCAGGATCCTTCTATCGCTGCTTCTGTGGTCACTGGTGAGTTCTCATTCAGTTCATTTTAAAGCCATCTGCGATCAAATGCAAAGAACATCATAGCAATTTCCCAGTTGCGTCCAAACTTTCCGCTTTGGAGTCCAGGGTTCTCTTATTACCTGGACCGTTTATCCTCCAAACCCCTAGAGCCTCGAGGAAAGCCGGCATCATTGTCTCGTCTATTCTTCTAGCATTTTAAAAATTGCGCGTTATGGCGTACAACACATATTCCATTCAGATTCGCGTCGGTAGCTTAGTGGTTTAGGAGTCGGCCTTACGATCGAGAGGTCCCGGGTTCGAATCCTGGCCATTACACTCCTAGCACAAGCAATTTAGCTTAGTTGGAGGGGTTAAAGGGGAAATTACTAATTTCGGTTCTAATATTCTTTTTATATAAAAAAAGAAAATAATAAAAAAGATTTCGATTGCGATTCTTTTCTTACTGATATATATTTTCTAGATCATCATATTTTAATTGAATTTTCAGAAATTGTACCTAAAAATATATTTGTATTAATATTACAGAACCAGTACTGAAAGCCATATCAAGCTCTCCAAACCTGGAAGGTGAACCTGTAAGCCTGGGCTGCTCCATACCATCTGCCTTACGTTACTGCTACTTCAGAGCTCGTAATGGAACTGTCTTTAATGTATTCCCAAGTAAGTAGTTGGTATTGTTTTTTGTTCTCGGTGGAGTAGAACAGGGCCACCCGATTTCATTCTGTACGTGTCATAGAAGGTGACTAAGTGATATGGCTATTCTCCGTCCGACAGTAAACATACACATATTGAGTAAGACACTTTGTACTTTTCCACTATATTTTATTTTTCACCTAACCGGTTTCGCCTCACGGTATGGTATGATGTAAAGTGACTGATGAAAATATAGTGGAAAAGTACAAAGTGTTCTACTCAATATGTGTAGCAGACTCCACCAAGTGCCATCAATCAACAGTATAAACAGTAAACATACAGCCCATGACTAATTGCCCACTGATCGGCAATAGGCTCACCCCCTATTACGTGGGACCGAAAATCATAGTTGGTGAAATGTGGGTGTTGGTACACCTCTACTTACCCCTTCAGGAATTTACAGGCGTGAGTATATTGTAATGTATGTAGTTTAATTTATTTACGCAATACAAAATTATAAGGTTAATAGAAACGGACATCAGTGGATGATCTTCAAATGGCTAAATCAATCTTCGTAAATTATAGCTAACAATCATTTCGATCACAGCAACACCAGAAAAAACAACAGCATCAAAATAGGTCGATACATTCGGGAGTTGCGATATCAGAGACAGACATCGTAATCCATAAACGAACAGGTTACATTTTTTACACCTGAGCAATGATGCGTTGTGGTTTGTGGTTAAGGAGTCGGCCTGACGATCAAGAACTCTCGGTTTCGAACCCTGGCCATTACACTAGTAATGTGAAACCACAATACTAGTAATTTACTACCTATTAGAGTGCACGCACGATAACTTTGTGCGCGAATGGTGGCGCTGGCGTACTTACTGCGTACCTACTGTTGTAATTGTAAATTGTTGTGTTAGTAACGTGCATTTCTATTAAGATACCTGAAGAAATCTAATTGTTTACGTAATATACCCTAAGTGCTTGTATTATTTATTGTACGAAGACAATAGAATCCATATTCGATACTTTAATATTATAAATGTGAAAGTACCTTTTTTTTTTTATACTGGACACGTCAATTTGACTTCACCTCGCCTGATGTTAAGCTAAAGGCAAAGTCTCGGAAAGAGGGTCACCATCGTAAACATTTACCATGTTAACAGTGGTGGCACTCAGCTTGACGGCCTCATTAGATGCCTTTTCACGCCCCGCTTAAAGGACCCAGGACTGTAGGAAGAAGGAAACACGTGAGCTGGCAGGGAATTCCAGGTCTTAGTGGTACCTCTGTCTGTCTGTCTGTATGTTACGCTTTCACGCTTAAACCACCGAATCGATTTTGATTAAATTTGGAATTAGGGTAGATTAGACCTTGAGAGAGAGTCTATGTTTGGTCACTACCACGCGGGTGGAGCCGTGGGCAAAAATATCTTGCGAGCACTTTATAAAATTTTAAAATCTTTTTTCAATATTTTAGGGATGTCACCACAAGATAATTTCGAGTATGTAGGGGCGGGCTTGGATGCTGGCGAATGTGGTATCCGTTTCAAAAGGTTCTCTGTCAGCGAGTCTAAAGGATGGAGCTGTCACGTGGGACTCGTCAAGACATCAACAAAGGAACTACGAGTAGATGTCTATGCTGATGTAAGAGGTACTGATATTTTACAGGAAATTTTATTAATTCGTTTATTTATAAAGACCTTATTACAGAGATACACGAAATTTTGTTCATCTGTTTTATATAGGAGGTACTGGGGAGGATATCCGAAGGGATTTCTGCGCTAGAAAAAAAGGCACACCACTTGTGCAAGAAGTGGGATTGGCCCCACGTTGGGCGCCAATTATAATGTACCGGTACATTACAATTGGCACCCAACGCGCCTGTACTTCCGGTAGTAGCAACAAGCTAAAATAGATAATTTTAATGGTTACATGGGCTCGGTGGAAAGCAAAATATGGCATTATTAAAGAACAGCGAAGATACATAATTTTGATTGTGTTACGATATGAGTAAAATGTTATTGAAAGTAAAAAAATTAGCCGCCTCCGCTAGTGCGGCCACGTCTTGCGGCAACCGCCCAACTACGTGGGTAATAAATACCTGGCTATGGCGCCTCCACCGGGTCCAGGTAGAAGGGGTAAGCCCAAGAAGTGCTGGCTTGGCGTCGTGGAGAATGAAATGCGTGCAAACTATCTTGGACGCCTGAGATCGTGCGAAGTGGAGGAGGAAGAGCCGGAAGGCGGACCCTCAGCTCCGAGGGCACCATGGCCTCGGATGCAATCAGGACTAGCGTCTTTATGTGGATGATGATTATTGAAAGTAAAAAAATCGCGACCAAGCCTTAATGGTCCAGGGACTTATCATAAACTGTCATATTTCTACCAACAGTCAAGATGGTAGTGCGTCACTACTGGAACTACTCACCGATGCTCGTGGTGGAAGCTCGAGTCTACAACGGTCACGCCCTCGACTACTGCAGATTCGTGAGGGTGGATGGAAAAGGTGGGTTCATGCTTTTTGATCGTAATGGTTTCTGGCATCCAGGTGGAAGTAGATTCACCAAGTAGGGTCAATTCAAATGAGATGGAAAATACTCGAGTAGTTTTTTATGAACCTTATTCCATTTAGTGATTTATATAATTTTTGCATTGCAGCAATAAATGTCATCCGACAATTGCTATTTCGAGCTACTTTGAGCGCAGTGTTAATGGAATAAGGTTGACAATGTTGTATATAATTAACATTTAAAAAAGTGCTTGATAAAAGAAAAACAGATCCACCCAATCAGTATTGACTCTCAAAGGTAAATAGGACATTTTAATGACCCCTATTTGTCATACGTTACATTCGAAAAAATATTTGCCATGATTACACAGTAAATTTTTTTAACCATGACTCTGAACTGTTTTATCCATCAGGTTTCACTTCAGACAACCTGCCCATTGGTTATGAATTCCACGGCTCATTGCACATGGGCTTTTGCATCTTACACATAAGGAACCCCACCATGTATGACTTGCACCCATGGACTGTGGCCGCCAAGCTCATGGGGGCAGAGGGAGAGATCTCCACGGCCACTACAGATAACTTGTTTGTTTTATCTGAAGCGCCGGATGGTAAGTGTTTTACTTAGTTTACGTATTTTTCCTTCCAGGGCAGGCAGAAAGAACAGCTTACCATTTTCGAAAAACATCGGAAAAAATGGCGACATTCTTACGAACTGTTGGAACAGTTCGTAAGAATGTTGGTAGATGGCTCCACCGTCGCCCTTAAACACGGATATAAATAGAGGGAAAATTTGAAATGATTCAGGTGTGGCTCAATAGCTCAGTTGGAAGAGCATTCCCCCTGTAAGGGAAAGGTCGTCAGTTCAAGTCTCATTTGAGCATTTCATTTTTTTCGATGTTTTTGGAACTGAATAGTTAGCCTAATAAATGCTATAAAAAGTTCATTAAAAAAAAAGCTTACCATTTGCTTGTCTCTACACAGCGCAATTAAAGCTACCTTAAGCATAATTTATCTAGCTTTTGTTATTGGTTCTAGAATGCAAACATACTATAATACACATTTTAGTAAATGGGTAAATAGTTTTATATTACAACTAGCTGACCCGGCGAACTTCGAACCACCAATTATTTTCCGCCCGCGTGGCGTTAGATCCCGTTCCCACTGCGCCCTCTACTATATTATGCATGTATTATACATATAAACCTTCCTCTTGAATCACTCTATTTATTGAAAAAAACCGGAACGATTTAGGTGGAGACGGTAACGGGTCGAATCGCAACGGGTGGAAACGGGAACGGGTGGAAACGCCACTCACCCGATTTAAGCATACATACGGACGGACAGACAGCGACTTTGTTTTATTCTACGCTAGTACTATTATCTATTCTGTGTTTAATCGACCTCTGACAGTCGAATGCTTTACCGCTGCACCCCAGAGTTTACAGAAAATACTTGTAGATATACATAGTTGTTACTTTGATAAAAAAATATGTGAAAAAAAAAATAATCTGGTAATTTTTATTGACTTTTGGTCTAGGAAGTTTTTTTTTCAACGTGCTTTATTTTGCTTTTTCAGTTGTTGCCGAGATTCTCTTCTGGTTGTTTATCATCACTATGGTGGTAATTCCTATCATGGCAGCGTCTGTTCTTATCCCGAAGAAGAACAGAGACTGGACCTTCAGGCGAGCTGGCCAGATGAGAGAAAGCTTTAGGAACTCTTGGAACAATAACTTCAGGAAGGTACCTTTGACTCGACCACAAGGAGCTTGAAGGGTTATGATTAGGTTTATTTAGAAAAAAAAATATTGTAACAGTACTTAGAAAAACGATAATATCTATATATTTTTACATTATAGGGTAAGTGAAATGAAAAAGTGTAACCAATTAACTGGATGATATCAGACAGTTCAACTCATTTAATGTTCACTTGGTAAATGCATAAATATTGATCCGTGTAGACCGCATGCGTGGGTCCCTGACTTCTGATTGCTCTTTAATATAACAACGTGATTTCGCTTTTTTCTAGTGTCATTTCTAATGTACCTAATGGCAGAGCTGCAGATGCCTAGAAGTGAATCGATAAAACATTGTGAAATCTTTTCATTTGTGAGATCGCCGATTGATCTCACAATGGATACATTGTACCTATGTCCAAATTGAGTTGAAACACACACTTTGAGTGATAGATCACTTTGAATGAAGACGTAATATAACACAGATTAGTAAGTAATATTATGACAAAAAGTGAACTGTCTGGTATCAGCATTCATTATTTGAATTTGGAAACTGTATTGTTAATTTTAAAATCAACGAATACACAGAGATCTTATAACTATAAAACTCTTTTTCTGTACCTATGTACTGTATACTGGTTGAAGCATCCCCGTGCACATACACTAACTATAACGTAAGGCATCCCTTACGTTGTAGTTAAGTGTATGTGCACCTGCACGGGGATATCGTGAAAAAATAGTTAATAATAAGTTCATGTACACACAATATATTTTAGAAGAAGAAAAAATGAGAGATATGCCGACAGTTGTAAGTTCGACTCCATAGGCCTTTACCAAGAAGAAAGGCTTTGTGCAGGCACTGTCAGTACACAGGGTAAATTTATAAGTTGGTAGGTAGGTAAGGTTAAATGCTTTTTGGAGGGGGTTTATGTCTGTAGTGTAATTGTAATAGTCAGGATTAGAACCCGCGACCTCTGAATCGTAACGCCAATTCCTTAACAATCAATTCAATTCCTTTAAAAACGCGTCGTTAGCTTAGTGGTTAAGGAGTCGGCCTTACGATCAAGAGGTCCCGGGTTCGATCCTGGCCATTACACTACCGACGTGAACCCACTCCTAGCACAAGCAATTTAGCTTAGTTGGAGGGGTTACAGGGAATATTAGTAACGTCGGTTCTAATATTCTTTTTTTATAAAAATAAATAAAAATAATAATAATAAAAATTAAAATCAACCAAAATAGTTATATTTGCATGTCATCAATTCTTTTCATGCTAGCTTGCAATAAATATCATATTAATATAATTACATGTCAATGACCGTTTAAAATGAAAGTAATAAGTATTTTTATTACGACAACTACTAAACTTTCATACTTTATAGAATCCTACATCCCGTATCTTCCGCTCACGTAATTATACCAATCCTATTACGCATTTATTGCGTAATGTAACTAATGACTAAACGCTATCAATAGCACTCAGGTTTATCTTAAAACTTGATGTTCGAAGCCTTATTTAGGATCATAGCCCGTTTTGTACAGTCAGCATTAGAAAGAAAGAACATTTATTATACACTTACACTATACACTGAACAAAAGAAAATATAACAAGAAAACAAAATTAAAATCAAAATAAAACAAACAAAATAAATAAAAGAACCCCAAAAAAAGGCATTAGGAACATGTTGACATACAGAGTACCTAGTAAAATTTATATTATCCCCCTCCAGTTGAATAATTGTTCTAATATTTGGTACACATACCGTTAGTTCAGACAATAATACCATTTAAAACAATAAAACAGTTTGATTTGCGATATGAGAGTTTTAAGATCATTTTCTGACTTTGTCGTCAAGATATTTATGACGCTGACTGTACACACGAAATCCTACAATGTTGGAAAAAGTAACGACAGAAAACAAAATTGTACTCAGGCTAGTAAACTGAAATTCCATGGAAAGATAGCTGTAGGCACAGAATAGATAATAGTACTAGCGTACAGAATGGAAGCTCCCACCCCCGCGCAGATTTCATTTCCTCACCCCGCACGTTCGAATCAGAGGTACGATTAAAGGCACATAATACAAGGGATGTGCCTTTCAAAGGTGCCTAGTAAGATACGTCGCGGAGGAGAGTGAGAAGATCGGCTTACTTCGATTTTGTAAAGCTTCCTCTCTATTGCACAACCCACAGTTTGATTTAACCCTGAAATGTATGATTTTTATATAAATAAGTAACAGCACTTCGTGTGCCGGCTTCGTCCGGGATTAAATTCGGTAATAAAAATACAAAAGTGATTGCAGTGCAAGTCAAGTGCGAGTCGTACAATACTTAATTGAGAGATGAACATGTCGAAGCGCATTACCAGCGCATTACAAATTGTAGACTTGTTGAAGACACAACTAGTCAAAAGACAATTATTTGTCTTAAATATAAGTTCATTTCGAACATTCACTGTAACATACTGACTGGATGCGGAAGGCAGAGGATTGGGAGAAATAACGCACATTGGGAGAGGCCTGTTTCACAACTTGGAAGCTCTCGGAAAAATTTATGAAACAATGGGATTGTAATTACGACATACATACATCGTGCACATACACGTACTGTTGATGAAAATATAAAAAATAGAAAATACGAGTATTATAAAATATTATTGTAAATCTATTTCTGGGATAATACATATCGTATGTACTATAAATAAAATTAAAAATTTAAAAAACCCCCGTCACAAACAACACGTCCAATAAGTTAAAAATAAATGGAGTTCGCCTTTTAACTTTAACGGTTGCCATGTCGGGGGACCCTAACTGGTTAAGCACTCCGTTATATTATCGGAACAATTCAAGGTCCCCCGATCTCCATTTATTTGTAACTTTTTGGACGTGTTTTTTGTGACGGGGGTTTTTTAAATTTTTAATTTAATTTTTATTTTATACTTTAAAAGCGCCTATTTTTATTATTTTTTGATGAAAAGATACATCCAAACACAGAACAATAATACACCATCTCGATTAGGTACTGAACCTACGTCTAGATTATTTCCCAATATATATTGGTATAAGGTGTATTATGAAAATCTCTGATCGTCCGGACAGTTGAGGTAACAGACGTCGCATTGATGAGTTTTTTTTACGTCAGTTCTATTTGTCTATACTGCCGTCTTATTGTAAAAAGGCATAACTAACAAAAACAAAAATGTAAGATAATCGAGTTTGAAAATTTTCAAGGTTATTTTAGCAGAAAAAATCCTTTGTGTATTATTGGGAGAAATAAGTTATTAATTAAGGTACACAATCGAAATACCTATCCAACCATGCATAGGAATATATTTATTTATTTATTTTTTATACAGTTAATCCCAATTATCCCTTTCATCTTAACAAAATAATTACAAATAAAATATCTTTTTATCGTTTTAAAGGCACAACTAACCAGATAAGTCTTTTCTTTTTAAAAACAATTCAGTATTAAAATGAAAGGACACATAATTTATGTAATTATGTCTTTGTAACGTAATCATAAAGGTGCATTGCGAGTTTATAAGAGTAAAAATTTTACATAAAATTGTTACTTTTAAAATGATTGCCTTTTTCACTTACTTTTTAATTATGAACATTGAACAAATAACAAAAAATTGGTAATGAAAACTCTTTATTTCAAATAATATGATAAATTTGACGTTACACTTTTTAAACCACCGTATTATCTCTGATTTTAGAACAAAATCTAATTCTACGGGGCCGGACTCACGCACGAAGTATTTCAGTTTAATGATCTAGCTATAACGGTTCATGAAATAATAGCAAAACCTGGTGAAAGACAGATAGCGAATCTTAGTAATATAGTCCCATTTTTACCCATTAGGTACGGCACCTTAATAATTCAAAGCAAACAATAATTTAAAAATAAACTAATTAAAATGCTAAACAACTCCATTGTCAACGATTGTTTATTTCTTTGAGTTATAATTTTTTAATATAATAAGACCTTTGGACCTTACCTACCTTACTGGCGTCATAAAGAAAAGGCACAACTGGTCACTTGTGACTTCTGTTTATAACGCTTTCAAGTCATAAGTACGTATTTATGTTGTTTCTTCTTAATCGGTGTCAAATAAGCCTTTTCAATTTATTCAATAACAATTTAGCTGTTAGATGTGCCTTTCGGGCTTAATGTATTTCCGTAGATTCTAGAGATAAAATTACACAAAAAATTGGGTAGGTGCACCTTTTTCTCCTGATTCCGAATATAACTCAATTTTGAAAAAAATGTTAGTTAAGCCTTTTCTCCGTAATACGGCAGTATACTGTGAGTCAAATAGTTTGCACTTTATTAAACCCACATTGGAAGAAAATGTTATTCAAAATGGTGCGTCAACAATGAAAATTATTTAAAAATATAAAGAATAATAAATGTAATAATATATAGTTTCGTTTCGTTAACATCTATAAATAAATACCTACTGCAATAATTCTACATCAGTAAATCGGTATTCAAGGGTTATATTACCCGTCAATAAAGTATGACTTTATCTGTAGTACATATGTGCCAAATGAAATACGATACTTCATGGACGTGAGTTTTGCAAGGTATAGAGTAGTTAAAACCATTTGTATCATCTACTATGCAGACGACAGCACCTTACACGGGAGTTATTACGCACATCCTGCGGCCAAGCAGTCTGATATCGCGGAAAAAAGGCAGCTTCTTGTCACTGAGCTGGACCGGATCCTGGACCACATTTCTCAATGGGGCGCTAGGAACCTGGTCGAGTTCAATGCCAAGAAGACCCAGGCATGTGCGTTTACAGCAAAGGTATCTCCTTTCCTTCCCCTTCCCACTCTTCAGAGCACACCACTGCCACTGCAGGATCACCTCACTATCCTCGGTATGGATGTTCGCTGCAAACTGAATAACAAAAACTATATCGAGAGTATCATCAAATCAGCCTCGCGTAAACTCGGAGTCTTGAACAGAGTGAGACGTTTTTTCACGCCGGAGCAGCGGTGTCTTCTATACAAGACCCAAATTCGTTCCTGCGTGGAATACTGCTCACATCTCTGGGACGGCTCCGCAAAGTACTTATTAGATGCTCTCGACAGGTTGCAGCGACGTGCGGTCCGCATTATTGGGGATCCTAAGGTCACGAACACCCTCGAGCCTTTGCAGATGCGTAGAGATGTTGCGTCTTTGGCAGTTTTCTACCGTCTCTACCATGGTGAATGTTCTGACGAGCTCTTCCAATTAGTCCCACCCTCCCCTTTCCTTCACAGGACGACACGTGCAGGGCTAAGATGTCATCCATTTACGGTGCAGAGTATACCTGCTAGAACCAAGCGTTTCAGTGATTCATTCCTATGCCGCACCACTAAGACCTGGAATTCAGCCAGCTCACCCTGCCAGCTCACGTGTTTCCTTCTTCCTACAGTCCCGGGTCCTTAAAGCGGGGCGTGAAAAGGCATCTAATGAGGCCGTCAAGCTGAGTGCCACCACTGTTAACATGGTAAATGTTTACGATGGTGACCCTCTTTCCGAGACTTTGCCTTTAGCTTAACATCAGGCGAGGTGAAGTCAAATTGACGTGTCCTGTGTAAAAAAAAAAAAAAAAAATTAAATAGATTGGAGAATGTTACTAGGTGTACAAAATCACTTGAAAATTTGTAACATTAAAGCCTTTATATATATATTTATATTTTATATTTATACACTTGTTTTTTTTTTTCATTTGAAAATACCAAGTGGTTATGATTTTGCAGGCATTCAAAGTCCCATACCGGCTCGCACTAGATGCGTGTGGCGTATTTTTATGTAGGCTTGATAGTTTTCGTGGAAGGCTATAGGCTATACTCTTCATTTTCATGTGACCTATAACCTTCCTCTATAAACAGGATATTCAAAACAAGAAGAATTTTTGAAATTAGACCAGTACTTCCTAAGATTTCTGATGAAACGTAAGGCAGCGCCAACCAAAGTTGACTGGCCTACATAAAAATACGTTACACACATTAAGCGCGAGCCGGTCGCCGCGAAGCCATTGTAAAAGTCCATATCTTGGAAACCAATTGGTATATCGATATAATTCTTTTAGGTGTATTTTTCGTTTTCAACACATAATACAATAAGCTAAAATTCTGAATTTGTAAACATTCTCTATCACATAAATAATACTGTTTTTTTTTTTAAATTAAATTAAAGGATTTAGTATTTCGCGCGTAACTTGAATGTATGCTTGTATTTATAATTTTTTTTTTCTACACTTATTCTTACCTACACGCAAATTCTTATCTCACTGCAGCAAAACAAAAATGTCGCCATTTGATTCGACTGTTTAGTTTCACAATATTGAAAGAAGAATGAAATTTGACCCCTTATAAACTTTGCCTCTTATTTCACATGTCATGGACGTTATAAGCCGCATAAAATGAAATATTGTCTAAAATCTGGTAAAATTAAACGCTTAATTTAGTCGTATACTGATGCTAATTCTGTTGTGTTTAAACTAACTAAAATACACAAAATCTCTAAAATTTATTATACACCCAGATTGCATAGTCGTTTCGTAGAGAAGATTATTATAGAGTGTGGCCGATTCCGGTCAGCGCAGACAGGTTTTGGCCGGACAGTACATGGCCGTGAGGCAAACGAATACTCAATTAGTCGGCCGGCCGACTAGTGCAAGCAATTTTCGACCTTATTGACATCACATAAAACTGAGTATTTATTCGTATATTCGTGATCTGCGGCATCTATTTATGTGAAATGATATGTAATTAAGGTCGAAAATCGTTTTTCTGTTCTTACTAGTCCTTGTAGTCGGTTCGCATCCCACTTATCATGCCTACCTAACGATTTTACTATCGAAACTGTGTGTCTAAAATCTTTTTTTACGATACGTCTATACAGTCTGGGTGTATAATACCATTTTAGAGATTTTTAGCGTATTTTAGTTCGTTTTGACAACAAAGAATTGGCATCAATTGCTGATAAAAAATAAAGGTGCTAATGGTTACGTAACATTCGTAAGCACCGTTACGCCAGTTTCACTCAATGTGATATGTAATACCAAAATTAGAATAAGACACCGATGGCTTTGGAGACAGTGAAGGTCACACGAAGAACAACGCGAAAGATAGCTAATCCGCCTGGTGATCTCAGTTCGATCAGAATTTTGTGCAGCTGAAGTCGGGAGAAATAATTAGTCTTTCACAAACAATCGGTTTTAACTACTCTATGAAGATATCAAAGTCGGATGTTGTAGAAGTGTTTTGTTATTGGTGCTGATTCTGTGGTTTGAGGGGACTAAAATGTATGGCCATCAATTTTTTTTCAGAATTGAAGACAAAGATGGAATACGTTTGTAACATCAGGATTGGCACCGTCGTTGTCGGATGTGACGGAAGTCATTATTGGGGATCCTAAGGTCACGAACACCCTCGAGCCTTTGCAGATGCGTAGAGATGTTGCGTCTTTGGCAGTTTTCTACCGTCTCTACCATGGTGAATGTTCTGACGAGCTCTTCCAATTAGTCCCACCCTCCCCTTTCCTTCACAGGACGACACGTGCAGGGCTAAGATGTCATCCATTTACGGTGCAGAGTATACCTGCTAGAACCAAGCGTTTCAGTGATTCATTCCTATGCCGCACCACTAAGACCTGGAATTCCCTGCCAGCTCACGTGTTTCCTTCTTCCTACAGTCCCGGGTCCTTTAAGCGGGGCGTGAAAAGGCATCTAATGAGGCCGTCAAGCTGAGTGCCACCACTGTTAACATGGTAAATGTTTACGATGGTGACCCTCTTTCCGAGACTTTGCCTTTAGCTTAACATCAGGCGAGGTGAAGTCAAATTGACGTGTCCTGTGTAAAAAAAAAAAAAAAAATTAAATAGATTGGAGAATGTTACTAGGTGTACAAAATCACTTGAAAATTTGTAACATTAAAGCCTTTATATATATATTTATATTTTATATTTATACACTTGTTTTTTTTTTCATTTGAAAATACCAAGTGGTTATGATTTTGCAGGCATTCAAAGTCCCAGACCGGCTCGCACTAGATGCGTGTGGCGTATTTTTATGTAGGCTTGATAGTTTTCGTGGAAGGCTATAGGCTATACTCTTCATTTTCATGTGACCTATAACCTTCCTCTATAAACAGGATATTCAAAACAAGAAGAATTTTTGAAATTAGACCAGTACTTCCTAAGATTTCTGATGAAACGTAAGGCAGCGCCAACCAAAGTTGACTGGCCTACATAAAAATACGTTACACACATTAAGCGCGAGCCGGTCGCCGCGAAGCCATTGTAAAAGTCCATATCTTGGAAACCAATTGGTATATCGATATAATTCTTTTAGGTGTATTTTTCGTTTTCAACACATAATACAATAAGCTAAAATTCTGAATTTGTAAACATTCTCTATCACATAAATAATACTGTTTTTTTTTTTAAATTAAATTAAAGGATTTAGTATTTCGCGCGTAACTTGAATGTATGCTTGTATTTATAATTTTTTTTTTCTACACTTATTCTTACCTACACGCAAATTCTTATCTCACTGCAGCAAAACAAAAATGTCGCCATTTGATTCGACTGTTTAGTTTCACAATATTGAAAGAAGAATGAAATTTGACCCCTTATAAACTTTGCCTCTTATTTCACATGTCATGGACGTTATAAGCCGCATAAAATGAAATATTGTCTAAAATCTGGTAAAATTAAACGCTTAATTTAGTCGTATACTGATGCTAATTCTGTTGTGTTTAAACTAACTAAAATACACAAAATCTCTAAAATTTATTATACACCCAGATTGCATAGTCGTTTCGTAGAGAAGATTATTATAGAGTGTGGCCGATTCCGGTCAGCGCAGACAGGTTTTGGCCGGACAGTACATGGCCGTGAGGCAAACGAATACTCAATTAGTCGGCCGGCCGACTAGTGCAAGCAATTTTCGACCTTATTGACATCACATAAAACTGAGTATTTATTCGTATATTCGTGATCTGCGGCATCTATTTATGTGAAATGATATGTAATTAAGGTCGAAAATCGTTTTTCTGTTCTTACTAGTCCTTGTAGTCGGTTCGCATCCCACTTATCATGCCTACCTAACGATTTTACTATCGAAACTGTGTGTCTAAAATCTTTTTTTACGATACGTCTATACAGTCTGGGTGTATAATACCATTTTAGAGATTTTTAGCGTATTTTAGTTCGTTTTGACAACAAAGAATTGGCATCAATTGCTGATAAAAAATAAAGGTGCTAATGGTTACGTAACATTCGTAAGCACCGTTACGCCAGTTTCACTCAATGTGATATGTAATACCAAAATTAGAATAAGACACCGATGGCTTTGGAGACAGTGAAGGTCACACGAAGAACAACGCGAAAGATAGCTAATCCGCCTGGTGATCTCAGTTCGATCAGAATTTTGTGCAGCTGAAGTCGGGAGAAATAATTAGTCTTTCACAAACAATCGGTTTTAACTACTCTATGAAGATATCAAAGTCGGATGTTGTAGAAGTGTTTTGTTATTGGTGCTGATTCTGTGGTTTGAGGGGACTAAAATGTATGGCCATCAATTTTTTTTCAGAATTGAAGACAAAGATGGAATACGTTTGTAACATCAGGATTGGCACCGTCGTTGTCGGATGTGACGGAAGTCATGACATTAAGGGATAGAGCGAGAAAAATCATACTATCTCGCTCAAATAATGCTTACAATTTCAAATAATGCCAACCCTATCATTTTGAAGTCTCTCACACATCGACACTACCGTGCATGTGCACGATCTATGAATGTTGTAATTACAATTTGAATTTTTCATACATTTTGTCTAGAGCTTCGGACGTGTGCTGTAGGTAAGTACTAGATAGATACGAGTAGATCCATATCCATACAAATATTTTTATTATTTGCTTTCACGTCAAAACCACTGAACCGATCTTGATGAAATTTGGTATAGGGGTAGATTAGACCTTGAGAAAGGACATAGGCTTTAGTCGTGATAATCAACATCCACGCGGGCGGAGCCGTGGGCAACAGCTAGTAGATTATAATCTGGAATAACGCATAGGGTTTTTATCTCTGAACTATTCCTGGGCTGTGGAAACGGGATCAAAAGTTCACGCGGGAGAGGCCACAGGCAAGTCATTGTAAGTGGATTTAAAACACGCCAATTTACACTAATTCGACTCAAACAAGTGAACCTTCTTTCAGTAATTATTTATTTACATATGTGGATACTCGTGTTTATCATACTTACCTATCACTAAAAATATTTTTTACCTACCTAAAGTACCCACTTCTCCGGTTCATTGACCAATTCAAGCCTACTGATCATGTTACCCCTCCATCTAAATTTTTCATTACATGCCGGGACCTCCCAAGTAATCCCTCGATATTTAGGTAGGGTGGCCACGATTCACGCTTTTTATATAAGACTTTCTTCGATTTTTAGGCTCTGCTCCTACTTATTGTGTATGTACGTGATGGTTACAAAATCACAAAATCAGATGGGTGTACCACGTAAAACATGCTATTAATTAATGAATCTAATGTAATATGTACCTTTACATTCCCTGTTTCATTGGGTTTTAGGTCTATAGCGTAGAAAAAGTAATAAAAAAACAATATTAATAATATAATCAATTCGAAGACGCTTTATTGCTTTTGTTTACTACCGAGACTCCGACTAAGTCCCAAAAAATCCTCTTTTGTAAAATCCAGTTCTATTATATACTAGCTATTGCATCCGGTTTCACGCGCATAGAATTCTGTTCTCATTACCATTAGCCTGCGTGAAAGTCTGATCCTGTACTCTTTACTAATTTTTTTAAAGTTTCCGTGAAACTAAAGGAACTTTAAAAAATAATTAGCCAAATTGTTCAAAAATTCTTAGAAACATACATTTCTTTATAATACACTAGCTTTTGCCCGCGGCTCCACCCGCGTGGATGTCGGTTCCCGGCACTTATTCGAATTTTTCTCGCAGTAAAAACCATCCTTGAACTTCAACGAACATTTAAAAAGAGAATTGGCCAAATTGGTCCAGGCGTTGTTGAGTTATGCGCTTACCAACACATTCAGCGATTCATTTTTATATTATAGAAGATTATCTATCAGAGAAGACGAACCACATAATGCATAGAAACATTCATATTGTTAGATAGAAATTAAACTACTGCACAATAACATAATTATATTAAAATTAAAAGGGAGTGACAACACGTCACACTCCTATGCTGTCCCGAATAGTTGTCGATCACTTCACTCAATCGATAGCCCTGCGCATAGAGTTGGGGAAGGCATCGAAATATGGTTAACAGTTCGGCCTTCCTGACTCTCCTGCGTCCTCGTAGGAGTATGCGGTTGACATCCAAGCTCGTAACATCACCAGGTTTTCAAAGACTGCGCCATAGACGATCTCGTTATAAGCCCCTGAGGCAACCTAAAATGAACCTGAAGCGAGGCAACGCCATGCCACGTTAACGCCCCGAAGGCAGTGACATGATGCGGCCTCTTATTAAACGTCACGTTAACGCCACGAAGGCAGTGACCACCTGAAAATGAACCTGAAGCGAGGCAACGCCATGTCACGTTAACGCCCCGAAGGCAGTGACATGATGCGGCCTCTTATTAGACGTCACGTTAACGCCACGAAGGCAGTGACCACCTGAAAATGAACCTGAAGCGAGACAACGCCATGTCACGTCAACGCCCCGAAGGCAGTGACATGATGCGGCCCCTTAGGCAATGTCACGTTGACGCCCCGAAGGCAGTGACTTGGTATAGCCCCTTATGCACTGTCACGTTGACGCCCCGAAGGCAGTGACTTGATACGGCCCCTTAGGCAATGTCACGTTGACGCCCCGAAGGCAGTGACTTGGTATAGCCCCTTATGCACTGTCACGTTGACGCCCCGAAGGCAGTGACTTGATACGGCCCCTTAGGCAATGTCACGTTGACGCCCCGAAGGCAGTGACTTGATACGGCCCCGTAGGCAATGTCACGTTGACGCCCCGAAGGCAGTGATTTCATACGGCTCCTTAGGCAATGTCACGTTGACGCCCCGAAGGCAGTGACTTGATATAGCCCCTTAGGCACTGTCACGTTGACGCCCCGAAGGCAGTGACTTGATACGGGGCTATATCAAGTCACTGCCTTCGGGGCGTCAACGTGACATTGCCTAAGGGGCCGCATCATGTCACTGCCTTCGGGGCGTTGACGTGACATGGCGTTGTCTCGCTTCAGGTTCATTTTCAGGTGGTCACTGCCTTCGTGGCGTTAACGTGACGTCTAATAAGAGGCCGCATCATGTCACTGCCTTCGGGGCGTTAACGTGACATGGCGTTGCCTCGCTTCAGGTTCATTTTCAGGTGGTCACTGCCTTCGTGGCGTTAACGTGACGTTTAATAAGAGGCCGCATCATGTCACTGCCTTCGGGGCGTTAACGTGGCATGGCGTTGCCTCGCTTCAGGTTCATTTTCAGGTGCCTCAGGGGCTTATAACGAGATCGTCTATGGCGCAGTCTTTGAAAACCTGGTGATGTTACGAGCTTGGATGTCAACCGCATACTCCTACGAGGACGCAGGAGAGTCAGGAAGGCCGAACTGTTAACCATATTTCGATGCCTTCCCCAACTCTATGCGCAGGGCTATCGATTGAGTGAAGTGATCGACAACTATTCGGGACAGCATAGGAGTGTGACGTGTTGTCACTCCCTTTTAATTTTAATATAATTATGTTATTGTGGCAGTAGTTTAATTTCTATCTAACAATATGTAATATTAATGTAGCAAGTGAAGCTACTAATAGCTGGTCAGCGTGGTCACCGTACACTTCCATGCGATCGAGCGTGCCGCGTGCGTGGCGAGCGTTCGCGTGGAAAACTATTCAGCGCAGTGGACCACATGTTTATCGGTCCACCCCTGGTTTTCCTATGAGTTGGACATGACTTCTCTATATAAATACAGCTTTCTTGGTGAAATTTACAGAAGGTGTAAATATATACTGAGTGGTTTTTAAGTACACAACAGTATTGGGAGATCCGAAACCATAACAGAAGGGTAATTTTCATTATAAAAATCTATTAAAAACCCAGTCTTCATTGAGACTGAAGAAAGCAAAATGAAATGGTATTTCAAAAATGATTTTTTCGTAACTTAATATTCAAGAAAAAACATTGACATCGTGATCGTTTTTAACATTTAATTAGATCGAGGCTTAATTTGGAAGAAAAAGAAATATTAGGAGAAATGGCCCTCTTTACACTGAAATCGATTTTCTACCATTGGAGAGTTTGATACTAGATCGATACCAAATTATTCGACAATAGATTTTAATTAAGCGAATTTGGCGTTCCGATGCAAAAAAAACTGTATGAAAATTTTCGGTAAACTTAAGTTATTGATGAACATGGTACTCTGTGATAAATGAACTCTCCAAACATATCTTATGGGTTTTCATCCTCCGAGAGTTTTCTCAACTCAGTAGGAATTGGCTTTCTGCATTACCACATGTTAAGTACCTATGGCTATGGCAACTGGGACTGACGATTGCTAAATTTAATGTGCTCTCCGAGGTACAAAAGTACATTGTAGTGTTCTGTACTAATTGAATTCGCAATAATTATATGATTTCACGAAAACTTACAATAAAATTGTTAATTAGTGAATCCAGTTATGCAAAGCAAATTATCGGATTGGCTAAATAATAATCGGCTTAAATAATTTCATGCTATTTTAGGCTATAATAACCTTACTGCGAAATGCTTCAATCCTTTTCCTTTCCGAATTGATTAAACCTACTGAAGATGTATATAGGGGTCACCCCGCATCACCCCGTGGATGTTTAAGGTGACTGAGAAACATTAAATATTTTACGAGTTTATGGTGATGTGCAAAATAAAAAAAGCAGATAGTTACTCTATACAAAAATGATTAAAAAAATAAAAAAAAACCCGACTGCCACTGAATAGATAGAAATAAGTTTACCCATTTGCCAAACATAAACCGAAAGAAAATTAATGGGTACTGCCTGCTATCAAACTTATTTCGATCTTTTCAATGGCAGTCGGGTTTTTTATTTTTAATAATTTGTTTTTTTATGTATGTCCTCTATACATTCCGATATTCATTCATTCGACTGCGATGAACCTTTGGCAGTATGTATAAGCCCGTGAAGGTTCCTAAATATAAAAAAAAAGAATTCAAAAAAGCATTACATTACATTGGCATTGGTAAATATAAAATAAAAGAACTTAGAATTTTGAACTTGCAATCAGTATTTATAATTAATATTTAGGTGTGCAGGTACAGTCGTTCTCAAAAGTTGTTGAACACTAACTAAAAGAAACCCGATTTTTAATACATATACAGGGTGGAAGATTTAGACCTTACCTGGAGGGAAAGTACTCTAAACACTGGAGATAGCAATGTAAGTATATGGATCATCCCGAACCAAAAATTAGAGTACTTATTATACGTTTCTGAAGCACATTTTTCACAATTATATATGTAATGATCAAATCAAATCAGTTAAATAGAGCAAGGTTTACGGTAGGGTTATAATTTGAACATATTAATTTTTCACGATTACTTATTGCCTTTGAAACTGAAAATATTATAGGTAGGTAGGTAACTAATTTAATTCAATTTAACGGTGGATTAAGTTTGGATTATCAGATTTGTCAAGACTAAAACTAGAGTTCTCCTTTACAAACGATATCAAATCTATATATATAAAAATGAGTTCGTATTTCCCTTGGTCACGCCATCAAGCGTGAACGGCTGGACCGATTTCGCTAATTCTTTTTTTGTTGTGTTCGTTATTGTTAGGAGAAGGTTCTTATGAAGGAAAATTGCGCGGAAAATGAGAAACTTTAAGAATACTTAACAGCCAGATAAAATAGCTGACCCGACATACGCCACATCTTATTTTTGAATTTAGAATTCGAATTCGAAAAAAATGTGTTCATTAAGTATTCTAATACTCCTTTGTTAATCTTCTATTTTTATTCTGACGTTTGACGTAGAATTGACAGAATGCGTACTGCAAATGAATTTTCGTAATAATGCCATTTTTTCGCGAAAAGCAAACGATGGAAGGGAGTTGCAGATTTGTCCGCGAAAATGGTGGCTATTTTTTTATGGTTCATGGTAGTATAAACGCCCTTGAACGTAGAGGTATGGTTGTATGGGCTCCATAGGTAATGAGCTTCGTAGGTGTATGGGCCCTGGTGACCTATTGGTGTCAGGAGCTTCGTGGGTGTATGGGGCTCTGTCGAAATGCTTTCCGTTCTCAAATTAATTGGGAGAATTTGATACAGCTATTTGAGGTAAACACAACATAACATCATTCATTCTAATTTCTAAGGCGAAACGAAATTTGCCGGGTCAGCTAGTAATTTATAAATTTAAAATGTATTAATTAATTTATTTAAAAAAAGTCGAAGTCTGGTAAAAGTCAAAATAGCTGGCATTTTTCATTTCATCTTTTTTTTCAATAAAGAAAGATCTTACGTAATCTACTTGATCAATAACTTGGAATATGTTGAACTACTTCTGAGTGTGACTGTACGCATACTTGTAAATGTAGAGTAGGTACTATAGAATTCTACATTTTACTTCCTTTGGTTTTAGTTATAAATTTGCACTGCCTGACCTTATTTCGTTGATAAAATTGTTCATAAAGGTCTCCGATAAAGAAAAATACACAAACAAATTACGAAACTGTAATTGTGTTTGGACAGCGTGAACATCAATCCGTTTTGTCTAGTTTTTTCTTATAAAGAGCAATGTCTGGCTTTAATGTGCATGACTGTGAACCGAGAACCAATGCCACACTTTCTTTAAAACGAATTCTGACTGGTTTTAAATTACATTAATTATTAATATCTTTACGAAAAGTTAAAAATACAATTTTATTACTTTATATATCTTCTGTTTTAATAAATTACGTGGCAATAACTATAACAAGTTATCCACGCTTGCCACAATGTCCTTTCGACTTTTCTCTCGACTCAAAGAAATGTACGACCATGGCATACACAATGTGCATATGGAGCGAAGCTGAAGCAGTGGAACTTGATTTTACCACTTCGTAAATTAGGCATTATCATAAATTCCTAAGGTATATATTTGCTTAACGTATTCTATGGTTATTATACCGTTTTAGAATATGGGATAAGTCACCCGGCGCAACGCGCTTAACGTCACCAGTCAGTCACTATACCGCGTGGAGGGAGCGCGTTTCGTCCCCGCGTTCAAGTTATTTATCAGAATAACAAACATTAATAGTTTAATCTATTATTTGTTCGTCAACCGTGTTAACTGTAGCAAGCTTTGTGTTATTAAGCCGTGATACTTCATTAACTTCAGTGTCTGTGTCTATTTTTAACGCAAGGATTTCGGATTTATACGTAAGTATATTGATTTTTGTCCTGCTACGTGACAGAATATATATTCCATTGATTTAATACCCAACATCCTGTTAAGTTTCATTTATAGAATTATAAGGTTTGATATCATTTACGGTTGAATTAAAATGTTTATAGTTTGATGAGAAAGCACGTTGTTGCCACGATTCCGTTACTTATATGTTCTTTTGAACTTGTTTGACTACTTACTACTATATTCAGTCAGCCATTTCTTTGCCGTTTGCTATATGAGTGAGAGTATCTAATTTCTAATCTGTATAAATATTCATCTCTGTGTTTATTTCCTTTACTTCTGTGACTTTGTTTTCAAAATTAGCATGTTCGATCGTGTTTATGTTAACAAGATCATTAGCGCTGTCTGTGACTCACATGCGGTCACGCTGTGGTCTATTTACTTATAAGTAGGTGACTATCGTGACTATATAGGAATATCAATTACGGAAATTCTGCAAGGAATGACTTCAGTTTCTAATAAGGCCTTTGAGTGAGGAGGCATTTCAATTGGCGCACTATTTTTTAATCCTTACCATTTGCAAAATTATTTCATATAGCTATGAGATGATTTTGGTTCAATTCTAATTAGATGACCTCTGTAGAGGTTGTGTGTTCGTTGCAAACTGATATATCAGAGGTCACGAATACGATTTCTGCTCAGTGCAAATATTTATTCGCTTGAATGAATATGTAGGTATACCTATTTAGATTAGTCTAGGTTTACACACATTATTTTACGTATTTTAAAATCCATAATAATAAGCTAGTCGACCTATTCTAATTTGGTTCTAGGTGCATTGTAAAGAACGTAATTTTTATTTATTTATTGGTGCGCTAAATGGGATGCCTCATTTGAGCCTATAGGTCTCTACAAAAAGGTCACTCATTCTTACACATTCTCAAGCAAAGACACCTCCAAAAGATAAATAGAATACGGAGTCTGAAAACCCAAATATTCACAATAGCCAGCCAAAGCATACAAAAGATGATTTAGCACCGAATGCTCATAATATATTCAAGACATGAATAGGAAAAGATACAGCCAACTCGAGCAACGGTACAGGAACAAAATATATGAACACTTATTTATAAGAAAATAGGAGGCGGAAACGGTACAATATGCTAAGTCGTCTGCAAAATATACAATACTTCCTAGAACAATAAGCTACATACATTTATCAACTGAAGATGAATCAGACGCTTTTGTTTAGTTAGACAAGTCCTATGTTTAATGTTATTTCTAAGAAGGTTAATGTTTGAAATCGTATGTGTGTGGTAATTGTGTTTTTTGCGCACTTAAATTGCCCATTTTTATGTACGTAATACTCACATGAAACAGAAAACAGTCATCCTAGAAAAAAAGTAAAGAGTTCGCACGATAAATAATTGTGGTCCCAGAATTGTCCCTTGCACTACACCATTAAAGTATGACATTTCAATGAAAGAGCTGCAATTTATTGCTCAAACTAGCTCTAGAACAGAGACATATTCAGTATTTCCTTGATTATTTCCGGGATTTCTTATTAGAATCGTTTTAATATCAGATGACAATTTTATCCTTATACCTACACCAGCTCTGCTTGCGTGGATATAGTTTAATGTGACTTTCGGTTATACCTTCTGTTATACTCCACCGATTGCGATCAAACATACGTAAGATGTTAAGTCTGATAAAGACCTTTCAAATAAAATAAAAACACACCAAAATCTATTCTATAGTTTTTACGTCATTGAATTGACTGTAATGCGACGAACTTAGAATTAGATTTAGTTTTTGAAGTAGCTTCGTTTTAACACATTAAAAGTGATTTGTATGTTTGACATATTGAAGAAACATTAACATTTGGTTAGAGATTATATGATCAAAACAATTTTGCAACGGATAAAAGGAATTGTAACATTTTGGTCGATATTGATCAATTTTACAACGTATTTGTGCAAGACTGACGAAATAATTCATTATGGAACACTATTGAGAAACTAGTGCAATTCCGGTTGCATCCAACGCTTTCACTTTGGAGCATGTGGTCTTCTGTGATTTCGATGATCTTGACTTTTACGGAAAGACTGTCTCAACACCGATACGAAAGGAAAGGTACCAGTTAGCAGGGCTTGAGCCACGACGACATTCGTGAGAGCTCACGCACACCACGATATTATATTATTGAAATATCGATAAATAGAATCAAAATAAGAAGACTCCAAATAAATGCGTTCAATGCAATTTTACCTGCTGCGTCTTTACGAATTTCATTTTACTTTTCAACTCTGATTAGTTCAATCAACAATCCAACGGCGGATATAAAGAGAAGGATAATTTGAAATGATTCAAGTGTGGCTCAATAGCTCTGTTGGAAGAGCATTCCCCCTGTAAGGGGTAGGTCGTGAGTTCAAGTCTCACTTGAGCATTTCATTTTTCAGATGATTTTCGAAAAACTGAAATATAAAAACAAATATACTAATGTAACCAAAGTTAAGAGTATGAGTCATGCCTAACAAAGCTATGAGACTCACTATGAGATTAACACTGCAGATGTCTTGAATGCGAAGTAGAAGAATAATGTAGATCAATTATTTTTGATCGCGGATATGTTTGTAGGTTAATGCCTAAGAGCAGGAAGCTGTAGGCAGTTAACTTAGCTCTACTACATTTAAAACAGCAAACGGCCTTAGCTACCTTATTTTATATTAATTATAGCTTTATTTACTTCAACGTCGTCATTAGGTAGATACATGGTAGAAATTAGTATCGTTGCGTAAGCGTCGTCGGTGTGGTTTAGTGGTTAAGGAGTTGACGTTACCATAGACAGGTCCCGGGTTCGAATCTTGGCCATAACATTATTGGTGTAAACCCACTCCATTATTGAGGTTCACCTCTCCAGCGGGAATATTTATAATTTCGGGTAATTCCTGTCTATCGTGTCTGTTTACTGCTCATTTTTTCTTATTCTTAAACCATTTATCGGATTTAAATCTATCACCACAATAGCAATAGCATATCACCACCTAAGAACATCTCAACAGACATCACGGGTACTTCAATCTTCATGTCACTTATCACTTATCACATTTGTTATGCGAACCAGATTATACTATCACGTAATCGGACAACGCAATACTCAACGCAGTGTGTATGATGTGTTTACCATCATTACCTTCCATTGTTTGAATGTGCAACATTAACACATCTCCAAATATCATTCAAAACATAGTGGCTGTTATTTAGTAATCATTATGTCTGTCGATTACATGCATTACACAAGAAGATAGGAAGAGAAAGGAGAATTAACTTCGTAAGGAGGGCTTTAGGCAGTCAGGCAGACAGACAGTGCCGACCTATTATTAAGAGTTGCCAGGTCGAAGCAAAGACAATCGGTCAAGGTGGGGTTTCTCAGACGGTGCGGACCTGCGGTGTGAGTGTGGAGTTACTCCACGGACCATGACTCACCTGCTGACGTGGGCTGCATGCCCATCCACTTGTATAGCGGAGGAACTCATGAGCGCCTCCGAGAACGCAATCCAGGTAACAGCGCTCTGGGAACATAAAATCTGAGAGTAGAAGTGCCGTCGATTCGGCAGAAGAAGAAGATTTAGAGTTCTATGTAGGGATCTTATTGTATATTGCCTATTCCTGGATTTAATTAAGTAATGCCTATATAATCGCGATAGAATTCGTTAAAAACAATTTTATTTCATTGTGTAAAATTCGCGTAGTCGTCTAACACCGACGATATCATAGTCTAGTCGGCTTTATAAAAAAGGTAGATCTATAACGACGTCTTAATGATGATTGTCTATGGTTTTGTCTGATTACTTTATTCTTTGCTCGTCATGTAATGAATCATGTCATGTTTCTTATTATTAAGTAGACATAGGTAGAATATCTATTACGAAATGTAATGGAAGTTAGTAATGACATTTATTTATTCTCTTTTGTTACGTGAATCCACTTAACATTTTGTTAACACGCACTTACATAGATATACACATGTTTAAAATTACGCAAATATGTAATGCCATTCATTGTTGTTAGAAAATTATTGCTTACTAGCTTTTGCCCGCGGCTCCGCCCGCGTGGATGTCGGTTATCGCGACCAAACATAGCCTATGTCCTTTCTCATGGTCTAATCTATCCCTATACTTACCAAATTTCATCAAAATCGGTTCAGTGGTTTTGGCGTGAAAGCGTAACATACAGACAGACAGACAGACAGACAGACAGAGTTACTTTCGCATTTATAATATTAGTATGGATTTTAGTTGTGACCAGCAGAAGGTACTGGGTTCAAGTTAGTTTCTAAGTATAGAAACTTTCTAGGTCAAGTAGTAGGTACTTCTATTAGAAAAATGTCAATAGTTACTAAACCTTATTGAGGAAAATGGAACCAGCCAGTTTCATGTAATATGATTCTCACCGGCTTCCGTAAACCTTCGAGAAGTTATACTGTACACAGTTTAGTATTTATTGAATTCAAGTGGTTCCCAAAATAAAGTGTTTGGTAGAATAGACTATTTGACCAATTCAATTCTTCCCAATACTGCATAATATAATAGCTTGTTCTGAAAAAATATGCCTTGCAAAATAAAATATTGCATATCTAAACTGAAACTATGACTTTTCATGAGTTGAAATTTCCAATAAAAGTCAAAATATAAACAATCAAATTCAATTCAAATATTTAGATAACTTTTTAGATTCCTCATTGAATTTTAAATAACTTTTATTATGAACTATATACGTGTAAACGCAACGTACACCGAGATAAATGCGATATTCCCTTGCACCCCATTTGCACTACGCGTTACCGAAGCGTGACGTCACAATTTCGTACGATTTTGTATGGAGCGTTTTCGGGCGGCGCGACAAATTGAATATTTCAAAATCAAATATCTTGAAAACTATTTGTCGTGCGAACATTTTACTTTTACAGTTCAATAAATTATTATAAAGTGGTAATTTTTGGAAAGTAAAATAAATAGTCAAATAGCCTATTATGGTTTAGTATCGATAAATAGTCGTTTGTTCTCAATCACGCCATCTGAATCAATCTCAATCATAAATCTGAATGGAATTTAGTTTAGATAATAATATTATAGTCTGGAATTTCCAATGGGCTACTTTCTATCGTGCAGCGACCTTGGGCTGTATGGGAAGTCCGTATTTTATACGGAAAATATTGTTTGAAATAAAAACAGGAACTTTTAAAGACTGTTTGTTTATACCATGGAGAAGGAAATGACGGAGTTGTTGCAAGGCAATCGAGTCGCGTGCCATCCAAACGTCAAATGGATGGACTCATTCGGTAGGAACGTTATACCTATGAAGTCCTTCGACTTTCCCGACCGCGCGTCTCTCTTCCCACCCACCCATTCGGCGACGCGTTTTTATTAGGAGAAATATCAATGGGGCATCTCCGTTACTAGATCATAATTCTGTCCTCCGTGGTTTATACTGTTGATCGTTGGCACTTGGTAGAACTTACTACACATCCATACGAATGTTATAAATGCGAAAATAACTCTGTCTGTCTGTCTACGCTTTCGCGCCTAAACGACTGAACCGATTTTGATCAAATTTGGTATAAGTGTAGATTAGACCTTGAGAAAGGACATGGGCTATGTTTGGTCGCGATGACCGACATCCACACGGGCGAAGCCGCGAGCAAAAGCTAGTATTGAATAAAACACAAGTGTACTTTTCCACAGCATGTATTTTATTTTTTTTCCTAACCGGCTTTGCCTCACACATCAATCTTTTGAACTCAGTTTAAAATTTAGCTATATGAAAGACTAACAAAATACCTACAATATGGTTATTGACAATAGGAGTCAATAACATTCCAATAATTCTGATAAACAGCGAATATCTACAGAAAATGAAGATACATGCTTCATTAAATTATACTCTATCGTGACCCAATAAAGTTTATTATCTATTGCATGCTCAATACGAGTACGTCAATGCCGGCGGGGCTGCTCCTCTCGACAATGGGCTTGTACCGTCACATAGTGGTCTATTGTTCGAGTTCTTGTGCGTGCACAAATTTTATAATGCTCATTATTGTTCAATGGTACGGATCGTAATATCTTGTAATGTCTTGTAATCCTAAAACTTGGAATTTTATGTACAGGGTCCTTCTTCTTTTGTGTGTCAGTGGCAACAATCTAACAGCCGTTCCCAATAACATACTTACAGTTAAAGATAGATCGCAACAGTCAAATTTGACGTATCGGCTGTTTAAATTGAAAACATGGTAACTGTTTTTTTTGCGGGAAAGCGCATCGCGGTATAATTTTACTTTCCGAAATTGGTGTCAAATAGGAGTTACTATGTTTTGAATTTAAGCAGCCGAGCACTTTATCCGTAGATGCGATCTATCTTTAACTGTCAGTATGGTATTAGGAACGGCCGTAAATGTTTATTGAACCAGCCCAAACTCGGCGACTTTGACCGCAACTTCCGTCACTTCATTTAGGTCGGTAATTGTGCAGGTGTAGGGGCACAGTGGTCACGACAAGAGGTGGTCCATCTACTGCAGAGGTGCACCACAGTCCTCCTGAGGAGGGCCAGACCTTAAGGGATGACCCTGGGTCAGCCGGGGTGCGAGGGATATGTCGATGACAACCTCACCTCCGGCCTAGCACCAAGACCCACAGTTGGCGTGCGGTTTTAGTCGGTTCGAGTCCGACATAACCTCCCCTTCCGGCTCCGGCAGGGGGGGGGGGGGTATCCGAGGGGATTTCCGCAGGAAAAAAAAAAGCCCAAACTCGGCGACTTTGACAGCACCTTCCGTAGCTTCATTTAGGTCGGCAATTGTGCAGGTGTAGGGGCACAGTGGGCACGACAAGAGGTGGTCCATCGACTGCAGAGGTGCACCACAGTCGCAGCCACCACCCCTGCGTCCAGGTAACCCCGTACTACCCGGTCCGCCCTACTGCAAACGACCTAACATGGTACTCATCTATTGCTTACAACTGGTGAACAGACATGAAGGCATACTGTTCGGTACTTAATCCTGGACCTAAAATGTGCTCAAAATGCGCTCTTTACGTGCAGCACGTTTCTTGGGTGTCTTTTGAGGATTTCTTGAGGTGCTACTGCGGTGGAATAGCTCAACACGGAATCTTCGTCATCTCTAAGTATTCATTCCCTTCTATCAGATTACCAAACCATCCGCGCGCGCCAGGTCCCCGGTTGTCTCACATTTAGTCGAAGATATGTCTTGGGGTAATCATGAATTTTTTGTAACATTTATTTTATTTTGATACTAGCTGATGCCCGCGGCTCCGCCCGCCTGGATGTCGGTTACCGTACCGTTAACTCCATACCAAATTTCATTAAAATACATTCAGTAGTTTTTACGTGAAAGAGTTACAAACATCATACACCCATCCTGGGTCACTACTGGGTTGCGATGAACATATCGTAGGCTGTAGATGTGGAGGGTTCTGCCAACAGTTCCTTGGGCTGATAAGTCAATCTCACCTACTAAACAACGGATGAGGCTCTGGTGCAGGCCTTGCTTTTTACCCGACTACGGCGAAGCCAAAAGGAGGGTTATGATTTTGACAGGCTATGTATGTATGTATGTATGTATGTATGTATGTATGTTCATTTGTTCCCTCATAGCTCCTCAACTACTTATTAGAACTGGACAAATGAGGTATCGTTACAAGCGGCTTTATCGTCCGATGGCTATAGGCTATATGACGTGTCACTCAATCTTGTGTAGCGCCCTCTAGCGCTCATAAGGTACTGTGTTAAAAAATAAATTTGAGATAAATATGCCGTGTTTGGTATCAAATGAAAGGGCTTAAGAAGCACATTTCAAATATATATAAATACCTTTACCTCGCCCCAAAATAATGTAAATAAAAAATAAAGTTTAAAACTAAAACCCGCCTACCAAAAAATCACACTCTAAAATGTAACAAACAAGAAAATATCAAGGATAGCCGTGGTCGTATGCCACTTACTGTAACAAAACAATATATTCTAGGGTAAAGTGGCATACGACCACGGCTATCCTTGATATTTTCTTGTTTGTTACATTTTAGAGTGTGATTTTTTGGTAGGCGGGTTTTAGTTTTAAACTTTATTTTTTTAGCATTTTTTTAGTCACCTTGTACGACAATTACGAGACGGGATAGGGATGAGCCAAGGATGGGATGCAGATGCGATGGGATGGGGATGGGAGGGAATGGGATGGGGATGAAATGGGATGGGGATAGAATGGGATGGGGAAGGTATGGGTATGGGTTCGATACTTTTTGTACTGCATAACCGGGTACTACGCAGCCATGGAATTCGTCATACTGTTTTTATAGAACTAGTACCACGTACAATGTTGAACAAAACAATTCCTGCATTAAACGGCCATTGTGGATTAAACAAACAGCTGTTTAAATAAGACAATAAAATATGATGTGAACATAGAATTTTATATGATCGTAGAATTACATAAAGTGCCTGCGCAATTGGATTTCATTGTTAGTGGACACTCGATTATAGATACACTGAATTGATGATGGATCCCCATCCATTATCAATTTAGTGTATCAATACAGGGCTCTACTAAATCTTTTGTAGCCCAAACAAAAATTACCTGCTAAACGACACAACAGACTGTCTTATGTATGTCTATTCCAGTTACCATTTTCAAGTCCTTTCATCTTACTAGGGAGGGTCTAACGCTTGATAAAATTAATGTCCTTATTATCTTATAATCTTCTAATTCTAGGTCATGCATGATTCAGGTCTGCATCATCTAATAGTTTTATTAAAAGATAATTCCGTTTTGTTATTAGGCACCTTACAAAATGTTAAACTAAAGGAATACATAGCGACTCTGTAATAAATTGTAACATGTTATTCCCATATAAATACATCTAATACTTTTATTTTTTTTTTCCGTGCGGCAATCCCCTCGGATACCCCCCCGCCGGAGCCGGAAGGGGAGGTTATATCGGACTCGAACCGACTAAAACCGCACGCCGACTCTGGGTCGTGGTGCTAGGCCGGAGGTGACGTTGTCATCGGTATATCCCTCGCACCCCGGCGGACCCAGGGCCATCACTTATGGTCTAGCCTTCCTCGGGAGGGGGGACAACGGTGTACCCGACTCGCCCCCGGAATGGGGAGGCGCGCTTCTCAGCGCGCCGTAGCCGTGGCCTGCTTCTGCTGGGGTGACAGGCGGCTTCACCCGTCACCCCCAGGCCCGCGCTCATGGGGGACGGAGGTCAGTCAGTGCCCTCCGACGCCCGAGTTGCCTGCGCGCGCGGGCAGCGCGGTTCGCGAGTCTCACTCGCTCGCGCTGCCTCTCCCGTTCCGCCGTCTCCTTCACGACCATTACCTGCTCGCTGAAGTTAACGCCGGCCGCCCACGCGTCTGCACAGCGGGCCATTGCTGTGAGCAGGGAGGCGAGGGTAAGAACTCTCACTCCCAGGGCCGCCACTAGTTCTCACCTCTGTCCGGCCCATGCCGGAAAATACATCTAATACTTACTTCTACAAATTATAATAATAACTATCAATAGCACACACAAAATATATTCAAATTACTATTTATTTTCACAACTTGACAGCCTCTGTGGTGTGGTGTGTTGGTAGTGAACGCGACTACCACGCGGGAGGCGCGGGTTCTATCCGCTCAGTGCAAATAGTTGTATGCATGAATATGGCTATTTGCATTGGTCTAGGTGTTTCTATGTATAAAATATATGTAATTTAAAAAAAAAGTATGTAAGTATGTTTATCCGCATTCTGGATTCCATAACACAAGCTAGTTAAGCTTACCATGGGTCTGGATAGCGTTGTGTAGAATGTTGTGGTATATTTATAAAGTCTCACATAGGTGTAGAAGCTAATCGCTTTAAAGACGATCGACTATTGTATTCCAAGGCACTCGTAATAGTATAGTAAGAGTATTATAGGTACGTCCATTCTCTCAAGATTGACCATCAGACCATCGTCGTAAGATTGTAATGTACCTGTAGGAAAATTTTGAATACTTGAACGTTTCTACTGGATCTGTAGGGTGTTTATAATAGTTAGACGTCGATATTTTACGGAAAACGACTTGATACTTGTAGATTAACTCATTCTCTCACTACCATGGACGCTTAAGTCGCGGGAAAAGCCAGAAGGCGGACCCTGAGCTCCGAGGCAGAGCCAGGTCCCAGGAGCCCAGTGTGGCTTTGGATGCAATCAGTATTTTATTGCCAATTGATTAATTAATATCATAATCTTTAACATAATCGGCCCCATGGTGATCTAATGAACTTAATCCATTAGGGAAGAACTAAGTAGTTCCAGAAGTCTATAATAGCCAGAATGCCATTGTTAGTTATTATATCAATGAAACGAGTCTCCAATAATACACAGAGTTAATAAGGATATGACAATAACGCCATCACGGGCGCTGTTCACACGCTAGACGTGCATTGTTCGTGCATCAAATGTGTAATCGTTATACAACATTAGATTTTTGGATAATATAAAACAATAATGCCAAAAAAATCAAATTAAAAGATCAAAAAGCTAGATTTAACCTCTCAGTAAGAGATAGCGGGTTTCGATATTAATGTCGATTTTAGATCGGACTTACACTGGCAGGATACCTCATATCATGTTACTATAAGGTGTAATTCAAGCTACTTTTATTTTTTTTAAAGTAGTGTGATTCCAGCCAAAACATAAAAAACTCCTATTTATATTGGCATGTCGTATACTAAAGGAGGCTGGTGTCAGTTACCGGTTCGCTAGATGAGGCAGGTCTATAAAACTATCATTAGACCTGTCCTTTTACACCACTGTGAGGCGTAAGGCATAAACAGGAGCTACGTGTCACGGAAATTAGCGCATGCATGGATGTGCGGAGTCACGCAAAGGGAGCGCGTGTGAGACACTACTTACAGTCCGGACAGCCTTCATGCCCGTGACATCGCAGATAAACTGCAGAAGTATAACCATTTGGTTACGTGAGTAGCAAATATCTGGTCATGTCACTTCTATAGGCATAGGTACTCAAGAGGAGGGGAAGCACCAAGAAATGCTGGCTTGACGTTGTAAAAGATGACATGTGTACCAATGATCTTACTATCGAGATCGCTGAAGGTTATGCAAGTGAAGAAGAAACGGAAGGCAAGCTGCTCCTAAGCTTCAAAGAAGCCTTGGATACAATCGAGACACTTGCTGGGATTACGATAATAGCATTAGACATTTGAATGAAAAAAGAGATCAAAACTCACTTATTTTGATTTAAATAATCAGACAGGAGGAAGAACTAGGAAAGACTAGCTACGGAAGGTGGAGGATCGGGAGCAATAGCACACATTGGGAGAGGTCTATGTCCAGCAGTGGACTACAATAAGCTAATTTATTGATTGACTGATCAAAAAGATATTAAAATTGACTAGAATTCAAGATCACTTTTAGTTGAACTATGACCTCGAAAAAATAATTGAACTTTCTAGTCCGTTCCGTAGGTAATAACAATGTCGAGGTCAAAGGTCACGAGGTCACTTCAATACTACGAATAGATAATTCATTTCCAACCGTTAAATGATAAAGAACTTGTTTTCTCATCTATAACATTGTTCTCACTGTTTGAAGTGAAAAGCTCTTGTTTCACACGAGAGCAAATTTTTAATCTACTGTTTTTAGAACACTACACATTAGTCTATGTTGGGATCACTATGTTGGACTGCACTAATTCTAGATTGCTGCACTATTTTTTTTAATTTAATAATTATAGTTCCCAGCATAATTACATCTTAATCTGAATTCGTAAGAGCAACGAGATCCTGCCGCCGAATGCATATTTGTTGGTTTGATTTCGGCTAGTCTGCCACCGGGTGCGTCCTCGTGCTCCTACTAAATAGTCCTACTGGTAGGAGCACCAGGACACCCATGTCCTGGTGCTCCTACTGAACATAAAAACCAAGAGGAATAAAATATTTTCTAAATTTAATTCTTTTTGCTCCTATCGCACTACATATTGTACAGTCAACCGAAAAATACTTAAGAGGAAATTAAACGAGGTCCCGCCAAGCTCAGAAATTTAAAATAGTAGTTTAATTTAGTGGTAGTATTTTTTTCCTAGGATCGATATTTTTCGATTTATACCCCAAAAGGTAGTGATCTTTTTGACATAGGAAAACTTCCTAGTAGTAATTTTCAATCAGAATTCGCTTGGGGATCTGACTGGCAGATAATCTGGGCCTCAATTCTGCTAAAGCCAAACAACACAGTGGTGCCCGTGCCACCGCTACTGCAAAAACACGGCATTAAATTATAGAATTTAAAGCGATGGAGTCCAGAGACCAAAATTCAATTATTTTTGCAGAGTAATTGAAGAAGTATAATGAAACTGTTTTCATTTCAATTTTGACTTTAGTAGTAGGTACAGGGTGTCTGGTGAATCACATTTAAAAAAAAACTAAAATCTCAAAAAGTTATAAGCGGAGCGGGGTAGTGTCTTTCGATTCGAATCACTGATCGTGCGGATTTCCCAGTTACGATGTCGTAGTGGACGGCTGACCATCGCGCGTACGCTATCGATGCATTTTCCAAAAGCAACGGTTCTTACGTACTCGCTCGTCGACTATTTTGTTCACACTTCAAAATTCGACGGAAGTCGGACTATTTTTTTTGTGAGGCTACATCATAGAGAGAGTACGCCATCAATCCGTGAACTACTGTGGACCTAAAAGACAAAATTCGGCAAGAATCGAATTGAACCGAGCTTACTGCAGCGTGTGGTGCGGAATACGATGCTCCGTTTTGAACAATGTGTGCAACAAGATGGAAGACATTTGGATGATATCATCTTTAAAAAAGAAAATCCGCAGAAATTGTACTTTACATTTAAATACTTGTACTAAAACTATATATCAAACAGTACCTTTTTTTTAAATTTTGAATACATAAATCTGCCACCACCATCACCTCTTATAGAAATAAAGTCTAAATTTAATGTAATTTTTTGCAGTGATCGCGGCACCACAGTGGTTTAGCTTTAGTAGAATCGAGGGCCTGGAGGGTTCTGGTGGTAAACCATACTTTGGTTTAGACGAGGATTAGAATATAGACGTTAAAAAATAGAAGGGAAATTCGAATCACATCGGGCTTGTCTCGGTAGCCAAGTTGGTCAAGGCATTCCCCTGTAAGGGAAAGATCGCGGGTTCGAGTCCCGCCCGAGAATATTCATTTTTCCCTATGTATTCGATAGAGGAGATTTGTTTCCTTTTTCGTTATAAAAATAATACACATTTTAGAGCTTCAATTTTTGTTATCCTCTGAGTCGTTTTTGCATATTACTTTACACAGTCCATGAGTTGAATTTCATACAGAAACCTATTTTCAAATAATGATCCAGGTCGAGTTTCATATTACTGCACTGTCATATTTCAATACGGTTTTGTAACCTTGTTTATATTATTGCTTTCCTTTGAAGAGCAATAGGTACAGTTCCGCGTTTCCTTTTAATTAAAACGGGAATTTCATTTTAATTTTTTATATAATTTATTATTTAGATAGTTTTTTTTCTTGCACGGACAAAAAGTAACAAAATATGCTGTCATTCCCAAGTAATAAGTATGGCCTAATCAACAAATAAATGGAGATTTCAAAGTGACACTTGTAGAAATCTGCATTCGTCTGTACTTGAATCAGAGTATGTGTATGAGTACTTCTATTTTTGTAATGTCTTGGTGCTCCTACTGGACGCTTCACAGTTGCCTTTGTAGTAGGAGCACCAGGACATAGGTGTCCCGGTGCTCCTACCAGTAGGACTATTTAGTAGGAGCACGAGGATGCACTCCTGCCACCTTAGCGCCCCGTAATATCCTCAAATGACACCCAAAAGCGCGTACCTACCTACTGCAAATATACAATATCTATATTTTGTGACGTCAATCAAATGATTTGACAAATAGAATAACTATACTTATAAAGCAACCGAAACGTAGGAGTCAGTGTAAATATTTAATAAAATAATACAAAATTTATCACGATAGAACCTGTTATTAAAATTGTTTAACTCCATAGTGAATTTAAAATCAGCGCTTAAATATGTAAGTATTAAAGAAAGAAAGAAACAAAGAAATAAACTTGCTGACTTGTTAAACAAATAACATGCACCCTCCAAGCAAATCCGGAATGTTTCTCCTGATAAAAGCGACAGTGTTCCCTTGTTGAACAATATATTTCACAAGTTTATGTTAAATACAAATAGTATGTTGGTCTGGAACAATTCACGCTAATGCCGGAGCGCGGGAGGCGGTTGCCATGGTAACCGGGGGTGGGCTATTTCGATCCGCCGTACTTTGATCTTGCCAACATTCTTTCGCTTAGGGCTGTCAGCTGTATTAAAAACTCGATGTGTAAATAATTTCTAGATTTGTGCCAGTTATATTCGAATTATGCGACTGTGTTAGTGGAGGTTCTTAGGTTCGATCCCCGAGTTGTGCAAGTGTTACGAGGGTCAAACTGAAAGTTCTTAGAAAATCAAAAACTGATTACATTAGCCAGTTATTAGTTTTATTATATCTTTTCAAAATATTGTCCATTCACGTCAATACACCGCTGCATGCGATGGAACCACTGGGAAAAGCACTTTGCCCACTCGTCCTTAGGGGTCTCTTCAATGGCATCGCGATACGCAGCCACCGCTTCTTCAGCATTCATAAACCGCTTTCCTTTAAGTTTTTCTTTAATTTTTGGAAATAAATAAAAATCACAAGGCGCGAGGTCCGGGCTATACGGCGGGTGACCCAGTAATTCAACGTTTGATGTCGCCAAATAGTCGATCGTTCGCTTGGCGGTGTGCGTCGAGGCGTTGTCGTGGTGAAGGAGGATCCTACTGCGAGGTCGTTTCTCTCGAACTTTTTCCAAGACAAGTGGCAAACAATTGGTAGTGTACCATTCTGCAGAAACTGTTTTTTGATCCTCTAACACAATTGTTGCGAAATGACCTATCCTTCCAAAGAACGAGGCCACCATTTTTTTTCCCGCACTTCGATCTCTCTTCACTTTAGTTGGCAACTCCTTGAAAGGAAACACCCACTGAGCAGATTGTCTTTTGGTTTCAGGATCATAACAGTAAATCCAGCTTTCGTCACCTGTTAGTATGTCGAACACAGCATTAGAGTCACCTCCGTTAAATCTTTCAATCATTTTACGGCACCAATCCACACGATGGAGTTTTTGAGCCTCAGTCAAATTATGAGGTATCCACCGGGCGCAAAGCTTCCTGACCGCTAAATGTTCGTGGAGGATTTTGTGCACTTGACTCATACCGATGCCTAAGCTTGTCCGAATCTGCTGATAGGTCACTCTTTTGTCAGTCTCTATCATACGCCGCACAACACAGATGTTATTTTCAGTCGTCGCCGTAGAAGGCCGTCCCTCACGTAAATCATCAGTGAGATTAGTGCGACCACGTTTAAACTCATTAAACCAGTTGTAAACAGTCGCACGAGATGTGGCTTCATCGTGAAAGGCCAATCGTAGTCTATCATAACTTTCTTGTTGACTTAAATGACATCGAAAGTCATAAAAAATCATTGCACGAAAATTTTCTCGTGTTAAATTCATGTTAACGTGACACAGACAATTTTCAATTTGCCACCAAATCGTAAAACAAATGATAAATGAATGAAATATATAATATACTCAATATATTTTCAAATTTTAGAATTATTTTTTTATTATATTGTTTATAAGTGGCCAGTTCTAAGAACTTTCAGTTTGACCCTCGTATGGCTATGAGGTTTTTAAGTGTTTGAAAAAATCTATTAGGTATGTAGGATCAAAAATAAATACAGGCAAAATGAAGATAATTGTAATGTAAAATATATGACACGTATTTGCCTATCTGCGTTTTGCACATTTTGCGTGTGTTGCTCATTTTGTGTTTGTACATTATGCGTATTGTACATTCTGCGATTTGCACATTTTGCGTGTGTTGCTCATTTTGCGTGTTGTACATTCTGCTCCGATGGGATTCCTGCAGATTCGGACTTACAACAAGCAAGAATATATAAAAAAGTCAGCCAAGTGCGAGTTGGTCTCGCGCGCGATAGCTTCTGTACTAAGTATTACAACATTGTTTTCAAAGTACAATTTTTTTGCCACTTAAGTAATATTATCATCTGTGAAAATTTCATCTGCCTAGCTATCACGGTTCATGAGATGCAGCCAGACAGACGGACAGCGGAGTCTTCCATTTCACCCTTAGGTTAAGGAATTGCGTATTATCCTATAGTTAAAATAAATTTATCTAACCGAGCTTATTAAATTAAAAATGGTAAAAGAGCGGTAAAATCTGCGTCGGTTCTTATTTTATAGCTTTTATTTATTTTTAATCATGTACCCAACCTTTAATAGTTACTGATTTGACTATTAAATATTATGACGTTTCTTTTATTATACAAGTTACCATATAATTTAACGTTTAGTAAAAAGTAACAAATTTGACTAGTCAGTAGAACATTCAATTCTAAAAATTATTGAAGCTCATTGTACATATTTATGCATAACTTCAAGTAAAGTGTGCGTCACTCTGTTGGATCGATTGCGGTCGTCAACTTAATAAATATTCACTCAAGTGAAGCAAAGCGACTGTTTAATATGTCACTCATTCCGGTTTCAATAAAACACCTGCACTATAGACACCGTTTGGCCTGCAATTTGATGTATTTTTACGGTACCATGTCCAAAAGGTATAAACATAATCCTATTAAAAAGACTCCACTGTCCTTTTTTTTGTATGTCACCAGGCTGTTCTCATGAACCGTGATTGCTTGATAGTTTGTTAAAATTTTCACAGATGATATATATTTCTGTTACCACTACAAAAAATACTAAGAGCAGAATAAAATAAATATTTAAGAGGGCTCCTCGCATACAACAAATGTGATTTTAAGCGGGGTAGAAACGGTACCCTTCGTTCGCGAGTCCAACGATCTTGGTCGAGTTTTTTGGTATTGATAACCCTATTTTCGTTTCGACATACACTATGCAGTGCGTACTATCAGCACTGCAATTCACTAAGCGAGCACAACGATGTGAGTCGCAACGTTGTGCTCGATAGAGATTGTCATTGGTCGGATTGTATCACGTCACTGGAGATCGACCAATGACAATCTCTATCGAGCACAACGTTGAGAGTCGCATCGTTGTGCTTGCTTAGTGAATTGCACAGCAGGTCACGATGTTGCTGAACCAAATTCTTATTACGCTTCATATCCAAGCCTGTTTCGTGAGGACGTTTTATTTCATTAAGCATTATAACATTTATTTAATTGTTGTGGATTTGTAGTAGAGTCACCTCTCTTTCTTATAGGGGTAGGCACTAGACTGACACAGTTATTGAACTTATTACGATCTGTTCACTATGCACGTCAATTTCACTTCATCTCGCCTGATGGTAGGCTAAAGGCAAAGTCTCTGAAAGAGTGTCACCATTGTAAACATGTACCATGTCAACAGTGGTGGTATTCAGCTTGACGTCCTCATCAGATGCCTTTTCACGCCCCCGGGACTGTAGGAAGAAGGAAACACGTGAGCTGACAGGGAGTTCCAGGTCTTAGTGGTGCGGCATAGTAATGAGTCACTGAAACGCTTGGTTCTAGCAGGTATAGGTACGTATATTCTGCACCGTATACGGATGGCGTCTTAGCCCTGCACGTGTCGTTCTGTGAAGGAAAGGAGAGGGTGGGACTAATATTATTTATTAATTGTCATATTGGTATACCATGACAAGTCCGGTTTGTTATCTGCGGTTATAAGTATGGTGAAAGTATGCTAGTATAATGAATAATGCGCTATGCTATAACCTATTTAATTGCAATATTATTAACCACAAATAATAAAACCAATAAAATCGCTCATACAACTATGAAACTACATTTTCCTTATGTTTCGCAGTGGCTATAGTAAAAACTAACCTAACAATATTATTGAAAGGAGGAAGGAGGAATAGAAAAGCGGATCCGGGTATATTATGTATGTATTTACAAAAGAGAAGTAGGTACATGTCTATACTATACCCGAATATTATCTATGCCTGGGTCAGCAGGGGTGCGAGGGATATATGTCGAAGACAACCTCACCTCCGGCCTAGCACCGCGACCCTCAGTCGGCGTGCAGTTTTGGTCGCTTCGAGTCCGATATAACCTTCCCTTCCGGCTCCGGCGGGGGAGGTATCCGTGGGGATTTCCGCACGAAAAAAAGTGTCCGTGTTCTAGCATTCATAGTACAAACTGCATAGTTTAGCAAGCTATTTAATCTTAGCATAGCGTACGAACACTATATTAAACAGTGCTATAAAAGATAGCGCCATTATTAAAGTTAAATTAAGCGCTATTATCCGTAATTTATGAAACATCCTTTTGCAAGACGGCGCGCCGGATGTCGTGCGGCCACTGCCGATGTCGCCCGGCAAATTAAAAAAATATCTTCTACTATAACTGGATTCTCGGTAGTGCATATACAGGGTGGAAGATTATGATGTCCCCTTGTGGGGAAGTACTCGACATACTGGAGATAGCAAATTTCACTCAAAAGAAACATTGCTTTATTTTTAAAAAGGAAAGAAGGCACGAAAAAGGGACTACTTAGTAATTTAAATATGGAATTTTATTGTTCATACGATATCAGATGGACCATTGTTTTATGCAGTCACATTGAATTTATAAGTGTAGATTACAGGGATTTCCTTTCATTTAATTTACCATGTTTGTAGTGAGGTTTGATCCTTATGATTGCCACTATCGATTACCGATTACCGCCATAAAAATACAGAATGAAATTTTTTCGGGTTTTAATCGGGTCGATTACCGAGTGTGCCAAGCGAGTGTTTGAACATCTATGAATGCAGATTTGTTTCTTTTTATGAATAAAGGAATATTTCCTTTGAATAAAATTCTCTATCTCCAGTAATATATTTTTTTCGAGTTTTAGTCTATTTAATTACCGGAAGTACCAAGCGAGTTTTCGAAAATCTATGAAAGCAGTTTTGTATTATTTTTTAAATAATGTTTCCTTTGAATGAAATTCTCTATCTCCAGTATTTCGAGTAGGTACTTCCCCTCCAGGAGGCATGAAAATCTTCCACCCTGTATACAGTCTGTGGCTTCTTTGAAATACTTGTCAACCCCTTTCACTGTTCAATATTTTGACCAATCCAACAAGTATTCCATTATCCATTAAAATCTTTTTGGGGTCAGAATCGCTAATTAATTAAACATAACCAAAAAGGTATGATTCCGGAGCCGACTGCGTAGGACAACTACCGACGCATGCAGCATATACATTACTTGTTAAACTTCGATACGGATAATGGGGACCACTGAAAAGCCGCAATGGACTGCTGCGTGCGTCTGAAGTTGTCGTATGCGGTCACCTTTGAAATCATACATTACAGGCACAACTAATTTGCAATTTTATAATCGTATTGAAAATCGACTCTATTACTACGCAATAAAGATTGATTTCAAATAACAACGACCGACCAAATTGCACAAGTACGAAATTAATGCAAACTTAAGAAAAAAAACAGCTCACATTGTACGCGATATCCGTTCTACATAACTGATATTAGCACAGTTAGTACACTTATGAATATTTTGCGGAGGTCGACCACTTTCGTATCTATTAGGTACGTGGCAATTTGAAAAAAAAAACTTTAAAAAAGTAGAAAGGTGGGGGTGGCACTGTTTTACTCCACAGAAGAAACTATGGGCCACCCCTTTTCAGTATCCTAGAAGGCAACTAGCGGATAGGGCTGTACTTAATACCCGAGTAACACGGAGGACAGAATATGATTAAGTAACGGAGATGCCCCATTGATATTTCTCCTAATAAAAATGCGTCGCCAAATGCGGGTGGGAAGAGAGACGCGCGGGGTGTCAAAAGTCGAAGGACGTCATAGGTATAACGTTCCTACCGAATGAATCCATTTGACGTTTGGATGGCACGCGACTCGATTGCCTTGCTACAACTCCGCTATCATTTCCTTCTCCATGTCCAGTAAGCATACAGTAAATGAGAAAGTGCCCGCCTGACGACAAGAGGCTCGCCTCTTTTACGTGAGACCCAATATTATACTTGGTGAAATGTGTGTACTAAGCTAATATACCCCGCCTAACCCTCCTGGAGTTTATAGGCGTGAATATATTTATATCTAAGGCGATGCAAATGAAACAATCCTATGTATACTACTTGACTAGCTCTACGATTCCAGAATCTTTAAGCGTATCTACTATTATAAGATCGACAGCCTCCGTGACAGGACGCGGCCGCTAAACAGGAGGCGATCCCCGCTCAATACAAATATTTGTATGCATGAATATGGGTATTTGTATTGGTCTGGGTCGTACCTCGGAGAGCACATTAAGCCGTCGGTCCTACGGGTAGTTGGAGCCCTCAAAAATCCAACAACTGGTCTAGCTGCATTCTTCGATATCACCTTTGGGTTGTAGAGGTCAGATGGCAATCGCTTCACAGAAAATATCGAAGTTCAGCCAAATCCACAGTTAGACTGGTAAAGCGGACCCCAGACTCCAAGCTGAAAGCTTCGGATGCTGGGCTTAGCGCTAAGATGAAGGAGAAAACTATTATGAGATCGACAGCATCTGAAATAGTAACCCCTATCTTCTGAACTTCACTCCCGCTTTATACCAGCAGGTTGCAGTCAATTGACGGCCTGAATCCATACTAATATTATAAATGTGAAAGTAACTCTGTCTGTCTGGTCTGTACGTTACACTTTCACGCCTTAACCACTGAACCGATTTTGATGAAATTTTGTATAGGGGTAGATTAGACCATGAGAAAGGACATAGGCTATGTTTGGTCGCGATAACCGACATCCACGCGGGTGGAGCCGCGGGCAAAAGCTAGTATAAAAAAATACAGCATATTTTATAATTCAAGTCGGTCGGAGTTTCAATCTGCATCATATTGAGGCCTTGACGACAGACTTCGGTAGACAAAATGTGTGTTGTTGTGTGCATGTTAACATGATGATGTGTTATCGGGTGGCGGCGTGAGTCAACCGCGCTTGGCATTGTTGTCGCCGCGTGAGCATGCCATAGATTAGGTACGTAAACAACCTCTTGCTCAAGTATCAAGAATGTACGAGTTTATAGGTAAGTTAAAGAAACTGCCAGAGAAATAGGGAGTAACCTTTTGAAGCAGCGCGGCGCTTTGGGCCACAAAATGTATTTTACAAAAGTAGGTACTTCCGAAAAGTTAATCACTATCCATACTAATATTATAAATGCGAAAGTAACTCTGTCTGTCTGTCTGTCTGTATGTTACGCTTTCACGCCTAAACCACTGAACTGATTTTGATGAAATTTGGAAGATATAGGGATAGGTTAGACCTTGAGAAAGGACATAGGCTATGTTTGGTCGCGATAACCGACATCCACGTGGGCGGAGCCGCGGGCTAAAGCTAGTATAGTATAAAGCAAAGTCACTTTCCGCGTCAGTCCATCCCTATGTATGCTTATATCTTCAAACTACACTATTTGTGACGTCATCTTTTTAACAGCTACAAAAACTTAGTGAACAGGTTATGGGCCTTAAATGGAGATGTTTTGTTCTGCACAACCAGTATAGTTAGAAGTCATTGTGCCCCACACAAAATATACCTTTGTCTATACCCCCTTGGGCTTGGGCATATATTCACAGGTGCGAATATATAATATAAAAATGGTACCTATTAGAGGATAGTGACCTTTAGATTTTTTGCAATAGTAAAAGCGTCTGATCTCATCTCGGGTGACGTCATCCCGGAAACCATAATTAAATAACGATCACGCTTCACGATTGAAGAAGGCGATTGTTTTCTTTTGCAATACATTTTGTATAAGCTGTGGTACCGTCGAGCAGATACTTTGTGATGAAGACAATCTTACTGTATATTATCTTTGGCTTGCCATTGTTCGTGTGATCGATGTAGTAATAAAATAGATTAGGTAGGTACAGTCGGCGACAGAAGTAGCTTAATATGTTTCAATTTACAGATCAAACGAGGAACATCGTGATAAGGGAATATTGTATTGTGATATGGTTGAAGATAACAAAAAGATATAAACTAAGATAGAGAAAGGGATACTTAAATTGTTCGGATATTTATAAAGGATGGACGAAACCGATTTACCAAGCGACAGTGAATGAGTAACTCTTGACATACGAGCCTAGGTCCATAGCCCATGAGATCGAGGGCATTTTAAAGAAAGGTCATGTAAATAATAACCTAACTCGGCGAGCATTTATATAAATAATTATGAAAGTAGGTAAATAATAATAATAATAATAAGAATCTATTTTCTCTTTCACAAAGGTACTGTACAAAATTAGCATAATCTAGTATTCTCTAATTTTAAAATTAGTTCGGTAGCCTTTGTGAGAGACTGGAGTCTGTAGTAGGAAAACCTTGTTACAGATCCCCAGGCTCCCACCTCTTGGACGACTATTGTTAAGTTACACAAATATTTTAACATGCAAGTAAGTATTTGTTTAGTAAAACTATGTTAGAGTGACATTTAGCAAGTATGTGTGAGTGATTGTGTGTGTGTGTGTGTGTGCGCGCGTGCGTGCGTGCGTGCGTGTGTGCGTGCGTGCGTGCGTGCGTGCGTGCGTGTGTGTGTGTGTGTGTGTGTGTGTGTGTGTTATTTTAGATTATGGTCTATCCCTGTACCAAATTTTTGTCATATCTGTTCAACCGTTTTAGCGTGATTGAGTAACACACATCTTCACAAACTTTCATATTTAAAAAAATAAAGATGGATAGGGAAGAAATAGGATCAATGTATAAACTTTATATTACTTTTGCAGTTGACTGTACATCTCTAGATTATAAATTATGTGTTTCCGCTAGTGATAGGTATAGTATAGATAAAATGGAGTCCCATCCGACTGATTGTCATTTAATATCCCTAAAATAAACGTTTAATTACGAGTCGGTTTCGCACGAACAGGGTTCCGCTTATATCAACTGGGTTGTTCATGCTGGTTCTAGAACTTGCAATTACTTAATAAAAATAAAGTAAACTTTATGATTATGGCGTCTGAAATTTGTCAAACGTGACACAATGCATACGTCATAGTTAAAATCTCTTTATGTCAGATTAGGATTTTTATTCGTTGCCACCAAAATTTAAGCTTAGGCTAGCTCTATCCAAAGATTACTGTTGTCAATTGGGGCTTACAATATCGGGGGTATCTATCTGTCACTCGTGCGTTGCCGCCATTGTAAAAAAATGTTACTTCGTTTATTTTTAAAAGAAAACAGACCTGTCAGTAATCTTAATGCATTAAGTCAAATTTAGTAAAATAGTATTTAAGTATAGGGTTCAGTATTATTATCATCGCAGTGGATTTATAAATGTTTGAAGCAAAAAGGAAAGTCAGCAAATTTGTCAAAATCAAATTTCAAACTGTCATGTGTCAATGTCAGTTTGACATTTGGTGCGAGCCATTGAAAGACAGACTGATGATAGAAATTAGGAGAGGCCCGTAAATCAGCTTTAATAAACAATAAGACTTGTAAACATATACCTACCTACCGTATGTTATGTAAATATTCATTAAAACTAAATGCTGAACAAAGCCATCAGCAACGTTTACATCCTCGTTTGCATATAGAACGTATTTTTTTCTGCACATGTCAAGGGTAATACGGTCATCAAAATTCACAATCGATTTAAAACGATGCGGGTATTGAATCGATTGTGTGTATTCGATTTATGTTGATTGTTTTATATTGAATAGGGGTGCAGTAGTGACGTACTGACGTATGTTGTATCAATGGTCTAGAAGCAAACGTGCTAAGTGCCAAACTTTGCTCGTTCAATTAAGAATCCTATTTTTAAGGTAAATAAGACAAATATTTCTAAGTGCTAAGTGCATTTTTTTTCTTATATAGTAACATAACAACAGTTTATAATGTTATTCAATTATCAAAGTAGGTACTGGCCAAATAAAACATATCAATGTTGTTTCGTCAGTCTTTAAATAAAAATAGAAAAACAAAATGCAAATGACTAATGGTTTGTAGGCATTATTTCAAGTTGCCGCATCTCTTTCACGCCTATGTAAAATGAAAGTAACAACGACATTCTTTGTTATTGGCGGCGTGACCTCACTGTATTCTAAAATAACTTCGGTCTTTAAAACTTAGGTAGGCCTTGTTTGCATTTACTTGGCGGAGTACTCATTTAAAAGAAAAGGTAAAGTATACTTATTACATACAAAGTAAACCAAATTAAGTATCCCGTCCTACAAGTACGGTCAGCGTCAAAAACATCTTGTCTAAAAAACCCCCGTCACAAAAAACACTTCCAAAAAGTTGAAAATAAATGAAGTTTGCCTTTTAACTTTAACGGTTGCCATGTCGGGGGACCGTAATTGGTTAAGCACTCCGTTATATTATCGGAACAATTTAAGGTCCCCCGACATGGCAACCGTTAAAGTTAAAAGGCAAACTTCATTTATTTTCAACTTTTTGGAAGTGTTTTTTGTGACGGGGGTTTTTTAAATTTTTAATTTAATTTTTATTTTATACTTTTTAAAGTGATCTACTAGTCAAGCTCTTTCATTTGATACCCATATTGAGGGAGTTATGAAGAAATTCGTATTCCGATATGTTGTGGCGGTTTTTTTTTTTTTTTTTTTTTATCGTGCGATAAATCCCCACGGATACCACCTCCACAGAGCCGGTGGAGGTGATTATGTCGGACTCGAACCGACTAAAACGCACGCCATCTTGGGTCCTTGGTTGCCGGAGGTGAGATTGCCAAAAGCATATCTCTCGCACCCCGACAGACCCAGGACCATCTCTTTCGAGATGGCCCCCTTCGGGTTGTGGGGACCAAAATGTCCCCATCTAGCCCCGGTTACGGGGAGGCGCACTTTGCGCCGCCGCCGCGGCCTGCTTCTGCTAGGGTGACAGGCGGCTCCACCAGTCACCCCCAGGCCAGCGCTCATGGAGGACGGAGGTCGTTCTGCGACCTCCGACGTCCGGTTCGCCTTCGCTCTGCACGGGCTTCCCGGGCCCGGAGTCTGGTCCGGACCCGACCGGCCGCCTCCTTCTCGAGCATTACTTGCTCGCAGAAGGAGGCGGCCGCACCCCAAGCGTTTGCGCATCGTACCATCGCTGTGAGCAATGTGACGAGTGTGAGGACTCCCACCCCTAGAGCCGCCACTAGGACCCGCCTCGGCGTGTCCCACGCCGGGCACTCGGTCAGCGTGTGCAGCTCTGTGTCCTCGCTCGCATCACAGTGATGGCACTCGGACGTTGGCTCCTTCCGGATCCGACACAGGTAACTCCCGAAACACCCGTGTCCGGTAATCACCTGCGTCAGCCGGTACGAGAGGCTGCCGTGTGGCCTCTCTAGCCATTCCTCCATGATGGGTCTTACCGCCGCTATAACGGCGTGCCCTGCGCTTGGTCGCCCAAGTCGTAGCTCCCATTCCGCTACCATGTCCCTGTGGAGCTGAGACCTCACGGCCCGAATTTCTTCGGGCTCGGGTTCCCGTCCCCGCTCCCGCGCCTCCTTACGATACCGATATAGCATCGAAAGGGCTCTCGCATCCAGGTTCCACGGTAGGGATCCGGCAAGGAGACTCGCCGCCTCGAAGGATATCGTGCGGTACCCCCTAATGGCCCTGCTGGCCATTGCACGCTGCGGTCCACGCAGCAGACGCGCATTGTGAACCGTCAGGGTGTCCGCCCATATTGGGCACCCATATAGGGCCATGGACCGCACGACTCCCGCATAGAGTCTCCTGCAGGAGTCATCCGGCCCCCTCATGTTGGGCAGCAGCCGCCCCAAAGCGGCAGCTGTGTCCTTCAATTTGGGGGCCAGTCTTCGGAGATGCTCCCCGAAGTTCCACCGGCCGTCAAGCACGAGCCCCAGATATTTCATCTGGGCCTTGATGCCGATAGAAATGTCTCCCACTATGAGGCTGGAATCCTCCGGTGGCACGCGCCGAGGTCCATGAAAGAACATGGCCTCGGTTTTATGCAGAGCCACCTCGAGACCCAGCCGCCGAATCCGCTCCACGACTTGGGCAACCGCGGTCGTGGCCTTCAGGGTCGCTTCGCGGTATGTAGCTCCGCACGCCGTCACCAGCGTGTCGTCCGCATAACAAGTGACGGCGGCACCGTCCGCGAACTCACCGCGAAGCACCCAGTCGTAACCGATGTTCCACAGTAGCGGTCCCAGGACCGATCCCTGCGGAACACCGCACGACATCTCTCGCCGACCGAGCCCGGTCGCACTTGGGTAGACGACTGCTCTCTCCGACAGATACGCCCCGACTATGCGGCGAAGGTAGAGAGGCACCTCGTGATACACGAGCGCCTCCCTAATGCAGCTCCAGGGCAGGGTGTTAAACGCGTTGGCGATGTCCAGTGACACCGCCAGTACCACCTCGCCCCGAGCGACGGCGTCCTTCACCAGAGTCCCCACGCGCATGATGGCATCCACGGTGGAGCGCCTCCGGCGGAAGCCATACTGGCCATCCGCCAGGTCAGGCCCCACTCTGGATAGGTGCTCGACGAGGCGCTTTGCAATCACTCTTTCAAAAAGCTTGCACACCTCGTCGAGCAACACTATCGGCCTGTAGGCGGACGGTAAGTCCGCCGGGCGTCCCGCCTTTCGGATGAGGACCAGTTTCCCCGTCTTCCACAACTTCGGAAACTGGCCTCGCTCCAAACATGCGCTGAGAAACCCTCTCAGTCGGGGCTCGAGAGCGTCTTCTTCGCCTAGAGCTAGGACCCACGCTCGGCCTGGAATGCCGTCGGGTCCCGGGGCGGTGTTCTTGGCCTTAAGCCTTAGCACCGCCAGCTCTAGCTCTACCCAAGTGACCTCGGGCACGTCGTCGTCATCCACGTTGGGTGCCATAGGCGACCTAGGTGGCGGAGTCATCTGCGGTGGAATATGTTCCACCGCCCGCGCTGGGAACAGGGAGCCAATGACTCCTCCGAGCAGCTCCGGCTGGAGACACCGGGTTAACGGTGGGGCCCGGGGGCGCAGCTTGCCCCTTACCATAAGGTAAGGCCGCCCCCATGGGTCCCGCTCCAGCGTCTCCAGCAGCTCCTTACGAGCTGCAGCCTTCGACTGCCTTATCGCCACTCGGAGGGCCTTTCTGGCCTCCCTGTACCCCGCATGAAGCTCCGCCTCTCGGGGCTCCGTATCTGCGGGGCGGCTACGCCTCCTTCGGAATCTGGTCCACCGGCGGAAAGCGATCACGGAGGCCTGTCGCAGCCTCGCGATGTCCGCTGACCACCAGTAGACCTGACGCCTCGGATTATAGGGCGGAGCCCTAGGCATAGCCGCGTCGCAGACACGTGTCATGGCCTCCCGGAACCACGCCGCCTCATCGTCTATGTCGACAGGCCTGTCCGGCGCAGAGGCCCAGGCCTGTACGATGGCGGCCTCCAGGAGGACCTCCCGATCCAGTCGCTTAAGCACCCAACGTGGCTCGCGTGGAGCCGGTGTAACCGGCGTGGCACCCGCGGGGGGAGAGACGTCGAACCGAATGTATAGATGATCCGACGCTGTCTCCACCTCCTCAAGGACACGCCAGCTCTGCACACGGCCTGAGAGCGGGGCGCTCGCGAACGAAAGGTCCACAATTGAGTCGCCCCGTCTCTTCACGCACGTGGCGACGGCCCCGCGATTCAGAAGAACTAGGCTGAAACTATCAGCCCAGCTCTCCACTGCCCTGCCCCTCGGTCTAGTGCATCGGGAACCCCAGTTCAGAGACCAGGCGTTAAAGTCCCCGAGCACCAGAACCGGGTGAGGGTAACAGGTATTGACGACGACGCCCAGCTGATCCAGCCACTGCTGGTACTCAACTAGGTCTCGGTTCGGCGAGAAGTATACTGCCACGACCGCTATCTCCCCCATAAGTGCCGCCATGCAGCCATGCCCCCTTGTCACGACAACAAGGGGGGGGCTGCCGGCAGCAGCGTTGTGCACCAGTGCCACCGATCCGTCCAGGTCGATTTCCCAGGCAGGCCCGAGAAACCGGTGAATGTACGGCTCGGCGACAGCGGCGACATTAATGCCCCACTGTGCCATGCTCTGGAGCAGAAGTGCCTGAGCATCGACACAGTGGTTCGCATTTGCCTGCAGGACGCGGAGCTGAGGATCCATTATGGAACGCCCATCTCCACGCCCTGCCGCGAACCGGAGACGGAGCGCCTGCCTCCAGGCTTCGGCCTCCCCGCGGTGCAGGCCTTGGCGCCAACCCTGTGGTCGGCCGGCTTGCCCTCCGCTGCACACCTGATGCAATGCAACGGAGCTTCGCAATTACCGGCCTTATGACCGGGTTGGCCACAGCGGAAGCAACGGTCACCGACTGTTACCTCCGCCGTGCACTGCACCCCCACGTGGCCCACCGACAGGCACCGGAAGCACCGTGCCGGTCGGGCCTGCAGGAGCCGTACCTGCACCTTCTGGAAGCCTCCGATGAGGAGGCTCCGCCCATCGGCAACCTTTTGGGCTGCCGCGATGGGGCAGCCGACAACTGCTGCCCCCAGTCCACGACGGCCGAAGCGTATTGCTCCGACCCTCACTGTGTCCTGAGGACAGCCTCCGGCCTCCACCACGGCGAGCCTAAGCTCCTCGGCCGTGATGGAGTCGTCCAGACCCGATATGCGCACTTCTGCGCACTTGTTGGGCCTGGACACCCGGACGTCAGCTACGTCCAGCGTCTCCCTGAGCCTAGCCGCTAAGGCGTCGGCTTTAGGGCCGCTGGTAGCGCCGGGGACCTCGAAGATCCGAGCTCCGGTGCGCGTGGGCTTGCACACCAGATCCGGGATCTCGAGGGCTCCCAGGTCGATGCAGGCCCTTGCCTGCCTCACTACCTGGGCGTACTCCACACCTCTCTCCGACGCTTCCGCCGTCAATGTGATGACGACGGCCGTCGATCGAGGGACGCGGAGCCTCCTCGGCGCTGTTGCCATCGTGGCAGCCTTGGCCCTTCTGGCCAATTTGGCTGCTTTTTTAGCGGCGCTCCGTCTCTGTTTATTTGCTCCGGCCACCTCCCAGCCCCCTAACGGGGCCGGAGCCAGAGCCCGGGCCGGGACTGAAGCCCGGGCTGGGGGCGGGGCTGAGGCCAGGGCTGGGGACTTCTTCCCCTTACCCTTGCCCCTCCCCTTACCCTTGCCCTGGGTGACCTGGGCGCCCTGTGCGGGACCCGGAGGTCCTGGAGGGGGGCGGCGAGCTGGCACTGACGGGGCCGCCGCCGCCGCCGGGGAGGCAGTGCCGCCTCTCACTGCGGTGGCGTACCCGGCTGGCGTCGCGAGAGGAGGACGGCGGGCGATGTCCAGGATCGCCTCCAGCCGCCGGTTGGTGCGCTCCTCCTGCGCCACCATCTCAGCGCGTATGGCCGCCATACAATCGGCCAACGACGCCGGCTCTGCCGGTCGAGTCGGCGGCTGCACCGGTTGCCGCGGCGACTGCGCAGTTTGCGCTGGCCGCTCCGACTGCACCGGCCGCCCCACCGGTGCTGAGTGCGCCGACCGCTCCAGTTGCGCCTTCCGCATCGACCGAGTTGTCACCCCCGGTAACTCGGTCAGGTGCTCGACCCGCCTTTTGAGGGCCTCCAGCTCCGCTGTGACCCTCTCGAGCTGGCGCCGGGACTCTGCCTCCTGTTTTTGGGCCTCGGCCTCCCTCGTCGCCTGCTCGGCCACCTGCTCAGCCAGGCCCTTGCTGGCGGCAACGATTTGCTGCACGACCCCGAGCATTGCGGCCTGCTCGGGAGTCGGGGACTCCCCCTGCCCCGCCATCATCATCCGGCCAAGCCGATGGCCAAGGATCATGGTCCTTCTGCAGTTGGCCGGGACCAACGGCACATCCATCCCCGGGTTGGATCCAACCCACGGGGAGGAGTCCCGAGGGGGGCGGGCGGCCTCTCCACCGCTCCTCCTGGCCCTTTCGCGGCCAGTGGCCTGGACTTTGTGCTCCCGCTCCTCTTCACTACTGCTCGTGCCGCTGGGTGGGATGAATGTCTCATCAAGCTCGGCCACCCGGGGCAGGGGAACCTTTTTCCTCCCCTTTCGCTTCTTGGCTGCAGACCTCGTCTGCAACCCAGGCAGCGCCTGCCTGTTTTCTTCGGTGGTGACGCCAGATTCCTCTGACGTCATCGCCGCCGCTGATACGGACGCCGCATCGTCCATGTGTAGCGCGACCTCCGCGCTACTGTTTTTGTTGGGGCCGGATTTAGAGCTCGGCGCCGGGCTCAGGCAATGAGTGTCCCCCCCAGAATACGGATAGGGACTGCCGTTGCCGACTGGCAACGGGAGGGACTCCCCAGCTAGGCTGGGACCCTCCTGGGTAGATTTTCCGGTATTTTTGTCCATTGCATTTTTTTTAGTTTTATGTCCTCCGACATTGACGCCCTTGGGACTGGACTCCCTCCAGCCACTCATCCCATCGCCAGGCGTCAGAGCTTAGGATTGGGGATTTTTTTATAGAGGTTAACTCCTCGCGGATCCGAAGATCCACCGGTCCTGTCCGTTCAGGGTTACGGCCGGGCCGAACGGGGTCTGCACCAGACCGAGTCCGTCCGCCCCTGGGGGTAATTTTTTATAGAGGTTGTCTTCCTCGCAGCCCACTAGAGGCCACCGTTCCTGACCTAGGTCAGGCTTACGGTTTGGCCGCACGGTGGTCTGCATCAGACCATGTCCCCCACCTCTGGACGAAGCCAAAGGTGGAGAACCCGTCCGCCCTAGAGCACCCTCCACTACGTCCTCTGCAAACAGAGGGACATGTGGAGGGCCCACGAGTGGCCCCTGACAGGGCCACTCCCGCCTGGGTTGTCTAAGCGTCTCTCGCCTGTCTCCTCTGAAAGCAGAGGGATACTGGGAGAGACGCGGACGACCACGGGCCTTACAGGCCCGTCATCCCACGACCCCACCTCAGTGGGGTCCGCCGATGGGTTATTTGTCAACGGCCAACGAACTCCCAAGGTGGGAGTCTGTTAGCCGTTGTCCAGGGTGCACCAGCCCTCCCGCTTCCGCTCCCCAGGACCGCGGTCCAAAGGGGGAAGAAACGGAAAGGCCAACGTGGAGGTTACCCAACCAGCACCCCATGTTGTGGCGGTGGCTATCTTGGACCGATTTTTTCCAAACATAGCTAAGAACACTCTCGACTAATATACCTTTCAAATAAAAAAACCACCATCCAAATCGGTTCATCCGTTTGGGTGCTACGATGCCACAGACAGACACACACACACACAGACACGTCAAACTTATAACACCCCGTCGTTTTTGCGTCGGGGGTTAAAAAGTCTCAAAGTTGTATTATTGTCCGAACTACAGGGTGTGTACCAGATATCACAACAATCCGTCAACAGGAAGGAGGGAAAACAAAGAATTAGGATCATATTGAGCACTTTGTTTTTTAACATCTTTCTGATGCTGTATTTCTTTCGAGGGACGGAAGGGAAGATTATGTCGGACTCGAACCGAATAAAGCCGCACGCCGACTCTATCTAACCGAACTTTAATACAGTTTTTGAAGATACTTCAATGATTGTTTTTCAATAATGCTCAAACGGCTGTACGGATCTAAGTGAAATTTCGTACAGAGATGGATTATACTGGTTCTCTTCTGCATGTCAAGTCTGAATTAGAATTCCATACGAGTAAAACCGTGGACAACCCACCCGAGGAGGGCCAGACCGTAAGGGATGGCCCTGAGTCAGCCGGGATATGTCGATGACAACCTCACCTCCGGCCTAGCACCTCGACCCACAGTCGGCGTGCGGTTTTAGTCGGTTCGAGTCCGACATAACCTCCCCTTCCGGCTCCGGCAGGGGGGGTATCCAAGGGGATTTCCGCACGAAGAAAAAAAAGGTATAAAAACATTAAAAATGAGCAATGTTTAGATTGGTGAGACAGTCAGTACTTAGAGAGTATGAGAGAGAGTCTTATAAATTTAGTCTTTATACACAATAAATGTATGAAAACATGGACGGTAATGTATCTCTCCAGACAACTAAACCCCGCAGTAGGTATCGTGCGTCATCGCACTTAAACCGATACGCTCAGCTCGGACGCCTCGGACTTTGCCATTAAACCGTAATAAATAGCAGTGCCTTTGTATTTGAAGGACGTTATCTTCCCCAAATTGACACAGACACTATCTCGCCGTGGGAGTGCCTGTGGGAGGGAAGGGGCGACGGTACATCTGTCTACGCGAGGGATTTACTGCGAATGTACTTGGCAATAAGGATAAATGCACTTTGCCACCTGTGGACGCTGGTGATACAATCCATTAATTTACTTAATATCTATTATTGTATTGTTTACAATATTAGATATATAGTTCACAAATAAAATAATGTCCTCAATTTCAGTAGTTCAGTAAGCTATCGACGTCTGTTGGAATAATTTGGGAAATCTTGCCGAATGCATCCCAGTACTGGCAACAGAAATCTCATGACCGAATTTCGTTTATAGGTTACCACACAGCCTGTATTGTCAGGTGGCAACTGACATATATAAAAAAAATCAAGTACAAAAATCTTCGAAAGAAATTTAAAACTAGAATTTCATAAAAAGAGCATTAGTTTTTGCTAGAGTTGGTGCAGATACCTACTCTTTCTTAACCATTTCTTACGAGTTATTTTAAAGCTATGGAATAAGGTTGTTTTCCATCTGTCAACATGCCGCCAGTATAAAAAATCTATCAGATATTGCCATCTTAGATATTGCCACCCTTATAACGTGGGACCGGATCTATGTGCATCGTCTCGCAACTCCCCTAAGATACGGTACCGACGCCCCAGGGCGTCTCGGCTCGCAGTTTTGGGAACCCCTCTGTAATTAATTGCATAAAAGGTAATTTATACCATCGAAGCCATGCAAAAGCCATCTTTGAATTGAAAACTGTTTGAATTTAGAAGCACATCACTTTTTTTTATGACGCACCGATTTGACGTCTCCGAATGTTGCCACTCCTAATAGTAAGAACTGTACAAAATAATGCAAAACTGATCACAATATTTATATTTTTATACAGTTGAAGGTTATATTGCAACACAATCAACTGTTTAAATCACTCCAATGTCAAATGCTGTTACGAAATCCAATGCAATGCTTAATTGCCTCTTTGTATAATTTCTAACGTTGTTATTATGAACATTGCCATATAAAGTTATAACACTCATAACTTTTCGAATGTAGGCATTATTATTAATTGCTAATGCGGATTTTGTGAAATTTAGAAAGTTGTGGAATAAAGCAATCTTTGAATTTAATACTTTATTGTATTGCACTTATCACTATGTACAGGAGTTAATAATCTTAAATATTTATTGGATACGCAAATTTTAAAAAGGTACTTATATTCAAAGCATATATATGAGGCAATATATTTCATACAAGAAGTAATATAAAAAATCATAATAATAATCATCAGATTTATCGACTTGCTTACTTAGGTAGGACGATTGCTTTTCCATTGTATTCGACCCTTTCTTTTCGTGCTGACCTGCTAAAATCTTGTCTTCTTATTCATTAGGCCCACTGGAAGACCTTTTGGGGCTTTCAATTACTGAAATGCATAGCTAGGTTGCAGAGATGGTAGTTTAAGGACTGTATGTAAATGATATTACTTATTCTGTGGTAGAGGAGCTACACTTGTGTGAGTTGTCTAAGACGTTATATGTATACACCATTTTTATTCATGTAAACTCGAATTCGCACTAATTTCGGAACATAAAATAATACCGCGGTGCGTCCTTCCTTCTTCACGTACGTGCCAAAACTCCTCCAATAGGTTGAAGACAGCCTTGCTAACATTAAAATAGGTACCTAATACCCATCCTAGACTTTTATATAATTAATACCTGAACACGTGGCGCACATAGATTTATTTAAACATGCTCGGAACAATACATGTATTACAACAGAGCATTGACAATGACTTTGTTAACTATATTTTATATTAGGTAAGTATATCTTAATGGTTCTCTACACATTATGTATGGCATGCTTCATGACTATGAGCTTAGAATATATACAACTAGCTTTTGCCCGCGGCTCCGCCCGCGTGGATGTCGGTTATCGCGACAAAACATAGCCTATGTCCTTTCTCAAGGTCTAATCTAACCCGATACCAAATTTCATCAAAATCGGTTCAGTGGTTTACGCGTGAAAGCGTAACATACCGACAGACAGACATAGTTACTTTCGCATTTATAATATTAGTATGGAAGTATGGATTTCTATCTAGACGCAGCAACGGTCATTTCAACCCGGCGGCGTTAAAAATGGCTACTACGTACTTTGGTATAATTTGACATTGACAGTTCATATTGACATTAGCTTACTCTCAAAACGCGTTTTTCACGACGTTTTTAGTGATGAGATGAGTGATGAATTTTGTTAGCACAGCTGTGTCTATATATTGTCTAATATTATGTCTAGTTTTATATTTAAGTATCTATGGTCTATATCTATGACATTAGAACTAATTATTATTAAAAAAACTAGCTTTTGCCCGCGGCTCCGCCCGCGTAGATGTCGGTTCCCGGCAATTATTCGATTTTTTCTCGCTGTAAAAACGATCCTTGAACGTCAACAAACATTTAAAAAAAGAATTGGCCAAATTGGTCTAGGCGTTGTTGAGTTATGCGCTTACCAACACATTTAGCGATTCATTAACATTAAGTATTTCTTCTGCAAATGCAACAAGGACCTCACATTTGCCAGTCACGTCATGAGATTTAAAAAAATGCAATGAAAACGAAGAGTCCCGACAGGTCCCGACATTACCCGAGCGAAAGGTAGACATGAGTCAGCCGGTACATTTGCAGGTGCTTCACCTCGCTTCACACTTACTTTTTTTATGCCACAGACAATTAAATATGCTGTATGTTACTTTGCGCACCAATTCTGTTTTAAATTAAAATGTAGGTATAAATAATTAAGCATGGCAGCGTAACGTCTGCGTATCCTCAGATAATTACAAATAGCAAAATTGCAAGAATTCTTTGTCTGTGCTACAGAGACTTGGAACGTTCCAACTATTTCATATTTATTATCGGTGGCAACATTGTCATTGAAATATCATTGTGAGAGAGGGGAGGTACCCAATTGAAATTCATTTTTTGATTAAGTAGGTACCTACTTAAGTCCCTGCCCGGGCCACGCCATTGCGTCTTTAAGTACGAGAAATAAATTTAAGAAATAAGTAAGACGAAATAATTATGTTTGTCATGTTTCATTTCATTTTCAACCAGACCTCACGTACACAATGTAATATTAAGCAATATAAAAGTCACTACAGTCTTTTTAACCGTTTATTTTATTACACGACTGAAAATATTATGCCTTGAAAATGGACTCAGATCTCCATCAAATTTTCCATGACGAATGTGTAGCCCACATCGCTTAAAATTTAAAAAAAACTGTCACTCCACAGATTTAATAAACAGAAATAACACCCAGCAAAAAAACACAGTAGCCTATGCCTAAGTAACAACAATTTAATCCATTTCGAAGACCGTTAAATCGATAATAGGCGCGAAAGCGTCAAGCTATTAAACAAACCAGAATAAGGTCGCGATAGGTCCACTCGATCGTGACGACTCTCGATTAGTCAACATAACAACAATCGATTTTGAGGACGACTGTGAACACTTTCGATTTTCAAAATTATTGAAATATATTTGTTATGTAGGTACGTATGCGGTACTCAGTCGTTCTCTCTAAACTAAAAAAAACACTCATATATTTTAGGCTGAATCTACCACTTTTCACTGAATTCCTATATCATGTTCATGTGCAAACGCAATCTTGGAAATCTTTGAACTTCCGCGTTCATATCCCACGCATTACAATGGCAAAACCAGGCGCGGCCGCAGCCTGAAGTTTTAGAGATCCCTTTGGTCGCAGCCTGCAGGGGTTATGTCCCCTTTAACCCAACCAGGAATAGGGCCTAACCTCAATCTCTTTCTTTTTGTATGGAATCGACAGCACATCTATTCTCAAATTCACTTTTTTTATTCAGTCTCAGTGTGCAGGTATATGTACTATTTTTCCTTGACTTGAAGGCTTAATAATACAAAATTTAACAGAATAAATAAGTACAGTAAAATTACATAAATGGTCAAGGTTCGTAACGGTGAATATTATGCATAACTGAGAGGATGCGTAACATATAAGATGTGAATATTCATATAAAAATAAAAAACAACTTGCTTATTCCAAAATTCCTTTCAGTTGCGTCTAATCTGTACCTAAATGAAATGCAACTTCATTAAAACGGTTTTAATCTAATCCATTTATACCGTTATCTTTTGAGGGGTCTGGTCATAGCTCTTTTTATAATTATTCTTGTCTCACTCGCTCTCATTGATTAGATCAGGGAGCATAATCATAAATTACACATAATTATAAAACTAGAAATAATTATAATTATCTAGAGTATTTTAGGTTTCTTTGAGGTTTTCTTTGAGGCTTTCAAGAGATTTTGATGCTCTAAGTATGTCAACTTATAATATAATTTAAGTAAATATACGCAAAAATACAATTTAAAAATTCATGAAACAGTAGGCAAAATATTCTATTGTAAATTCCTCTGTATCCAAACTCCATACTAATATTATAAATGCGAAAGTAACTCTGTCTGTCTGTCTATCTGTCTATATGTTACGCTTTCACGCCTTAACTTATATTGATGAAATTTGGTATAAGGATAGATTAGACCGTGAGGAAGGATATAGGCTATGTTTAGTCGCGATAACGACAGCCACGCGGGCGGAGCCGCGGCCCGCGGCCCTAAGCTAGTTATTATAGCTAGTTATATTATCACATTATACATTCAATTTACCTACTAAGATTATACTTATCTATATATATATATAAAAATCAATTGCTGTTCGTTAGTCTCGCTAAAACTTGAGAAAGGCTGAAAGGATTTATCTTGTCTTGGTCTTGAAATGTTCGTGGAGGTCTAGGGAAGGTTTAAAAGGTGAGAAAAATTCGAATAATTGCCGGGAACCGACATCCACGCGGGCGGAGCTGCGGGATAAAGCTAGTTATTTAATATAAATTAACTAAAATATTGTAACCTTCCAACATGGCCATTCCACTGGCCACCCAAGCTAGTAACTCGATCGCCCATCTCCAATGAGCTGGACAATTAAATAGCTTTCCCTTTCTTAGTGGCCATAATGGACATGCTTCACCGATCTGATACACTTTCACCTTGTAATAACAATAGGGCTATACAAAGGGCCACAATATGCCCATGTGCTTTAAAAGCCTATGGTTGATTCATCATCCCTTTTACATCGGTTTTTTTTTATTTTACCAACTTTTACTGCTGGTTTGTATGGATGGAGGAATGTGTGGATCGAAGAATGAATGAATGCATTCAATATGTCAAAACGGCTGATAGGATGGATCTGGCTGGATGAAGTTTGGTTATGTGAGAATCGGGTGTGGGGAAACTTAAAAAAACTAAATAAAGCCAATTATGTTCCTAAATCAATCTTTGAATAAGTGTTGTAAAAACATCAAAACACATTTCTTCCACTTTTCGTAAAAATAACAGGTCAGTATATATTGTTGGTGAATGAATTTGTTCTTTATGTTTCGCGCCTTTACAGATGACAGCTAAATATATTTTTTTTGCGTGCAGACGGGACTCTATACGTCCTACTATAATCTTTACCAAAAAGTATTTGCGTAAATTTATTTTTTATATATTTTCTAATAAAATAATATAATTATATGGGTGAATTTCAACATCTATGAATTTTTAGCTAATTTTGGTGATTTTTTTTATTTCTAGGTAATCTCTTTCAATATTTAGCTAGAAATACATATTTTATGCCTATTATGTTTGAATAGTCTAATTAGCCCTGGGAATTACTTGTTTATTTTATACACCTGAATTTTCAATATACCGAAATTGGTGTCTAACACCAAAATTGCATATCAACTTATTTTTATTTTTTATTTATTATTACTTATACTATTTCTTTGTTTTTTTTCTAGAATTTGGCACTTAATAGTTACATCTAACCCTTAATTTTTACCCTTTTATCACCAACTTCATTTTTATATGGCAAAACCACTTTAGTTGTTAGTAGTATCAGTATAAAAGCAAAACATTTGATTGTTCTATCTATCCTTGCTTCTAGCAAGGATTATATTTTACTCTAATGGCGCCAATATTATCGACGAACTTATTCAAGATTGCTGGGAAAAGATTTAGGCAGTTATTCTCAAAGTGGGAGAGGTGGTACTCGGTACGCCTAAGGGTGGACGGAAGATATGCCATGGACACTTGGTAGTGGCAAGACAAGTTGGTAGTGTGATGTCTATTTCTGATCTTACAAGAGTCCTTCAACTAAGTTTCTCACGCGGTGAGCTGATGGGCATTGCGGTTCAAAAGGGTTCCAGAGGTTTACACCATCCGAGACATGTACCACGATTCTGATTCCGTTGTTCGAACCGCTGTTGGCTATTGCCATCTTCCTTATCACTGTCGGGGTACATCTAGGATCTGTCCTTAGTCTATTCCCAATCAGCGTGGTATTTTGGTCGGATAGCATCAGACAATCACTCCATAACTGCCCATGTATGCTGTTAATATCGGTGGTGGACGCCGATAGATTGGTGCAACATGTGAGGATGTGGATGTAGGAGCTTGAGGACGGTAGAGGTCAGAAGCCTTCTGTGGAGAAGATTGAGTACCTTTTACACGATAGCAAAGTGCTAGCTGCTGAAGCAATATAATATGGTACTCGGTATGCCTAAGGGTGGACGGAAGATATGCCATGGACAGTTGGTAGTGGCAAGACAAGTTGGTAGTGTGATGTCTATTTCTGAACTTACAGGAGTCCTTCAACTAAGTTACTCACGCGGTGAGCTGATGGGCATTGCGGTTCAAAAGGGTTCCAGAGGTTTACACCATCCGGGACATTTACCACGATTCTGATTCCGTTGTTCGAACCGCTGTTGGCAATATGAGAATCTTCCTTATCACTGTCGGGGTACATCTAGGATCTGTCCTTAGTCTATTCCCAATCAGCGTGGTATTTTGGTCGGATAGCATCAGACAATCACTCCATAACTGCCCATGTATGCTGTTAATATCGGTGGTGGACGCCGATAGATTGGTGCAACATGTGAGGATGTGGATGTAGGAGCTTGAGGACGGTAGAGGTCAGAAGCCTTCTGTGGAGAAGATTGAGTACCTTTTACACGATAGCAAAGTGCTAGCTGCTGGAGCAACATAAGCAGGAGTTGCGTGTCACCTACATCTTCGACTTCATCGCTTTGTTGCGTGGAGTCACGTGCAAAAGATTGCATGAGGCACTCTTGCATCCACGGTAGCTTTCATGTAAGTGAGAAAGCAGAGGAAGAAAAGCCAAATGATGTTGACAGTGGAGAGGAGGGAAGAAGGGTGGGCAGGTTTTAACGGCGTAGGCTTAGTAGTAAAGAGTGAGGCCGCCTTTCACGCCAGTAGAAGCAGGTGACGGAAAGAGCGCACGATGCTCCACCACACCGGCCTGTCCCTACTGCGGCATCAGCTGACTTCACCCAACTACTCGCCCGTCTTTTGTATGGTATATGCTAATGGTTAATCTGAGAGAAAATTAGGAAAGCTTCCGAACAACCCTCAACAGCCAACAACCTCTTTCCTACCTAGGGAGAGAGGCGGTGCTTTCTCCATTGCCCAGGGTATACTACGTAGAGGTCACCTGACCTAGTAGCCCGTCGGACTACGTAGGAGCTTAATCAAATAACTATGAAAACAAATTTTGGTGTAAATATACAATTTTGATGATTAGTAAAACCCCACCAAATTCACCAAAATTGCTCCACCAAAATTAGTTTCACGTCTAAAAAAATTATTTATAAAAATACTATTTAGAATATAGTGGTTACATTACCAAAATTTAATACACATACTGAACCTGTACACTATACTTAAATATTAAAACATACAATGAGAATAAACCGTTTTAAATAATCAACACAAAAATTACAATATTTTTGTCCGATGCTTATAAAACGACCTACTTACGTGTTTGGCAGAAAAACGAAACGGGACTGGGGACAACTGGCACTGGTGCTCATTAACACCCAACTGAACGTTTCCAATGATGATAGTGTCGTCCTTATAGGTACTTTCAATACGACTCCTTCGATGATTTTATAAATCCCACCAAAATTTTACATTTGCCGCGGACGCATCTTATAAATTATTTTTAAGATAAAGTATAGTACTAAATACTTCGAATGACAGTATCTAAGATAGCTAAAATAATGCCGAATCGAATTATTATTAAGTATACTCAGTAAACTAATGAAGTTTTGATTAAACTGTGATCATTCCCAAGAAAACAGGTTGTGGACGCGCCACCAAGCTTAGAATTTAGGTGAAAAGACATTTTTTACACACTCACAAAAATAGTTTCAATAATATAATTTATACGTGCATATAGAGAAAAACGATATCTTTCTTACAAAAAATAATCATTACTATATGTTAACTTTAAGGTATGATTTTCAGTCACGCCGCGAAAATTTTACGTTTGAGAAATTCACCCATATACCTATCCTTGAAAATATTTTTTACAGTAGGAAGTAGAGATACCAAACTGTATATGTAAAATTCTATGTTTTAATGCATCGGAAGAAAGATTTATCATTGGTATCGTAGCCGGATAGAACAACATCTTCGAGATAGTACGTATTGGTATATAGTATTAACAAGGTCAATAAATGATTAGGAATGCCTCCTGAAGGTTTAGTCATTACATCCTAACTGTCGATTGTCCCTGTCATGACCCGATAATTAAAAAAATCTGTGTCTGTAAAGTCGGTTTACTGACGATAGTTGAAAGTGACAACGTCATAAGAAAATACTGATGGAATGGTTTCATTTTTCTAAAGAAAATTTGAATTTTATTTGTTTTATTTGTCGCTCTTTCCGCGCTCTCGCTTGCACTTCAAGCCTTAAATGGAACGCCTCAGAGCGAGTAACGCCGCATTACGTCATGTTTTATCGTGCGTACAGCTAGCCGGCTCCATCGAATTATAAGACGTTGTCACGTCAAAAATTCATCATCACGGACTTATTTTATTGGTAGATTTGAGCTCCTTCGCTGCCGTAGCACTCCGAGATTTCCCCAAAAGACATAAAAAAAACGCGTACTGCGCATATAGTAGAGTACCTTTTGTGACGTGTCTGAAATTAAAACATAATAAGCTGGTAACTTATTTAAAAAAAACTGGCTTAATGCATACCGCCTTGTTTACTTATTATTATAATTTAAACACTATCCAGAGAAGAGCGAATCTCTATTTATGAATATAAATACACCACTCGATACATGTGAGAAACGGTGCTAAGCGTATGCTATTCGGCATGGCGGCCTAGTTACAACCTGCAGCTAAATAAAACTACTTGTGAACACTTCAATAACATAAAAAGAGAAAGGATTGATTTATTGTTATATTTACGATGAGCCATCTTTGTTCCGTATGGAATCTTTTCGAGCCGTTAAATTCTTTATTCAAATCTTCACACTAAGGAAATGTTATGGATTTCTATGACTGGCTGTAGAGAATTAAAAAAAAAAATAGGCTTTATATAGGAGTAGACACAGATGACTTGTAAAAAAATAGGACATTTATTTTACTTCGTCTACATGCGCCTAATTCCAAATTCATAATTCATTCATTCTCAGCCAGTTTTGTTCTAAAACGCAACAAAAACTACTTAAGTCTTACACGTATACTAGTAAACCTACCTTAAAATACGTATGGTAAAATTAATTTTCCTCATGTACCGTTCAATAGTGAGGGTATAGGACTCAAAACTTTTTTTTTTAAAGAATATTAGACCCAAAGTTACTAATATTCCCTCTAACCCCTCCAACTAAGCTAAAATCCTTGTGCTAGGAGTGGGTTACTAGTTAGTTTGCAAGTTATTTCGCAGGTTTAATTTATGCCATGTGTCTAATTCCTATCTCCTGTATGCCTGGCGTGAAGTGTGAGTAAGCGAAACGCTACTTATCAATATTCTTTCTGTTATGAAAATATTGATGTCTGTGCTTAAGATGATAGCTTCTATAACTCACAATTGGTTGTTTCCTGTCCGCCTGTTTTTTGTCTGTGAATACATTACGTGCCTCATGAATCTCACTATCTAACTAAATCTCATTATTACGGGATTTTTATATTACTTATACCTAAGTAAAACCAGACTGAATTTCGTTGACCGCTTAAAAGTAATGCCAAGCAGACAAGCTGTTTAGAAAAAAATATGTCCCGGAGGTAAGGCGGGAATCTTAAATTTCGAATTTGGTTCGGGGCACAGACCATAGACTGCATAATGCATAAATGATTTTTTTAAACTCCTTGTAAGCGTGCTTGTCTGTTTATTTAATGTTATCTGTATGACAACTCTGTGAACTGAAGGTACCAATATCCCTTCAATGTTATCAAATGGTGCTAAATTGACATTGTTTTGCAATAAAACAGTATGTATACGAAATAGTAACTTCATACAGTGACTCGTTTTTGGCGGAATCGCTCAATGGGGCAATTTTTGGCCCGCTGATTTTTGTCATTCACCGATTGGTGGTACATCTATACACTCTACTTGATAGTCCCCCCTAACCTTTTAACACATGTTTATCATCTCTGTATCTACTTAGTAGGTACCTACCCGAAATTTCGTAATCTTATCTGCCCATATGTTGTCACTTTGTCTTTTACGGGATAAGGCGAGAGATCTGGTTCTACGTGATAACTATCATAGATATTTGATTGTAGATAGTATATCTTGAGATGGCATGACCGTGTGTGCTCTGCGTTATATTTTTTCCTTAAACAGTTTAAGCATTTGTTGGAATTTCAATCTGCAGATAAATTGAGACACAGAGATATACAGGATGGCAACGTTAAATGTGCCCAGACAATTATTTCGCCAATTATATTAATACAATAAGTGTGTATTACCATTTATATCTGATATAAAATCTGCATCGCTTAATCTCAACGTCCAGTCACATTGGTGCACTCTGAGGTAAAACGTAGTGGGAAGTACCGACACTCTCTAAAATAGGTTGATTAAAAATTGGATTGGAAACTTCATACTCTTCGCATCGGATTAAATTTACCTACACTTTAATTAGAATAGTTTAAAGTTGAATTTTGTAAAATTATACTTTGAGGATTACGTGTTTTTGACAAGCCTGCAACATTTTAGCGGTTTTCAGTTTAGTTTTTTTTTTAGTTTAGTATGTTTCCTAGCAAGAGAATCGAATCCAATTTTAAAATGCAAAATGTTGTATGCACACAAATCCGTATTTCAGTCTGTTTGTTTCAACAAATGTGTAATTAGGATATCTAAGTATAACAGTTTCTGTTATCTAGAGTACCGCTATAATTTCGAAAAGCGCAAACTTTTCAGATATGTTTCGTTTTGTTTTTAGATTTAAATAGTATTTTAAATTGTTTTTATAATAATTAACGGGTTGCTAGCAGATCCCGTTAGGTTAAATTATTACAATAATAAGTATTTCGTTTTGAATCTGTTTGTGTTATCCAGATAATATCGTTCAGAATTAAGAAAAAAACATATCCGCAGTCACTAGAATTCCGCTAAATAAAATGACTTGTGTAGGAATGGGTTCACGATAAAATTGTAATGACCAGGATTCTAACTTGGAACCTCTCGATGGTAAAACCGACTCCTAAAACCACTAAGTTACTGACAAAATGTGAAACTAGCACATACTTTATCATACTGGTAGTTAGATCAACCGGTTACTGCGGTAAACGATATTCCCAGTGTTACCAGCTGGGAAACCGGTCTAATGTGTCCCAAAGTATGCAGTTAGGTACGTGCATGGGCACCAAAAGTAACATAAAAATACGTAAAAGTACCTTAACATTTTAGTGCGGTACACATGCGGTGCAGTTACGTAAGTAACTACCCGTACGATATCAAAGTTAGAACGGATTCGACCCTATTACAAAACACCCGTTTTTAGGAACCGTTTATAGATGAGGTCCAAAACTTTTAGGTCGTACGAGCACGTAATTTTATGAGAATTATTAAGATTTGTTAACATACCTACCTTGTTACGTAATATATCGTTAACTAATAACAGGTAAACTAATAAAATTATGTTACAAACGAATAAAAAGAGTGTTAGTTTACTCTTTCTATAGTTTTGAACACGTACCTACTCGTATTAAAAAGGGATAAGATAAGACAATATTATTCAATCTTTGACAAGGGAGAAATTTTACTATAAGACCGTGATCTAGAGGAAAACTAGGTCGAATTTCACCAGCGGTAATACCTAGAAGTTCTGACGTTATACTCAATGAATAACATTGTAAAATAAACCAACAAGATTATAATATTATACCCTTCTTCTCATCATTACTACACTACCTGCTGTGGCTATAATTTCACAAGTATATTTCTAAAATCGATTTGCAATAGCCATTCTCAAAACATAAATTGTTTCAATTAGTTAAAGAATAGCAACACCGATAAATATTCCACAACATTCCACACAACGCTATCTAGACCCATGGTAAGCATTGTTTGACTAGCTTGTGTTATGGAATCTAGAATTTTTTTTTTGTAAATAAATACATATTAAACATAGAAACACCCTATATTCATGCATACAAATATTTGCACTGAGCGGGGATCGAACCCGCGCCTCCTGCGTAGCGGCCGCGTTCACTATCGCTACGCCACCACGGATTTATTACGCTTTCATTACACTCTACATAAGCACCTTTGTTTGCTAATGAGAACATTCTGTATCTCTGGTAATAGTACCTAAACATAAACAAATATAAACCTTAACACCATACTAATATTCCTTTTTTTGTTACAGGTGTTATCAAAAAAATCATGCGATTATCGTTATCAGCGCAGCACTCATCTCTAAAGACCAGTGATATCATACCATAGTATTATCAACACTGAGTACAATCTTCCAATTTCAATATCAGTATTTAGTCGAGTATCGGATCGGTAGCTGCTACGTGTGCAACACTAGAGCTTGGAATTCAAATTTGGTGCCGCGTTTAAGCGGACTAGTAAACTTGTAAGTAGGACTCGCGTGTGAAGTGGACATTAGAAATAAAATGGCGAGCACCGGCAGTGAAATTTGGCTGCAATGGTTCGCGTGCTGCTACCAGCCAGCTGCACAAGCGCAACGCACGCGCCGGAGAATAGACAGATCTATGATCGGTGCACCGACTAACTTTCAACATACAGGACACATAGGTGAGTGCCGTGCTTGCGTCCGTGCTCGTCCGACGTAATTACTCAGCAGTTGGACTTGCCTATACTTAACTAACCACTTTACGTGAACCAGCATAATGTAACAAACAATTTAGCTAAGCTGTAGGGGTAACTAGAAGACTAGTAACGTGTGACCTACTTTACTAGGGTACCGGTTGAGATCAATAGGTCGCAGGTTAGTTACCACCTTACCAATGATAAGTACAAGCAGTTTAGGTAGATTACAGGATTTAACGTGTTTACTAGTAAAATGTAGCCCGCTTTACTGTGTGCTTACCTGTGTTAAAAGGGAAAGTAGGTAACTTTAGTCGCATTATGTCCAATTCGCAAAATGTCCAACTGTCCAGTTCGCAGTAGGTCCAGTTCGCAATTGGTCCAGTTCGCGATTGGTCCAGTTCGCGATTGGTCCAGTTCGCAGTAGGTCCAGTTCGCAATTGGTCCAGTTCGCGATTGGTCCAGTTCGCAAATGGTCCAGTTCGCAAATGGTCCAGTTCGTAATTAAATGATTTTTTTTTAATTCATGTGGGATGATTTCTGTGGCAGCTTTGACAGATCCTTAGGCGTCCATGACACGGAAGGTTTTGCTGTCAGTTTTATCACAGTCACGGCCGTGATTCACGAATAACCTATCGTCTAATGCGGTGACTGACGGTTGAATCAAGTATTTTTGTTCTAACCATCATTCAAACGTAATTCGTGACTGATGGCTTGAATGACGCTTGTTTGAACGTGTAATGGATGCCTTACGACAATTTTACAGAAATAAACATTCATTCAGCATTAAGTTTATTGCATTTATATAAAAACATTAATTACAGTAACCTTGAGCACGCAAGTTAATGATATCAGTTTGTTAATGAAACTCTTTCAACGGTTTCGGGGAATACGTTATTCAGTAGAACTCGCGAACGTGACTCATCTTAACGAGAAATATATACATGTTGGTCAGTAATTCTGTTTTGAATTCATTAAAGAACTTAGCAAAGACTAATATAGTAAAGTCTGTGCAAATATACTTAATTATAATTGCTACAAAAACATCTTGAGGCTTGAAACTATGTCATTCCTTTAATGTAGCACGAATATTGCATTGACGACTGGAGGTAACTATAATATATCTCTCTCTATACCGACATTGGTGCCAATTCTGATGTGACATCTCTTAACTAAAAATAGCTAAAAATCTTTAAAATTTAGTTTACGCCTGTCAAATGCCGTTTTGTATTCTGTGAACACACGACTAACCTAAAATTAGCTTGACACGACCAAACTTAGCGAAGTTACTAAATTTAGTTCATTTTTAGAGAATTTGTATTCTGTTGTACGTTTTAAGTGTCAAAAATTCACTATAATTAGAAATGTCACACTAAAATTAGACGGCACCTAAATAACTGCCGACTAAGTTAGAGATAGGTGTAGTTCTACGAGATACTTGGTCCAGAACCTCTATACGGGCATGCTAGGCAATGGAGATGGCGGGCGCCTCTCTTCCAGAGGGCAAACACTGCCACCTACAGCAAATTCGACCGAGGCGCTGTAGAGGGTGGCTCGGAGATTTTCCTCGTGTCCCTCTCGGCCTTGGTCACTAACATTGGCGACTTCGACATGATGTTGGAGATAAAAGGTTACCCTTCACCTGGAGAGTCACACCACCGCCACCCTGGGCTTGCTTCTGCTGGAGTAACTGCTAGCCCTAACCGTTACCTCTAAGCTCTTCTAGCAAAACCGCCGACCATATGGCAGCATTAATAGTAAAAATATGTTAGGTATCACTGCACTCTGATGCCCATCGGCCTCTGGCCTGGCAGTAGTTCATTCGACTGCTACATCAGGGGGCACGGGTTCGATTCCCGCCCAGTGCAAATATTTGTATGCATGAATATAAGGTCGAACTTGTCACACCTACGTCTATTTAAATTGTTCTGGGTGTTTCCGTGAGCATATTAAGCTATTGGTCCTGGTTGTCATACAAACATCTAAGGCAATCCTTACAGGTAGTTGTAGTTCTGAAAAGTCCAACCACTGGCAACTGCAATACTTTGATATCAATATGCTACTATTTGTTCATGAAACTAATTAGTTGTGGTCACATGGCAGTCGCTTCACTTATCGAAGTTCAGTGGCATTGGTAGACTGGAAACAGTGGACCCCGGACACCCAGGTGAAGACTTCAGATGCGACCGGGATTACCACAAGGATAATGATGACTAGCTGATCCCTGTGACTCCGCCCACATATACATCGGTTATAGATTGTTCACCTCTAGTTTTTATCAAACATGATGCAGGTTTTATCATGATCAGACTTAAAACCTGCTGCATCAAATTGACTACATTTGTGTGAATTTCTAACAAACAGGGTGGTACCCATAGACCAACTCGATTGCACAACTGGTTGTGAGGACAGACATGGATTAAAAACATGGGTTCAGAATAGTTTAATTAACATAAAACAGGGATTTTTATAATTATTAGGAATCTTCTTTTATCTTCAGCACCGTTCTTTCTCAAAACAACAGCAATCACTTCAAGCAACAGCAATCACTTGAGCACTGTGTCAAATCTTTGGTACTTCTCAGCAAGTTATCATAGGAAAGATGATGTAAGGGCCTAGGCAAGCCGTGTTAGTTCCTGTAATGAAAATATAAGAATTACGTTGGGTTATAAAGCGTTAGGTAGTAGATACTTAGTACAGTTTAAATTGACACTTTTTTATTGCTTCAAGACTGGCAGACCATTAAATAATTGAGGCGGTCCCAAGTATAACTGAAATCTTCTACTTGATATAAAAAAGATTTAATAGCGGGTCTCCTCTTGTTGCCCTCTTTGAATCACAAACATTTTGTGCCTTTCTTTTCACTGTATAAAGGCATTAAGCATGCAATACCCACTTCTTTCTTTCAATTATGGTATAGGTTTCTATGCTATGCTCTACATTTCCCATCACAAAACTTGTAAGACACAATAGGCATATAGGCAATCAAATATACTTACATTAGGTACATGCTCCCACTGTTGCATGATCTGCAGTCTATGTTGTTTAGGTTGTTTGAAAGTCCTGCCTTAAGTCCTTACAATTTGAACCAGCAACTGTTGTGGCCTCTTGTGGGCAGACTTGTTTCTCTCGTCCGTGTTTACTTTACTTTATTTCTTCTTCTTATTGGCTTCTGCAGCGAATCACCGCAATTTGCCAATGATGCTAGTGAAGTACAATGTAATGGCGAAATGTCAAGTTTTTCCAGAAATTCTACCAGTGCCACGTTAGCCCGGCAGGAAAAGAGTCTACTTTATTTCTTTTGTAAATTTTGGATATCAAGAACTTATTCAAGATCAACAACAAAATGTTGATTGACAAATTGACTTGCACAGATTCAATCAAAGATAATTAGTTTATTTACAGGGTTGCCAGGAACGTTAACCGAGTAAAACTGTATTTACTTAGGTTTGGCTAAGAAAAATCACAGTTTCTTTACTATTTGATCAATATTACGCATTTATTAACATTTGTCGGCATTCTAAACACCTATAAATATGGTTTTTAAAGATTTTGTGAAAATCCCCTTTATCATTCATTCTTATTTTTTTAACACCGGCAACACTTTCATATTCAACTTTTAGCGATGTCATATTCAAAATTAGAGCCGTCTTGGAGAACACTAAATTTAGTTCGACTTAACAACAGAATACCCATATGTCAATCACTGAGCTAAAATTAGAAAATTTTAGAGAAATTTAAATTTAGAGAGGTGCACATCAGAATTAGCACCATTGTTTTATTGTCAATTGCAGGCAAGGCAAAGGAGTCATAATAACTTAACTCTTTGAACAGTAAAAAATACAGATTACAACGTGCAAGTAAGTCAAATCGTTGACTGACTTGACTAACATAAACTTAATTTATCTTTAATAATTATTATATTATGTATTGCACAAATAGCTACACGTGTAGATTGCTTAGTGCAATAGTACAGTTATTGACTGCACGTGCTTTGACAGCTGTCAGTATATGAATGCATCCGTATTGAAAAAAAGTCTATTGAAAATAAAGGCAACCAACCGAAAAGTGTTATTTATTACCTACGTCAAATAAATAAAGGTTATGTTGCTAATTTATTATCTATCTTTTGCCAAAGACATTGGTGCCAATTCTGATGTGACATCTCTTAGCTAAAAATAGCTAAAAATCTCTAAAATTTAGTTTACGCCTGTCAAATGCCGTTTTGTATTCTGTGAACACACGACTAACCTAAAATTAGCTTGACACGACCAAACTTAGCGAAGTTACTAAATTTAGTTCATTTTTAGAGAATTTGTATTCTGTTGTACGTTTTAAGTGTCAAAAATTCACTATAATTAGAAATGTCACACTAAAATTAGACGGCACCTAAATAACTGCCGACTAAGTTAGAGATAGGTGTAGTTCTACGATATACTTGGTCCAGAACCTCTATACGGGCATGCTAGGCAATGGAGATGGCGGGCGCCTCTCTTCCAGAGGGCAAACACTGCCACCTACAGCAAATTCGACCGAGGCGCTGTAGAGGGTGGCTCGGAGATTTTCCTCGTGTCCCTCTCGGCCTTGGTCACTAACATTGGCGACTTCAACATGATATTGGAGATAAAAGGTTACCCTTCACCTGGAGAGTCACACCACCGCCACGATGGGCTTGCTTCTGCTGGAGTAACTGCTAGCCCTAACCGTTACCTCTAGGCTCTTCTAGCAAAACCGCCGACCATATGGCAGCATTAATAGTAAAAATATGTTAGGTATCACTGCACTCTGATGCCCAGCGGCCTCTGGCCTGGCAGTAGTTCATTCGACTGCTACATCAGGGGGCACGGGTTCGATTCCCGCCCAGTGCAAATATTTGTATGCATGAATATAAGGTCGAACTTGTCATACCTACGTCTATTTAAATTGTTCTGGGTGTTTCCGTGAGCATATTAAGCTATTGGTCCTGGTTGTCATACAAACATCTAAGGCAATCCTTACAGGTAGTTGTAGTTCTGAAAAGTCCAACCACTGGCAACTGCAATACTTTGATATCAATATGCTACTATTTGTTCATGAAACTAATTAGTTGTGGTCACATGGCAGTCGCTTCACTTATCGAAGTTCAGTGGCATTGGTAGACTGGAAACAGTGGACCCCGGACACCCAGGTGAAGACTTCAGATGCGACCGGGATTACCACAAGGATAATGATGACTAGCTGATCCCTGTGACTCCGCCCACATATACATCGGTTATAGATTGTTCACCTCTAGTTTTTATCAAACATGATGCAGGTTTTATCATGATCAGACTTAAAACCTGCTGCATCAAATTGACTACATTTGTGTGAATTTCTAACAAACAGGGTGGTACCCATAGACCAACTCGATTGCACAACTGGTTGTGAGGACAGACATGGATTAAAAACATGGGTTCAGAATAGTTTAATTAACATAAAACAGGGATTTTTATAATTATTAGGAATCTTCTTTTATCTTCAGCACCGTTCTTTCTCAAAACAACAGCAATCACTTCAAGCAACAGCAATCACTTGAGCACTGTGTCGAATCTTCGGTACTTCTCAGCAAGTTATCATAGGAAAGATGATGTAAGGGCCTAGGCAAGCCGTGTTAGTTCCTGTAATGAAAATATAAGTATTACGTTGGGTTATAAAGCGTTAGGTAGTAGATACTTAGTACAGTTTAAATTGACACTTTTTTATTGCTTCAAGACTGGCAAACCATTAAATAATTGAGGCGGTCCTAAGTATAACTGAAATCTTCTACTTGATATAAAAAAGATTTAATAGCGGGTCTCCTCTTGTTGCCCTCTTTGAATCACAAACATTTTGTGCCTTTCTTTTCACTGTATAAAGGCATTAAGCATGCAGTACCCACTTCTTTCTTTCAATTATGGTATAGGTTTCTATGCTATGTTCTACATTTCCCATCACAAAACTTGTAAGACACAATAGGCATATAGGCAATCAAATATACTTACATTAGGTACATGCTCCCACCGTTGCATGATCTGCAGTCTATGTTGTTTAGGCTGTTTGAAAGTCCTGCCTTAAGTCCTTACAATTTGAACCAGCAACTGTTGTGACCTCTTGTGGGCAGTCTTGTTTCTCTCGTCCGTGTTTACTTTACTTTATTTCTTCTTCTTATTGGCTTCTGCAGCGAATCGCCGCAATTTGCCAATGATGCTAGTGAAGTACAATGTAATGGCGAAATGTCAAGTTTTTCCAGTAATTCTACCAGTGCCACGCTAGCCACGCCAGTAAAAGAGTCTACTTTATTTCTTTTATAAATTTTGGATATCAAGAACTTATTTAAGATCAACAACAAAATGTTGATTGACAAATTGACTTGCACAGATTCAATCAAAGTTAATTAGTTTATTTACAGGGTTGCCAGGAACGTTAACCGAGTAAAACTGTATTTACTTAGGTTTGGCTAAGAAAAATCACAGTTTCTTTACTATTTGATCAATATTACGCATTTATTAACATTTGTCGGCATTCTAAAGACCTATAAATATGGTTTTTAAAGATTTTGTGAAAATCCCCTTTATCATTCATTCTTATTTTTTTAACACCGGCAACACTTTCATAATCAGCTTTTAGCGATGTCATATTCAAATTTAAAGCTGTCTTGGAGAACACTAAATTTAGTTCGACTAAACAACAGAATACCCATATGTCAATCACTGAGCTAAAATTAGAAAATTTTAGAGAAATTTAAATTTAGCGATGTGCACATCAGAATTAGCACCATTGTCCATATGGCTTTAGAATCGTTATAAAGGATAAAAAGATATGCCTACCAAGCACGGTATAAGTGGGCAAATATTTGTATATTTCCATATGTAACAAACATGAAGCCATACCATTTATTTATAACTTTTAATTCTTGGTCGCCTGTAAACTTTGGTTCAAAGTTACAAAATATAACTCCAAACAGATGTACTTATGGAATTAATCTTAATTTCTAATTCACAAATGTCACCTAAGATCTAAATAAAAATACAAGTAGTTTTTCCAGAATAACACACTACGTCGATATTTTATTTTAATTTTACAAAGCATTTATAGCTAGCTAGTACTTTCTTTGGAGCGCGTGTCCGTTCACATACACCTTTCCTTTTTTATCGCTCTGTGCTTTACTCCTTTCCTTAATTTGGCTTTTACGACTTTACCGCCTGACACTCTGACCCCGACAAGGAAACTTGTGCCAGAGTCTTGGCCACCAATCAGCCGTAGGTACGGTCAGCGTCAGAAATATCTTGACTTGGTTTAAATTGTATTATTATCCGAACTAAAGCTGTATACGAATATCAGAACAATCCTACAACAAGAACGGAGGTAAACCAAGGAATTAAGGTCATTTTGAGAGGTTTGTTCATCAAGATCGATCTGATGTTAACTGTGCCAGCTTGCAGGTGAGATGAGGTAAGGTTTGCTTCAGCCTGGAAGATCTTAGTGTTATTTCTCCATTATTTCGAGGAAAACTCATCTGACTTATCGAATCGACGTAGGCAGCCACTTACGTCCTTATCAATTCGGATATCGACACTTCATGGTGATCTTTATAATCCCCAATATCGATAATTCGATAACGAGCCATCACTCAATCGATTGTTCGATAATCGTAACCTTCCGAAATACAAGGTCATCGACCTGTCATACGGCGCGGTTTGTGTATGAAATCACGCACTCATCGTGGCTGTCTGTCGTCCCTTCTTTTTTAATATTTATTTAACAGCTATAGGATACAAGTACTTATAGCCTCGTAGTCCCTTCTCTACTCGCAGTATTGCCAACTTGGGGACTTTATCCAAATTTAGTGCGAAAAATATATCAATGGTTTTTAAGTGGCAAACATTAAATTTGTAGGCAGAAATTATTCATTTTCACTAAATGTTTAAAATAAAATTTAACTAATAAATAGAAAGTATTACAAATTAGAGGGTTTTCCAAGTAATTCTAACGATTTTAGAAGTTCTGGATCAAAGGCTTTACGGGCTTTATATTAGCAACACTGCTAGTCGCTACTTACGATTCACGTTTCCTTTTAATTTTGAATTGCATTGTACAGTGAGTAAACGAGTCACCTGGAAAAAATAAAATATAATCTTAGTGCATACATATTAATTCAGGCCATTGCATATTTGGAACATAACTGTCTTTAATTATGCTATTCTCACTCAATATTGCTGCTAGTTTTAAACTTATAAAAATATTTAAAAATGAAAAACAGTTTTGAGTTAATTTTTAATCACAAAACCTCGACGCATCCAGCTGTAGGTATATACTTGCAAAACTTCAATGAAAACTAAATTGTCCCAAGAAAAAAAATATTTTTGAACTCGCAATGAAATTCTTAAGAGTTGGAATCCACCTTCAAAGATCACCTAAATCATATAAAATGTTACATCACCGAACACAACTGTGTGTAAACAACATTAAAATTTACAACATACACAAACCTACAGAATACTAAAATAAAACACTTCACTAAAACTATGTGAACATAACCTAACCAGACCAAAACACTTTCTTTTAAGGATGCTCGTAAAAACTTAACAACCAACTCTCTCAATTACAAAACTAATCCTTACATAATTGTAATAACGACTGTCTTTGTATGTCACCATGCATGCACTACGCTGTTACGTAAAAAGCACTAGACATTTGTATTCCACATGACCGATGCTTACCAAATTTGGTTACGGATGGACCGGGGACATTTTGTTCTTTATAAGGTATGCTATTCAAGTATCAGGTTTTCAGGCTGTCCTGAGGATAGATGAATATCTTTTAAAAGGAACCTCCCTATGTCGTACTATGGCATAACGAGCCATTACCTGCGGTAGTTAACGAGTTTGAGTCAAGACATGTCTCAGCCCTACGCGCAGTCGTGTTTAGTTGGTTTGAGCAGGGTTGGCACTCGCGTCTATTAAAATTATGACAATAGTATTTTAACTAAAAAAAATTTCGAAAAACATTGGAAAAAATGAAATGCTCAAGTGAGACTCGAACTCACGACCTTTCCCTTACAGGGGGGTTGCTCTGCATCTCTGCTGCTTGGGTTGCAGAGCAACCCCCCTGTAAGGGAAAGGTCGTGAGTTCGAGTCTCACTTGAGCATTTCATTTTTTCCAATGTTTTTCGAACTTAAAAGTTAGCATAATAAATGCTATAAAAAATTCATAAAAAAAAATTGTCGTGTCTATAATATTGAAAAAAGCGTAATCCTGACAAAATTAATAGTCGTTTGTTTGTTTATTCTAGGTTTATGTGGGTATTGTTTTTAAAGTAATTATTGGTGAAGAAAAAATTAGATATACCTTTAATAAAGTGTATAATTCTAGTATAGCTAAACTACAATTCAAAAGGAAAACGTTCTTTTTAGGTAGGCTTATGGAAAACATACAGTATTACCATTAATAAAAAAAACCTACTGAACGATCGTTAACCCCAGAATCTCATAGCTTCTATAGATTATCGATCATCAAAAAAAAAACAAAAAGAAAAAAATAACATAAGGTATTCATAGATTAAAAATATCATAGCAAAAAAACCTACATTTCTAGTTTAAAAAATCAAAAACCAATGTTTGTATTTGAACACTGCAATTAATATGATTTCCTATAGCCATATGTGGTTGATATTATCGAATAGCTTTTAGTTGAGCTAACACGAGCCAGTGAACTTGCCTGGCCAGTTCTCTATACCTATAATTCAGCTTCAACCAGATAGGTTGGGTTAAACACCCAACCTATCTGGTTGAAGCCAATCATATTTAACTGTCAGTAGATATCGTTACTTGGATAGCCTATGAATGTTTGATGCAATGTATTGACGCATCCAGGGCTGTTAGACTGGGATTACCTACTAGGAATACCAATAGGTAATCCCAGTCTAGAATAAAGAGGCAATATCACCAATGTCATAGAATAAAGAGGCAATATCACCCACATACTGGCTGTATATTCTAGGAATAAACTTTACTCGCGTTTGGTCGAACCGGCCCTAAGCGGTATAGAAGTATCTCATGAAAAAGGCGTATCCACATGGATTTTCTATATTTTAACTATTGTGACAATAAATATACCCAATACAATATATGAATTTTTACAAAACTTTAATTATCTTGAAACTCATTTTTATTGAAATCGGCTTTTGCGCTTCTTTCGGCACCATAATTGATATCAATAGTAATATTGGCACAGTCGAAAGATTTTTATTACTTATAGATATTTTTAGCTCGATCTATTGCCTTGTGAAACATAGATTAAATGTAAATTTTGGCTATCATAAGCGTTACATTGTGGTCGACATTTCACTTTCGATTGATTCCCACAGTCTAATTTAGTACCCAATTGAGATAAGTTGAAAGCATACTAAATATTTATAAAATAATCTAACACACTAAATGCCAACCAAATACGAATGACTGTCTCATGAATTGTTAATAGACGATCTAAATATAGCAGACATTAATTTGGATGATATTGCACAGCGCTAAACAAGAATAGTTTGAAATTAGTCAAAACTAGCTATACATGGTGACTCGGCCCGCTTTGATGTACGTTTTTTTAATAGCACATACCTACATAAATATATTAGTTTTCACTCAACTGCGTTCAAAATGGACAGCAGTTATAAGTCTGACCAAGACTGTCAGTACTTAAAAGGTGTCCATGGCGAACAAAAAGGCAAGAAAACCAAAAAAATTGTTTAAAAATCGTTAATTTAACATTTTCAAGTATTTCTTTTAAATAACTCCAATTTACAGACACATCTAAGCTACAATTTTTATATATACAATAATAAGTAGTTATAGATCCGCGGAGTGGTAGAATAGAATTTAGTGGTAGAGCAGAATAGAATTTGGGTGACCCCATCAATTCCCAAGCGGTGTCGTGTCGTCTTTTTAACACCAGATAGATATATACAGCCCAGACTTAGCCATGCATGCATGCATGGCATGGCTCTAGTTAAAAACAGTGCCCGGAACATGGCAATAGGCTCACCCTATATTACGTGGAACCGAATACAATAATTGGCGAAATGTAGGTGCTACTCACCTCTGCCTAACGCTCCGGGAATAAAGGCGTGATTGTATATTTGTAAGTACAGATTTGAGCAACTTTCAAATGGTAATTATACCTACGTCATTAATGTCTTTACCGATTTCAGTCGCATTTCTTGCATTATTGAATTACCATAATCGCCCATTTATTCAAAACGAATGCAGATAACACCTTTCTCATTCAATATACATTCACTTTAATTTAAGCTTGTCGTCTATTTTAAGATTAATTTAATTAAAAACACCTCTAATATATTTTTATTTGCAACAGATGGGAGATTGTTAATACGCAGCTTTAGTGGGTTTAAGTTTAGAAAAATAATTAATTAGAATTAGTTATTTTTGAAGCAACGGCACTATTTGGAACTTGAATTTCTGAATTCTGAATCTTGCATCTCGAGGAATTCAAGTTCCAATTACATAGTAATATATTTTACTAACTAAGCTATTGAGTTCAAAAACGCCTGTGTTATAAAGTGTAAGGCGTCCATTACACGCTCATGCAAGCGTCAATCATGCCATCAGTCATGAATTACGTTTGAATGATGGTTTTTTTTTCCTCTTCGATGCAAACTGTCTCGTAGACATTCAACACGTGGTCAAAAATATAGGGTGAATCTTGTGGGGCCATCAGTCCATTGACCATTGTCCATTGACTGGCGCCCGTTTCTTCTTAACTGATTAGATATTTTGTCGTTTTTCCTTTTAAGTCTCGCGAATCCAGTATGAGCCTGCATTAAGTTTGAGGCGAGGTTGTTTGGGTGTTTTTCCAAACGTTTCGCCTAAGACGCTATTGACGTTCTTATTTGGTGTTCAACCGTATCAACTTTGCGGTCTTTGTTTTTGATCATTTGTAATGTACCAAGTTGCATCTGTTATAATACGTAGTACCTACCTTGACTGGAACCTTTGGAGTGTGATGAATGGTTATAACATAAATACTTCATTCAACCATCAGTCATCGCATTAGACGGTAGCTTATTCATCAATAAAGGCCGTGACTGTTAGTAATACTGACAGCAAAACCTACCTACTTAAGATCGCACCTAATTTGAGTATAGCGAAATATTTCGCCGAAATAGTTTCTTATAGCGTTAGCCCCGGTTGCATCCAAAACTTTGGAGGACTGGGTTCGCTCTCTTGCTCCTCCTTTTGATTCAGTTTGTTTTGGCTTTTGCTGGAGCGGCTGACGTCTGACTTCTTAATCCTAGGAGGAAGCCTGTGCCAGAGTTTCGACTATTAAATCAAGAGGTACATCGGCTAACAGACGAGATTAGCTTTGGGCCCCGAATATTTTGGTAGGTCACCGGCAAAATCATTCGTCTTTAGTATGGATCACTATATAATTATAAAGTCAAAGTATTTATTCAAAATTGTGTAGCAGTATAGCTTTTTGAATTCAAATTCTGCTTAAAACTAAGTTTAACACCGCTTCCTAGGCACCAGTGGAGAAAAAACAGCGCAACAAACTCCACTGTAGTATTTTACAAACGTCAATTTAGTAAAAGTGATTTCTTTGCAATATTTTGATTTTTTTTTAGTTTTTATTTTGCATTATTTACTCTCCATCGCGTTAGTAAAGCTAAATGAAACGGTAATTTCATAAAAAGAACATCACTACCGTTTCATTTAGCTTTACTAACGCGATGGGGAGTAAATAATGCAAAATAAAAAATAAAAAATATCGAAAAAAATTTTTTTTTTTCCAAATCGATTATATTTTTATGCCAATATGCCATGTACCTGGACTGTGCCTGGAGTACTACTAGGGGTTTTCTGCTTCGGGAGCGTTCCTCTTACATATCATACATATATACATAAACTCACGCCTGTATTCCCGAAGGGATAGGCAGAGGTGCTAGCACCCACATTTCGCCAGTTTATGTTTAGGTCCCAACGTAATAGGTGGCGACCCTATTGCCATTAACCGGGCACTTATAAACCTGCGATAAATACACACATAACTTCGAAAAGCATCGAAGACATTGGTGTGTGCCATGGTAAACCTGGGATCGAACCCGAGACCTCGTCTCAGCAGTCCATTACCCATACCACTAGGCTCTTACACCCGGTATATAAATGGGCAACCCTCTATTTGATCAAAAATAGTGTTTTATTCTTTTCACTCAATGCGTCACTGCAATCAGTATCGTTCCTCAACTTGGCAGTTTGGAATCGGTCCGCTTTCTACGTAGTGCATAGGCGCCAAGTATCGACTTCTGACCTATGACCTCAGAACAAACAGAGTAATACAGATAACAAGGACATATTTAGTTCATAGCAATATCTCCTAACATTATCGCTAGAACTATCACGTGTCAATGCCCATTCTATGTGAACTCTTAGGCGAACCACACACATTCAATAATATTGACAATAAAATAATATAGGTTTGGTTGAACGCGCTACTCTCAGTAACTACTGGTTCGAATTAAAAACAAATATTTTTGAAAAAGACTATACCTCTAGACAATGATGTTTTATAAACTGCATATAGACTATTTATAATCACGCTAACTAATACTCACAGAAACGGAGCAGTACCTAATCGTAAATGTCAACAATTCCAGCAGATTGTCATACGTTATTGTTCAAACTTATAAAAGTGAACCAGTGCATCGGAACCATATTTTAGTTTCACTTGGCTCGCTAGATGGCGTTGACGCCATTTTTTAGATCACGGTATGGATAGCTAGCATATAATAATATGATATTCATGCTGTAAAGGGGTTCGGCTTGATTCAAAAATATGGCCGGCACACAATATTGTCCGTATGAATTTTATTCTCAATATTACTGTGTGTGGGCGAATAGGCGGTGTCTCTAACGTATCAGTTGAATACTAACGAGCTTGTTACTCTATTTAGTCATGAGAATTAATTACATTGCTTTGTATGATATTGATAACAGTTCATCAACCGTAAACACGCCTGATATTCAAAACGGCACTTGAGTCGTTTGAATGAGTAAATAGTCTAAATAAATACTTAGTTCAAATAAATAGTTTAAAGAAAAAATCTTTTATCATTTAAGTAGTGGTATAAGTATATATATAACCGTATAAGAATATTATATTATATTATCTGTGGTAGAGATGTGGTACCTTCAATGTCAAGTTCCTTATAGTAGAATTTCTTTCCAGATCTTACACAAAAAGAAAAAATCTTTTTAAATTTACCTACTTAAGTATCGAAAACAACTTTTTTGTCAGCCCACACTCCGCAGTCAATATATTGCCAAATGCCAAAACAAAGTGGTGTTAGTCATCTTGGAAAGTACTACCTATTAATAATATCTCTTTAAATAAACGTATAACTTAAATGTATTACAAAAAGATGAGTCTATTTGTGCTAAATAAACAAATATACTTAGGTATTAGTAATGGTCCTGCAAACAGAAACGCTGCAGAATGTCATTGCATTTTAAATTTAGAACACTCGAGTCAGAGACCATTGTACGAGTATTCTTTATTCGTAACTAGCTTTTGCCCGCGGCTCCACGTGGATGTCGGTTCCCGGCAATTATTCGAATTTTTCTCGCCGTAAAAACCTTCCCTGGACTTCCACGAATAATTCAAGACCAAAATTAGCCAAATCGATAAAGGCGTTCTGGAGTTATATCGTCAGGAAGGAAAATCCGACTTATTTTTATATAGTAGATATGTTACTAAGGATAGCAATGGCTTCACGTCAAAATGTCATAGTTCGGCCGATTACCAATTTTACACAAAACTGACTCCAACTAAGTTTAGAAAAGGCTCGGAGGATGACTATGCCGTTAAGGATATTTTTTTTAAATAAAGGATACGTCAATTTAAGTTTACCTCGCCTGATGGTAAGCTAAAGGCAAAGTCTCAGAAAGAGGGTCACCATCGTAAACATGTACCATGTTAACAGTGGTGGCACTCAGCTTGGCGGCCTCATCAGATGCGTTTTCACGCCCCGCTTAAAGGACTTTTCAGATAGCATGTAGCGATGGTGTATGCACTGCACTACACAGTTGTATGATAATATCGATCTGATAAAAAATATAGCGATCTTTTTCACAAATCTCTTTTATCGGTATCCAAAACGGTCCTTTATCCACGGTAGGAACAATACACCCAAAAGCATGCACATTTTTTTAGAGTACTTTATTGAAATTATTGCATTATGCAAGGCTTGTATCTAATTCAAAACCTTGAATGTGACCTAATTGGTAATAAATTTTATATTAATAATATTTTTATAAGCATTGATGCGTGTCGTCGCGTAGTCGCGTCGTACTAAAAGAAACGCAGCTTATAATGTCGTTGCCTTTTAAATTTAGATCATCCGAGACTGTTGCACGTACCTACATAGATATTATTTATCAGTAATGTACCGCTAAGGTTGAACGTTTTCATAACTAATTTATTTATACACACACAATAGTATTGTTATAAATAGTTATGTAAGCTAACGATTGTCACTAAGGATTAATGCCCAATCCTATTCATTGCGACACACAACTTAGTCTACTTTATTGTGTTCACTAAATATACCACTATTTGGCCGAACACTGTTGCCTAAGATACAGGCCCTGAGCCTAGTTTAGGTAACAGGGTTATAATCTCTTGTACCACTTCAGTATTCATATAGTAACATCTCACAATTGTGTCAAAACTATATTAATTGTATAGTGATTAAAAAATTGTAACCTATTTTGTGAAATAAATAAACTTTATTATTATTATTTGTTTTATGTAGATAGATATTGTTGGAACATAATCCCAAAGTCTTCTGAATTTTAATCGTCATAACCATGTAAGTATTCATATTCCCCGTTTTAAATCAGCTTGACAGGCGTTCTATACTATTGATTTATGTGTATTTTCCCTGTTTTCTTAATTTCAATGTGTAAATGTTTGTCCATATTCGAAACAAATCAGAAATTGAAATACCTTGCACAATAATGAGTTATTATGTGCTATAATTACATTCTAAATGAAACAATTCAATATGTTTTCCTTAAAATTATACATATATGCATTGTTTGTAGGTACAATAATAATAAATACGAGGATATTCTTCACGAATAACTGTTAAGGTTGGCTTATTCCACTTTTCCCCGTTGACAATGCCCGTTGATGGGGATTTTAGTTCACTAATCCCCATTATCCAAAAATTTTGCGTCAACGGGGAATAGTGAACAAAAAGTTCAATAATACCCATCAACGGGGATTGTCAACGGGGAACAGTGGAATAAGCCGTTAATGTTAATAATTTGTACCTAATAAGTAAAATTACTGTCGTAAATATATTATACGATTTTAAAACAGTAAGTTCTATAGAAAATAATATGAAATAACAATGCAGGTACGTATGACGTTACACATCTTATTCTCATGTTAAGAACTAACATAATATTTACATCTTTTTCTACCTATCAATAAAATTAAATATTTTTTTACAACTATAGGCAACGAACTATTCACAGTTATTGAATGTATATTATAAATATATATCATATCATCTCATCGCCGGTTGATGTTAGCAAAAATAACATTATTTTATAGGTAATAACAGTAATAACAAAAAAGCCCAGTCATGCTTTCTTTCGCACATTTTTCGTTTATTAGCGGGCGTTGACACAATCGACCAAGATTTGTCCGCTTGTCAGTGGGGAAATATTGTGCGCGGCCAAACCACGGTCTCTTGCCAGTCGAGGGGATAACAAAATAACATCAAACAAATCGCCATAGAATCGGTTAATAATATTTTTATTTCAATGTGTGTGTGCGTAAACTTCCAATAAATAATTTAGATACACAATAAATATTTGAACTCATTTGCCGAGAGACAGCCCTGGTTCCAAGTTTAAAATAAACAGCCGAGTTCGGCGGCCGAGTCGGTTGCGCGAGTGACTCATCCGATTCTTACGCGCTGAGTACACTTGCGCACAGCCGTTGTCTTTATCGCTAAACTTGTTTTATTTCGCTGTTACTCTACTCAATAAAGTCTGTGAATACAAATTTATTTCAACATACGTACTTTAAATTTTATCTATTGTTTATTACTTTTTGACTAATATCGTTTATAGGTCTTCCGTCTTTCATTCATTTCCTTCTCAATGTCGGAACCCAGAGATGCTCCTGGTTCATCCAGTGGGCGAAGGAAAGGTCACACTTACACCCATGGGAATCTCCTCACGAAAAAAAGAGTGTTATTGTAATCCAATTTTTACGACATTCGGTAGGTAAATCTTCTTATTTGTGATATTGTCTATGAGCCTACCAATGACAATTTTTTTCTCTCCTCTGAGAACTAAGTATGACTTTTATAAATTCTTGTATTTATATTTATGTTTAATGCCAGCTGAGGAATGCAATCGGTCTGCCTATGACGCTGCCCACCTGCTGTTGGACTTGGATGGTACACCTGTTAGAACGGGTAAGCCATGCCCATGCGTGTTGTCAATTTTGATTTTTCTGAGGGTTTTTTATACCTAAGTGGTAATCGCGGCCTATACACAACACCAGAGGGATTTCACGCGTGCTGCCTACCCTAATATTTATTTAAAGGTTTTTTTCTAGATAATGTTTTAATTTGGGGAGGAGGTAAGGAGAAGGAAGGGAAGTACGGGGTATTCCATTCATTGTGTTCTGTCTTGGGTTACAAACGCGTTTCTCCTTGTACTATGTTCATTTCGACAACCCCTGAACGCCTCCTGAGGGCCAAATCTCGTAATAAGTATAATGTCTATGAAAATTGTTTTACCAGAATACCGATTTAGACATTTGGGAGATTCATATTAAATCGAAACTGAATGAAGACATTTTTAGAGAATTGACATTTAGATGTCCTTATAGCACCGATGTTTCCTCTTTCTTTTAGATAGTAAGTACATAGGAAATCTTACGACGTAGGTACATTTTGCCTACCCTATAACTTACTAAGCTAGCCTATTAATCAGACGCAGCACAAAAATCATACACACGCATTTTATTCGCATCAAAATTCCTGCGCGTGACCTCAATCATCTAAAGATTTTCATTCCATTCAGCAGTTATTACGAAACCACGTTTTAGCCCACATGTGCTCAAAGTGCCCAGTGATAATTACTATTAACCACTTCATACGCCATTACACTTAAGAAATAATTGACTTCTCAATTATGAAATGTGTAAGTTGAGACCTTTTGAATGGGCTAAGGGAGTAAGTAATAAACCCTTTACAGCTATATGGGTCTAACTAGCGCGTGTATAAAGAGTTGTAGATGTCTCTTTGATAGAATATTCTCACGGATAGGTTCTTTATTAACGTGATTCTGAGTGACAAAATTAGTTTTTTGTTACATAACCACGCACAAACGGCTTGGAGAAATTGGCTGCAATTTTGCAAGCAGGTATAATAGCACCTAGGTAGAATAGGGATGAACTCATTTTATACTACTAATAAGTTCCTATACGTCATCAGACTAGTCAGGTGGAAATGGTATCTGTATTCCACACATAATTTAGCCATATCGAGCGAAAAATGTTGATTATCTATGGCTGCTGATTTAATTGTTCTATATTGCTAGTTAACTAAGTACTGCAGGCTATTTATAATCAATCAACAGGTAAACGGTAGTGATGTATAATTTTACATAACATAACATAACATAACATAAACTCACGCCTGTATTCCCCGAAGGGGTAGGCAGAGGTGCTAGCACCCACATTTCGCCAGTTTATGTTTAGGTCCCAATGTAATAGGTGGCGAGCCTATTGCCATTAACCGGGCTCTTATAAACCTGCGATAAATACACACATAACTTCGAAAAGCCTCGAAAAGTCATTGGTGTGTACCATGGTAAACCTGGGATCGAACCCGAGACCTCGTCTCAGCAGTCCATTACCCATACCACTAGGCTACCGCAGATTTTTTCAATTTTCAACAAAGGGAAAATAGCCTTGCTATATGAATAGCATCGAACGGTCGTGACAAATGATTTCGCAGACTATTCGCGGATGTCCGCAATCTCCCTGCCACCTTGGTTTCTCTCGGAGAGATGAGTGTATCGAGTTATTTCCGATATCCTACGAACTAAAATGCTTTGTTTTTAAAACACTTTTTTTTAATAGGAGGTTTAAAGCCTAGAAAATCTTTTATATTATGGAGGGTAATCTACTTATATAGAGTTCAACCTGAAATTAGCGGCACTCTAGGTAAGATTTCAATAAGAAATTTATGGATTTCAACCTGAAATTGTAGTAAAGTTCAACTGAAATGCAAACAGAAGCTATTATCCGAGGAATAGAGTTCCTGTGACTCGCGGGACGGGAACCATTATTATTATTCCACCTCTAGAACAGTGAGCATGAACTTTAAAGCAATTAGTACACTATACAATAATTATAACGGCTGACTGTCTGCCAGTCTGTGACCACGGCCGGTGTAACCTGGTCGAAACGTCAGGTAAATCAAAGGTACGTATGTACCTATACCATGATCGCATTAATTCCCTTTATAATTTTATTATTGTATATCATGGAACCGAGAGTTTATAAGTTAATTATTACACTAACTTAGTGTGGTCAGAGCATTCCTCCTGTAAGGGAAATATCACAGGTTCGAGTCTCAAACTGAACTGATTCAATTTTCCCTGTTTTAATCGAACTTAACTATAAAAAAATTATAGTAGGTTAGTATTTTTTATAGTAAAGTAGTTATAGCTGGTTTTAAATAAACCATTTTAGTGCTATTTTTATAACATTTCGTGAGTTTTAATCGAATTTTACTATACTTAAAAAAATTATACTAGGTTAGTATTTTTTATAGTAAAGTAGTTATAGCTGGTTTTAAATGAAACGTTTTGGTGCTATTTTTATATACATTTCGTGAGTCTATTAAACTGGGATTAGGTAAGTTTAATGTTTTTCGACTTGAGGTCACCTGCCGGCCTCGACATATGATTCAGCTGTTTTGCAAGGTGCTGTCGAGAGTTTAGGTATTTTGAAGTAGCTACCTATTTAACAATTCGTTAATAGAAGAGATTAGTACCTGTTCTTGAATATTTACTTGTGAAGGTTGAACTGTCATTAAGAACCGCCGCAGTCGGCTCATTGCGGTAGTTTTTACCCGACTGCCGATGGAAGGAGGGTAATGTTTTTAGATTGTGAAGGTTGTTATTTATTTAATTTTCAATATCTAGATTTGTGTTAACCTCAATATAAAAGAATAGTAGTAAAATTTCCTACAGCAACGTTGTTTCTCCCTTGTACGGAACGGAAACCAGGGCTAAAACAAACCGTTTTAGCAATACGTTTCAGTGTCCCTCTCTCTCTCTCTCTCTCTCTCTCACACACATAATAAGAGGCGAGCCTATTGCCGTCAAGGAGATACTTTATCATTGACCGCATAAATCGAATACATCAGGAAAAAGTGAGTTCCTCTGGCGGAACTCAAACCTGCGATCTTTCCCTTGCCGAGGGATGGTCTAACCACTAAGCCCGCTTGAAGTAATTCCAATTTCTCTTGTATATTTACCCGTCTTTAAGGCGAGTTGGAGTCATCTACCGATATTCTTACGAACTATCGCATCGGTATATGACTTACTTACTTCACTTTTTCCTGATGTATTCGATTTGTATAGTTAGCATACCAGTGTGGCGAGGAGTACCTATAATCCGCTTCCTGCCGGTTAGTTCTACAAAGAGAAGCGAGGCGGAATTCTATACAAAAGAGGAAATTATTTCCCACCGCCTTCCTTTTTCAAAATTTTCTCCATTCACCACGTTTTTAAGGCGACGGTGGAGTCATCTACCGATTTTCTTACGAACTATCGCCTTAAAGACGTATATGATGGGAAATTTGAATCACATCGGGCGTGTCTCGGTAGCCGAATTGGTCAAGGCATTCCCCCTGTAAGGGAAAGACTGCGGGTTCGAGTCCCGCCCGAGATGATTCTTCTTTTTCCCTATGTATTCGATATGCTTATATCTTCAAAACTACGCTACAGATTTTGATGCGGTTTCATTTAATAGATAGAGTAATTCAAGAAAAAGGTTTATATGTATAATACATGCTTAATATAGTAGAGGGTGCAGCGGGATCCGGATCTGACGCCACGCGGGCGGGAAAAATTTGGCGGTACGAAGTGCCGGGTCAGCTTCGTAGTGAAATATAACAAAACAAAACCTTAAGCGCGACCAATATGTATATTATTATTCGCACGATTTCTAAGCACATTGTTTAGTGACCTTTCAAATAATAGGGCCAAAGACAATCGCCCTCTCAACATAGACCTTGACGAGACTTGTCATAGATAACAGACAGTTTTGATACAGCTGTGTTTGTGGTGTAGATAAGCATTCTATGATAACTCTGGAATCTCATTTCTTATTGAAAAAAACAAATTGAATGTTGGGGTTTTCGAAAATATTGAAACCAGGAAAAAATTATGATGTGGCTTGGCGGTAGAGCGTTTTTGTGTTAAAGGTCTAGGTTCTCTGTGAGATCGTCGAATTTGAGGTGATTACATCAACATTACCATAAGAAAATCGTCTTTTTTTTAACCGTGCCATGAGATTCTGGTAGACCTATAGTTATGTAGGACATGTTATGGAATAATATGTACTTAGGTACTTACGTATTTACAAAAAAATCCCGTGTAAAGTTCCCATTCCCATTCTAGCGACTCACTAGACTATGTGTTATTTGATAAAACTCTGTACCAAGGTTCATGCAAATCCACTCAGTAGTTAAATACTAAAATCATCCAACTATCCTTTCTCGCAATTCGTTTTTAATATTACCTAGTAGTTATTTTTATGATTACAATATAACAGTAACATAATAACGTTTTATTTATAACGTTATAACCTAACCGTCTGTCTAACCACAGTTTCAATCGAATGCCACAGTTTGTGCGTCCAACCGTGGTATCCTTATAGCCAGTGACCACAGATTAGGTACCTGGTGTAACTCTATAGGGCGGTTGGCGTCAAGTCACAGCAAACACCACAATAGGCTATTTGATAAAAAAATTTTTACTTTCGAAAAATGACCACTTTCTTATAATATAATAACCTGTAAAAGTAAAATTTTCGTACGACAAATAGTTTACAAGATATCTGATTTTGAAAAATTCAATTTGTCGCGCCGCTCGAAAACGCTCCATACAAAATCCCACGAAATTGTGACGTCACGCTTCGGTAGCGCGTAGTGCAAATGTATGGAGTGCAAGAGAATATGGCATTTATTTCGGTCTACGTTGCGTTTACACGTATATAGTTCATAATAAAAGTTATTTAAAATTTAATAAGGAATCTATAAAGTTATAAGGTATTTGAATTGAATTTGATTGTTTATATTTTGACTTTTTTGGGAATTTCAAGTAATGAAAAATCATAGTTTCAGTTTAGATATATGCAATATTTTATTTTTCAAGGCATATTTTTTCATATTAAGCTATCATATTAAGCAGTACCTATTGGAAAGAATCGACGACTTAGTCAAATAGCCTATTAGGTATTCTTCTGACTAGTCTAATTAGTTACTTTTTACTAAACGTCAAAACAATAAGTTATAATGTAATTTGTATGAAAAAAGATTTAGTGACGTCATAAAATTTAATAGTCAAATCAGTTTCCATTTAGGTTGGGTGGATAATTAAAAATAAATAAAAACTATAAAATAAGAACCGACGCAATTTTTACCGCTCTTTTACCATTCTTTATTTAATAAGCTCGGTTAGATAATTTTTGTTAGAAATTTATTTTAATTATAGGATAATACCCAATTCTGTCCAAGTAAATACTTCAAATCCGGTCACTGGACTCATCGTGTCGTCATTGACCTCAGATTATTTGGCAAATACTTGATGTCTAATTAATTATGATGTTTGAAATCATCATCATCCTCATATCAATTTTCATATCGCGTCCAAAGTTTGCATCAACTAGCAAGTGAATTTGGCTTGAGTCCTAAAGGTGTTGATAGAGTCATGTATATAAATGATTAATGATACCAAAATAAATTCTCAATTGTCTCTGGTCATGGGTAGTCCCGCCTGAGCGATTCACTTTTTTTCACTGTTAATCGATAAATTCCCAATTGACTATAATGACTAATGACTTAAATTAAATGAACCAAAATTCCCAACTATACCAAAATTCCGGGAATCGCCCGAGAACCTTACGACCTCTTAGCCTGTCTATTGTGACAACTTCTCCTTTTTTTTCTTAATCAACTACACGCTTAGATGAAAATTATATTTTAAACGCATATAAAACGTGCCAAATGATTATAAATTATTTAAAATTAACCGGTTAGAATGAACGGTCGAACGTTCGAATCAATGATTTATCAATTTCGGATTGAAATTCGTGATAATCCTTGATATCAGTGATCAATCATCATAATTGTGAGGATAAAGCGAATATTCAATGTCAATTTGTATCGTTCCGAGAATATAATCTATGAACGAGATGAATAAGATGAATGGCTACAGATAACAGATTAAACTGGAGGAAGGAAATGACATGACAATGCCAGTTAACGTTCGTAGACCAACTTCCGTGAGACCGCTACTTTTCCTTCAATATTATCAAATCGTGCTAAATCAAATAAAATAATTGAATTGTATAAAAAAAATAGTATAAGTGTGCATTTCGCAGTGACAGCCGTAGTTTCTATTTTCACCATTTTCAGGAATTGTTGCTTAAACTATAGGTACAGTTTTGTTCGTAAAATGTTATAAAACGTTAGATTAGAACCTAGTTTAGTTGAACGTGACCGCAGTTATTTATACTATACTACACTATTGGAAACTATTGGAAATTATTAGGATAATATTTCGTCTTATACCTATAATTTCCATCTTCTTATACCGCTCATATTTCAATTCCTCTGTGCACTCCAGGATTTGCTGGAAGAGAACTCAACTTTGAGTTAAGCTCGCCTTTGTATAAATGTAATTTCATCATTTCATCATAAATATAAAAAATAATAAAATAAAAAATACACAATATTAGAATCAGTAAATAAAGTGTTGTGATTCTGCCCATATACCTTTCTAAGTGACAATATTACGAATTTTATAGGAAATCTGTTGAGATTTACTGGATATTCAAAAGTTACTTGTTTTTAGCAGAATTGCTCAATGCAGTGTTTGTAGGGTCATAATCGTCCATATACGTGTCAACTCAATCCATAGATTTCTTCTTCATGCAGTTTTTTTTTTCTTCGTGCAGAAATCCACACGCATAACGTTATTCAGTTCGTTAACTATATAAATCATGTTGATTGTTGCCATAAATCTGAGTCGTTCATTACATGACCTTCCCTCGTTAATTAGATATTGGCTAACAGACTAATGCGCGTTGCGTGACCCGTAAAAATTGAACTAATTTGTTAAGTGAAATATTTCGGTTCTTGACATTTATTGAGTTGATGTAACAATTTGATATTGGAGCTTCCAAGTTACCGTGATGACACTGATGACTGATGACTGATGAGTACGGTCTATATATAATACTGTTGGTATGTATGACTCTTTACCCGCGACATTGTGGGTATACGTAGAGTTGATGCTGGTGAAATGAGAAATTCACGAGAACCGATGTTTTGACCGATACGATGAAGCTGCAGAAATGTCACTCTATACAACACAGGAAGCGATAACTAACATAGTGTTTACTAAACTTTATTATGCCTTGGCCAGTTATTTCAATATTTCTCTATCCACACGAGCCACTGAGACTCTGAGCCACAAGGGCACAACACGCTTTTTTACCCTCTAAGGGAAAAAAAGAAAAATATATAATATCAATATCTCTTGAATGAGAGCCTTTTTGATCAGGAAATTGTCAAAATTCGACAGCAAGAAAACCGAGAAAAAAAAATGGTGACCTGGTGCCTAGATGTGACAATACGTTGGCCCGCGTATTATAAAATAGAATGACGAATGTATGGAGTTGGCGTTTATAACAGTCAGTCCCATCTGGCCACTTGTCTAGTGAGGCTGGTGACACCACTTTACAACAACTAGACAGACACCTGAAAAACAACCTTATCCTAGTGACATAATATTGTCTTACAGCATTGTCGCTCAAAAAAAAATATAATAGGTACCAGTATGTTCTTTTATACTCGTAACATGGCTTGGCATGCTCAACGGTGTGTAGCGAAGGTATTCTATTTTTAGAAAATTATACAGTGTTCCAAGGATTCGCGGGCTTTTGGGTACCATTATAATGTCATACGCTGGGACTCGCGGTCATGAAGATTTTGATATGACGATAATATTAATGCCCGCAGTGCCAGTAGTACTACTAAGAAGTACAACTAGTAGTACAAATGACACACCTATGTATCTCTAGTCGGCAGGTTACCGAGACACGCCTGAATAAAAAAACAATGTTTAAATATGATTGTAAAATCATTAATTGGTTCCGATAGTTCGTAAGAACATCGGTGGATTGCTCCACCGTCGTCGCCTTAAACACGGATAAATATAGAAGGGGATTTGGCCTAGTTGGTCAAGGCATTCCCCCTGTAAGGGAAAGATCGCGGGTTCGAGCCCGCCCAAGATTTATTTTGCCTGATGTATTCGAATAAAACGTTTATCTCTAACCTTACCAGTATAAATAAAACTATTTCAACATACCTATTCTTATTTCAATATCGCGTAAACTTCATCTACCTTAAATCTCTATCTTCTATTTAACCCCAAAAATATTCATTTCCAAAAAAAAGAAGTTCACAATGGAGAGTAGGCAATGTAAACTCAATTTCAAAATTAAACTTTTAAAGGTAAACACGGGGTTTTTAATTTGAACACCCTTTTACATCATAACCGAGGAATACCCAGGATGTTATCATCAAGAATGATCTTAAGTTAACATGATACCATGTAATGATGTCTTTTTTCGTTTGTTTTTTGAGTGTAAATAAAGATGAGCACAAACTCAAATGGCAAAGATCTGACATAATATTCAATTGAGTATTCTACTGACTAGTCAAATTAGTGTTAGTTTTTACTAAACGTCAAAACGATAAATTATTATGTAACTTGTATGAAAAAACATTTAGTGACGTCATAAAATTTAATAATCAAATCAGTTACTATTGTAGGTCGGGTGGATGATTAAAAATAAAAAAAAACTATAAAATAAGAACCGACGCAAGTTTCACCGCTATTTTACCATTCTTAATTTAATAAGCTCGGTTAGATAATATAATTTATTTTAATAATATGATAATGCCCAATTGCCTGTATCTTTCTAAATATAGGTACCTACTTGTTTAAAATATTAATAAATAAGTATGCCTCATAAGTCTAATTGTTCATAATACTTTTTCTAATAGCATTAGAAAGTTAGTTTCAATTCAAATTAATATCCACCGTTATGAATTAACGCTCTAAACAGTCTGAACAGTTAAACTCGAGCCGGCGAACGCATATTTTTGCCTAAAATAGTTCCCTCCCAAGTTGCTAGTTGAATACGAGAACATCCCGTCCTCTTTTCAAATGTTTAGTCTATATTTTATTCCCGTATCAGTAGGTTCACTGAAGTTTTGTTTGAATTACCTTTAGCTAAATAAATAATATTATTTACCTTCAAAATCTAACTAAAGTTGATAAGTATATTATGACTTACCAAGATATTTAGTTCAAAATTTTCGAAAATAGAGTTGTAAAATTATTTTACATAACATAACATAAACTCACGCCTGTATTCCCCGAAGGGGTAGGCAGAGGTGCTAGCACCCACATTTCGCCAGTTTATGTTTAGGTCCCAATGTAATAGGTGGCGAGCCTATTGTCATTAACCGGGCACTTATAAACCTGCGATAAATACACACTTAACTTCGAAAAGCATCGAAAAGTCATTGGTGTGTGCCATGGTAAACCTGGGATCGAACCCGAGACCTCGTCTCAGCAGTCCATTACCCATGCCACTAGGCTACCGCAGATTTATTTTAGCTACGACTTTATTAGTATATCTGATATTATTACAAATTCACCTAAATGCAAAGTAAGTAAAGTATAGCTCTTCATATATTATACTTAGACTAGCTTTTGCCCGCAGCTCCGCCCGCGTGGATGTCGGTTATCGCGACAAAACATAGCCTATGTCCTTTCTCAAGGTCTAATCTACCCCTATACCAAATTTCATCAAAATCGGTTCAGTGGTTGAGGCGTGAAAGCGTAACATACAGACAGACAGACAGACAGAGTTACTTTCGCATTTATACTCGTAATATTAGTATCGATTCTTGAATGCCGAGTTAAATATATACATACATACATCACGCCTTTATTCCCGGAGGGTTAGGCAGAGGTGAATTAACATCCTCAACGGTACCTATAAGTTGATTAATATCTACTAAAATACTTATTTGCAAACCTTGTTCAAACGATTCATGATTTTATAATCCCCAGAGGACAAGGTTAATACTGTAATGATAGATGTAAGTTAGATAAAATAAATAAATAAATATAAAAATAAAAAGTACTTATTTAATGTTGTGTTTATTATTTTATGTGAGGTTTAGGAGCTATAGTTACCCATAATTTAGAATTTGTCACGATACTTTCGTCGTCGACTGTACAGACATTTTTATAGTTCCTAAGTTTGCATTGTTTCGCTTCCTTTCCGCTGGTCGTAAAATAAATTCATTTTAAATTTACTTGGGCAATAAAAAACCATAAGTAGCAAAATAAAATTGTCATTTTATTTTACTACTTATATTGTTATTTTTTTTCGCTTATAGCCCAAGCTTTTCTCTCAGGGTTCAGTGGTCAGACGGCAGTTGGTCACGTACCGAAAGGAGGAGTAACAAAGTGGCGGAGTCCACTCTGTTACTCCTCCGGAGATGAGAATCTTGATACACATACATAAGTAGAATATAATCCGTAAATGTATGTAGATCTGTGTTAATAAGCTCCACTACTCATGTATGCTGCTGTAAATATTAATGAGCATACAAATTAATGTAAGAGGTACATAGTGTAGTTGCACGCACTGTTTGTTTCACATCATAATAAACTTTAACTGTGAAGCGTTGGGGGAAATCCCCGTGCATTACAGGTATAAAAAGGCCAATTTATTGGAACCGTATAATTCGGATAATATTTCGTCATTTATACGATACTAGCTGACCCGGTGAACTTCGTACCGCCAATTTTTTTCCGCCCGCGTGGCGTCCGATTCCGTTCCTACTGCACCCTTTACTATACTAAGCATGTATTATACATATAAAGTCCCGGGTCCTTTAAGCGGGGCGTGAAAAGGCATCTAATGAGGCCGTCAACCTGAGTGCCACCACTGTTAACATGGTAAATGTTTACGATGGTGACCCTCTTTCCGAGACTTTGCCTTTAGCTTAACACCAGGCGAGGTGAAGTCAAATTGACGTGCCCTGTATAAAAAAAAACGTTCTTGAATTACTCTATCTATTAAAAGAAACCGCATCAAAATCTGTAGCGTAGTTTTGAAGATATAAGCATACATAGGGACATAGGAACGCGGCAAGTGACTTTACTTTATACTGTGTACCTTGTGATTTTCACGAAATTAGAATCCATACTAATATTATAAATGAGAAAGTAACTCTGTCTGTCTGTCTGTCTGTCTGTCTGTCTGTCTGTCTGTCTGTCTGTCTGTCTGTCTGTCTGTCTGTCTGTATGTTACGCTTTCACGCCTAAACCGCTGAACCGATTTTGATGAAATTTGGTATAGGGATAGATTAGATCTTGAGAAAGGACATAGGCTATGTTTGGTCGCGATAACCGACATCCACGCGGGCGGAGCCGCGGGCAAAAGCTAGTATATTATGCTTTGTAAATGAATTGTTGTGTTTCTGCCCATCTTACGAATTTTATAGGAATCTATTGAGATATGCTGGAATTTCAAACGTTAGGTACTTACTCGTTTTTAGCAGAAGCACTCAATGTGGCGTTTTTGCTCAGCTGTTCTTCCTTCCTTATTAACTGTCCCCTGTCTGCACTATACCTAATGTTTTCAAGTGGTGCAGTCATAACTATAATATACTTAACTTCAAACTTAATCATTATCTTCCTTGCGTTTACCGCATGCGAGCCTCGGAGTCAGGGTCCGCTTTGTCCGAGGAGGGCTAGACTTGAGGAGGGCTAGACCGTAAGGGATGGCCCTGGGTCAGCCGGGGTGCGAGGGATATGTCGATGACAACCTCACCTCCGGCCTAGCACCACGACCCACAGTCGGCGTGCGGTTTTAGTCGGTTCGAGTCCGACATAACCTCCCGTTCCGGCTCCGGAAGGAGGGTATCCGAGGGGATTTCCGCACGGAAAAAAAAGGGTCCACTTTGTCCAATCTAACTGCGACACCGCTGAACGTCGTTATGTTCATAACCCATTGGCCATTACGAATTAGGCAGCGCTTCAAACTTAATATTGCTATTTTTTTAAAAATAGAGTCTCGATGACAATGAAAAGCCTCTCTACTCCGTGAGTCAAGACTGTGAAGAGGCTTATTACTAGTTTACTTAATTTTATGTATATACTGCAGCCGCTATAAATGTTAAACATTATATAATATGAGAACTGTTCTCATTCCAGGTTCTACAGACGTGGACATCCCTTCGTCGCTACTGCACTCCATGCAGAACCAGATGCAGAGCAAGGGTGGCTACGAGATGGCGTACGGCGTTAAGGTGATTATCCCATCCCACTCATGGATTTATATTGTTGCTTACCTACATAATATGAGCGTTTTAGTTATAACTAACCTATTTACGCGGCTTCGCCCGCGTTGATGTCGTTATTGCGACTTTTATTTCATTATAATTTCGGTTCTACTAAACCGATTGCAATCAAATATATGTAATTTTTCAAGACTGATCAAGACCTTTCAAACACAAAAAACACATCAAAATCTGTTCAGTAGTTATTGCGTCCATCGCGAAGAAGCAGACCGTGTTCAGAATCCATACTATATCTACTTAACATTATAAATGCGAAAGGAACTCTATCTGTTCATCTGTTTGTTACGCTTTCACGCCTAACCCACTGAACCGATTTTGATGAAATTTAGTATAGGGGTAGATTAGACCATGAGAAAAGACATAGACTATGTTTGGTCGCGATAACCGATATCCGCGCGGGCGGACCCGCGGGCATAAGCTAGTCGTTATCTAGTATAACATAACCCAAATATTTATTTTTAAATGTCTATAATGTACAGACACGACTACTTTACGTTTATATATTAACAGTATAGATGTCATATTATTGCATGCTCATTGTAACCAATGTTAATAGGTATGACAATTAAGTACTATCACTTATCTAAGCTTCTAACAGTTCGCTGACCTGGGGGTGACCGGTGGAGCCGCCTGTCACCCTAGCAGAAGCAAAGTGCGCCTCCCCGCACCCGGGGCTAGATGGGGACACTAGGGTCCCCACAACCCGAAGGGGGCCATCTCGAAGGAGATGGTCCTGGGTCTGCCGGGGTGCGAGAGATATGCTTTTGGCAATCACACCTCCGACAACCAAGGACCCAAGACGGCGTGCGTTTTGGTCGGTTCGAGTCCGACATAACCGCCTCCACCGGATCCGTGGGGGTGGTACCCATGGGGATCTTTCGCACGATAAAAAAAAAGCTTCTAACAGTTACGTTGTGTTATTGTTTATTGTTCTCGTCCAAATGGTCGTTTATGTCATTTTTATTGACTTATGTAATCAATTCGTGCCCATATCAAAATGGATTAGCGTCTATGCATACTAATGCATACTAATATAATGTATGTAAACGAATTACCTACTTTCTTTTCTGTGCACGGTCAGCTGGTTATAATTTTGTTTTTGTTTCTTACATACTTCATCTATATGTCATTTTTGGGTCGACTGTCGGTCTTCTGAAATCCCCCTTCATGTTGAAATAATCGACTAGACACACTGGAGGCTCGTCATCTAAGGTTTCCCGTGAATTTTCTAAAATCTCCTCTGATAATCTTATTTAAATAAAAATCAATTGCTGTCCGTTAGTCTCGCTAAAACTCGAGAACGGCTGAACGGATTTATCTTATCTTGGTCTTGAGATGTTCGTGGAGGTCTAGGGAAGGTTTAAAAGGTGAGAAAAATTCGAATAATTGCCCGGAACCAACATCCACGCGGGCGGAGCCGCGGGCAAAAGCTAGTAAATAATAATTATTATAAGAACAATTCTTACGAACTTAAAAAGGCCATCCAAATCGATCAAAATTTCTCAAGTTTATGCATTGCTTGGACATAATTTCCAATTTTTGAGCTTAGCGACTAATTTAGCGATTCTTTTTCACTTATTTAAGTAACGTTTTTCCAAATCCGATCGATTTAGATTTGGAAAGACCATATAACTAACCCAGAACGCTCCTGGTGCAAAAGTGGTCATCACACTGCGGAAATCCCCTAAGATACCTCCCCTGCCGGAGCCGGAAGGGGAGGTATAAAGGAGTAACCGACTAAAACCGCACGCCGACTGTGGGGCGTGGTGCTAGGCCAGAGGTGAGGTTGTCTTCGACATGTCCCTCGCAACTCGCAACCAAATCAAACTTGCTGCGTTGCCACGCTACCCTCCGCGTTTGATGGTGATATGGTCAGCCCTTGCACCAGGAACAAACAGCGAGAGTCGTAATAGACGTTGTTATTAAAATATTACTATGAAGTATTTATGTATAATATAATAAATCAAATTGTCTATTATTAAAATATGCTTCTCTATTTTTTCAGGCTTACTGATGCACGCCGGGCCATCGCAAGGACGATAGTGATAAAACTAAGTGAACAAAATAAGTGAATATGATCTAAAAAACGATAATTTATTAATTAATTCTTTAAGTGCTAAGGTTTTGTTGTGTAAATAAGATAGAGAACCGAATTCTAAAGTTTCACGAGTTACCCAAAATTGCGTTAGTTTTATAATACTTATTTACTTCAATTTTCTGTAACAACAAATATGTTTTCATCGAATGTATTGTTCCTTTTTCTTTAATTTAAGGCGTGTTGAAATTATAATGATGTCTATACGTGACTGTTCAGCATGTAGAGAGCAAAAGGTGGTGTAATTAAAATATAAGTGCCTAGTTTTAGAAGCAGATACAACATGTTTTAGTCAAATTCAAGTTGTGTAGGTATATCTTAGTAATATACTTGATGAAACCAACCATCATGATTTGTATTTTGTATACCTACTTATTTTATAATGTTGGTAATTTACTCATGTAAAAAAGTCTTATGTATTGGAACCTATGAAATATGTACCTAAATCCATATAAAAAAATATTAATAGAAAAATCATTGATTATAATAAGTACTTATTTGGGCCCGAAATACACTACAAGCATCATTTGTATTAACAATAAAACATACCAGTCGAATTGAGAATACAAAAATGGAGGATTTTTGTACTCGGTTAAAATTGAGGTAAAATATTATCCTCGTTATTACTTCGAGAACCACGAGACCTAAAAATATAATGTTGTAATGGTCGATCCGGTTGCACCTAGTCCATAAACTGCTGGATCCAGTAAAAAATAATTATTTCTATGATAAAAACCGTACTTATTTGAACTGAACTAACTGCTCTACGTATTTATGAAGCCGCAAAGCAAAGATACATTTTAAAAATAGATAAAGCCGGCTACATACCAGCGAACATGCACGCTCATTCCCATGCAGACGTCACGTCGCAAAGCGCGAGAATCTCGCTACTGCGAAGTTAGTACTTGTGCTGTCAGGCGGCACGGCAAAGCATTCTCATGTGAAAAATGGAAATAGTCCTTAACTACGCGATAATGACGTTGAAATCTTAATGATGATTGTTGTAGCTACACAACCAAAGCTGGTGGTACATCATGTTTATACATTTTTCTTTCTTACGTTTTACAATATTGTAGCTGATACGTAAGAGGTTAAATATGAAAATCAATTTGTAAGACCTCATTTTGACACATAATTGTCAATGAGCGATGATTTATGGTGTGTTTTGATTTTAAAATTGCACAGCCGACGCTGTGGAATGGTGATCTAGGATCATCATTGAAGATTCAATGTGGTTGTCATGTTTTTTTGGGTTTAATTTCGAATTATTTTGTGCCTGCCACATAGCCTAAGTCATTATTGATGTAAAATTGAGAAGATGAAGTCCTTGTAAACTGATATGTCAATTATTTAGAGTATATTCATGCATTGTATGAAGCCGGCCTTATATACTAGCAGTCACGAGTTATAAAGATAGATTATAATAAATATAGCTATGTCAATTAAAAGAAATCATATTTATAAACACATATAATGATTAATCATATAAAAACTGCCATTTTATTCCTAGCAATCTTTAGTCCAAATACCTCGTAGTTTCTTCCGATTGTCAGACTGTTATAATATTATTAAATCATAGATGTTTTAATAAAACAGAATATTATGACCCCGTCCATTATAATTATTGTATTTTAGACAGATGGAAGTAGTGATTGCATAAAATATCGATTAAGTTAAAAACCTCGATTAAAAAAATCTAAAATCGATTAATGAAAATATATAAATTTTTGTTAGGATTTTTAGGTATCGACATTAGAACAAAGTTAATATCGACCACTGTCAGTGAGCTGTCTAAAATACAAAATATGAAATACGCTATATAATCTGCCGTGAGTGAAGTTTTCATTGGTGTTCCTAAGAAAGTCCACATATTCCGTCGAAATTGCCTTTGTAGAGTATATTTATTGGACTTTAGTGTGTGTACCCTATTGATATTATATAATAAGTGTATTGTGTCGTGAAGAAATTGTATTTGTAGTAATAAACACGACTGTCCTGCCAAATAAAACATTACGACCTACTCCGTACTCCGTAATAATAATATCGATTATAACGATAAATCCTACAAATCTGTTCAGGCATTTTAAAGTTATCACTACTCATTAAGTACCTACCTACGTCGTTTTTGGCAGTCATGTAGTAACACACACTTCTTGCGTAGATCAGACTATGTGTAAAAAGCAATTTGAGATTCATAAAGATGTAAATGTGTAGTCAATTACTAAATTACAGGGCTTTTGGAACATGCAACCATAGAGAAAAAAGTTGCATGAATTTATTTCCATGAAGAAAAAATGAAATGAAGTAATTAACAACAAAAACTCACAAAGCCATTGTGCAAATAAATGAAATAATTTTGTCTTGTTGTTGACCTATTGTAATACGAGAGAAAAAAATATGGGATAACACAAGCTATAAAAGCTTACCATGGTTCTAGATAGCGTTGTGTAGAATGTTGTGGATTTGTGGAATATAATTTTTTGTGCTTTATTTAAAGAATGTTTAATGAAAGAATTATTGCAACATATATACATACATATACCTACTAATGCCTGTAAATCCCTGAAGGGGTAGGCAGAGGTGTAATAACCCACGATTGCAACAGGAAAAACACAAAAATGGATAACGCACGCTATAAATTGTAATAAATAAGTGGAATAGTCGTAGGTACAGTGTAAAGAAACATATTTCTTAATATACTTAATACCTATAATATAATGATGTGTTGTTTGAACTGTCTCATAGATATAAGTATAATTAATTTATAATACTTTTTCTAATCATTAGAAATATTATAGTTTTAAAAATGTCGCCCTTTCTGTCATAGTCTTCTTGCCCGAACGATTTTGGGCAATCGAATGACTTAGGACAAAGTTTTCTGGAGACTGAAATCGAATATATATTTTTACACACGATATACACATTTACATGTACATAACAAACTCAGTGTTGTTGACATGTAACATGGGTGGTACAGCCGCGTATTTGTTAGAAAGGTATATTTAATTTTCCCCTAGTAAGTATACCAGAGGAAAATTGAAAAACCTAAATGACGTTTTGAGATTTTCTTGATCATATTTTCGAATGCCGAATTCCATGTTCGAATTTTAATTGTTCCGCCCCTAGACAACAAGCAATTATATTCGAGATATCGGGATATTTACCATAATTATATTGTTTTTAGTGCCACAGCGCCGAAATATCGAACTCTCAATATAATAACATGGTAAATATCCTAATATCTCTTAATAATAATGTCGGTAACCATGATAGTTTAAATACCTATAGGTAAAGTAATTCGTTTTGCGGCGTATTGTAATTGTAATATAAGAAATGAACATGTATTTTGACGTCTATGAGATAGTTAGTAAGATTGCATCGTTGACCAATGGCAGAGGGCACCTAAATGCTCAATTTGTAAAATTACATGGTTGTACAACAAATATGCGCGGCAGTAACATCTATAGTTATAAATAAAATAATAATTTTCTCATTTTTTAACTAAAACGACAAAGTTCTATTATAAACACATTTATACATGTACACATCTAGATATTTAATAATTTGTAATGTCCATTTAATAACTTGTTCTACATAAATGAATTACGAAAGTGTTTAATCGTTTTATTTTGTGTATCACTGAAGGACTGATAGTACCTACCCCGCATTGCACCTTCACCACACCCCACTTTAAGGTAAGAAGACTGTAGAATCAGTATCAGTTGTTCCATAGGACTAGTACGATATAGTTATCCCACCTATTCTACCGGGCCTGGATCTAAAGGACTCACTATATAGTCGATTTTCGACTAAACGGTAAGCAAGTTGGTTGGAAATTGGAATTGATGTCTAAAATATACATAACCCCGAATGAACACAGCTTAAGTAGGTACCTACCTACATGTATGACACCTGGATGCCGGAATCCCGGATCACAGGCAGTGAGTTTAATGGCCAATGGGAACTTCCAGAGAACTGTAGGCTGTACGAACACAGCTTAAAATTTATTGCTTTATGATAGGCTGAAATGTCGCACCCGTGTACCAGAACTCGTATCCTACCTACAGGGAATGGTGCCACTTTTACCAGAGTATAAATAATAGTATCTATCTACTCTATTACGGTAAACCACCTATTAACTTAAAATTACAATAAATAACATGATCATAATCAAATCAAGACATTAAACGACTTTGATAAGGCAAAATAACATCAAAATTTATATTACATTTTCCAAAGTGCCGCCAAGTCAATATCTGTATCAGTACTAAGTAGCTTTTATTGTTTCGATTCACCAGGGTTGCCCAGTCAAATAATTATACTGAAACGGTGTAGGTATACGTATAACTTGTTTGTTTTCTACCATGCACAACAAAATCATTAAAATGGTTTCCTAGCAACAACACCTCGATCGATGAAACGTTGAGAATTCCTACCAAACCCGTGGCTCTCACCTCACCCCTTTGTGTTTCACCCTGCACACCTCACAAATATTGCCAGTCTACCCGTTAGTGGGGTAGATGAGCATGATATGTAGTTTTGTGGTAACTTACAGTTGTGGTAAGTTGGGTAATTAATAAATGTCGTTTTTACGTTTATTTTACGACGATAGTGCATAATCATTCAAAATAGTGGACTGGTTATCTTTCCATGAATATGCAAATTATGTAAATAATTATCTACATAATAAAATATGGGCACTACCACTGATGGTATTATAATGTAGTTCTAGTGCTACCTACTAAAAAGTGACGGGATATAGAGTCTACCAATATATTTGCAACTTTACTTGCAAGTCGATGCAACAAACGAGGCTGTTGCTTTTCTTTCAGGGTTGAGATTTTAGAAGGCAATTGCTCCCGGATAGGCCGATATGCCAATAAAAATAACTATAAATCAATGCATCTGAAAGTAGGAACAGTCTTCGTTTATTTATCGCTTTCCAAGCTAAGTAACGAAAGAATAAATAATTTTATAACTCAAAACCGCATTTCAAACCTACTATTATCAGTGGTATAAAATCAATTTCTTTAACTGGCAACCCTTTTGTGGCTGTCATTCATTTTGGAGGGGAGAGCCAAGGGAGAGCTGTGATACTGATAAAAATATTCTTGTTTATCTGGTCATATTTTCGCATGTGGATAAGTTATTTAGATAAAAGTACTTGAATTGCGTAACTTAAGACCGTAATTTAACCAGTTTTGAATTATTGTGTTTAAATAATTTTATTTCAACGTGTAGGCGTGTCATCTAGTGTTAAAGAATGCGTAATATGTAATGTAAATAAATAAAGTCCTGGTTTGGTTCCATATATAGAAACGGAATATTTAGAAAGTGATCAAATAACTAGTCTTCTTACTAAGTTGCTAAAGAAACGGGATCTAGGCAAGAAATAAAATGCTTGTGCCAGTAATAGCGGTGGTCGTCGTCGGCACAGTGACTATTTTGAAACTCTATCAGAAGCTGAGCCTCAAAATGTACGTAGCTGATATTAAAATGAAAGATAAAGTAGTAATTGTGACGGGATCAAACACAGGAATAGGTTACGCAACCGCTGAAGACTTGGCGAGACGAGACGCCAAAGTAATACTCGCTTGTAGAGACCAGCAAAAAGGGCTAGCGGCAAGAGATAAGATAATACAATCTACAGGCAATAAAAATATAATATTCAAACCGCTAGACTTAACGTCTTTTCAATCAGTACATGACTTTGCTAATGAAATTTTAAAAACGGAACAGAGACTCGATGTTTTAATCAATAACGCTGGAACAGGAAAGCTGGATAACTCGCTAACATACGATAACTTGCCGATAGAAGCTCAAGTCAATCATTTTAGTCCATTTCTGCTCACAATGTTACTGCTGCCGCTGTTGAAATCATCAGCGCCTAGTCGAATAGTTAACGTATCGTCGCTAATGCACAAATTCGGCGCGATTGATTGGTTGGACCAACAAGCTAAAGGCCATTGGCAGCATAGACTAGTGTATTCAAACACAAAGCTGGCCAATGTTCTTTTTACAAAAAAGTTGAGCGAGATTCTAAAAGGAACGGGTGTTACGGTAAACAGCTTAAACCCCGGCCCAGTGAATACCGACATATTCAGACATCAGTTCTTTATAATCAGGTTTATTCTCAGTATTCTGTTTCTGACTCCGCACCAAGGCGCACAAACATCGATATATCTGGCTGTGGCACCTAGTTTAAAGTCAGTAAGCGGCAAATATTTTTCCAACTGTACTGAAACACCTCCCGCAAAGAAAGGCCAAGACGATGAGGCTGCAGAGAAATTGTGGAAGATGTCAGAGAGTATTGTTTTTCGACACAAAAAGGCGACTTAATTCTTAGTTATAAGAATACTCAAATAAATATATTTAGTTATATCATATTGTTTTTTTATTTTACGAGATCTTGTATTCTGCAGTACGTAGTTATGTAGATATATTTTTTGTACTGAAATTACCTTAATTACTCTTCTAACGCTACCTCTTAACGAGAAATGATGAAAGGATGTAAGTAAATACCATGCATCATGTTATATTATACCTACTTTCTCCTACACTCCCGCAGTACAAGTAGGTACGACACGACTACTTCAAATCCATAAGCTCAGCACTCTACGAGAAAAAAAACACCATTAAAGCTGTTATTTATATAGAAATGATAAGGCGCGATGTGATTAATAATTTTCGTACCTTATAATCCAAGACAACAACATAGTGGCACATTGTGCCGTGTCGTCTCACCTCTTTCATATAATTTATTAATCGTGACCGTTTCTGTATAACTCTCGCCTAGAAATCTTGTTGATAGTAACGGGTAATGATCCGGTTCCATAGCGGCCGGGCCAAGCCCATTTTTTTTCTTACGCGACATGTGCGCTGCTCCACCCGTGTCCTCTTGGCGCGATGGACGCTCATTTCGTATAATAAATACGTATAGTATACATAGGTAGTATACAAAAGTACTATTTAGTCTATACGATTTAAGAATAAGTAGATAACGATCCTATAGTAGTAGATTAGAGACTCACCTAACTTCGGAATTATTTAGGCTCCGCCACTTCACACAACTCCTTATGAATCCATACTTATATTATAAATGCGAAAGTATCTCTGTCTGTCTGTATGTTCTTCACGCCTAAACCACTGAACCGATTTTGATGAAATTTGGTATAGGGATAGGTTAGACCTAAAAAAAGGACATAGGCTATGTTTGGTAGCGATTACCGACATCCACGCGGACGGAGCCACGGGCAAAAGGCTGGTATGATAATAAATATGATACCTGACAGCACTGTGATATCTGTTAATGAAAAATTTTATTAACTTCAGAACATTTCGATCGCTAAAAAATTTAGAACTTCATAGGCACTACCCATAGTTGATAGGAACGGGAACGAGAAATACATCCATCAAAGCGGGCCTTTGTGATGAGTATTCGGAATAAATTAGGTTCCTGAGGATCGCCGGATCGGAATTAATATTTCACACAACTCCCTATGAAGATGATGATAAAATAAATATCTACTGTCATGTCCTTAGCTATTTTTTTACCATTTATATATGATTCTCATAACTTACAGTCATAGGTACATGTTGTAGGTGTTCTGTCTTATAATATCTAATTAGGTATCTGTTATTATTATATCGGTAGTATCGTCATGTTGGGTATAATTATGATAACAACTGTAGTTATTACTTACTTAGATACGTTAATGTAACCACAACAATGTAACTTATAGTAGAAGAGACACACGGCAGGGCCCGCTCAACGCAGCAGACGTCCTTAGTTACACTGGAATTGCGATAAAATAATTGCCTATTTTATTCGTAGAATATAATAGGCAATTATTCTTGTAGGTAAAGTTTTCAATTTTAAATAAATATTCCACAACATTCTGTACAACGCTATCTAGACCCGTGGTAAGCAGAGCTTAACTAGCTTGTGTTATGAAATGCAGACAAACATACTTAGATACTTTTTTTGTAAACACATACACATTATACAATTATAGAAACAGGGGATTTCGTGCGGAAATCCTCTCGGATACCCCCCCTGCCGGAGCCGGAAGGGGAGGTTATGTCAGACTCAAACCGACTAAGACCGCACGAATGCTGAGGCATCAATTGTGCGTTGCACAGCGTCGTCACAACGGAGCAGGGTCATTCTTGGAAATTTAAAGGAATTTGTCTCACTACTATAATTTTATTAGATTGAAAATTTCTAAGAATGACCTAATCCATGAACCCACGACCCTTACAGCGGGAATGCTCTTCCAACTGAGCTATTGAGCCACATCTGAATCACAGATATATAAAGAGAAGGGAAAGGTCGTGGGTCCAAGTCCCACTTGAGCATTTCATTTTTTCTGATGGATTCGAATTTTAAAGTTAGCGTAATAGATGCTATAAAAAGTTCATTCAAAAAGTTAATCTTAAGTTAATCTTTTTTATACTAGTTAGGTGGCAGAAAAGCACACGGTCCACCTGATGGAGAATGGTTACCGTGGCCTATGACGTGCAACCTCAGTTCACGTAGGTGGACCACGGGCACTATGTTTTGCCGCTGGTCCACCTCAGTTCACCTAGGTGGACCACTGGCACTATTTTTTTACCGGTAGTCCACCTATAAACAATAATATGCAATCTCCGAATATATGAATTCATTCATCTGCTCCTTAAACTTCGTTCTGATCTAGCCACTGGAAACTGTTGCCTCATATATAATATATTATTGATAACATAATTGAAAATATATATAATTGAAATGATTGCCATCATTATTCATAATTGATAGAAATGGATGCACCCAGTACTTTCATTTCTGTTTTTTTTTTCTTAATACGTCTTAGCGCAAGCAAAAGTAGGACCCGTGTAGTGCGATCCATGTCTCACTAGAAACTGGACTGATGGTTAGCGTCTTGTCGTACGACGCCGTAGGCGATGCGACATCGCATAGTCTTGCGGTGCGATATCGTTTTTACGACGCGATGCTACACCGCAGTGTTGTGGCTGAGCCCTTAGGTCCTGAAATATGTTTTACTAGCTTTTGCCCGCGGCTTCGCCCGCGTAGATGTTGGTTATCGTGACAAAACATTTCACAAAAGATGTAGGTGTACGAAGTTTCATGCTTCTAACTTTGAAAATGACGAACTTTCCATACAAACGTTTATCACCTATTTTACCCTCTTAGTAGCTAAATTTAGAAAAATGCTGATACACGTGTTCATTTCCTTTAAAGGTCACAGATTTATGAAATTTTGTGCATCTAGCTCTGACAATGACGGACTTTCATACAAACTTCCATCTCTTATTTTACCCCTTTAGTAGCAGAATTTCAAAAAATCCTTTCGTAGTGGATGCTTACATCATAAAATACAGCTTCAAACCTACTACAAAATTAATGAACGAAAACGTGATCAAACAAAAGAAAACATCCTACCTATTGGAATAAAAAGAAAACCTACTGGACCTACCTATACGCGATAGGTACGAAATAAAACATGTACCTACCTACCTACTTGAACTTGCAACCCACTCCTATTATTAATAAAGAAATAAATTCACAAAATAGTTGTGAGTACCTATAAATTAACCTACGCAATATTTTAGTTATAAACAAAACTGTACCTATTTTACCTACTTGAACATGGAAGCCCACTACTACCATTCCTACCTACCTATGCTATGATTGTGCGGTACTGCTAGCATAAATATATTTATGACCGTATTTTTACTGATCAATTTAATCATACACACATCCATGTTTGTAATGTGTGTAAATTCTAAACAGTCTCTCACACAAACTTTCATTCCTTATTCCAAACCCTTCATACCATCGTCATAAACAAAACGTAGCTTTATCTAAGTACCATATTTCATCAGGATATCTTCAAAAATTACGAAGTTTCGTCCCCAACCTCTTTTTAACGTTTTTTAGCTAAAATAGTTAGCCTATATCCATTCCCAAACTCTAATCCACCTCTCTACCAAATTTCATCAGGCTATTTTCATTAATGTCATAAATTGTATAACACCTATTTTCCCCCCTTTAACCTCTTTTCCTTCATTGAAAGGTAGCCTACGTCCATCCCCGATATGTAATCCATCTCTGTACCAAATTGCATTAGGATTACTTCAAATATAACGAACTTTCATATAAAGTTTCATAACCTATCCCCCCCCCCCTCTTTTACCCTTTTTTGAGGATAAAAGGTAGCCTATATCCGTACTCAAGCTCCCATTCCCCTCTGTACTAAATTTCATCACGCTATCTTCAAAAATGACAAACTTTCATACAAATTTTCAACCCCTATTTCCCCCCTTTAACCCCCCCTTTTTCGCGACCAAACATAGCCTATGTCCTTTCTCAACGTCAAAAAAAATTTCATCAAATTCGGTTCAGTGGTTTAGGCGTGAAAGCGTAACATACAGACAGACAGACAGACAGACAGAGTTACTTTCGCATTTATAATATTAATAATAGTATGGAAGTATGGATTACTGATCAATTTAATCATACACACATCCATGTTTGTAATGTGTGTAAATTCTAAACAGTCTCTCACACAAACTTTCATTCCTCATTCCAAACCCTCCATACCATCGTCATAAACAAAACGTAGCTTTATCTAAGTACCATATTTCATCAGGATATCTTCAAAAATTACGAAGTTTCGTCCCCAACCTCTTTTTAACGTTTTTTAGCAAAAATAGTTAGCCTGTATCCATTCCTAAACTCTAATCCACCTCTCTACCAAATTTCATCAGGCTGTTTTCATTAATTTCATAAATTGTATAACACCTATTTTCCCCCCTTTAACCTCTTTTCCTTCATTGAAAGGTAACCTACGTCCATTCCAGATATGTAATCCATCTTTGTATCAAATAGCATTAGGATTACTTCAAAAATAACGAACTTTCATATAAAGTTTCATACCCTACCCCCCCCCCCTTGTTTTCCCCTTTTTTGAGGATAAAAGGTAGCCTATATCCGTACTCAAGCTCCAATGCACCTCTGTACCAAATTTCATCACGCTATCTTCAAATATGACAAACTTTCATACAAACTTTCAACACCTATTTCCCCCCTTTAACCCCCCTTTTTCGCGACCAAACATAGCCTATGTCCTTTCTCAAGGTCTAATTTACCCCTATACCAAATTTCATTAAATTCGGTTCAGTGGTTTAGGCGTGAAAGCGTAACATACAGACAGACAGACAGACAGACAGAGTTACTTTCGCATTTATAATATTAGTATGGATAAATCGAAAAAGTGGCACGGTTCTATTGTATAGGGCATTCTAGTTTTATAAAGTAAAAACTTTTAAGAACGGGATGGTGCTATGGCGTTGTTCTCATATTAAAGTAAGATTTTCGTGATTTTTTTCGGCATTAATTTGTTTTTCCCAGTTTAATTTGTTCTTTCATATTCATTTTTCAATAGTGATAAAATTACAGGATCACACGGGATTAATTTTAGGTGGACCACGACCCATAGTCATTTTTGATTTGCACATTACTCAATATTTAGGTGGACCACCGGCAAGAAAATGTGCCCCTGGTCCACCTACGTGAACTGAGGTGGACCACGGGCAAGAAAAAGTGCCCGTGGTCCACCCAGGTGGACTAAGCAGGTGGACCACGACCCGTGACCGAACAACTCCAGTGAGTTCTGGGCCTCGATTCTGCTAAAGCCAACCCACAGTGGTGCCGGAGCTACTAAACAAAAACGGCGTTAATAGACTTTAAAGCGATGCGGTTAAAGTTAAATATTGACTTTCTGCAGAGTAATTGAAAGTAATAAAACTTTTCATTTCATTTTGGATTTTAGAAATAAAGCCTAAAATATAATGTAATTTTTTTCAGTGACTGTGGTACCACAGTAATTACGCTTTACGGCCGTTCTCGATAACATACAGTTAAAGATAGATCGCAACAGTCAAATTTGACGTATCGGCTGTTAAAATTCAAAACATGGTAACTAATTTTTTTGCGGGAAAGCGCATCGCGGTATGATTTTATTTTCCGAAATTGGTGAAATAGGAGTTAATATTTTGAATTTAAACAGCCGAGCGCTTTATCCGTAGATGTGATCCGTCTTTAACTGTCAGTATGGTATTGGGAACGGCCGTTCGTAGAACTAGAATCGAGGGTCTGGCTACCCTACACACAGCGCAAGTAGATAGGATAAGAAAAAGCAAACAGACATTTATAATATTTATTTCAGTTACTATACAATAACCGTCAAAAACACTTCATGCATACATATATTCATAAAAAATATTAGTAAAATTTCCTCTTAAACTCAACCAAAACTTTTTAATACAGGTGCTATTTACTGTTTTGTATAAACTTTGAACAATTTATTTATTTATAGAGATTTTTACTGAAATTTTATATTTTGTACCAATCATCTTTTTCGGTGCCTATGGTCTGACCGAGCGGCGCTGGGCTTCGAGGATTTATCCTTGTTGTATCTTGATTCGTCTGTAAAGGAATTACGGTGTTTAAAAAATATATTACAATGCGAGATGCATTTATTGTACACAATAAAGGTACTGACAGACTCGATTAGGTGTAATGTAGTGATTACTCAATAGTAGTCCATTTTTTTGTGCGAGGTAAGTATTCTCTCGGATACCTCCACCACCCTCCGGAGCCAGGGGGGACGTCGGAGTCAAATCGACTAAAACCGCACGCTGTCTGTGTGTCGTTGTGTATCCCCTTCTGACTGTAGCTATGAATGCTTATTTTGTAACTCGTAACAAGGTCAACCACTACCCATTGCGATTCTAAAATGTATGGAAACGAGAATTTCAGCTATTCAAAATGGATTCAAGTAGCCATTGGTCATACGGTCGACGGTTGATCTTATCTATGGGTTGACTTTAGTGGATAAAAAAAATGTTAAAACGATGCATGTAGTACATACAACCCCTACCCCAAACCTTCCAGGCTCAACCCAACTTCCATCTAAAGTCAGCGTCAAAAATATCTTGACATTCTTGACTATCTTGACTACAAAGTCTCACAACTCTCGTAGTAAGAGCTAATCAAACTGTTTTATTAATTTTTATTGCATTACTGTCCGAACTAAATGTGTGTGCCAAATATCAGAACAATCAGTCAACTGGAAGGGGGGCAGACCAAGGCATTAAGCTATAATTTCGAATACTTTAGTTCTTAGTTCATCAAGATCGATATTATGGTGACTGTACAAGCTACAACTAAACTTGCTATTTAACGGCCGACGCTGTTTTTGGCGCAGATTTTCCTCTCAGGATGGAAGAAGAGAGCAATCGCAACAATGAGTTAAATCAGTAGGAATAGAGTATCTCTTCTCCCCGAGGGGGGCCAGACTGCAAGGGATGGCCCTGGGTCAGCCGGGGTGCGAGGGATATGTCGATGACAACCTCACTTCCGGCCTAGCTCCACGACCCACAGTCGGCGTGCGGTTTTAGTCAGTTCGAGTCCGATATAACCTCCCATTCCGGCTCCGGGGTGGGAGGTACCCGTGGGGATATCCGAACGAAAAAAAAAGGGGAGCGCTGCGAAGATGATGTTACCTCTGTCCTTGCGTCGATGCCGCTTATCCTTCTCCCGCTCGCGGGAAGCTCGCGAGTCGGGGGACGAGCGGCGGCGCGGGGAGTGCGGCGGCGCGTCGCACCACCACCACGCGGGGGGAGGCGCCGACGAGCGCCCGCGCAGGGGGGAGCCGCCCGGCCCCGCCGGGTACCCGCCCGCGGCCCCGCCCGCGCCGTGCGCGCTCAACTGCGGCTGGTGGGGGTGCTGGTGTTGCGGTGGCTGTATACAGTATGAAGATTATAGAGTTCTATTTGATATTTTCTAAAGTGTAAATTTTAATATAGAGGATGGATGGAATATACCACCAGCTTGGGATCCAGTCATCCACTTAATCAAACCCAGTAAGCAGCAAAATCCAGCAAGACTTAACGACACAGTAAGCTCATTCTGCGTAAATAGGAACACCATTAATTCACCCTGATTCGGGTATTTTGAGATAACTTATACTTCGACAGCCTCTGGCGTGGCGGTAGTGCACGCGACTGCCACGCAGGAGGCGCGGGTTCGATTCCCGCTCAGTACAAATATTTGTATGCATGAATATGGCTATTTGCATTGGTCTGGGTGTTTCTATGTACAATATGTATGTATTTACAAAAAAATAAAAAGTATATAAGTATCGGAAAACATTGGAAAAAATGAAATGCTCAAGTGAGACTCGAACTCACGACCTTTCGCTTTTTTCGAACTTAACAGTTAGCACAATAAATGCTATAAAAAATTCATTCAAGTATATAAGTATGTTTATCCGCATTCTAGATTCCATAACAAGCTATAAAAGCTTACCATGGGTCTAGATGGCGTTGTGTAGAATGTTGTGGAATATTTATTTATTATTTATTTATTAGGTATTACTTCAAACTATGTGACAACTACCATCATGAATCACACCGCAATCATGGCTGCTAAAAAGCAGCCGAAACGTCGGTTTAAAAGTAAATTATAACAAATATATCGCGACAGAATCCGTATTTCATAGAGTTCTTTTGCCAGATCTGGAAGGGGTCACTTTTCTTTAAGTACGAAAATTCCTGCTCAAAATCCCTTTTTAAGAAGACTTTTCAATACGGCATGCACGATTTAAGGGGCCTGAACCAGCTGTGACACGATCGTATTGCCCGTGTTACTGCTAATCTAACACCGGTAATGGAATTACCCTTCTTGCTACTAAAGTCAGGCAATAGAGAGACACGATGACACCTCCGTCAACCCTTATGCGGATGCTTGTGTTGGAGTTAGGTACTATAATGCTGGCCTATAATAATACCAGCCATGGGACTCATTGCCACACAATTACCACTTTGAAAAATGACCCCATCTCAAAACGTTCCTTTCTTAAAATGACCACACCCTTGCATTTCTTAATATGATATCTGCTCAAAGTTACCTCTATAAAGCTAAATCTCTAGCGAATTCAAGAGTCTAAAAACTTCGAGAACTTTCTCTGTCGATTGATACGTTGAAATATATTTTTCCTGCCTAAGTTTACCTCAATATTTCAATAATGATTGGCGAAACGAATAGGCGAACACTATTAAAAAAATTACCCCAGAATAAACAGGCATCCGATACGACGGCGCAGGCACGGAGCCTTCGCCCTCCGCGCACAACAGGGGAGGCGCCGGCATCCGCGTAGGGCTCTCGGGCGTCACCAACTAAAATCGATTAGAAATAAATATCACATTCTCACCTCCTATACATCTGCAAGTTTCCATTACTCTCTTTCTCTAGCGGCCCACAGCATGATCGCTTATAACACGTCATGATAGGTCCACAGGACCAAGGACTACTTTCGCACACATAGATAAATAGATGAATCAATAGGTACCTGTTGCTTGAGGTTATTGAAGTCGTTGCTAATATCACGATATCGCTGCAGGCATTCCTGCCACATGGTGGCCATCTCCGCCATTTCAGAACGCTGTTTCTTGATCTCCTCCTAAAAAATCACATCAAAGATTCTAAATGAGGCAATAGCTGAGGTTGTCCAAGTTCTACAAGAATTAAAGTGAGGTGGATAATATTTTTAGGTCGCCATAAGTGTTACCTCTCATGACTTCGTTCTCGTTTACATTTACTGATTAGTGCATCTCCTATTGCACCCGTGCAAACGTTAAGTTAAGGTAGGCAAATTAGCCTAGTTTTGACTGATCACTCTTTTATACAATTTGCCAGTTAAGTACCTACATAATGAGGGCATATAACACTCCGTGAACTTTCAATTCGTGCAAAAGATTTATGACTAATGGTCATGTGCACACTCAGCTGCCTTAAAGGGAGGCATGGATCAGTAGTCAAATCGAATAGAAGGTGACAAGCCCAGCTTGTCGTGGGTATTTAAATTCTCAAGTCAGGGCAGAGCAGGGTAGGGCAAGCGCCTCACTTGCCTAGTGTATGCCCATGTAATTGGTTATTGTTACCATGAGCCTAGCGTCCGTGTCACCGACGTCTCTCGCAACGGTCTCGTAGCGTCGCATACACTCCCACCACAAACGCATCTGCTCCGTTGCAGACTCTTGCGCGTTTGCTGCAGACTCCTGCGCAAGTGATCAATATATTAGCAGAAATTAGCGGCTTAGTGAGAGAAGTCAGTACGGGCGGCGCAGCGATTATGATCTGAAGATTTTTTAGTTAAGTCAATTCGAAAACAATCTTAATAACAATGTAAAAACCCTTCCAACGGTGTTTTCAGTGCAGTTCTTGTTTGACAAACTATTTTAATAAATATATATTCTACGACACCTCTACCTACTCGTTCGGGAAATTACTGGCGTGAATATGCGTATGTATGCTTACTTGAACGTTTTTGTCCTGCCCCTGTGTCTGCGATATACCTTTGAAGCATCGCATCAGTTCTTTCCACAGTTTCATCATCTTGTCCATAGCTTCACGCTGTTCGCTTATTTGTTGCTGTAACATTACACATATTGACATGTGACAAAATCATGCTTTTTCGTAATATGTGAGTCATCATCTGCCTGCAGTTGCGCCTACCACGAATAATTTGGGGTCAATCTACTTAGTTTGTCACACCCAGGAGAAAGAATACGAGTATTGCCACCCTATTTTTCATCTGAGAGGCGACTAACGGCAAAATAAGCAAACATTATCACTGCAAGAGAAGGAAAACCCGAAATAAAACGCTTTACCAACCCATCTGGCCAACGTGGAAACAGTAAGGCAAAGTCTTCTGACATTGGAAGAGAGTTCAGCAGTCGACTCACTTAAGTTTGAATTTCGTTCATCAAAAATACTCAAAAGTAGTACGCACCTTGACCACCTTCAAGTAGTTACTTCTTCCACTGACTGTACTTGTGTCACCATCTGCCACACTCAACCCCGAATCTCTCTCTCTTTCCGAGTACCTGTCTCTCTCCCTATTATAATCATCGTCTCTCGACACCACTGAATTCCGCTCAAATCTATCCAAATTCTTTTTCCATCTCCGATCTTTACCTTGAATATTATTCATCCTTTCGCGAGGTTCTAGAGGCTTATCATCATAATACTTTGACGACTCATCGTATCTCTTCTCTCTTTCTTCAAATCTTCTCTCTCTAGGGTCACTACGAGCTGACCTTCGAATCCTTTCACTATCGTTAAACTCCCTTCTGACATCAAAGCTCCTACTAGTTTTCTGCTCACAATATTTCCTGTTATCATCCTCGAAATGCCTTCCTCTGTTATCTCTGTCGTAATCTCGATAGTCTCGGTTCTCTTGCTGTCTCCTGTAAGGGTCCACGCAGCTTCGCGTAGGCACCATCGGCAGGGGCGGTGGATATTCCCTACATCTTTCAGCTTCAATGTGATGTGTCCTTGACCTAGCCACGTCCAACTTACTCTGGTACCTCGGAGGCTCCTTGTAATAATACATACTCTTATCTTGATTAGATCGATCTTCGTTGGGTAAGAGTTTATCGTAACTGCGGGGCCTGTTCGAGCAATCCTCTTGGCTACGAATTCTGCTTGCAACTATATCTCTAGATCTGGTATGGCTGTTTAGTCTGACGGGCTGACGGTCAATATCGTATGGATCACGGCCAGCAATGACTTCACATTGTAGAGATTTGTGACTCTGAGTGCGTGCCTGAAAAAGTATTAGTGTGACATTGAATATTACCAAATCTTTTGATGACAAGACCCAACAAGCGTTTGCCGTTGATATCCCGAATGCTATCTGTTGTATATCTCGCTCTGATTAGGTACGGTTGTTTCAAAGCGCATGAAAGCGACCAAGATACCGCTCAATGCGAAAGACCGTCGATAAATAATAATATATATCTTGACGCTTATACGTCACGTAACCATCTGGCTAGAGTAACGTTTGACTCAACCTGGGAGGAATTTGATTACAATAGTTACCAGTTGAGATTCTGGGGGATTGCCACGAGCATCTTTTTCGTTGATTTGTGCACATATCTTAGCGAACGTTTCAAAGAGCATTGTTTGGTTGGCTAGAGCAGAAGGCACGTCTTTGGATTCTCTGAAAATCAAGAGTCTATTATTATAAAATCCTACCATAAATGTGATAGTTTGGGAAGATTCACTATATAATCGTAAACCATAAAGTACCATACACGCACAAAGACGCAAGTTGAGAATTATAGAGTTGGTAACTTACATTTTGTAAATGAATTGGACCAGGGAAACCTCAAAAGGTGCTGTGGTCCAACTATTTTGAAAGTTGGACAACTGCCCCTAGTAAAGACCCATGGTCCAACTGGTTGGACAGAGCAGTTGGACCACTGCCCCGAACTCACAAAATTGAAGCCAGCTCGGATACGTTACGGCGAATAACAACATCACTGTACTAACTTCTGATCATGGTCTTTTGAAGGTACATCGTCCTTGTGTCGATGATGGTGGCGACGCCGGTCTCGTTCACGGTCGCGATCTCGGTCCCGGTCCCGGTCACGATCCCGGTCACGATCCCGGTCGTGATCACGTTCTCGATCGCGATCACGCTCATCACGGTCACAATAACGATCGCGTGATATGCACGCATCGCGATCGTGGTGAGCGCGTTCCCCGCGTCGTCGACTGTGGCGTTGTCTGGAAATTCCATTTTTATCCCATTATGGTTAAGTGGTACTAACCTCAAAAGTTCAACAACTGGTTTACCTGCAATGCTTCGATATCGCTTTTTGGTTGTGGAGGTCAGATGGCTTTTTTTTTTCGTGCGGAAATCCCCTCGGATACCCCCCCCCCCCCCTGCCGGAGCCGGAAGGGGAGGTTATGTCGGACTCGAACCGACTAAAACCGCACGCCGACTGTGGGTCTTGGTGCTAGGCCGGAGGTGAGGTTGTCATCGACATATCCCTCGCACCCCGGCTGACCCAGGGCCATTCCTTACGGTCTGGCCCTCCTCAGGAGGGGGGACAACGGTGTCCCCAACTCGCCCCCGGAATGGGGAGGCGCGCCGCGCTATTCAGCGCGCCGCCGCCGTGGAGGAGGTCAGATGGCAATCGCTTCACAGAAAATATCGAAGTTTAGCCAAATCCACAGTTAGACTGGTAAATCGGACCCCAGACTCCAAGCTGAATGCTTCGAATGCAACTAGGATTAACGCTAAGATGAAGCTGGTTAAGTGGTACTAAAAATGCCCTGAACCTATATCAATATTTGTGTAAACCATCTCGATATGAATTAACCCCGTCTGGTGGTAAGCAGTAAAGGCGCGACGGCGACGGCAAGAACCTCAAACACATTTTTTGCACGAATCTAAAAAAGCAACTATGCATGCTCTGGCGAAAGAATTTTTTTTTTTTATAATTTATGGGAATAATGTTCAGGTGAAAGGAAAAATGTATGAGGGTCTTAAAAATGTTCTTTTCTTTCGCCAAATGAATATTCCCAGATGATTTTGCTATCGAAACGACTATAAAATCACCCTGTATAGGCTGGAAGGTTTATTACCAGCAGATACACTTTTGAGAATTTCCCCGCTTTCGATCGTTCATACCTACACAGACGCTATTGCCTACAACAGGCAAATACAGTACAATGACTAAAGAATTAAAATAATATACACACTTCTTTTTGTCCCTCTTGATAGCCTCTTCTAGAAATGCGTATATAAATGAATCCTGGTCCTGCGGTATGGATTCATTAATTCCATCTGCTTCCTAAACCAAACAAGGAATACGTAAACAATATAAGTTAGGTTTAGAAATTCCTAGTTCACTTTCTTATTATGCTTACTTCTTCTATACTTATCACCTGCTAAAATTATCATTATCAGGATGATCATATATGTAACACGGATTGGGGTTAAGATTCCAACATTCTAAATACATATTTTTTAAAGGTTCATCACATCAGTACAGTTTTGATTTGGCACGTTCGGGAAAAGAGAATCCGGTTAAGATTGAGTTGGAGCGGGGGCTCGATGCACACCCCCTTCAAGAGGCAAGAAACCCAGAGATGGTCCAGGCCTAGGATCAGCCGGACTGTGAGGGAAATGCCTTATTGGGTAATCTTAAACCCGGCTTTGGAGATTCGAAACTACGTATTGATTTCGTATATTCGAGTTCGTGGCGATTTCCACACGAAAAAAGGTATGCTATAAAAATTTCATTAAAAAAAAGGTATGTACTTAATAATATAATTACCTCAAGAGGTGAGACGGAGCGCGGCGTAGACACTAGTCCAGCCTTGAGTGCTAGAGATACACCATTTCTAAAACATTTGAATAAACTTTAGTATGAAAACTAAGTATGATAATATTTTTATTCTGGTAATCATCATCTTCTGTCTCTCAGAACACGTGTGAAGTCAAGCAGAAAAAAGTAGTACCTATGTACACGGCCCGTAAGACGGTAAGTTTTCACATGTGGCCATTGATACTATGAAGATTTCGCTCGTGTGTTTCAGACCCTATTTTCCTTCTGAAACTTTAGCAACTACCTCATAGCAGAAAACAAGTTAGGTGGAATTAGATTTGTGTACGGCAGCAATTTTATTTATCCATTCAACCCAAGGTATCCAATAAAATATTAAAACCCACATTGCCAATTTTTTTATCCCAATAAAACAGTGACCGCTCACTGTTCCAAATAACACGATTGTAGTCGGCTTCGTTTATCAAAATGATACAAATCTTGTATCAATGTGAGTGATGATCGTTTAGGAACTTCGGGGTCCAAAAAGACGCCTGGTGCAAGCTTCCCTCTTGAGGTGGGGAGGTCAGAGTCAAATGACAGTTACTCCTGGTTGGCAATAAAGATCCTTATCTAGCCTAAGTTTTTTATTAAGAAAGGTATACGCACGGAGGGGATCTGTAATGTTTCCGCCGCGATCGCGACATGTGCTGTTTCTCGTCAGGCGATCGCTGGTGATCAACGGGTGACTGTTCTTGGGACGGACTACTGTCCCTCTCTCTGATTAATACAACAAAATATTTAATGTCAAAACAGCAGCTTTTCTCTCAGGATTGGGAGGTCAGATGACAGTATCCTCCATAAAAACTATAGGTAAGCCAAACCAGAAGGACGAAGGAATACGATCATGTTTTCCTGACGTCACGTCTGATTGCGTAACCAATCACCAGACAAGTGTTCGAATTTATTTAAGCTCTAGGCATAATTATAATGTTCTATAGGTGTTCTATATGCCTACTATAATATCTACAGAAAACTGAGGACGACTTTCAGTCAGTATGCCGTGTTGGTTTCCGGTGGAGTAGAATAGGATAACCCCAGCTATACCTGTGTGCGTCGTAAAAGGAGAGTAATTGATAGGGCTGCCCATCTGCTAGTTAACACACAGCCCAAAACAAATTGCCCGTTATTACGTCGTGGGACTGAAAATTATAATCGGCGAAACGGGAGCGCTAATACACCTCCGCCTACCCCTTCGGGGATTTACAGACGTGAGTATATGGATGGATTGACTTTCAGTCAAAAATAGAATAAAAATGCCAGAATCGTAGCAAAGGGAAACTTGTGTTCTCTGCCTACCTCACTGGGAAAGAGGCGTAATTGTGTGTATGAGGAAAAGTAGGTGGGTAGCCAGATAGTGATCTCAGGGGCTCATAGAACCATAGACCAAAGATTAATACCTAAGGATCGTCGTTACACCCTTAAAAACGAAATATCATTGTACAAACGTACATAAAAGAGTCTTAAAATGTAAGTAAATAAAGTTATACCTTTTAGGAACGTGGACATCTTTGTGTACACTCTTCGGAGAAGTCAAATCTGGCAAACTTGTTTTTCCTACAGGCATAGGACAGCTTGTACGAACAGACCCCTGTTGCCATTAATTTTCGTTTATTCTTATGACAAACTTATACACAGAACGGAACTTCTTTGACGTTAGGAACAGATATTTGAACTGTTTACTTGCTACCTACTTGTAATACTATAAATTTATTAGTGTACAGTAAGCTTCAGAGAAAAGGAACCCCCCTTGATAATGGTTTTATCCTCAAGGGGGGTTCCTTTTCTCTGACGCTTACTGTACAATAAAGAGTTATCTATCTATCTATCTATCTATCTATCACTAGAGCTACTCACAATGATCTTATATAGACATGTAGATATGGCATTTAAATCGCCTACATATATTATATCATCATCGCCATTCACTAATCAGTGAGCGCGGACAAAAGCAAAGCATAACTTCTGCAGTCTTAGCATGGTGTGGAAGACAAGTGTCTCCCGTTTCTCTTCGAAGAATAAAATAGCAGATAATCTATCAAGTGATCAATCTACTTACTAAATTAATCGAGAAGAAATAAGTCTTCTCCACCATTCTTGGCCTGCACTTCTCATGCAACGTAATCCGTAATCTCGACTACTCGCATGTTAACATAAGATCATTGCTCACAAAGCTATACTTACTAAGGCAGAGTCGTCGGTGGCCACAGAGGTGGCGTCATCGAAGCCATCCCGCTTTTTCTTCGATCTTTTACGCTGCGACGCCTCGAATACTTTGGTAACTCTCTTACTATCGCACGACTCACACTCCATCGGATGTAATCTAACGGATCTCTGAACATTAGAGACCTACAATCCTAAACTAATTTAATCTACTGATCTCATTACTGTTTTAATTATCAATTTCAATATTTTTAAACTTTAAAAGGAAATAGAAAATTTTATAAATAGGTAACCAAACATGAAGTTGTGTATGAAAAGTCAAATTAAAGAGTTGTCATCGCTCACTTTTGACCTTAGAATATTTCTTGCTTTTTAAACAAAAACAACAAAACTGTCACATTTCTATGTGCCAGGATGATAATGAAATTCTGTTGAGTTCTGTCAGCAATGTTGTATTCCATCGAACCCCAAACCCCGGTGGATTGAGATCGCGCGAATATGTATTAATTTTTGTAGAGGACACCATTACCTATGGCTAAGGCAGATGCACTGGCATAGAACAAAGAAAACGCGTCGACCCACGGATATCAACGTGGGCAGACGCTTAGAAAGACCACGTATGATCACGCCATATCACGAGCTTTTATTCTCTAGAGATATTATTTTCGATATTAGAAATTGGCCATTGCTAGAGCGACTGCAGGAGTTGTATATCACGGAGATAAATATGCTGCTGTTCATGTCGGCGACATCGCGAATAAAATGCAGTCGCAGGAGTCGACTGGTGAACAACCTCTGTGGCATGGCAATATTGCATTCGACTGCTACGCAGGGGGCACAAATTCGATTCCCTCTCGGTGTAAATATTGATGCATGAATTATTCGCATCGTTCTGGATATTTCCGTACCTCGCAAAGCACGATATGCCGTCGCCGGTCCCAGTTTTCATATGAACATAGTGGACACCTAAAACGTTAATTGATCTAACGAAGATTTCGAGATCATTAATGGGTTGTGGAGGTCAGATGGCTTCACGGGTCGTACCGAACCGCAACGCAGTTACAACTGGAAAAAGCTGATCTTGGACTCAGATCTAAAGAATTGGGATGCGACCGCGATTAAAGCAAGGCCTTAACTGGTACAGCTACGTTCTGGGAAATAACCAGGCTACATGGGTGACAAATATTTAGCCATATTGCCTACACTAGGCCCCAGGAAAGGGTAGTAGACCAAGAGTGTTGGCATGGCGTTGTAGAGAATGACATGCTTCCCAATGGTATCACTACCGACCACTACCACTACACTATCTGAGTCGGTGCAAAGTGGAATCCGGAAATCGGACCCTGAATTATGATTTGAAGGCCGCGATTGGTCATTTTGGCGTATTCATAATAGTTTTTTCATTGGCCATTATGCGTATTGGTCTAAAGGTGATTTTCCACCAGAGTGGCTAGGCGAGGCGTGGCGAGGAGAGAATTGAAATTTGTATGGCAAATTTTCAATTCTCTCCCAGCGCATCTTTGGTGGAAACAGTGTGGATTGACGAGAATATGCGAGGCGTGTATTGAAATATTTGTTTGTGTAAAAATGAACCGTATAGCTTCCGATATAGAGTATAAAATTAACTTTTCAACAGAAACACCCTTCTTGCGAGAGGCTTATTGAAGTTCGTTGCTACTTATTACCGTATATATTTTTATCTAATGAAGACTACGGGCGGCGCGGCGGCGGTGTCGCGCGAGCTCGCGATGGCTATTCTTAGTGGAAAAGGGTCAGTGCGATTTCAATTCTCTTCTCGCCGTATTCTCGTATCGTCTCGCCACTCTGGTGGAAAATCACCTTAAACGCCTCAGATGTGACCGGGGCTAATGTAAAGATGTTGTAAAGGGACACTATGCAGCCTTTTCCCAGTATTATAGTACTTCAAATGACGGTTATAATACAGAAAACATAGTGTCCCTTTAATATTATCTGAATGAGTGTTTTTCTTTCTGAAATATTATGAAATTATAAATTATATTAAGCTAATTGATTTTTCAAACAACCTCATGCCTATAATTTACGTGATAGTATAGGAAAGTCCACAACATTATGGGGCGTTCCTGATAATTTTGGTTGTTAACTTGTTATACTGACCATAGTTTCAATTTTGAAAACATTTTTTGTGAACTGAAATTGCAAAATAAGGATGGAATGTTATTATCTTATTGGAATCTCCATCAAATTAGTTTTGATATTTAGAGGTATACAAAATTAAAAAATGCCAATTCATAAAAAAAATAAAAATTCAGATTCAATTTCAATATATTATAGATTATTGTAATTCACATTAAACTTAATTAAACTTATAGCCCACATAAGCTCCTCTCACACGTTCAACTACGTTTTCTCTTATAGACAAAGGCGCTAAAGGTACTCGGTATAAAATCTCCATCATAAAACCAATAAACAGATTCAAGTCCCATTTTATTATAAAAATCAAAATTACGTGTTATAATACATCTTTTTCACAATCGAACAATAGAAATCGATTATAGCACATTGACATTCTTGTTGTAAATAAATCATCATGGACATAAATAACAAAATCGGATCGTACAGCCTAACACTTGAGACACCGCTACAACGAGCTCGTACGCGAGTCGCGGGACAGTCACGGAGTCAGCGGCGCGTCCGAGCACCCGTATCACTATATGTACACGTCACGTACCCACAGGTAAGTCTTCAGTCGATCGCTCCCGGCGAGTCCACACCGCACACTAGCACTGGCACTAGTCGTCGCGCGCGCCCTGCGAGCAGTGGAACAGCACGTCCGCCAGCTCGTGCGCCACCTTCTGGTCCAGGATCTGCGACATGACCAGCGACAGCAGGCGGCGCTCGTGGCGGCGGATGAGCGGGCGGTTCTCCGCGTGCTCGGCCAGGCGCAGCAGCGTGGCGGCGGCGCGCCGCAGCATGTCCAGCGACGTGCCCATGGCGTCGGGGTTGTCGCGCAGCGCCGCCACGCCGTGCTGGTTGGCCACGCCCAGCGCCGTCTGCTCCGCGCGCTCGATGAACGCCACCAGCTGCGCCACGGCCGGCGCGTGCAGCGCCACGTCGCGCGCCGCCGCGCCGCCCGCGCCCGCCAGGTAGTGCAGCAGGTTCACGGCGAACTCGCGCACCACGGGCCGCTCCGGCCGGCACAGGTCGCGCGCCAGCCCCGCGCACAGCGCCGCCAGCCGCCCGCGCGGCGGCGTGGCCAGCACCAGGTCCACGTTGGCGTCCGTCACGCACAGCTTGCACAGCGCCTCCAGCGCCAGGCGGCGCGGCGACAGCGGCGAGCCCGCGCCCGCCGCCGCCGGCGCGTCGCCCGCCACGGCGGCCGGGCACACGGCCCAGTGCAGCAGCCCGTCCAGCAGCGGCCGCGCCACGGCCTCGGGCTGCCCCGCCAGCTCCACGCCGCCCGCGATGTTGGCGCAGCACACGAGCGCGTCCTCGCGCAGCTGCGCCAGCGCGTCCCACCACCACTCGGCGCCGCCGCGCAGCGACGAGCAGCAGGCGGACGCGTCGTGCTCGTCGCGCGCCGCGCGCTCGTAGGCGCGCGCGCGGGCGGCGCGCGGCGCGTGCTCGTGGTGCAGCAGCAGCAGCTTGCCGGCCAGCGCCAGGAAGGCGCCCGAGCGCGAGAACTCGGCCTCGTTGCCGGGCACGAACGTGAGGCCGCGCAGGATGTTGGACAGCGCGATGCAGCGGCGCGCCAGCGCGTCGCGCGACTCGTCCACCAGGTTGAGGCTGGGCTCGTCGCGCGTGTAGCACTCGTCCTCGTAGTCCTCGAGGCGGCGGCGCTTGAGCACGCCCGCGGGGTCGCGCACGGCCAGCGCCGGCCGCCGCTCGGGCTCCAGCTCCATGGGCTCGGGCGCCAGGTTGTCCTCGCCGGCGGCGGGCGGCGCAGGCGGCGAGGCTGGGGGCGGGGGAGCGCGCACGGGCGAGGCGGGGCGCGCGCCGCGCATGACGCGCACGAAGGGCAGGTGCAGGAACTCACCGCGGAAGCACGGCACCACGTGCGCCGCGCCGCCCGAGTCGCCGCCGAACTGCCACGGCTCGAGCACGTCCTCCACGCGCGAGTAGTCGTCGGCCGAGTCGTCGGACGCGAACAGCTCCTCGTCGGGCTTGTACACGACGGGGTGTCGCCGACGAGTCTCGAGCGTGTAATTTTCTCCAGATAAAACTCGCACCCGGTCGGCGGGGTCGGGCGGCTCGTGGGGCTCCTTCTTCGTTTTCACGGGTTTCACCTCGGGCTCGGGGGTCTTCGGCGGCGCGTACCAGGGCCCCTCCTCGTTCGAGGGCGAGTCGAATACGTCGCTTAGACTCTTGTGGAAGTGCTCCAGCAGCAGGTCGAGCAGGCCCGGCATGTGCTGCAGCCCGAAGTAGCCTATACAGTTGTCGTCGAAGAGCAGTATGTTGAGGATGTCGAGCGCCCAGCAGGTCTCGGCCAGCAGGCCCGACTTGAGCGCCATCATGATGCGCCAGGCGTCCACGGGCGCCACGTCGGCCTTGGTGAGGCGCCGCCGCTTGTCGCCGGACGGCACGGCCGCCTCCACGCACTCGGCGGGGAACGTCAGCTCGCGCTTCAACTGCCCCGCAGCGTTTAACGTCGGCGCTGAACTCTGCAACGAAGACATTTAACTTGAATATAAGCCCTCTTTTCAGTAAAACAATTAAATATTCTTCTAATTTTAGTTTATACATACGGGTGAGGGTACCGCAGAAGAGGAATATGTGCCATCTTGCGTCGGCGGTCGAGGTGCTCCACCCCACGCTGGTGCTCCGCCAGGCTGAAATATAATAAAACCATTTTAAGAAAATAGTCTTCATATATTATTTACACTCCTATCAGAAATTCACAGTAGTGACGCAGTAACTGTCTCTCTCACCATCTTTCTCCCAAAACCACTATTACTCTTCAACTCATTTTCTCTTTCTTCTATTTGAGACGTTAATTAAGCATTACTACATGAAAGTGGCAAGAGTGAAGAAAAATTAACATAGGTGTACCCAAATAAATTTGTGTTCATTGGAATTGGTCCAAATTCAGTTCGATACTACAGTAGCAGGACTAAGAACTTGGTTATAGTTACCGGTGGTTGGTAGGGCGGGTGCGACCACTGGGGTTGCGGGGCCCCCGGCTGCGGGCGCCAGGGCGCGGCGGGGGCGGGCTGCGGGGGGGCCCTCGCGTACGCCCCGCCCCAGGCGCCCCCGAAGCGCGCGGGCGCAGGGGCCCCGGGCGCGGAGCCGGCCCCCGGCCCCGCGCCCGGGCCTGGCCCCGCCCCCGCCCCCGCGTACTGGCCCTCGCCTTTCGCAAAGTCAGGATGCCGTCGAGGCGCGCCTCCGCTTGGAACCGCGCCCGCTCCTAGCTGCTTACCGCCGCCGTACTGTGGACACGCACGTCTACAGGTCAGATTGTGACGATAACCCGTTAGTACCTCGCCCTCTGATTCCACGGAGCGACTCCCCAGAGCTCGCATGTGGAATTTCAGAGTAAATTTGATCTGTCTGTCAGTCGTATAACTAGATTGAAAGAATCGACAAAGTCAACAAAAAAAATTCAAACTAAATTGGGACAGACAAACAAATCAAATCGTAGCAAGGTTATTATATTACAGAAAGCGACATTTATAGTAACTTTGTTACACTGGCCGTGCACCCAAATGTGTTGACTTAAAGATGAGATCGGAAAAAAATCGATCAAATATATCGTGACTGCAGTGGTACAAATAAACTTTTATTGAATTTTATCACACATTTCCAATACTAGAGGCATGGTCAAATCCAGTTTATCAATGGATTGTATGACACTGTCGCTAGGACTTGGAGCTATACATACACGATACATTCGATCGAGTAGTGTCGTAAATAACAAAGCTACGATACCGTTAACTTACAACTAAGCTTACATGATTTGTGAGAATTGATGCATGCACAATGATTTAGTGATAAAAATTGTTCATATAAAGCCACCACCACACACTCTAAACCTTAACTTCCATGTTTTGATTATTTGTTAAATTTTGAAGGAGCTCAGCGAACGATATGTTTATCGGCCGTCACAGTCTCGAGACCGGTGACGGCGACGTTGGAAAAGCCAATTAATCACACCGCAAGCCAAAATTTTGTTAAACAAAAATAGAAGAAAAAATTAACAGTGATAGCTTAAAATTTTGTCAAACGAGTGGTATTATTTGAAAAAAAAAATGAAGCCAAAACCACGAATGAGATTTGCCCCTCGCATCGATAATCGTCTTCCTAGACTAATGTTAGCAACAGTGTTTTTACTGTTCCCTTTACTAATATTGAAAATGTTTTTTTTTTTATTTGTAATTGCAATACATTTTTAGGTACATGTTTATAAACCTTCAGGACCCCTATGAAATGATTTTAATAAATACCCTTTAATTCCCCACATAACCATAACAGAAAATATTGAAATATAAAGTTTTTTTTTTTTTATAAGTACAGACAGAAGAAAAATTTCAAACGATTTTATCTAATGATCAAACGAGCCTACGTATCTAGGGGACAGTCGAGTATATTGTACCGCCTTTTAAATTATACCACCTCTATTAGTTCTTATTAAATTACACTTTTTTCTATACTGGCAACACCAAACTATGCTTTAGTATCGCCTCCAACTTACCCACTATTTCAAGTTGACATCGCAATCTAAAAAATCCGTTTGTACAGGTGTATTTCTCTACTCTATGGGTGACGCCCATGAAGTTTTATATTTTTACCGATCGAAATGTTCTGAAGTGAATCAGATTTTCATTGACAGTACCACAGTGCTGGGCATAACGATTATTTCATATTGTCTAAATATGAATGTAATCCAATGCACTTTACAATAGATATTTAAATCGATTAAATACTCAAGCAAACTTAAATCGTTTAATCGTGAGTATCGAGTAACGAGTCGTATGGTTATATCACTAGTTACATCAAGACTACAAACGTCAAAACGGACCTATTAAATTATGATGAGTATAGCGTGTTGCCAGTGTAGAAAAAGTGTAATTTAATCCACACTAATATTATAAATGTTAAAGTAGCTTCATCTGTCTGTCTATCTGTATGTTACGCTTTCACGCCTAAACCACTGAACCGATTTTGATGAATTTTGGTATAGGGGTAGATTAGACCTTGAGAAAGGACATAGGCTATGTTTTGTCGCGATAACCGACATCCACGCGGGCGGAGCCGCGCGTAAAAGCTAGTAAGAAATAATGGATTTGGTACGATTTAAAAGACGGTATAATATAGTGAAGTCTCCCCTAAATTATGGTGGTGGAAGGTATGTATAGCGATTATCGGCGGGGGGCGCGCGTGACCATATCCGTGCGGTGAGAATGAGCCGGTCGCCAATATGGGAAGCGGTGTTGAGTGCGTGGTACAAACGGCGTCCGTACGTAGGGTCGCGGGCTGGGCGGCAGCGGCGCCACCAGCTGGCGCGCCAGCTGCGAGTTCAATAAGCTACCCGCGCCCGCCGCGCCGCCCGCGCCGCCCATCTACCGCAAACACACAGCGTCACTCTCCGGCCTCTGCCTTAGTCTCACACTCCGAGCTACGAGCTACGAGCTCTAAACTCTTCACCTAGTCTCGCTGCGGACCATGGGACGTATAATGGCCGGCAGCGAGTGAACGATTCCGACTACAGCCATTATATCTCTAGTGCTGCACCGCTCTGGTTAGATTAACTTAGAGGGTGTGCTTCACTGAGTCCACTCGTGCGAGCATACTTGATCAAACTCGTGGATCCCACACAGTATTTGAACCGTGCAAGCAAAAACACATGAAATAGAATTTCTTTTCTGTTTCATTACTACCCTCAAAAGTAGAATGTATTCTTTTGTTTTGTGACAATATTTTTCTTCAGTATTTACATTTAGTGCCGTATTCTAGAATGACACTCAGCCCGAATCGCTTTTTATCTGAGGACAGATTGTATAGGCAATATGTCAAACTATCAAAGTGTCTATACAATCTGTCATCCGATGAATCGTGATTCAGGCTGAGTGTCATTCAAGAATACGGGCCTTAGAATGATCCATTGTATTTTATGGGACTATTAAAAATGATGAATCAAAACTATGTAGGATGAATGATGATAATATTACATCCCATGTACTTAGTTCAAGTCTTTATTGCATATAGTGACTCGAAACAGAAGTAACACACGAATTTTATTTCCTACATACATTGTGTTGAATGAAATGGTAGACAGCGAACTATACAAGTTCAGTATTATTTTATCTTATGTACACCAAAATGGGATCCACGTGCAGAATCAAATCGACTCATCAGTGAAAGGGCCTAAATACTAGTCATGTTATATTACCAGAATTCTTGGTAATGTAATTGAGTACATGGCATTACAAACGTAATGGGCTTGGTTGACAAGCCCAATGCATTACGGTTACGACATTTCAAATTAATCTTAACACTAAGTAACTGTTGATGACACTATATGTAATTGAACTATGTAATTAAACGTACAACGGGTAGTTGAATTGTAAATATCAATTGGAAAAAGTCAACATTCAGGACGGGACTTGATAGTTCGTGAACGGAAATTGTAACTATATATTGAGTGGTTCAGTTGATAAACAGTATTCTCATTATTCCATGTGGAGACAGAGAAAGAGTGCCAGTATCAGCACTCCATCATATCCGCAGGGTGTCGTAAGAGGCGAGTAACGGAAAAAATATAGGCAGACGATATCACCGCGAGAGAAGGAAAACTGGAAACCTGATGCATCTGGCCATCGTGGAAACAGTAAGCCAAAGCCTCCCAATATTGGGAGTGGACTGCAATAGGCTAATTGATTATTAATAAGTAACGATTACAGGTATCAAGTCCTATCTTAGATGATGAATTTTCCAATTGACTTGAAATGCTTTAAGATTTCATTGGTATTTTAATATCAGCATAGTAATATTTAAGCACAGTATCAAATAATTATGAACTAATATTACACTCCTTACATGCTATACATGCAGGGCTTCAGTTCACTACAATACTCTAATCACCTAATGTAGGTAATATGTAGACTGGGAGTACCTCATTTACTACAAGAAACAAACAAGTAAAATATATTCTTTCACCTAACATCTAAAAATGCTTTGGAAAATATAGTAAGAGCTTATATAAGATTCATGCCACATGTAATATGTTTGAGTCAACTTTAAAAAACGATATGATATCTTAAGAATAAATTTAAAAAGTTGCCTCAAACGTATGTAACTCGTACATATAACAAATTACACGAAAACTTCCTTGAAAGAAAAAAACTCAACATGTAAATGTCATATGTACGAGATCAGGCTGAAATCTAAAGATATAAGTACAGTGCACATGTAGTTATAATCTTAACGAAAATACAGACATAGTCATGCCTCTTTCTCATTATTACAGGCAAAAGGAGTAACTAATTTCACTTGAGATTATCTCTAAAGCCCGTATTCTAGAATGACACTCAGCCTGAATCGCGATTTATGGACAGGTTGTATAGACAGATTGATAGTTTGACATATTGCCTGTACAATCTGTCCTCAGATAAATCGAGATTCAGGTTGTGTCATTCTTGAATACGGGCCTAAGACCATAATTTTCAACTTGCTGCTACATTATAGCTACTTGTGCACCACCATAAATAGGTATATATGACACGCTAAACATAATCATAGAATGTCATAGGAAGGAAAGTAAACATACCTCGTGCGGCGGTTGTTGCGGCGAGATGGGCGGATGTGGCGGGTGCTGCTGCGGGTGTTGCGGGTGTTGCGGCTGTAGCGGCTGGTGCGGCGCGTGCGGTTGGTGCGGTTGGTGCTGCTGGTGCGGTTGGTGCGGTTGGTGCGGCGCGTGCGGCGCGTGCGGCGGGTGCGGCGCGCGGTAGTACTCGGGGTAGGGCTGCGCGGGCGGCGGCGTGGCGGCGCCGGGGGCTCCGGCCCGGTACGCGCCGCCGTAGCCGCCGTACTGGTACTCGCCGCCCGCTCCGCCGCGGTAACCCCTGGAATATACGATGGGAGGATATATTACTGCGATCGTACTAATCATGATCATCTTAACTTTGTCATGTCTGCGGTAGCCTAGTGGTATGGGTAATGGACTGCTGAGACGAGGTCTCGGATTCGATCCCAGGTTTACCATGGCACACGCCAATGACTTTTCGATGCTTTTCGGAAATTATGTGTGTATTTATCGCAGGTTTATAAGTGCCCGGTTAATGGCAATAGGCTCGCCACCTATGACATTGGGACCTAAAAATAAACTGGCGAAATGTGGGTGCTAGCACCTCTGCCTAACCCTTCGGGGAATATAGGCGTGAGTTTATGTTATGTTATGTTATCTTAACTTTGTTCCTGGCTACCTTCGAGGCTTTAACATTGGAGCAAAGAATCTGTTTATTCATCTCCTTCTTTAGTTTTGGCTTATGGTACCGACTGCCATGACCTACCCAAGAAGATAGTCCCCGGCAAAACCTCCTTCGTCAATCAGTTGGTTTGTAACTCGCTACCGAGCACGTCACTAATGGTTTTAAATATTATCCATACGTAACATTATCAATGCGAAAGTAACTCTGTCTGAAAGCTAAATACATTATTTCTTTATCTATAAAATATTGTATGGAATCCAACCCACCTTTCTCCATCAGGGCCGTACGGTGGATAAACAGGCCTATTAGGCTGATAAGGTGATCCATATTCGTACCCGTATCCTTGTTGGTAACCTGCTGATTAAATATAATTTCATTATAATCGTGCTAATAACATATTCATCACATACAACACTCATTTAAATACGACATGCATTTAACAAACAGATATTAAATTAATTTGTAAAACATGCACAATACATAACAATATTTTGTATTTACAAAAACTGCGTTAAATGTTTATTGTAGTATAAAATTATAAATACATTAAGTTAGAAAAAGCACACTTAAAATCGGGAAAAGAAATTAAACGTAGCATAAATTTACATTACAATTCAAAAGGCAAACTAATTCATCAGAGTAAGTAATGTTTTGCTCAATAGTATACAAGTTACTTTTGACTATGACTTTTATTTTAGTTAATCATTAGTTAACTAAAATAATATCAAAAATTAATGTAGTCATTTAGGGGTTTTATTTCTTGGTTATTTTCCCAATGACTCCACCCAATACGTGCAGGAAGTTGGCAGGGGATGTTAATATTAAAGCATGTATTTCATATTTAGATTTCGTTTTGTTTTCGTTTTTCTAATGCTATTCACAAAACAATAATATTTACAGGTGTCATGAATATTAATTGACAAGGTAAAATTGCTACTAATCGCCTGAAAATACTATATATAGTATCTAAATTTCATTCCCCTTTGCATTAAAACAAACCAATTTAAAGTTATTTACAAATTCACCTTTATAAATATATAATTCATTGATATTAACATGCAGGTAAACTGAATACAAAAGTTGACATGACATTATTAGTTGTCATGACGAACTCTGACGGAGGAACAAGCGTTAATACACGTGACATGACAGATATGAGGAGATGTGCACAGTGTTAAGTACCTGGGGGTCTCCTGGGCCCCGGCGGCTCGTCGAACGGGTTGGAGGCGGCGAGGTTGTCCCCGCCAGGCCCGCCGCCTACAACCACACGTCTTTGTACCCACACGTACCCGAGAGGAAAACTAATCACCACGTATAAAGACTCGTTTACATGAGTAAAATCTCTTTAGACAAGTTATACCTAAGAGGTCCAGGCAGCCTATAGGCTACACATAAATAAGGATGTATGTACCCATAGACCTAATATGTGCTCTATAGGCTTGGGTGTCTTTTAGAATAGTACGGGGTGTTATGTTATGGCGTTGGACGAGCTCAAATTCACCAAGCATAGATTATTATAAAACAATCCGCCCGAGGTATACGAATATATTGATTCTTTGTAAATTAATTCATTGTGAAGTAAACCCCTGAAATGCCACAGTGTCTAGTAAGGGTTGTTCAATATACAGGTCATCAATGAATACAGATTAATATGAGAGAGAATATTTTTTTTTTTTACATTGAAAACCCTTTCCTCTCTGTTTTAAATACAATGGAATCATGGAACCGTTTGTGTTTAACTGTAGCTTCGGTTTTAACTACTATAGAAAGATATCAAACTATAGATTATTTATTTATTTATTCTTTATGCACAAATATAAAATATGTGTACGTACAAAGGCGGACTTATTGCAGTAGGACAGAGAGAATATACGTTGCCTCGCCGCAACTCGGCTGGAGCTCGCCCCAAAAATATACTTTCGATTACATCTCGCCCCAAACTTATTGTACTCGCATAAATGAGCCTTTATGGTGGTCAAAAATAGTAGATTCAGAGTAACATAGTCACGCAGTATTTACAAAGAAAAACACATGTCAAATGAAGGGCGTGTTAAATTCCTCACAGATACGACAGTTAGGGTTAGTGGTAAGCGTAGTATTATGAGCCGAATGATTTGTTAGGTGTGTCACCACTCGAAAACATTAGATAGTTAGTTCGATTGCACAAATAAAGAAGAGACCAAGTGCTGTCGCTGTCCTGTTCACACCTGAACGAGACAAATTGTGTGACGTATCTTTTAACATTAGTGCACACTCGTTTTCAACTAAAACTATCGAGCTCATTTACAGCACATAGAACTAGATGGTAGTCAGCGTAGTCACAATCGATCAGTGAATACTGTCGAGATAAATATCGATAATTCTGTAGTGTTTAAATCGATTTCAGTAGGTAATCGAAAGTATACAAGAAATCTAAACAGTGCACGAACATGTGCTTAATCACGCGGTGCCACTACAGTCGGCTAGCGACCTATTCACATTAGTGTTGCCAGATTTCCTCATAAAAAAAAACATAATTTCCTTTTTTTTTCTCTTGATGTCTACGTTAAAAAAAAGAAACCAGGCAAGTATATAGTTCCTTTTTGTCACATTAAAACGTTATCAATCTGGTAACGCTATTCCACACTATAGCATTAGAACAATCGAAGCACATACAATGAATCGTCATAGCAACCATCATTCGTTTCATATTGTAGTGAATATAACATACCTTGCGAATGGTTAGGCTGTGGTGGGTATCCCGTGTACTGGCCACCATAGCCGTCCATAGGGGCACCACCACCGCTACTACCGCCGCCCACCGGGAATGATTCTTGGGAATTTGATGAACCTGTGTGAAATAATACATGTATCCTTATTTATTCTTATCATAAATGAAAAAGTTGGAATGGATGGATGTTTGTTGACCTCGTGCGCCAAAGTGCAAACTTTGGTCCGATATAACCATCTCCAGGGGGGGAGGGGATTAGGGGGGATGGTATCCTTGGGGATTCTTCGCACGATAAAAAAAAAATTGGATTGAAAATCGCTTTAAGGATGATAACAGCTCTGTATGTTACTACTACCAGTGGGTCGCGGATTGACCGAACGGGTGATCAGCCCTTCTGTGCTGTTCTATTCAATGGCTCCCCATTTCACTCATATCCCCTATGTAACTACTGCCATACATGTTCGTATGGCACCCGGGACACGACAAAGGACAGAGGCACGAATTTTTGGCCATGGTCAACCTTGTAAGTTCTTAAGTTCAGTTACGAAATTTAAAATCTGCGGCAAATTTACTTGAATCTTCCGTGCCTTTAAAATTGTGTAATTAAATCCTATCTTCGAACAAGTTGTGTATGAACTCACCTGGACTGGACGTACTATTGGATTTGCCACCCTTCTTCTTTGTTGATGCTTCGACTTGGTTGATGATCGGTTGCGGATCGATGCCACCGCGGTCGAAGTGGCACTCGTACGCTAACAGATTCTTCGTGTAATGCTTGCGTAGCGTGTAGGCGGCAGACGACGATGCGCCGATGCCTAGCAGACCCGCAATGTCCTTCCACGTTTTGTTCTTCGTCACCTACGAATATTTTTCAATGTTAAGTACGACGTAGAATGAAGCGTTTAACTTTGCAGTTTTAAAGTAAACAAATGAACACGAGGCGACAGTTAACTAGAACATAAAGTGTGAAGGTTTAGTGCACAGTGGAAAAGGCGATAACTCGCGCGTGTTAACGAGTGGAAACCTGACCATGTCGGCGACTTTTCGACGCGGATGTCGAGATTTGCGAACGTCGACCGGCGAGCGTGCGGCGCTGGCGGCGAGTGGCGGCGCACTGACGAGCGGCCAGCGCCGGACTCGCACAACCATTCAATGATAAAAATTTATTAACTATCGTTAAAGGCCCAGCGGGTTTATGGCGCCTATTCACATAAAGCGCGCGGTACATGCACTAACATAAATCCTGGCCGAAGTCTATTAGTCTCAGTTGCACCGAGCGCTGCGTCGTTTTACTAGCACCGCTAAAGTGATACTCGAGAATACGAATGTTTACAAATGTTAACGTTTAAAACTGTAAAACCCGATTGAATTACACACACCGTACGTCCTCTATACATTTATTTGCTTGACTTTTACTGCGGTTAGCAAAATAGAATGCAATGTGCATAGACATAAAATTTATGATTATAGTTATTTTGAGTAATAGAGGAAGAGCAGTGTGTAAGGCGACCCGGCGAGCACTGAGACGTGTACCGACGTTGCACAGTCCGTGCGAGTACAACGTATGCATATATATTTTTTGCTAGCAGTGGGATATACTATTACAATCAGTTTACAAGTAACTGACTTAGTAAAACATGTGCATTGTGTATTGAAGTGATTAAGTTTTAATACGTTCGATTGAGCTACGAATAATTCTGCGGTGTATCAAATAAGACAGAATCCAATAAATTGGTGCTAATTGGATTTCCAAGATTTATCGGTAAGTATTATACCTACTATTTATTAATTAATTCTTCAGCTTAAAATATATATGGATAGGTATAGGCTAAAATTATAACCTAGAACACTATACCCCAATCCCAAGAAACAGCAAACACAAAATTTCTCTACGAATACTGACCAAACGTCATAACACGCGCGAACCACTAGACGCTTTAGCAAACAATACACAAGACGAAGATAGAATGTTTTATTTAACTTATTACTTCATTTTATTTATTTATTCAACTCTCTATTGTAAAACACTAATCATAAAGATGTTTTTATGTAGGTAGGGATTATACTAGTACAATATAATTCTCCTTTACACGGTTCTTACTTTACATACATTTACTTCTTTGTGTCAGAAAACTTATCTCCAAGTAGCCACATAAGACTACAATCTTATTTATTTCAAAGGAAGCAAATATCAACATTCATAAACTGTAGTATTCGGGAGGTTAAACAAAATAAACCTACCAAAAATAAATGTACTTAGTCGAACCGAGCAAACAAAAACGCAATAAAAATTGAACATACTAAATAAACTCACTCCACGCAACAATTTAGGTTTACGTGAATTGACGTGATTATGATATCGTCATGTAACACTAGATCGCAACATCTCCCAAATCAAAATTCTGCACCTATATAAAAATAGTCGTGTTGGTTCCCGTAGGAGCAGAATAAGGCCACCCCATCTCTTCTTGTAAATGGCGAATAAGGAATAGGACTGTTCTCCATCTGACAGTTAACATACACCCCATAATTAAGTGCCGTAACGGTAATAGGCTCGCCCTACGTGGAACCGAAAATCATAATTGGCGAAATGTGGGTGTCAATACACCTTCGGGAATTTACAGGCGTGAGTATATGTAAAGTAATCTGCGGTAGCCTAGTGGTATGGGTAATGGACTGCTGAGACGAGGTCTCGGGTTCGATCCCAGGTTTACCATGGCACACACCAATGACTTTTCGATGCTTTTCGAAGTTATGTTCGTATTTATCGCAGGTTTATAAGTGCCCGGTTAATGGCAATAGGCTCGCCACCTATTACATTGTGACCTAAACATAAACTGGCGAAATGTGGGTGCTAGCACCTCTGCCTACCCCTTCGGGGAATACAGGCGTGAGTTTATGTTATGTATGTTATGTAATATGCGTATATTTACCTCAACAAAGCCCCCACGGTCGCGAACCAATAGATACAGCCTGTACAAATCCAGCGGTTGCTTTGAGATAGTGGGGCAGGCGGCGATGGGCGTCCGCCTCTCCTCCATGAACGCGAGCAGACGTTCCACCCAACCGCGACGTTCGGGCGCGTCGTCCATCTCGTACAGCTTGCCCAGCGAGTCCGACTTCTGGCACAGACATATCCCATCACACACCCGAATCAGGTCGGCTATAGACGTTCACCGTGTGACATTTACATTCAAAGTCTACCTTCGCTAAACAAATATTATGGATATTGATGTACATAATATTATATTGAAAGCGAGATCTAATGCATGCGAGTTTAAGCAAATTTGTATTATCTTTTTTCACGTGATGGTTCTTATAAATAAATGATTTATTCATAAGAAATATCCAGTCGATATTTTGTCGAAATGGCATTCTATTTTTGGGGTAAAGCATGCTCGTATTCCCCACTGAAGTGCTTCCCGCAGTATAGGTCTGATGTCTGAGACACCTTATAGGTACAGTCTTAGGGAAACCAAAAGTTCTTCTACCGTTATAATCAAGCTCTCAATATAAATGCCTGTTCTTTCAAACATGAAAGATCCAGAATATGTAAATGTCACATCATTTGATCGTCAAAAGCGAAAAATTTCGTCTTATATTAGAAAACTAAGCACTCGTTTTTACACTTATATACTATATATTATATAATAACTAGTTTGTAATATAAAAAAATATAGAAAAATTAATATCTGAAGTCTAAAACGGATGCTTAGTTCTGAATTTACTGCTAGCGTAATATCTATAAGTATATAGGTAGATATTGTTTGTGATGTGAGCTATTTTCACGGCTATAGTACAAGCGTTTAGACTGATAGTGTTGTGCGTTACCGGGCCTGACGAAGACTCTCCTATTCGTCGCCTTGAATTTTCAGCCTAGAATAAAAATTTCCACTAATATAGTAAATCTGTATTGTTCCATATCCAAACTACTTTCGTCAGCCCCGTTCCTTTTGAAAAAACTCCTTACGAAAAATATAAAAAAATTAAATGGAAAGAAAAATTTTAAACGAAGATTTTTTTTAAATATTTGAAATAAGGAGTTTTTACGAAATCGCATTCCAATACAAACCCTTTTCAATAAACTACACAATACAAGCTCGTACAATAGTTTATGAAACGGGGACTTCGAGTATTTTCATGCAATCAATGCACAGTGCAGATAAAATTTTGTTACAAACAGGCATCAAATATTATCATGCTGTATACAATAAATGCTAGGATACACATTTTGAAAATATTTCATATATATCCAGTAGTAAAAAAACTACAGGAGAGAACGCTAGATAGGTAAACATTTAAATTATTAACCTGAAAACCTTTATTATTCACTACAAAACATTTCAGAAAATGAATCACATTCTTTAGCCGAAGTTAGAAAGTTTCTAAATTGTTTCTCGAAAGCATTTCCACAACCATAACGATAATAAATGTAGCGTAAGCAAAAAAGGAGTGAATAACTAAACGTTTTCAAGCTTAAAGCTAAAAGTTTGTGTTGGAAGTAGTATCTTTATGAAAAACAAATATGTGCACAGATGCGTTTCAATTATTATGCATTAAAAGGCAATGCATTTTGTATTATGCAGATAAAGTTCGACTAACATGCAATTTGTAACACGTTATTTAGGGAAAATATTAATCATATCGAGCACTACACATGCTTATGATCTTTAACTTGATATAAACCTTTGATCTGTAGGACTCCGGCGGTATGTGACTGTTAAATACCTGAAATACATGATAAAATGCAATGCCTCCCTTTCGCTCACACACAGAATGTAAAGTGGAAAAAAACAAGACAATCGAAATGTATGAGGTAAACTTATTTATAAATTTAAATGGCCCGTGGTTCAGGCATTTGATTAAATCGAAAAAAGTTAAATGCACGGGCGTCGTTCACACAAACTACTAGTGAATTAAAACAGTTCTTAAATAGAGAAACAATACAAATACTTCATGGATTTTGTATGCTCGACACCCGTGACAAGTGGTTCGTTATGGATTTACACATAAATGCGATATTCGAAAAATAAAAACGTTACGTTGCAAAAAGAGAATTTGATTTGTAAATGAAACAGCAACTACATAATTTACTCGTCAATATTTGTTCTCATAGCAGTCAGTGATGAAATGATATAAGCACGTTAGTTGAGGTTAAGATAACTATGTACACTTGCCGAACATATTATTCATTGGTATTAATAAAATACAATATGGATACAGCTATCAAAATATAAGAAAGACGGCTAAGAGAACATTATGTTACAAGTATTCACTGTATCCAGCACACTAGTAGTGCAGGCCACCATCATCTGCCCTACAGAAGGAGGTGGATGGTAGACTGCACTATAGATTAGGTACTCTTGGAGTAGAAATACTAACTACATCCCAAGTAAATGTGATACTGATACTATAAGTATTTAAAATAATGATTTCACAAGTTGTTTGTGTGAATGTGTGATGTGTAATAAGTTTAATAAATACATCTGTTCTGCGGTGGTGGATCAGCAGAAACACAGTGATTGATAAACTTTGAAATTGAGATTGTAAGACAAAATGTGTGCAAAGTAAGTACATGTTATAATTTGGGCTAATTTATATCATTTCAAATAAATTGTGTGTAAAATGTACAGTTAAAAATCCTAAAATAGGTGTTTTTTGGAATGTACAGTCAGCAGCAGATAAGTACTCAAAATGATCTTAATGCCTTGATTTTCCCTCCTTACGGTTAACTGGTGGTTCTGATATTTGGTGGATGTTAAATTGTACTATCGTCCAAACTAAAGGATAAAGGAACCTTTAATTGGGACAATAATGCAATTTAAATCAATAAAACAGTTTAATTTGCTCATAATTCCTCGGGCTTATATATAATTTTGAGACTTTCTGACGCTGAGTGTTCTTAGTGTGGTGGATATAGGAATCAGGTTGAGTGTCATGTGGGGTCGAGACTCACGGGACTAGATGGCGGGCGCGGCCATGAGGACGGCGACGCGTCATAGTCGTCGTGTAGCGAGGAGTGCGAGCCGCCGCCGGGCGAGGGCGAGGGCGCCGCACTGCCAGGCCCGTAGTCCTTACGAGACCCGCCTTTGCTCGAGCTCGAGCCGCCGCCACACGCCTCTTCACCGGATGCTGCAACAATACAAGACAAATTTGATTGGAGTTGCGAGCGGTGACAATGTACACTCTTGAAACATTGTTTTATAAATAACAGTGTTATAGTAGTTGAGTATTGCTGGTTTTTGGAGTTGCGATTTGTCGTTTTAACTGCACCAAAAACTGGGTCCGCAAACTTTCATTTATCATCAATAACTTATTGGCATAACTAGACAGAAAAGATTTTTGATGTGATAGTTATCAATAAATACGATTTGAAAATGAAGATTTAGTTGAAATTCCTTATAAAAACAGTGATACACACCTGCCGATGCGTTACTAAGCGTGCTCTGCTGACTACCTTCATCTAAGGGCGCGCCATCAGGCCCTGTGGTGACGAGTGCCGTCGCCGGCGCGGCAGGCCCGTTATCATGCGGTTCTGCCGGCGCGGTCGGCGGGGGCATCGCACCCTCGGGCGCACCGGGACCACCCGGCCCACCGGGGCCTGGAGGACCCATGTGCCGGGGTTGCTGCTGTAACATCGAAGAAAAAATATTAAAGCACTGTTTTAAGAACTTTCGATGTTCGAAACTGATGTGGGGTCAGGTTTTTAGCATGTTGTGTGAGATACGATCAAGTGTGTTTGATCGCGATTCTGCCTGTAACTGCAACTTGGTTTGTAACATTACGTGCAATTCTTGAAGTTTAGCAGTTTCAAAAACATGCCATTTTCCTTTTTTATACAAAGCAAGCTCATACATTTACGGGCTAATAAAAACTAGAAAGGAACATATCAGTGGAGTGTTAGTCAGTTTACCTTTAATGGCGCGTAGTGCTGCGGTGGATGTGGCGGTGGCGGCGGTCGATAGCCGTAGGGGTATGGATGGTGGTTCCTCGGCGGGTAGCCGTAGGGCTGCGGCGGCGGTGGGTAGTGCGGCGCCTTGTACGCGGGGTGGTGCGCGTAGGGCTGCGCCACCATGGCGCCGGGCGGCGGGCCAGCTCCGGGGTTCGGCGCACCGGGCGCCCCGCCCGCGCCAGGGCGCGCCGTCGGCCCGCTGCCGTCCGATAGAGACGACGACGTTCGCGGCGGCATCGCTACGTTCTGCGTGCCTGTAACAGACAAATAAAAACATTATAGATAACCATAGTTGATGACTTGTTCTCCTAATTGGATAAGTGTAAGATGAAAGAAAGAATAATAGAAACGGGATGTTTTACAATTTTTGTGCTCAGCATCAATATCCACCGGTCCATCCTAAAGCAGACAATTACCTATCATATAAACTCAAAACGGTTTATCATTACAATTCCAATGCATATTCAAAATAGTGCTAGTAACTGACCAAAATTGCACAAACGTACACGGTAGATAGATGTCACATGTATCAATTAAATTGTACACGAGAGTGCAAGCGACAAACACCGGGGTGTATCGGTCCTGTGATCGATCGTGGTGGCCTGCGGGCTCGTACACACAATTTGAATAATACAGATAACGAGGGCTCGCCTAAGCCGGCCGATCATCAACCGAGGGCGGAGAGACACATCCAATCACTTTCGTTTTCAGTCGGCACGTGAGCAGCATGCGCCGCTAGCCTGCGAATTCTTGCTGCACTTTATTGCATCCGTATATGTGCATACGACATGCACGCAACGCATTGACCGAGGCCGAGATACGAGCGGCAGTGATTTGCGACGACGAAAGTGGTATTGCAGCTTTTATGTAGGTCGATTTGAACTCAGTTATGTTAGTGTTACGTGAGAGAGACTGGCTGTTACACAGTTAATGTTCACTGCAATTATGTCGGTGACGAAAATTCTGCGATTGCCGCGTCATAAAGTTTTCTATAGCTCGGTGTGCGACTGTACGCCCTTTAGAATGTTTTAGTAAGAATAAATAAAGATTACCACGTGCGAGGGTCGTCAGTCGTCACTTTAATCTCATCAGTGGCTATTATCGGGCCATTATATTGTGTCGGTGGATCAGACGACCGGCAGACAGCGAGGCGCCGGTGAATCATAGATAACAACGTTGTGCCATACGCGCCCACCTATATATCTATTTGTTTACGGCGACCTTTAATGAGTGTAGCGCCACGGTAATGGGGTCGTCCCGGCTCGACTCACATCCGACCAATGTCTCGTAAAAATAGCACACGTCCCAATGTTGATGGATCTTTAAATAAAGAAGACTCGATATACCTACATGTTCCAAATATTATAAAAATAACTTTAAGACTATTAAAAGATGTTAAATCCTAAACATAAACGATGAACTTACCGAATGAAATTGTACCAAAATCATCTGCAATTCTTTAATTTAAATAAAAATAATAATCTACACTTCGAACTTTATAGTCTCCGGTGGCACAAGGATTCATTTAGAAGTCTATTCAGAAATCCTTAAAAGTCTGTAAACGTTACCCTCGAAAGGACACCGTGGTACAGAAAACTCAGTGTCATCTTAAGGGCTAGACTGTTTCGCCTTGCTTCCTACACATTACTTCCAACTAGGTACTACGAAGTCAATATTGGGCTGGTAATCTGCGTTGGGAATGCAGAGTTTCTATATTATGCCCTCCAAAGATTTTCACTCAGCGCACACATGACCCATTCACGTCATTCATACAGAACAAACATAAACACATGCTGAAACTGTTTTCCATAACAGTATGAACAGACAGTTCATAACATAACCAGAATTGCCATCTTACCTCCAAAAATCTTTAATATTTTATGTTATGACAAATAATTTACAATAGTTCTATTATGTTATAGTTTCTGCCGCTACCGTACCACCCCCAGGTTGACAATGTTGTAGGCACCAAAAGCATTAAATTCTGCTCTTGTACTTGATGAAGTCTGGCGGAAAAGTAAACCGTAACGGGACCTTCTTATTCCTAACAATCTTTCAAGAACAAGTTAGTAACTATTTTTCTTGAAAACTGCTTAAAGCCTTGGCCAAACCGAAGTATTCAGCTCGTGTCCGCGGTAACGTGCTCAGTGGTGATCAATTGTTTTGTTCGACAAGTTCGTATACAACAACTGATCACAACCACGCACGCTACCTAGGCTACCTAGGCTTTAGAGCTGCGTCAAAGGTGCTAACACATAAGTGTAACTACAAATAGCTCAATACGTGATTGACAAACCTCGGTCTCCAATTGCAATTTAATCCACCACGTCAATGGGCCTTAATTGCAATGCAGCGCAAGGTTGTCGAGTACTGGATATTTTGACAACGACACGACCTGCCACTCTATATTATATTTATTTAGTTTCCAAGACTGCTTAATATGTTAGCTTGTTCTGAAAAAATATGCATATCTAAACTGAAACTATGACTTTTCATTAGTTGAAATTGCCAAAAAAAGTCAAAATATAAACAATAAAATTCAATTCAAATATATAACTTTTTAGATTCCTCATTAAATTTTAAATAACTTTTATTATGAACTATATGCGTCTAAACGCAACGTAGACCGAGATAAATGCGATATTCTATTGCACTCCATACATTTGCACTACGCGCTACCGAAGCGTGACGTCACAATTCCGTGCGATTTTGTATGGAGCGTTTTCGGGCGGAGCGATAAATAGAATTTTTCAAAATCAAATATCTTGAAAACTATTTGTCGTACGAAAATTTTACTTTTACAGTTCATTATATTATAAGAAAGTGGTAATTTTTCGAAAGTAAAAAAAAATAGTCAAATAGCCTATTGATTGATTGATTGATTGAAGGAAAGGATTCCTTTAGATGTTTCAGTAAGGTATGCAAACTGACATTGTCCAATTCTATCAATGTTACACGTGCAAAACGAACCTTCAACGAAAGGGTATCTGTATAGGTAAGTCCTATTGACATTATACTTGTCAATAGTAAACAAGTGTCAGAGCAGCACCTTTATTAAGCAAGAGCGTCGAGTTGTCAGTGCATAACCAGCTCTGTCAAGGCCAGGCCCGTCACCACGCGGTGTCGAGGTGGCCGCCGGCGTGCGTAACGCACCGCAGCTGAGGTCTTTACTTTCCCATTCGACAATAATAACGAACGAATGCAAGGTCTTAATGTAATACCGTCAACTTTAAATAACTGGGATTTAAGGACCCACAGAAATTGTTATAATTTTTGTACAGTAAGCTTCAGAGAAAAGGAACCCCCCTTGATAATAGTTTTATCCTCAAGGGGGGTTCCTTTTCTCTGAAGCTTACTGTACAAGAATTTTATTTGGTAATGGATTGTGGAGTGTGAAAGCCCTAGCAATCACTATCTTTGGGGCATAAAGCAACTTCACCAGGTAGTTGGTGTAAGTACCTGCTGACTGACAGACGATGCTGTCGAAGGTCCCTTTAGAATGGGAGGTCACTAGAGACGGTAGCAGCTTTCATAATGCCACAATTGCCAAACTAGCCAAATCTTAAAACATGCAAATTCAGGATACATTTCGAAATACTAAGATAATGATGACTGTAACTCACAGTGAGTTACTGAGAGAATCACAAAAGCCAAAATCACATCCATCTCTGGATTAGCTGTATCACAAACCAAAGAGGGGGAGAGTACCCGAAGGGATTGCCGCACGAAACACGACATTTTATCCTACATGCCGTGCTATATCCATATAACAGCAAATAATATAATCATTAAATGGAAGTAAACCTCAGAAAGTCAAAGAATTTGCATTATCAGATGCGGTAACTAATGTTATCATACTTATCATTATTCAAATACAATGACGCAAATCAAACGGCGAAAACCATTACCCTCCTTCCTTCGGCACTCGGGTAAAAAGGTAAATTAAGCCCAGACTAGGGTAATAAATTCGTAACACTGAATGAAATATACACATTGATGAGTCATACATGTGATGTTAGAGGATAAAGAGTTTTGTGAGTAGTCAACATGATTCACACTAAAACATATTATTCAGGTGCTTCACTTTAACAGATAAATTACATTTAAAGAATACAACTCAGACAAAAAGAATGACATAGACGGAACGCATAGAACTCGGGCGTACACACAAAGAATGCAAGCGAAATGGTACTACTTTAATAGGTATTACTCTAAGAGGCTTTACACGCTAGTTCTATGCGTTCCGTTCATGTTATTCTTTTCGAACCGGTGCTTCATTTGGTCTTTAATATTGCTATTTAAATTGACGTTTTGCAAGTTCCGATTTAATGGTCTATGCAGAATAAATGACGATCACAAAAATGTCTTCTTAATAGACACCCGGTATGATGAAAGTTGACTGGGAAGTCAGAATCGACTTGATTGCGCCTTCGTGCTCAAATGAAAAAAAAATACGCATACAAGTAACAATTCCGGCCCAGGATCAGTGACCCTTAGTCTTCTTTCGTTTATGGATAAGTCTTTCTGTTGTCTGACATCTCCTACCTCGTAATGAAAACCTTCGCCAGTGCCTCAGGTCTCGTTTTTAGACTTTGACGCAATAGAGTTACTTTCGTATTCGTAATATTTGCATAACTTATAATTCTAATAATATAGTTTCTTTGTCACCTGCTATACTAAAGAGAACGTAAGCTTTCCTATTTCCGGAAACATTCATAAACCAGATCTGTCATGGATTAATTTATAAGACGTGTATATTAGATGACCATCTACGATTTAACATAATTATTATTCGGGTAGGATACGAATAAGTATGTCATTGATATTAAACACCCGAATTAACATAAGGTTTACAGTTAATAGACTGACGAAAATGGAACATCAAGTACTGTTTCCGATATTATGTATATTTAAATAATGGATGTTGGTATATTCAATGGGATTGAGCATCAACAGCGGAAACCAAAGTGTATTTCTCCTGAATAAATACTACCATTTTTTTCTATAAAAACCCTGACAAATAACAGAATTATTAGTGTAGCCCTGATAATTCTGATTTTTAGTTTAACCAAATGTTTTTATTGGAAAACTGACACCGCATTTAATTAGCTTTTAAGGTTCTCATAGGGGTTTTGCAAGAAACTCAACAATTTTTAACGAAACCCACTGAACTAATGAGGGACCTGAGATATGAGACCGGCAAAGTAGAACAAGGTAAAAAAACATTGAAAGGACGTTCACGATCAGCTAAGTACAATAAAGCTGATAAATGATTAGACATTTATAAATGATTAATGCACTCTGTCCAATAATGTGGGTAACAAATAATATTGTGAGATTGAAGAACAAGCAAGAAGTATAAACAGAACGGAGACAATAGTGTTAATAAGAACGGCCTAGTTGAGACAAACAGTGGCGGCGACAGGGCGACGCGGCTATTTGCCGACCCATTTAAACTGATCACTGCTAACACGACGAGAGTCGCACATACGAATTGATATATGGCGGTGCTAAGGGTCTATATATAACATGAGCCCTGACTGCTTATTTCGCCTCATAAAGTAACATTTTCTTATTATGTTGGTCTCGTCAATGTAAGTTACATTCGGCCTGGTAAACTGTAAGTGACATCTATAGACCACTATTGTAGATTCCATCAATGGAATTTGAAGTCGTTTCTTCAGGTTCTGCTTTCAATAAAACAAACTGCGTTTAGGACCGTACATATTTTTGGTCCTTCGAGTCGGATCTGAACCAGTGTGTTTGATCAACAATGCCATGACAAAATTACTGGATTTATAAGCTAAGTAGAAAAAACCGTAATCTCTCTTCAAATAAAGAAAAACCAATAAGAAAATACGTACTTTAAATCTTGTTCAGTAATTTCATACGTATGGTCGAATAAATTACATTTATTCAATATCGAGAGCCGAAGCAAATTGTCACAATGAGTACAATAAATAAAACAAATCAAATGAAACCTTTACAAGTGTTTCATTGACAAATTAAATCTCGTTTTCCTTTTCAATCTTATTACAATCTCGAAGAGGGACGCAGACAGGGCGGTTGTTAGGATTGTGAGGTAAGTAGGTATATCTGGTTATGGGAGGCGGGGTGGTAGGTGGGTTCACTTGTACATTTAGTAAATGCGTATACTATAGCGTAAACCAAGTCTGACCGAGGTTGAAAGAATGTCCGCACCATTAGCTAAGGGGGCAGACGGAACGGGGTGAATGGGCTGTCGAACCCTCCGACCTTGACTCGCCGAAATTTATCACTTTTCCGGGGTAATCTGAATACAATTAGGCGATGGGCAGCCAACGGGAGGGACCGCACGCAACAGGTTCTCAGTTACATGAGTCCATATTCTTTTACAAGATTTTTGTGAGGCCTACCATTACTCGGAAGTGTTTCGGGACAGCTAGGCTCAGCCTTTGTACTGAATGACTTATACAGTCTGAAATGTGATATCACACTTAGCTTTTTGTTGAGAAGTCATTGAGAGAAAAATATTCAACTCAAATAAACATGATTTCGAAGAATACTATCTTTATTAATAATTATGAAGAGGATGTGTTTCCGCCGGCTTGTCTTGCTTGTCCAAATATAGGTATATCAATACACGTTAATGTAGCAACTGTTTAATAAAAATAGGGATTTGGTACAGAGATATAATCAAAGAACTTTCCTGAGATGATTGTATACATAGAAGATTCTTATAATTTAGGTTCTGGTTGGTAACAACTCAACAAGTTCATTGCTTCATTGATGGCGTAAGCATTAGTAGTAGGGTCTCACTTGGATTAACTTTAGTTTCGTGTATAAAATTGTATTTGATTTGGGCGCGAGTTTTCTTATAAACACTATTCTTGCCTTGCTAATCTTGATGTAATTTCATAATAAATGAAGCTTTGTGACCCAAATAAATTGATTGTATACAATGAACGCTACTTTGTATTGTGGATTCTAATGCAACTGATAAAATTTGCGAGTTACCTTATGCTTATTTCTAATTTTCAGTTAGCTGCGAGTGGGTTCAGTTACAATTTGACCTCTGAACTCAGGCACCATGAAAGCAATAGTAATACAAAACAATATGGCAACGCAAAAGCAATAATTCTATGAAATGGTATGAATATGAAAATAAATTGTTTACACCGACAGTGGGGAGTAGTTGGCACAGAACATCATAAATAATAATAACGACTACGTCGATCCTGGCACAAAAAAAAACAAGTCAAAACAAACCACGAAAGGATCGTTTACGTGAAAACGATCGAAACAAACATTATGGAGAGATCAGGGCAAAAAAGCGATTTTGTTTTACTCTTTTTTTTAAAGTGAAGAGGTCGTTGGCCTTGCCAAGGACGCGAAGGCACGTGGTCGCACATAGAGGAATTTGAGTAAAGCGATAAACATTTGTACCCAACCCTCCTGATACTTATTGAGCATGTGTGAGCGTACCGCACACACATACAGCTATATACCGATGAATGTTGCTAACTTTGTAAAGAGTTAAGTGGACAATTAAATATAATATAATAAAAGGTTAATGCATTATGCAACCATTTGAACTTTATGACTGCATTTTGATCTATTGACTGAATATAATATGATCGACACTGATAGAAAATCGATATGTGTGTGATATTATAAATTTTAAGTGCCCATAAATAAATGTATACTACACTGTATCAGTGACTTAGTAAGTAGGATGATACAGTTACATAACAAAATTATACATTCAACAAGACAAATTCAATTCGTGAACGCAAAAAACTGACACAGTTGCAACGTTGAATATCTAGCTGAGTATAAAGTAAATATAGGTTTCAAATGTCACGGAGAAACAGCGAGGGGCAGCGTTCGACTAAGTCCCAAGAGCCAGCCTTATCTTAGTTGATGGCATTCCACTGCTCGGCGGCCGATACGCACGACGGACGACTGCGAAACGCTTTTAGCGCCCGTATACTGAACAACTAACAACTCCTGCCAAGGCAATATCACCTAAAGTGAACGCGACACACGGTCGGAAATGCCACAATAGCGTTAATAGGCACACATCGCGCAAAAGAAACCTTATTGGACGAAAATTAAAGTCGTTTTCGAAAGTCACGTTGTATGCGGGCGTCAAACAATACGCAATTCACCTTCGAACGCGTCGGGTTGCGGTATTGCGGCTTCATTGTGTTAAAATAACGATGGAACTTGGATTGGAAATGAGCACAATGCGGTCGATAAACAGAAATTTATTTTTATTTACAGATCGATAAAGAAGATTATAATCGATCCAGAGACGGCTGCCAAGATAAAGTTTAATATTGTTTTACACAATTTTAAGGTGTCTGTCAATTTATTACAGAATCTTCATCTAACGATAGCCCCATTGTATTCTTAGAAGTAGTTGGTAATCTAACAATGTCCTTTTGAATGTTTATTTCTTCTACTTGTATGTCAACACCAAAGCATCAACGAACCAAATAATCAATATTTGCATAAAATCTTTAGAATTCGACATTTGTTTTATTCGCTGATAAAATCAACGAATAACACATTGAGTCACCATTGGCAGATAAGTGTCCTGCTACAATAATAATACACAAAGCAGTGTATTTTTCCTCAAACGCTGCGTCTATAATTTTCTAGCGCGAGACTTCACATATTCACTCGATGTTTGTCGAGAGTCAAGAAGTCCGACGAGCCGAACAGTTGACGTCATGTAGTCATGTTAACCTTCCACCACTCCACCAACTCGTGACAATTTACACAGAGATGTATAATACAACGCTGCGCAAGTTGTGGCCGTCGATATGGCCAAGGAGTTCGAGCAAGCAATGGACTTGGAATTTGGTATGTTCGCTCGAAGCGTTGGAGGCACGTTGTGAGAGTGTATTGCGGTCATATAACCGGTATTCGAGTGGCGCGCAGTCGCCGCTTGGCCGGTCTACAGTCCGATGTTTTGAGAAAGCCACGTTCGGCAATCGGCGACGTTAACAAAACACGATTGCTTTTGCGGTTGCCGTTCGCTTCAGCCGGTTTAGGCAAAATACCAAATTGCTTTTTATAGTACCTGCATACGAGCACAATGTTTATTTTCATATTTTAAATACACCATTCGACCGGGACTAAATAAATAACTGTTAGTAAGAGATATACTTAACCCAGCTTCGAGGTTTATAATATAAGAGATTATCCAATTAGTATTCCGCAAACGGAGTCTAAGCAGTTTGAATGAAGCCATATTATTGCGTTGTCATATTATTTTGACTGCTGCCGTTTTAGCTTACTGAGCAGAAGATATACTTTACTCTGTGATTAGAATATCTATTCAACATAAATGTATTGTTAGGTTAAGTCATGATTCGTGGGATTCTTAAGATATGGGACTAACCCTTAAAATGTTACAAATTGTCTCCAGCCATACTTGTCATAATAAATTCTACATAACTACATAAATAACATTCAGAATATTCTACAAAAGATCTGAAAGTAGAAAGTAACAATACTGCTAATGTAGAAGAAATAGCAGAAATTGAAATAACAGCATCAGCTAAAAAAGGACTTGGAAAGAATAGGCAACCAAAAAGAGCCGTAATGATAATGACATTTGTCATACGTACTTAATGAAAAAGATTTAAAAAAATTATATAATTGTGACGTAATCTCGTACGTTTACCGTAACGGAGGACTAAAATGTAGGTACTTATTAGCAAAAAATCAGCGTGAAATAAAACAATCGAATTTTAATAGTTTGGAATGGTGACCACCACCAATCGCAAGTTATTGAACATGCCTGAATACATTTACAATGCAATTTGCATTCCGAATGTACTCGGAATAAGCGGACGTATTAAATTTTAGTTAACCACAGTATATTATCGTAAGTGGAAACAGATTTATTATTTTTCAATACAGATATTCCGAAAATTGTATCAAATTACTGAATAGATTTGAATAAAAAAGAAATACAAATACAGACAAACAGTGTATGTATTATTCTTTCGAACGTTGCGGAAAAAAAATATCGTGTATTGTTTCGTACTACGCATGAGTATGCCTGTAGGCACTAGCTTCCTCTTTATTGTATTCTTCTTATCTGTCAGTACTGGCAACTTATACCTTAATCAAAAATTGCCGATGATCATTTTAACCAATTTGACAAATTCATATAAATTTGTCTCCTCCTTCGCAGGATAATTTGGCAAATTCATTTTATCGTTATGGCAGCATAATATCAAGATATTTTAATGTAAAGTGTACAGGTAACCTTATAAACTTACTTCACTGGATATAATGACTTTCATTGATTGCTGAACTTTGGTTTCAATCCTTTCATGGGACAATATTCTAATATTCACGAATAACATTTCTTCCGAATTAGAAGTGTACCTACGTTGAATTTACCGGTACGAGGTTACATCTGTAGTAGATGCAGTTTTCAAAATAAAAAAGTGTTTTAAAAAAACCTGACTGTTCTTCTACGCTATAGAAGATTGTATAAGCGATCGATATTCTAATCGAGAGCATCAAGAGGGTTATCTACTATCTACCCCTAGCTACGGCAATCATTACTCGAGTCTTTTCAACGTATAATCGTAAAAGATTAATTTGTACACTTTGATGTTGTGGTTCATATAGATTCAATTCAACTGAGTCTTATAGATTACGTAGGTAGATAATTGAATGAACCGACACCGTAATCTGTAATCAGCGAGCTTACAGCCTTCACGGTAGCTTCGAGTAAAACTAAAACAACTTGAAGATAATACCTACACATAAAGGTATAACCTGGCTTAGGTAACAAAGTTCATGATTATTCAACGATTTCATGAATGGAGTTGTATTACTGGAAATCAGATGTGAGGGCGAAAGTGAGTGTATAATACGAGTATATATAGACGTACTAACATCAAACAAATCGTGACAGTGGGTAAGTAAGTATATAAGATGCGGCGTCCCCGGTGGGTGAACCCGTCAAGGTTACTCCGGGAGAAACCCCACCGAGTGTTTCTAAGAATCGCAACATTTTAACTACATGTAAATTGGCACTTCAGCATGTATATTGAAATGTAATACTCTTTCAATTCAAAGCTCGTTCGTCTAGTACGTAACAACTCGGTTTCGTCTGATTGATTGATATCGTACAGAGCATTCATCATTTAAGACAATCAATTTTAATGCTTTAGCTGGCAGTTGAAAACTTTGTCGGAAACTGTGTTAGCGGTTTGGCAAATAAGAGATGAATTCGTTTTTTAAGCCGCTTTATGTAAGTAAAGGTTGTCAATGGCAGTCGGTGGCCATTCGGCACATAGGATCGCCTCGTCGGCCTCTGGGGTGGAAGGTCCTGTTTTGCGTGCTCGCCCCGACCGGAGGGGGTAAGTTTTTCACGAGGCCCTATATACCGCGACCACCCCGACTCGTACATAAGGTGGGTGGGCTGGGGTGGTTCGCGCCCGCAAAAGGGGCAAAATACGGCGTACTCTGGGCGCCCGCTCTATGTGGGTCAATGTCGGGAAAGCCCGTGTCTACCGGTGACGGAGTATGCACAACGAATCTGATCACCACACCCGTGACAAAACAAAAGATGCGACAAAGTCTCCTACAATGCATTAAGTTCATATTGCATAGCAATAGGGTTCAAATTCAAACGTACGATCGACGCAATTAAATCGGGAATAATGTCAGTTCTAGACACTGTCGTCTGATTATGAGTACATTGTAATAAGTCGTGAGAGCTGGAGACTGGATTGTCTTTGCACGTACTCCCAACTTCACTTTATCATTCTTGTTTCATTCATTGGGAAAAGATTGAGACACAGAACATTTTTGGTTTAACAAAATATTGGCAATAGATCAATTTCCTTTGGATGAAATGTTAGTAGATAGCCACTAACATTTATACTCATTACTCGTTTAGTTACGTGTTTTTATGAATCCTTCTCATAAAAGAGAAATGGTATCCTTTCGTATTTTCAGTCACACGAGTCACCCTCATAGTTTCACATTTATCATATTCACATATTTCAATATAACATATAACGTGCGTAGCTCCATGAGGACCATCGCTGTGAGGCCTTATGCCCAGCCGAATTGCGTATCTTCACAGATGGATCCAAAACAGGTACTGGCACCGGGGCCGGCATCTTCTCGGAGGACCTCAATATACACATTTCGACACCGCTGGGGACCCATAACACAGTTTTCCAAGCGGAATGTATGGGGATCACCTTGGCAGCCTCAGCGGTAATGGCCAGGAAACTGAAAGGTCACTCAATACGCATACTGTCAGACAGCATGGCTGTACTACAAGCCTTAAACTGCCATACTATTAACTAAGGATTAATACTGGAGTGCCACCTCAAATTAAATCAAATAGGTCACACCAACAACATAACCCTGCAATGGATCAAAGGCCACAGCGGTTCGCGTGGTAATGATGCCGCGGACGAGCTTGCCAGGAGAGGATCAGACATGGTTGCAATGGGACCTGAACCCATAATACCGATCCCCTTTGCATACCTACGAGGCATAGTGAACAAACGAACGAGAGATCAACACAACAGAGACTAGATAAACCTGGAAGTATGCAGACAGGCCAGAGAGGCACTCCCTGTGCTTGATAACAGACTGACCAGGCGACTTCGACAACTGGACAAACGGCAACTACGCACGGCTACGGCTGCCATCACGGGGCACGGTTCCTTCAATAAACACCTTTATATTTTAGGTATCACCGACAGCCCTCTCTGCAGAGCCTGCATGAACGAGGACGAAACTGCGGCACACGTGCTTCTACACTATCCTGAAACCGCCACATACAGGGCTAAGTACTTCGGAAACACAGGTACGCTCCGGGAGATCACCAGCAGTGTGAATAGCCTGCTGGCGTTCTTCAATGAGTTGGGGTGGATAGGATAGGGGACTCTTTTTTCCGCACTTAGCCTCTCTTTTTGGGCCATTGTACGTGAGAGTTGGGGTGGATCGAATAAAATGCCCACCCTCACGCAAAAACCGCGCCTTGACGTGGAGTTGCGGATAATAACCCGTTATACCATACCATACCAACGTGCGTTGCTCATCTTATACAATCTCATTACTCTACACATACATCTTAACCTTTCAACGCTTTTCATCAGTCTACTTAACAGCCCAGTATACTGATGGATATGTATAATTTGTACATCTGTATTGACATTGGTCCTTCGATCCGGATGCGCTAAAGTGATGTTAGTGCATCCAGCTCGAAGGACCAATGAGTTGGCTCTACCAGGACTACTAATGAATCAGCATATTATATCTTCCTTATCATGATTTCTTACTGTTTCCCTCTAGTTATCTATAGGTAACATGTAACCTGTCGCCTTTTCATTTGAAATTAACCTGAATTGGTTTGGAAATTTATGTCCTTGTCAATATCTCCGTAATTCACAGTAGTTTAACGACACGGAGAATATTGTTCGTAAACTACAAAGCAGGCTGTATGTATTCCAGTCAAAAGTGAATGATGAAGTCTACTCACCAACAGCCGGTGACATGGAGCGTGAGCCACTTGAGCCGGTTGGGCTGGGCGTCGGCCTCAGGTGCGGTGTGGTAGCGCGCCCTGCGCCGCCGCTACCGCCCGAGTCATTGCTGTTTTGACCGGTCAGATCCTGAAACAATACAATTACACATTTTAATACTATTTTCTTGATAGAAGATAGAGAGTGAACAATAAGTAACATCAATAGCAACAAAGGCGCAGGACATTTTCCGCCTTATGTGGAATTGTACAGGATTTGGTAATATTTTCAACAGATGTTAGATCACATCGCATAAACATTGTGACAAGTTCTATAACTTGGAACAGTATTTATTTGCTTGATTATTCGTGACGAGTGACGAGAAAATGAAATTATATGTAATAGTAAATCAACTTTTTTTTTTTTTTCTAAAAAGTGTTATAGTAAAATTGTGGGTGGCTCTCCATATGGACTTCAAATTTTAATTTTGATTGGGTGGGAAATTTGGAGCAACAAGAACATGATTAACCAAAACATCTATTATTTAGCCTGCTTTGATAGATTGAAAGGCAGATAAGTAATATAATAACTTCGGTTAAAATCAGAATAAAATAGGCACAGTGAGTAGCGACGAAGAGTCAAGTCAAAAAGTTAAGATTTTTCGATTGCCAATTTCGTAGAGGAGCAAAAATATATAAATTTCCTTAGAAACTAATTACCTAAAGCAAGATAGATCAGTATTTCCTAGTTGAACATATCAAATGCCTCTCAAAATTCTACTAGTATCAACTTCGCCCGATAGTCGAGAGCACGCTTGAACCACAATTACGTCAGCGTAATTCCCCAAGCCAAGATTGATTTTGCATGATATAACCGAGACATTCATGATTTCAATAAAAAGGTGTCTTGCAATGGATATCTGTTCCTATGTTCTAACACTAGTGATGAAGCTATTGCTTGTTATTTTACTCGACAGGTTTGAAGAGAAACATTTAGTGGTACTGAGTACACCACTTTTATTAATAAATTCCTCGAGTATGTAAAAAAGCACCCGAAGTACATATCAATTGAAAGAAAAAGGCATAGAATGGACTTGAATGGAGGCTTCGAGGTGGAAGAATCGGATGCAACTGAGAATGTGCTAATGATGAGAGGATGATCATGACCAAAACCCACCAAGACCAGACCAATTTAGGATTTTTTTTGGACATTTTGTCTATCAATGGAAAATAAATTCAATAGAAACTACATACATCGGTAGTGAAAAGTGAGTGGGTTGTAGTGGAAACTGTACGATTTGGCTAAACTTTATGCAAAATTGAATAACTTTGATAAGTAATGTAAACTATTAATAGTACACATATTAGATAGCGTAAGAAAAGTAAAATTTTCGAATACAAATTAGCCGTTTGTTGCAGGTAAATATAGTGAAATTTATTTGCTAAAGTTATACCAAGTCGTAAGGTTCACAAACAATCAAGTACAGTAAACAAATAATTAGATGGTAATGCACGAGTAATGCTCATTTGCATAATTCTTGCAGTGTGTGCATTCCTGTTCTGAGAGATGCCTTGACACTGCAACCTCGTAGGTTAGAAAATAACAATAGCTCACCGAGTCAATAGAGCACGGCCACTTGCGGTAATGGTGCAATAAAACAACGTACTGAATCTTTGCAAACAATGCGCCTCACACCGTATACCAAAATAAAAACAAACCGGCTCGAGCTTATATTAAAGTTCAAGCAGATGATCTTGTGCATTCCGCAACTACTAAGCCAGTTATGTAACGCAATGCAACAGTCGTTAAAGTACAATACATACAACAAGTTATGCATCATAATACAAGTTCAAATGAACCATAAAAGCTCAACCGACTTTATTAACCCTATACACAGTTGACAATCATATGATAGTACGTACCGTTTCAAAGCAGTCGATGTTCGTCTCTCATAAATCAATCGGTAGTCCTTTTCTATTTACAACAACGGTAAACGCGATTAGAGTGAACTTGGAGCTAAAGAGAACAAACTGTCAAACGTACGCGTAAATGTAAAGCTTTTCAAAGATAAAACCCGTGTTTCTGAGCGTATTATAGAGAGAGTGGCGGCGTTCGTTGCAGCGCGTTCACAATGTTCGAACGGGCTTGTCGAGGCAACTCACGACCCCCCGCTGTCGAGGTTAGCTCGCCTGCGAGAGGCTCCGGCGTCGATCAGACGAGTCCGGCCTGTGGGGCGGGGCGCGGGGTGGAGGGAAGCGGAGCGCGATAACTGCTGCGATGTTTTTGCCGTGCTCCAGCTCGCTCGCTCGGCGCACCAGGCGCGTTCTTCATTTCGTACAGAGTCCATTATCTCTAAGGCCGTCCCTCTCGCACTCGTAGCTCGCTTCGTCGCGCCTCGCCGCACCGGCCGCTGTTTTATTGCCAGCCGACGATTTTAACGTGCGCTCGCAACGTCCGCCGGAGCACAAAAGTTTTTATGGAAATTTCATTCCGAATGCGCCTCGCTCACTTGCTCACTCGGGAACGTCAATATAAAAGCACGATAACGAACGGACGAGTCAATTAATTATTATTGTTGGAAGCTGTCGGGACGTGCTGAGCGGCTCTATCTAGATACTGTTTCTGTACAGTGCTTTTAGTTTGCCAAATTAAAGATAAATTGACTTGACGTAACCTAGCTATGGCTCATAAACTATGCTGGCATATATTTCAGGTACGTAGGTAGGCTTCTGTCTGTTAACAATTAGAGTTTTCAAAGTGAGATACCGCAGTCACGCAATAACTTAATTCATCGCTGTGCGGCGTTCAACACTGCGAATGTGAATTTTTCCGCAAACAGCGCTACTTTTCTGCATTTTAAAGAATGTTACAGTTATTGATCATATTTTATTCCTGCATCCGTTTAACTAAATGTCAATTCTACGTAAAATGATTAAAAACACCTATTAACAAAGAAAAGATAGATAGATATGACATTTACAACATGAAAATTGTCACATTTGCTTTATTGAACGCTAAACGACGTAACGTAATACAGTTGCTTTTTGTGAGGTTCGTTTTTCTTTCCATTGAATGGCATAATTGAAACTTGCATTGAAGGTACGTTCAGTGTTTCTTGAACGAATTTCAGTTGCTAATTATTTTATCAATTTTCCAGTCACCAAGTCGGTGTCAACGATTAAGGTCATGCTCGTGCCCTCATTTGGCGGTTTAGCAGTCATGAGACCATGGCACAACCACGTGCTGCGCCAGTTGACGACCAGATTTAACTTTCTGGACTGTTGTTCTATAATATAATTGAAAAGAGAATACGCAATGCGTATGACGTATTGCGTTAATGAGCTTGTTGAATGAAACGCTGTGACGTAGACGTCTAATAACAATCTCACAAAACAATGATCAGCTGTTCGAATGATTGGTACCGATACGATACGTATAGTTATACATCAGCTCGGCACGATTGAACGAGATCGGCTTAAATTGACCGACTGCACTTGGCCCAAATCCCGACGCAAATAAACACAAAATTGCTCTTGTTGGTATACGTCTACACAATGTGTGGAGGCTGCCAGCTACGCGGTAAATAGAGGGACTAACGTTTGCAACCACACGCCGACTACTACCTACAAAGCTACGTACCTATGTACCTTATATAGGTGAGGCCGTGTGGGAACGAGGCGACGACGATCATGAAACTCGCTACTGAGCCGGAGAGAAAGGCTCACGTGGGCCCACTACAATATGCGGTACTTATGCAGGATTTACTGTGGTACCTCCGTACATTCTGACTCACTAAACTGCTTTCCTCTTTGATATATCAGATAAATTGTGCGGTGCGGTTGTAAGTATGGGCCGCTTAATGAGAGAAACTTTAAAATTAAATTTAACATCGATCGGTCTCTCTGAAAGTGGTGATTTATATAAATTAACAATTTTGTCAATTGCTTCATTACTTCCCCTCGTATCAAATTCTTACGTGTACACAGAGACAAGACTCTGTTAACTGAAAGTCTTGTAAAAGTATTGTTACGAATATGAGGTAATATGACACAGTCATTTGATTAGAGCATTAGAAGAATAATTTCAAAAAAACATTGTCAAATATCAGCGGTGGCTGAACGGTTTAGACTACAGCCTGATTCAGAGATTAAATATAAGGTTTTTTTATATTAAATTAATACTTAGTAAGTAAACTAAAATATTTACAAGAATACGAAAGAATAATAATAACGGGAATTAACGAGATCATGGTATAGGGTACATAATGTACCTTTGATTTGCCTGAATGACGTTTCGACCAGGTTACACCGGCCGTGGTTACAGAGTCTGCCTGTGACCATGACCTGTGTAACCTGGTCGAAACCCGATACCATGATCGCGTTAATTCCCGTTATTATTATTGTATATATACACGAGTTTAAAAGTTAATATAAAAGAAGTCGAAAAAAAGGGGGGAGAGGATTAAGGCGTTGAAAAATTCCTCCCTATCGATGTCGACTGGTAACGCGCCCAAAAGGCTGGCGGCATTGTCCCGTTGGATGGCAATGCCAACCCGTTGTGCAAAAAAGATGCTAGCCCTTAGGTCACGCGAAACATCGACCAGTCGCTTTGCTATTCCTTTGTAGAGCGACCCTGCGCTCGGACTCCACGACCCCAACCTTTCGAAAGTTCTATAATTATGTAACTTTTCTAGTTATTTATAGAAGTCTCTTCTAGTCATTCTAGAAGAATAATAAGAAGAGAAAAGGAAATGAAGATCGCAAAGACAATCGAAATTAGAGGTATATAAGGGACCGCCAGAGCGGTGAAAGGACAGTCAAGTTTAATAATAATAAATATACCACAATATTCCACACAACACTTTCTAGGCCCATGGTAAACATAGAATTGATCAAAGTGAACAGAAGAAGAAAAAGGGAAGAAAAGTTAAACAAAGTAAAGGGAAGGAAAGTGCAGTAAACTGCTAGTGCAACGTGCGGGTACAGTCACGCTGTGAGTGTCGTGTACAAGATTTGGCTGTTGGGGTGTGTGAATAAAGTGGTCCCACATACGAAGTTGTTTACTTCCAATCCCTTTACCCGTCTCCCGTTACAGTATGCTAACCTAAAGCAGCGGAGACGCAAAACATTACGAATGCTGTTATTGATCTAAAAGTTCTAACTATGTCAAGTGATTAAATAAGCGCATGCAATCTCTGAACATGCCTAAAGTTTATTGCTTAGGTTGGTGTCCGGGTTCACAGTACATATTGTATAGCTAAATCAATCTTCATTTTATGTCTCTAGGGCTCTATCTTTTATATGACTACAGTTATCGAAAATGTAATAAACTAGATTATAAAGACCTAATCTAGACTATAAATATGCCGATTTTAGCTCCACCTGTAACTTTTTGAATAAGACATTTTCTCACCCTAAATGCCCGCATTCCTATCGTTGCGGGTAAAAAATATTGGAAGTCGAATTGAACTAATTTCTCATTGTCCTTTCGATTTGAATCTTTGCAAATTAATACTACAAAACATAGAACATTAATTTAAAATTATTGAGACTGATCTAGTGATGCAGCAGACATTCTGACTCCTGACTGCACCTCGTGTAATTCTCCAACGGCTATTAGAAAAGGTTTGACCAACTTTTGTTCCGAAAAACGTGTTTTTTTAATTATAATTTATAAAAAAACTAGCCGTTAATCATCGCGACTTGTCGGTATAGACTTTTAATCTCTAAATGACCCTTTTTCACAGGAACAGGACTATGAGGTATCAAATTAACAAATTATGGAAAAGCAAGGATTGGAATTATCCTTTGTGATGTAATGGCGACAGAACTAGCAGGATCACCCGAGTTCAAACGACTTTTCTATCCTTCAGGTATACTTAACTGATCGGATGGTGGTAAGATAATTTCAGGTAATATCGAGTTTAAGTAGGTATATTCGGTATATTCTGTACGATTTCTAAAATCATCTTTCTTTTTCTTTTTCCCTACCCTCACTCCTACCCTCCTATACTACTGATATCTCTTGCCTTGCAAATGTGTATAACTCCTACCCTCCTATACTACTGATATCTCTCGCAAATGTGTATATTGGGGCAACCGCTTACTATAAGGTAGGTCTTGTGCTTGTATGATATCAATAGCAGACTAGTTTCGTTTGATGGGCTAATAAACCACGCTGATTCATACCTCACAATCGATATGATCACATCACTAATATCGCTCACCTCGCGTTCACATTACGGTGATTACGAATCACGCAATGACCACACACGATAGATAGGTCTCCGTATTAATATCTGGTAGGCTAGGTCAGTGGCACGGGAACGTACGTGCTTTATAAATAGACGTTCGTACTCGTCTAAATAACCGCAAATCCCCCTTGCCTTCAACCTCTGCATAATCATACCTACGTGGTTAGTAGCGTAGTAATGAATGCCTTGCAATATGAAATTGCAAGGCATTCATTACTGTATACAGTGGTACGGTGATGATTTGATAGATGATATACCTAGGATGTTATCTTTTTAGGATTTTTTCTGCAGTGTTTTCTGGCTATATGTGTAGCATTTAAATACGAACTATGCTTTTGTATGCACTGTAGTCGAGTATAAAATGTTACAGACCGCTCCTCTTATTACTGGTATATCAATACCAATCAGACCTCTTGGTATTGAAGATAAAAATAAACTAGACCCAGTGAACTCATTTGCCGAGATTGAAGTTAAACATCAATGTCATATGAGACATGTCGAGATTAATCGGCGTAAATGCGTTCCAAGATCATTCAAGAGTTCAACGACCGGCGTGCGAAAATGTTGTCGTAAATAAATAATTCACAAGGCTAGTGTTCTCGTTTGGGGCACGTGGTGCCGGCCACGTGTAGTAGGTACGTAAACATTTACATTACATAACCGGCTCGTCATCGGCGACGGCTCGCTATTGAGAGCGAAATGCTGTGCAAGTCTTACAAATCGCTGCACCGCACTTCGTTAACCCGCGTCTGTACTAACGAATAGTACGCAGTCGTTTGGCTATGAGAACGTACTCTTTAAAAGAATTTCAAAACGTCGAGGACTATCAATACTTATGTCGGCCGTGGAAGGAAACATATTATATAAAAAAATATCAAGAGCAGTTAGTTATTGAGTTTTCAATGTATATCGAGATCGATTATTTAGGAATTAAACTGAGAACCTGTAGCTATAACGAAAACGGCAAATGTTACCCGCATTGTAGAGCTTTTACAATGCAAATTCTCGAAGGGGCAGACGTTTATTCTAATATACATCTACAATCTGCATTTCGCCAGCTACATTTCTCGATCTAATTTCATTACTTCAATAGAGAAGTAGCTGCTATCGTTTCCTGAACACATTACTTCTACCTCATACTTATTTTGTTCCATAACGCTTTGAGTCTCTCTTACCACTTTTAGTAATCATTTTCATGCGTTATGCTTGCCAAGTGACTTGGGCATCTTCAGATTTGAAGTAAAGAAGATGGAAATGTGTTGTTCAAAGGAGATGGAAAGTGTGCAGTCAAAGCTAAAAAGATGGCAAGTGTAATTCCACATAGTGCGAAAGATGTGAATACACATAAAATAATACTTCGGAATGAGATATGAACACGTCCACGCGTATCAACATCTTACTTAAACAGCAAAACATGAAAAATCAACAAGTCCTTCATTAACTTGAACAGGAGTTACAGGACAAAGGGTGTGCTAATGATAGGTAAACAAGGGTCTACGAAGTTTTGTGTCGGGCAGTAGTGCGTACAAAATACCTGGCCTACAATAATCTTACACAACTCGTACAATTATGTAGCACAGAGCCACGTGCACGGCGGACAGTGAGAAGGTTGTGACCCATTCCCACCCCAGCCACCTTTATTCGTTCGAGTAAATTTGCATAGGTTTGTTTACAGTTTCAGAGTTTGTATGTACCTAGTTCATTCTATGCAGTATGTGTCGTTTGGCTGCAGTCACTGCTTTAAATAATATCGAAACCAGTTGATAAAAGAAAGCTTTTTTCGGGAACGGTAAACGCAGCGTACAGAAGGTAAGTGTAAGATTCTTTTAAATACTGGGCAAATTCGGTCTTGACGCAGAACGTCACTTTCGCAAAATGTCATCGTGAAAAATTTGGTCACTTTAGCACAATGTCACTTTCGCAAAAATGTCACTTTCTTAGAATGACACTTTCGCAAAAATGTCACTTCCATTCAAATAAATAAAACTTTATTGTAGTTAGTCCAAAATTCATTTAAGATCCGATTGGCCTGGAACTTATCAGAATACGAGCTCGCGAGTGAAAAGGCAGCAAAAAATTTAAGTAACTTGGGTTAGTAACGGGTATACTTGTGTGTGTGTATTTGTGTAAAAGACGGTTCCGCAACGAAGGCAAGTGGTACACACTTTATTGAATGTCTTTATAGGCCACCTGTTACTCGGGTCGGTGTCGGCAAAACAGCTGATCGGGCTCGAGCGAATTATTATTATTGTTGTCGGATGTCGGCTCTGGCTTATTTATTTGTGACGAAGGGGGTGTGGGTGTCGAAGAGGGGGGAAGCACCGAAGCTCAACTTTCGCCGCCAACTTCTACTTTTGTTCGATTGTAACGTGATAACGTACATCTCGGATTTAATTAAGCGAACGATACACCGCGGTACGAATTTCATAAGAAATTTGTCGAAAGTTAATAAACTTGAATCAATGAACTAAAATTGACAATATGCCTACTTCGTTTCATAACGACCTTAAGGTACAGTACGTTTTCAGGACTTCATGAAAACGAAATTTACTTTCATTTGCAAATCTTTTCTTATTATGGGCACTATTCAAAATTCCTCTAACCAAAACAGTTTTTCCGATAGGGACTCTTTCGGCTTTGGTTCAATAACCACATTGTCATGTCATGTAGGTAACTGAGTCTCATGCGCCTTGGAATCTTCAGAGACGAAGTACCTACTTAGACAAAAGTTTTGAGCTAATGTGTGATTCTCACCAAAACTCTCTCTAAATTATTAATCCACTAGCTGACCCGGCGAACTTCATACCACCAATTTTTTTCAGCCCGCTTGGTGGCCGATCCCATTCACGCTGCACCCTCCACTATATTAAGCACTAGCTTTTGCCCGCAACTCCGCCCGCGTGGATGTTGGTTCCCGGCAATTATTTGAATTTTTCTCACCGTAAAAACCATCCTTGAACTTCAACGAACATTTTAAAAAAATAATTAGCCAAATTGGTCCAGGCGTTGTTGAGTTATGCGCTTACAAACACTTTTAGCGATTCATTTTTATATTATAGAAGATGTATTACATTATGAACCTTCATCTTGAATTACTTTATCTATTAAAAGAAACCGCATCAAAACCTATAGCGCGACAGACGCGGAAAGCGACTTTGCTTTATACTGTGTAGTGACTAAACATTTCCCAGTCAGTGTATTCGAAGTTGAACCCTGAAATCGTCACTGAAATCCTCTAATGAAGCTTCATAAAAAGAGAGACATCATTCAATATGTCTTGGTGGGTACTTATTCATAATTTACATACCAGTGTCGAAATTCACTTCCTCAACTTCTTCAGTGTCTGTTATACCTGTTATCTACATCAAAAAGGCCAGACAACTTCTATATAATATCTTTTTTGCCAATTGTGAACAAATAATAAGCCCTACAATTAGGGCTGTCATGCATTAGGGAACGCAGCAGTTTGTTAAGTCATACTGCATACCTACTTTTTATTTGAAAACAATAAAGTTAGTCTAGTGAACTGTGGCTAAACATAATATTTTGTACAGGCGTAATGTCTATTAATGTCAATTTTGTCAAATAACGGACCGGGAGAATCGATCTTGAAACACAAATTCTTCTTTGTTGTTGGGTCTCGAAAAGTAAATATCCTTACAAAGTTCTTGTCAGTTGGGTTCCATTAAGATTAAGCATGGACTTGGCTCTTGTTTGCCGCTCCGGAGACCTAACGAATGTAGAACTTTTGGAAAGATCTGTTGATGTTTGTGATCCAAGTTTGATAAATGACAGTGTACGACATCATAATCCACTTTTAGGATCTCATGTTGTTGTGTGTTGTTGTTGTGAGTCTGTGAAGGGTATGGACGGCAGACAAGGCGTATCAAGTGTTAAAATTCAGGTGTGCACATAATTTGTACCTGAGTGTTGTTATTTAACTTGCAAGAAAAAAAGCAAAAAATCCTTACACCATCATTATTAACGACGCAATTCTACCAAAGAACAATATTAAGAGTCATGCTCTTAATATTGTTGCTCTCTGCAAGGAGGTGCGATTCATTACAATGCACAATGTTGCTCATGTCATTGGTATCAGTCAAAGTGTCATTATCAAGATTGTCGTGGATGGATGGCTACAGAGAGCGAAGCGGCGCACTGGGGATATTAGGGTTACCATCGCAAGATAAGACTGATTTCTACAAATTATAGTGAGAAGACAACCTACTGTTAAAATTGCATAGTTGGAGACCAGGACGTTCTAAGATGAACTGAACAAAAAGTCAATCTTCATGTTTTAACTTTTGTTTGCAGGAGATAGCAGCAAAACGGAACCAAAATATTTGGCTAGGAAAGATCTTCCATAGACTTGTGAACTAATATAACTGTTGTTACCCAATGAATTTCAGTTTAGTTTCTATCTCAGATACACGCAGGAAGAGGAGTGCGTTCATACAACTATGTAATAATCATGGTGTATGTCAAGGCCAGGTAGAACTTACTACGTTTAGGTACATGGCAACCTGAATGCTGTAAAATACCACGACAACGAACTGCAAACTGTTCCTCTACTGGTCGAAATAGACCACAACGACAACTTTTAGTGCTGATAATATCTTGTCATGTGTTGCGTTTATGACACCTTTGAGTCTATTATAAACAACCAGAACAAAGGGGTATATACATTTGTTTATATAAGTTTACAGATTATTATCTTTTATTCCAAGCTTTACCTTTTCTGGTCTATAGACCGAAGAAAGATTTTTGGCCCGTATTTCAAAATGACAGTCAACCTGAATCGTGATTTATCTTAGGATAGATTGTATAGATAGATTGATAGATTTGACATATTACCTATACAATCTGTTCTCAGATGAATCGAGATTCAGGCTGAGTGTCATTCTGGAATACGGGCCTCATTGTTATATTTTGCTAGATTTAGGCAAATTTACGAAATATCACATTGAGCTAATTGCTATTATAAGCGTGTGCACATTAATACGAGCCGCCACAACCATTACGTTAAGTCCCACACTAGGGAATTATCCCAGTATCGCGGGGACAAATAACGGTCATAAAAGTAAACCCAACTCAGGACAATAAAATTGTTCTGTATATCATACAAATAATCGGCCCAGAGAGGCAACAACAACGCTTGAACACAGCGATCGATGGTAAACCGGTCACTTTGTCCACTGTGCCTTCGCCATATAAAACCTATTAACTTACTGTTGTATCTTTGCTGTAGTAGAGCTGCAAAAACTGATCACGAACAACATAACAACATAACTATCCGGACGACAACAAATGTAATCATGGTGTACGTCATGTTTTGTACCAAATGACATGTTTCGTAATGACTGTTCACGTGTAAACCCCGATTGGGTATATTCACAAGACATTTCAAATTATAGTGTGGACTATAAGTGAGGGTTGTTTTATAAAGTTTAATCATTCGTTGAATTCTTACTATTATAAAATCGTAATTGTCTATTTGTTTCTAGTATCGCACGAAAATTACTACATGGATTTTGAAGAACGGTTTCGTGTATAAAACCTTATGATTAGACTTAAACACTATTTCAACATCGCTACAATCGCTACTATGTCAACATTTTGGTTACTTCTCGTAGGGAATAACAAACATACAGCGTACCTGATGGCGACCGTTCTACGCTCATTGTAAACCCAGGAAAACCTTTTGGAAATCCCAATATTATGGTATTTATGGTGTCTTGGTAAACGGAGCAGGTAGGTTATCATATATTACACTCGTGGGAGGAAAAGCTTGTCGCATCCGTGTATATAGGCTTTAATGTAATATAATGATAGCCAGTGGCCGTAAGTAGTATTCTTAAAAATTTGACGGCATTAGATTTAGATTTTTCGATTCAAAGAACAGGTATACAAAGGTGAACGATGGCAAATGAACCAAGTGCGGACAAAAGTAAGCGAGGTACTCATTGCGACATGCTGCGCTGTTGAGAGTAATTTTAGATGAATTCCACTTCTGAAAATCAGAAGTGGGATTAATCTAACAATACTCTCCGAATTCAGAATAAGACGAATGGACGAGACTTTAACACAGATATTCCTATCAAGATCTTGGGGATAGACGGCAGTCACTCCCTAAAAAAAAATGAAAGAGTAGGAAAATGAGCCCCGGGCTCCGTGCGAAGTGCAAGCTTCAGATGCAACCATTATTAGCGCTCGGAGAATAGCTTTCGATTAAAATGCAAACTATTGTGAAATAATGTTCACACGTAACGGCGGACCACACCACATTAAGAGGAAGCAATTAATACATAATTAAACAGAAGTTCTAACTTTACAGTAAGCAATTAAAGTAACAGCTGATTATGCTAATGCGGAGAGAAACACGGTTATTATTTATAGTAACTATTTACATGAATGAAATTTAACATGTAAACGATATAAATTCCTGATAACGTAAAGTGGGTCAATGTTAAACAAAAAAATCCGCCATTGCGAATGGATAAACAAACTAGTGCCATGAACAACACTTTACGCTTTTATCAGCCATATCAATCAATATGACTGTACAAAAAAAATCAACAAGAGGGAACAATGTGAATGTCCAATTAAACGGAGCTCGCACACGTCATCGAAAGGTGTTTCCCGAAGAACGCACACACACATGGACGATCAGCTGACTGCTCCGATTTTAACCCACACCACTGAGTCGACTGTTAGAGAACATAAATAATGACGGCCCACCTACCTAGCTATACGTAACACACATCGTATAATTTGTATGAGCCACCGTCGGAAGAGGAATGTATTAACGAAAACGTTTTCTCCGCCATTATAGTTTTTACGGCGAGATGAATAAAATCGACGATTGATTCGTCATACCGCAGGCACTTACAACATTATCGAAGTGAACAGGAGAGCGTGAGATCGCATTAAATAATCAGAAACGCATACGAGAATTACGAACACATGCGCAATGATAACAATGCTCTTTAGTAATCACATCGCGAGAACACTGAAGAGCTTTTTGCGAACGTAAGGAATATGAACAACAATCATTATTATTTTATAAACCCCTATGTAGAGCCTACATGATGCTGTATTTCACCTCCATAATGTATTGGGACACGGATCATTATGTGAATCAAGTAATCACGTCAAAACTATAGGAGATAATATTATAGTAAATAACACATCAAGATAGAGACTAGATAGAGACTTAACCGCAAACATGAATATGTGGGCACTAACTTATTAAGTTAGTGCCCACTTGTAAACTAGACACAATTCCCTGAACATTTTCCGCTTTTTCCTTGTCTAATTATATACCTTGTTTATTTATTGTTATTGTTTACACTGAGTGGGAGTCATCAATGTTACTCACAAACTAAGATAGAAATTCTCAGACTAACAACCGGTGAGTGGGTTTTAACAATAATGATAAGGTGCTGGATATAAATGTATCTTCACGAAAACAGAACTGGAGTTACCAGAGACCCATTGTATAAACTACACTTATATTTGATCCAATGGTCCTTTTCTGAGCTGAATTTTACTTTGATATTCAACCGTGACAAACCATCTTCATTTTTTGTTCGTCAATGTGACTTCACTCCTCTAAATGTAAGCTATGCTCATTTAATAACATTATCAAATGAAGACAACTTAGATTTATATATGAACATATTTAATCTTATTTTTCATATACGATGAAATGTAATTATCTAAGAAAAGATTGTTCCTATGTCCTGTATAATTTACGTCAGTTCACCGTAGGTAACATAGAAATACTTCCGGCAGCAGATATGTCGAGTAAGTGAATGTAATGATTGGAAGCTACAAATAATTGTATTGATAGGGTTATTTATTTGGATCATTAATGCTGCTCCATAAAATACCCCTAATAACAAATTTTGGTCTGTTTTCATACTGTTTATAATTGAAAAAAGTGGCCTTGTTGTCCGAGGGTCCACAATAGTTTATAATAGTAGTAGTGCAAATGAAAAGTAACAGGTAGTAAAAGCTATAAGTGACATTGAATAGTAAGAATATGTATTGTATTATAATTTCAGCCTTGCCGCTTTACCAGAATTTGTTTATTAATACGTATTTCATTTCGTATAATATGTATCTTTTATTCAGAATCTAATAATAAGATTTAGAGAAACATTTATGTAATAAATGTGATATTGATATTTTCAAACTAGGTAAATAACACTAAAATTGTGTAAATATATGCTGAAGTTTTGTTTATTAAATAAAATGGTGATTTATTAGTTTAAATTAGACTAATACACTAACCCACTGAAATATCTTAACTTTACCACAGTTCAATGATAGCTATAAAACTTGCAAGTGTATAAAATTTGTGAAAAAGTAGGTAGGTACATCAGTTTGATTCTCAATTTTTTAAAATTCAGTATGTTATTATGGTACATATTATTATTATTATTTTTATATTATATAAAATTACTTGATTACAATTTACTTTGAGAACAGAACTTATAAATGTTGAAAGCTCACGACGAACAATGAAATGTTTGCAAGATTGGCACTGAACACCAAGAACAGAGACAAGTAATAGATGATTAATTGAACATAATTGCTTAGGACCAGTATCCTAAGAATTTGAAATCAACGAATAACAGACTGGAGCAGGGAAAGTCGAGTCAGGTCTCAAAATAAAAATTAATAAAATGCCTTTATTTCCAGTATAGCACATAAAACAGCGGCGCCCGTACAAATACGCCTAGAGCGCTGCCGACGGCAAACGGAACACAAATATCCAATGCAGCAGGGAAAATACATTTATCCATTTATTGCTTCCATTGTCAAGAAATTCCATAGATTAATGTAACCGGCCATACCTATATATAACTCAGTGCCTACCGATATCATCCAAAATTATTAATTGAATATTTAATTCACGCTGTGTAATCCTTATCAACTCTCATAATTTGCACTGACATCGATTCGTGGAAAACTAGTGAAGTACATGAAATTAAAGCAAGTTATAACAGTTGCCGGTCATATGATAATAAAAACAAACATCTAGCCGCTCCGCCACAAAATAGAACTGAGTATTGAGCCAACGCACACAACTACAAGAAGGCGGTCGGATGTCACGCAAACACAGGCATACTCCGTGCGGCACACCCACACACACAAGTACTACAGATAAGAATCGTCCCATTTTACATTGAGTCATGCGGCCGCCGCGATACTTACTGTGTTCGCAGGCAGCCTTATGATGACAGCCGTCTTGAATCCTTTTCCCGACTACACCGAAGCACAAATTAGGGCGAGTCGCGCACATGCACTTCTCACACACACAAATGAGTTTTACTAATGTAGAAAAGGTAACAAATTTGCCCTGGAGCGAAACGTTCAAAATCATCGACCGGTGCCGTGATAGGAACGGAGCCGGGACGAAGGCGGTGGAAGCTATCAGAGAGCGAGAGCCTCGTGTGGAATATTGTACGTTCGATTGCGCTAGCAGTGCGCACGTTTCAGTTGGCGCACGGCGACTGGCGCAGGCGAGGCGTGTGGTGCGACGAAGCGGGCGGGCGAGCGATTTCACCGGGCTGATATTGCGACGGCACGCCGAGCGCTCCGACCCATATGTATAGCTACCAACGAGCGAGGGCACGCCAGCGAATGTCGAGCGGGGGGTCGCCGAGCGCCGAGCTGCACGCACTCAACCAAGTATCCAACTCAACCAGTTATTTGTTCGCCCGAGTCTTACTTTGTACCAAAGGCACGTAACAACTTTTTTGTGAAATATTCGGTTTATTATTTATTCAATCCGAGTCGTGAATCCCTATGAATTGTACGAAAGGAATAATAAAGTACTGATACATGAAAAGCACTATTAGATTCTACTGGTAAAGTTGTACAAAGCGGCTAACTTCTACTGGAAACAGGGAAATTATAAAAGGATACAGTTTACAAACCCTTGAATGTTTTACAATGCCGTTCATTAAAACGTGTGCGTGTGTAGAATGTAAATACAGACTAATCTAAACTATCGTCATTATAATGTGAAATTGTTCACACAGGTGGAATACACGCACACATGTCTGTCATTGTTGAGTAAATATGAGATCGTGGACTTATCATTGATAATGAACAGCATGGCATATCAGTTATTAACATAATAATAGATAATGCAATTCACATTGATCCACATAAAATCACAAGCACGCGTATAATATGTAATAATTAATTAGGAAGTTATTGATCGGCGGCCAACAGTAATATTATCGTCAGTATAGCACATCTCATTACTGTCGCAGTGCAAACAGTGATGGCCTATTGGGAATGCGGGTCAATGCATATGCGCACTGTGTCCAGTTCAAGTTCTTTTACCTATATTGTGGACACATAATATTTTTTTCTCTCTCTTTCTCTCTGAAGGTTCAGAGAAATATGACCCATTTTGGCTAGTCCATATCTAAACATGGTCATACACTCATACATTCAATTATATCACTTCAAGTAGTAGTAGTTCATATGCGTGTAAATGCCGTAAATGGTAGCCACTTTATACAGCGCAACAGCTTTTAGCTTTGTCTATCATCTATCCTAACACAAAAGTAAAATATTCAATTAATGAACCGAAAAGTAATATGGAGATGAGACTATGTTAAATAAAATATTTACAAGTAATAAGTGCAATCATGTATTCAATCGTATTATGAAATTAGTGCATAAAGTCCATTTTCAATAGTTTCCATTCTTAGTTGTAGGCATTACGGTACTCATTACCATCAACATCAATATTGGAGAGAAAAAGACGTCGATTTGCTGAAAGTAGAGATTGTTGAGGAAAATACGCTAACTGGAGAAAATAATTTAATCAAAACGCGAAATAATAAAACAAGAGACGTGCAATAATCTAGCACACAAATAAAATCTTATCAAAGTTGAACTATTAAAGGGTTTTTTAAAGAGTTGATACGCCAAAATACTGGCTGAATAGCTTCGAACAAATTGTCTTCGACAAAAGAAATGGGATGACGAAGTGGGATAGTAATTTCATTATGAAGTAATAGATCACAATACGACTCAATATCAATAATACCTAAGGAATGATGTAGGTCTGTGTAAGATGAAGTTAACTACTAAGAAAAAAAAATAGATTTGAGTAAGGCTTTCTATATAGTGAACCTTACGAAAACAGGAGATAAAATACTGCCACCAACTTGAATAGTGTACAAACATAATATTTAAAAAATGTCGGGATATTCTCGGGACTAAGGAAAATATGCAGGGTGAGGCAGTGTGGCGGCACCTCCGAAGCGGATTTATCGTTAATTTCGATATAGGAACCTGTTCTGTTAAGTGGCGGACCGAACAACTCGGGGCTCTGAGAAGTAAGCCCGCTTTGCAAAATAAAAGAAATATGTTTTAGTGGGTTAGCGAGCGTGTTTACGATCGGATTCCTCGAGCACGATTATACCGCCATTACATAAGCGACCCAGGCTTCAGGTAATTAGATATTTTGTCATTTTGGATGATCGTGTCATAAAATATTCAAGAAATATTTGGAGAAATAAATTCTAAAGTCAGCATTTTTAAGTTTTGGTAGTGTTGTTTGAGTTTTTATTATTTGGTTCATTATCTTACTGTCCGTAGTAACTTTAAAACTTCAAATGTCTGAGTCTACATCTACCGTCGTAATCAACTGAACAACGCATACGCTTCGCTCTCACGCTACATGTGGCGCCATCTGTTGGTCACCGGCGGGAGACTTGGACCGGATGCATGACCAGTTTAGTAGTGACATCGAACACCTGCGGCCAACAGACACCACTGTGCCTGTGTCTACTTAATTCGCTCTTGATAAAACTATTGATACTGCAGGTGAACCAAGCTGTAGATTAAGACTTAAGGGCTATTTTACAACTGGGGGGGGATACAACGCATGACAAAATTAAAATTTTTAACTTTGTTCTCCCGTTCGTCTCATTCGTAAAAAATAATAATTTTATGTGTTTTCTGTGTATTCTTTCGCTTATCGTAAGATCGTAAGGCATTACCGATCAAAAAGCAATTCATCCTTATTTGACCCGTTTTTCCGACACGTTTCTAAGCAATATGAAAGCAATAAAACGTAATATTGACATAGAACCACTTTAACTTATTATTTGAAACATAAGAATAATATAAATGTAATAAGATTCGTTTACAGAAGGGTGCTGTACCTGTTGTAGGTTGCACAAATGTAAAGCAACTATCTTGTAAGGATTTTAGATATTTTTTATAGGATGTGAATATTTGGAACCACCCAACTGTTGGGAGGGAAGTTGTGCAAAATGCAAATCATGTAGTGGAGATTTTATAGAATTTTTAGTGGATAATGTGGACTGGATTCCGGCAAAATACAGTTATAGGTTACAGAAGACTTACTAGGAACATTGAATGGAACCCCTATGACCCCATAGAGTCGATAAAGACACCTATGGAATTGAAAGCGTGTAGAGCTTAACATACAGCGGGCTGTGTGCCTTGGGGGAACATTATAAGAATGTTCATTTTGGAATATTTTACATTACCTATGTATTAGTATATTATTCAATAATAATATAAATAAATAAATAAATAAATATTCCACAACATTCTACACAACGCTATTTAGACCCATGGTAAGCTTTTATAGCTTGTGTTATGGAATATAGAATGCGGATAAACATACTTATATACTTTTTTTGTAAATATGTAGTACTTGTAGTTTTTTGTAAATATGTAATATGTAGTACTTTCTAAATAAAGGACCCCAAAGACGACCAACAACAGTTATATCGTGTCGAGTCCATAGCTGTACACGAAATGTACACAAAAATTTCTTTAAATGTTAACGAACCCTATATAAATATGGATAGGGGACTCTTACAAGCATTGCTGCCGAACAAAACTTCTCGAAAACGCTGATTGAGATGTTCTAAAACAAGCGAAGTTTAATTTGCATTGCGGAGCTCGCATACGAGACATTTATTTTTCCATTTTGCATGTATATGTATGCGAGGAGCATCCTTGTTGTCCTTGTTTGGCGAAACAATACGCGGTTGTTACGTAACTTTAAAAGACGCGTCAATGGCATCTCGACCCTGCCTCTGTTCTCGTCACTGACCCACATTACTCAGTCGTACCACGCAGTAATAATAACGGTAACTTTTATTCGTTACATAATATTGCACTGGCAGTGATTACGTCACGATATAAGGTGAATAAATTAATACCAATTAAATAACAGTTGATTGGGTATGAATGACGCAGCCTATGTATGTCAATTTTGGTTTTATTGGACTGAGTTGTATTGATATTGCAGAAATATAGAGCGAACATAATCAACTTTCTGGGAAGTGGGGGCGAGGTGATGATAAGATTTGGTATAAAAATGTATGCGTAAACTGTTAACTCCCAGTGTTAAACACAATTCAATAGATTTTAACAGTGCCCTTGCACATTAAAAAACAAATGATCTATACATATTGGATATTTCTTTCCATCCAAAAATGTTTCGTATAGAACATTTCATGGTATATTTCAATAGATATTTGAACAGGAAAATTCTACGAGATTTATCAAATTGAGATAACGACGCGCAATGTAAAATTACGGAGAATTGTGATGATAAATATCCAGCTGAATATCTGTTTAATACAACCCTAACTGTCCACGGATACAATCAGTAAACTGATCGGCTATATTTTAAATTTTCATTCCAATTCACCGTGGCGAACACAGTTCTTTATCATTCAATATTCAAGTGCTGACTAGGGTCGAAGATTAACTGGAAAAACAGTAGAAAATATCCAAATAAGTTGGCTTAACTAGAGCATACAACTATACGTGGAACTTTTTTAAGCTATGGAGAACATGCCAATATTACATATTACAGAGAAACAAAACGCTCTCGAATTGACGTTGTATACTCTTTTATGTAGTATAAGAAGAAGGTATATCATGACTCAATTCATTACCAATTTGATCAGACCTATGACGAGGGTAGGAATAGAAAGGGTGCTAGGGATATTTCTAAGGCAATCTTACACCCCGGCATTTGAAAACTCATGACGGCGTGCAGATTTAGTCAGATCGAGTCCGATATAACACACCACCAGACTTCCGTACACCGTTCGACACGGCTGATTTCCGTATAAAAATGGTTAGAAATAGAAACAGTAATCCATTTGGAATGTAACAACGAATCATAACAAAGTGAAATGTTCTCAGTTGTCAATACAAGATGAAAATCGATCAGTTTGTAATGATCTAAGTATTCACATTTAGCCAGCCACGTGACAAAGAACGGTCTTTGTCATCGACTCCGTCACACAAAAGAGATCAGTCGGGGTTTAAATAGCGTGCTAGACGAGTAAACACGTCGCTTATTATTTATAGCGTTGAGAAATGCCGAAACATTGAATGAACTTTTCTTTTCGTGACGAGAGGTGGGCGTGTGTGCGTGTCCCGGTGTCGATGTAGGCCACTGCCAAGGTCGAATGTTTAATATAAAGTCTGGCGCCGGGACATTAAAATGGTCGGGCCCTCCCCGGACCCCCCTTATCCCCGGGCCGGCGGTCGCAATCGTTGCACTCGTTATTTATCATCTGGAGGCATCCCCCGCTCATGAACGCCTTCAGTCTTCGGTCGCTACATATTTGTATATGTATAGGAGAGGTCGACCGCCGACTACGGTGTATCGACACGATAATGAATTTAATGAAGCACCGATTGCGTAACGTGAGGGACCCAGGAACAGCTGACGTTACTAATTTAGTGATACACTGACCTTCGAGATTCGTCACTCGATTCAATAGAATTTATGACGATTTTAGCATTCGATTACTACACACGGATAAACGTAAATCGTGGGCGTATTCGTTTTGAAGGTCTTATTATTATCAGAACAGAGGTAAATCGTCAGCTTTACGTCATAATACGTAGTTGAGGTAACGTAACACAGTGTGTTATAGAAGCCGATTTGCGGACATCTCCGTTTTATAAACTCTTCATAAAGAGAATTTTGAGATAAACTACTTAAAAAAACTTTCGTTGATGTACGTGTCATACTTTTTGAGAAATTAAAAAAATCGAGAAAAATCCATAGAAATCAGAAAAACTTTATAGCTGATTTCTTTATGATTTTTAACCATATTTTTTTTATAAACATGATGAATGTTGACCTAAAGAACAAATGTACACATAAATAATTGATGACTGGAGTACTAAAAAAAAGAAAAAAAATATTTTCTATGATAACTTAAATATTTTTTATTCGAAAACTATTGCATTGTAGCATTTGTTTCAAATTGAATTATATGTATAATTTTAATATGTATTGCCACAAAAAAAACCAGACGCGTAAAACACGGGTTTCGTAAGATATGATTTTTTAAAAATCTTGCTTAGGGTTGTCAAAAATTAAGTTATTGTGTGAAATGTACCATTTATGATCCGCAAAGTTCTTACTGATAACTCATTATTGACGTTATAGGTAAATATTATGTACTTATTGTAAATATACTATTCTCATGGCAAAAGATATGCTACCTGGCAATTTTCTTTTATGAAGGTCATCGTGTGGTATAACCGTTGGGAACGGTTATTCCCGCTCGTCACCCCAAGCTTTGTCCCCTCCGGTGACGAGTGGGAATTATATTGAAAAAAAATCCCATATGTCACCCCCAGGTGACGAATGGGATTCCACTTAGAAATCATCCCAGTCGTCACCGCTAATAAAAGCTTGCTAAAACCATAGTTTTACATTGCGAATGGAAATTTGTTTTTGAACTAAATAATACAATAAAATTAGACAGCCAAAACTTTTTATTTGCTTTTATTTTCAAAATCAGGTTCTAAACGTTTTACATTCAACACAAAAGTATTCAGTAACTAACTACGAGTATAGTGATTATTTTACTAAATCACAGACGCATAATTAACACGTGCAAAAAACGTGCAGAAGGGACAGCGCATATCCTGTTCTCTGTCGCACTTGCACTGTTTATGGATGACGTCACACAGACACAGAGATGCGCGTTACAACAATAGTCTTTGCGTTTAGTAATAGATCATATTACTCAATGCATTCGCAACAATGTCAGGGTCAATTGCGTCATGTAGTTCTGGAAATTCGTCATTAGTTTATATAAAAAGAAATCCACTGGTGTATTTTTTTTTTACATAATATTGGTGACCTCCATGTAGCAAAACAAGTCCATGTTTTCTTTTTATATAAACTAATGACGAATTTCCAGAACTACATGACGCACTTGACCCTGACATTGTTGCGAATGCATTGAGTAATATGATCTATTACTAAACGCAAAGACTGTTGTTGTAACGCGCATCTCTGTGTCTGTGTGACGTCATCCATAAACAGTGCAAGTGCGACAGAGAACAGGATATGCGCTGTCCCTTCTGCACGTTTTTTGCACGTGTTAATTATGCGTCTGTGATTTAGTAAAATAATCACTATACTCGTAGTTAGTTACTGAATACTTTTGTGTTGAATGTAAAACGTTTAGAACCTGATTTTGAAAATAAAAGCAAATAAAAAGTTTTGGCTGTCTAATTTTATTGTATTATTTAGTTCAAAAACAAATTTCCATTCGCAATGTAAAACTATGGTTTTAGCAAGCTTTTATTAGCGGTGACGACTGGGATGATTTCTAAGTGGAATCCCATTCGTCACCTGGGGGTGACATATGGGATTTTTTTTCAATATAATTCCCACTCGTCACCGGAGGGGACAAAGCTTGGGGTGACGAGCGGGAATAACCCTATTGGGAAGGGTACCGCCCTCGTTAGGCATATGCTAAAACCCAATATCAGTACACGATGACTGGAGAAGCGGTTTGGAAATAGATTCTAAAAAGTTTAAAGTATTTTGCTATGATCTCGCCACTAGATATGTGGAACACTATAAGTGGTTTTATATGTCACTCACCTTGCATAAAATACTGATACATGGTGAAAACATTATAGAATCGATTTCCTTGCCGATTGGTATGCTTTCAGAACAAGCCGGTGAATCGAGAAATAAGTTTTGGCGTTATGATCGCGAGCATCATACGCGAAAATTAAATCGCCAAACTACCTTTCTTGATTTATTTCTCGAGCTTTGGAATCCTCAGATCCAAACATAACAACCATGTTCGTTGACTTGCGAAAGAATAAAAATAAACGCACAGCCCTACCCGAGAAGGTCCTTTCTCTGTTAAAACCCTCGACAGAAAATGTTACGCTTCCTGGACTTGATGAGACACTTTCTTTGTCATCAGAAGAATTATTAATTCATTCTGATGAGGAGTCCTAAAAATAAAAACCAAAAAACTTATTATCAGTATTTATTTACTTTTGGAATTATTTACCACGTCAACACGCAGTTGGCGCAACAATCTACATAAACCTCTCTCCTTCCTTGAATCTCTTCTCAACCTTAATCTCCTAAAAACTTTGATTTTAATATTTGTAATTAATTAAATGTTGACAACCCTATTTCCATAGAAATTTCAAAAAAACTTAGAAACGCTTTTTCTCCTTTAACCTACGTTTGAAGTTTGTGAAATTTTTGTATATTGTAGACGACACTATTGTGCATAGTAATAACCAAAAATAAAATGCTACAACGCTAATGTACAATTATCAAAAATATAATTGTGAAAAACAGAAAATATTTAATATTTCTCAGACTACTAAAGCTACTGTCTTCTACTTTTTAATATAAATATATAGCATACAGTTATACTACTCTGAGTGCTAATAAAGTGTAATGGGGTCATAATTTTCCTAATAAAAATAAATAAAGATTTTCTTAAGGTCATTGACCTCTCATAGAAAAATTAATATCTCTAAAACTAGAGAAGATTATCGTATCGGGATTTCTGTCAATTCTTCATCACGATGGTGCCCATCAAATAGATATATAAACCACACATGTCCGCAAGTCGGCTTCTATAACACACTGTGCGTAATAAATATCCGAGTCAATATTGATATACACAAACATCACACGTAACATTGTTTTACATATGAATGAGTAGTACAAGCGTGCGAAGGTAAAGGATAGGTAAATACAAGGTACCAAATGTTTGTTACTACCATGAATGGATTTAAAACAGCGTGAACTGGAATTCTATTATCCCGTTTAGGAGACTGTTGAAGATGGAAATCGTTATTCAGTTGTGAGTCGTTCCCCCTACATCTGTAAAAGACCTGAACTATACGAATGAAGTGATGTTGTTGAACCGTCGCCGTTCGCCGCCTAGAAACTTGGAACTCTCGCTTTCTAACAAGAAGTGCCTGGTTACTGAAGTAAGACTATATAAACACAACAATACAAAACATAGATGGGTGCAGCGCAACGTGACATTCACCTACATTAACAAAATATGTAACGGATCCCGTTCAGTATCGGTGTATCTTGAATGAATGAATACGAATACAAACATGAGTAGGCATGTACATTAACCCACATAAAAGTCCATAATTATTAAATCGTCTGGTAAATGTTGGGGTATCCCCGTTGGAACGCTGCCAACAGGAAGGGGCCATCTTTAAATAAATTCAGAATAATAATGCGTTAGCGAGGTAGATCGAAGACAGGTTGATTTTGACATACCTTTTGTGTGTGAATATTGTTATCAAGTTAAAGTATCTACGGGTATGTATTAGCAAGATCCTCGAATGAAGAGTAAACATAAAAAGCTTAACGTTAGTCGAATGCACGATTGTTCAGACTGAGTTGACGCTAGGTATGCACCGAGTAGTTTACGAGTCTCAATCTCGAATTAGTGGTTGAGACCGTGCCGTGCCCGCCCACCGCAATCAGATGACATCATACTCTGTACACTACGATTCACTAGGCTGGCTGCTACTTGATGCAACACTATTGCACACAATCCGTGAAGGATCGTATCTAGTTTTAAATACGATTGAAGATTTTTGTCACACGTGATTTTGCTGTTGTGCGTTTTCAAATAGCAATATAGCATACGCAAAAACATGTTTTTATGCGTGTCGACTTTTAAGATGTCTCGACTACGATACGGACCAAAAGTAGCTGTGATAGACGCCGATAATAGTAGGAGGATCAAATACTATGGCGTAAATTGAGAGAGATCAAGGTAGAGCGGTGTACAGGCTGATTGATTGAACATTGTCGTGCTGCAATACTACAATGTAAGGAGAACGACTCACAATACAATGGAGGTTCTTGTCAATTTCAAGGCAGATGTCATATTCCTATTACAATATCCTTCACGGGAAAGGACAGCAGTGCCCAGTTGAACAGTTCTAATAAACAAAAGTAAAATATTCACTGCCCAGTAGAACTGTTGAAATGGACTAAACATCAGTGCCCCGTTGAATACTTTGTAATGAACTAGAGATAAATGTACACGAGCACCAACACTAAGAATGATAATTATGTTAGAGCAAGTTCATATCTATAAATAAATGTAATAAATGTAAGTGTGATACGGGGACACGTTGACATAGACAGCGGTACGGTATCCAGAACCGGTGGCGTAGCTCGCAAAACGTCACAAAACAACCGGTGATTGATGGTTGCGGTGACACTCGTTACGTCATAGGGTCGCGGGGTCAATGTCGTCACGATTACAATAACGACATGTACCGGGATGTAACAATATAAGACAGCTGAGAGTTGTTTGTCGTCGACTTACTTTTATTACATAGGTGTACAATGTGTACGTATTGTGTTTACAAAGTTGACGGTACGTCGTGTCTTGCGATATGATTACTTGTGATAAGCTGTGTGTCATTTCAGAATATACACCAATTTAAAGAAATTAGCTTTGAAGAAACGGTTTAACGACCTCTGTGGCAGTGGAGTGCTTTACTGCTACGTTGAAGGTGGCGGGCTGGATTCCCACTCAGTGCAAATATTTGTAACATGAAGATATTATTTATTTGCATTACACTTGGGTCTTGCTAGATGGCACTGATGATGATCTGAAATCTCATTACTTGTTGGGAACTAACAGCAAATATCACTAACTAAATCATGACTCGGCAGGATTCTCCTTGGCGCTTGAAGTAATTCAGAAAATCTACTCTCTCTTTTTAAGAATTAAGAATAGCTTTACCAGCTCTAAGAAGCATCGTCGTACCTCGTTCTAAATGAATATCGTATACTACAATGTTGTTCCACCTGTTCAGAATCCTTATTACCTATTAGGTACCTACTTGAAACACGCGTCATGTTCGCATTAGCCGATAAGGTTCAGTTTCGTGTCATTCTTTTTAAGATGTTAAGTAATTGAAAAGTTTAACGATACATTACTACTTCAGATACCCCAGATCAGTACTAATCATTATGTCCAATACAGTTCACAAATTATGTCATTCACGTATATTTTATTCAACGATTACGAATGTTAAGCTAAAACGTCATCATGTATCATTGTAAGTTCTTTTCAATGAATCTTCAATTAAGAGCAGGTGCGGTGAGTCATTGGTGTTCGAAGAAATAGTTCTTCATTCACAACTAATCATACAATAATTTTATTTGCTTAATTCGAAAATTGCAGTTTTTTTGATGCATCTATTATGATTTGGCTTCCTACTAATGATGGGCTGGCTCCTAATGACCAATAACCAACAGTTGCACAGTCACTTCATTAGGAGGCAGACTCGCTTTGTACGGTACATGCAATCTCATGTCTGCCCGTACTTTAATTATCCGGAAGTGAATATGTAACTAGAGAACTAGTGACTATTAATATTTGAAAGAGGTGACCTGAGAAGGTTTTAGACGTAGATCATACGTTTACTAATGTTACTTTTAAAAAATGTACAACAGTCTCAGACTAACCAACTGAGTTTCAGTTAATACATATCAATATACTTAATCATTATCATATTTAAATCAAGGAACCTTGAAAACAACATTAGAACAGTCCAACATTAGAAGGGTAACATTTCAAACCACAGCTTCTCAATTCCGAGTCCAATTAGCTATCACGCTACCGCTGGTTCCTCGATAAATGTCACTGTTATATCAATTCAAAATTAATAAAACAAGGAGGGTGGTCCCAAGTCTCAGTTTTCCATGACGACCACCCAACACGGTGGCAGCTCGACTCGACCCCGTTCTCAGGGATGAATCGTTGCTATAAAAGACACGGTTTTACGACAAACATGTACAACACAACACACATCCGCATATTGTAACGTAATAACGATCCGGTAAAGGTCTACGGTACGATGCGAACTCGACTTATTCAAGTATTCTATTGACTGAGAACAAACCTATTGAATTACATTACGATCGGGAGAAAACTATATTGTCTTACGTTTTCATACGGTTCTGATGTTGCTTATATAGATATTCAGACTTATGTTTTGATGTGGAATGAATAACATATCGAAATGTTTGAAAAGGTAAGATAGAAAATAAATTCTACCGAACATGTAAACATGATAAATAATAATCATATCCATGTCTGTTGAGGGGCCCAATCAAGCCTCACCTGCAAGCCAGTACACCTGCTCATCAACGAACGCAGGGAGATCTTGTTCACTTGATTTTCTAAACAATTGAGGGTTCTTCTGAGCTTTATAGTTTTACTATCTTTTGCCCGCGGCTTCACCCGCTTGGATGTCGGTAATCACGACCAAACATAGCCTGGGTTAATCCAGAGTGTCAGTAATATTTGATTAAATAAAATAGCTCGAGCCGTTCAGACGTGAAGAAGTAGGTAACAAACATACACCTCACAAACTTTCGCCTTTATTATAATATTGTGATGTGATACCAAGGATTAGTTTCTGCATACTTTTTAAGGGTGGCAAGGAAGTTAATAAATTAGACTACATAAAGAAACGTAATTTCCCGATGTACTGAAGACCATACTAGACAATTTTCGGCGAATTCTTAAGTTACCTGGATAACCTATCACAGTCAAGGAATCGAACAGGCACTCGCTTCTATCCTACATGGATATTTACTTATCATATACTATTATATAAACAACTTACCTACCGGCATCGTTATCTGATAAACTACCGTTACAACTTCAGAATAACGTGCCGGAAGTAAATCTGTTACCACCCGACTGCAAATTAATCGCACCGGTGTAGACGATAATGAAATTTATGAACTTGAAATGTAAATTGTTTACAAATTTGTTACGTTTATTACTACGTTTTATGTAGATATATATGAATTTCACAAAACAAACTAACATTATTATGTTAAGTTTATATTTTCGTAAGGGCAGTTCGAACCCTCAAATGCCCGACTAGTCTATCTACAAAACTTCTAAATCGTCAATTGCTGTTTGAGGTTAGATATGGCAGTCGCTTCACAGAAATTATCGAGGTTTAGCCGAAACCTAGTTAGGACTATGCCCCCACTGAGTAGGAAAAAGGCTCAGAGAATTATGAAGTTTGCTTGTGTGAATATGTACTAACTTTACTGAATAATCATATAAAGTGGATAATTTGTAGTCCCTTTCACATAGTACAGAATATTAAGCTGTACTCATTTCCAATTACTTTTGCAACTTTGAGTCGGCAAACGTTCGCAAATGTGTCAACACTGGAGGTAAACTAAGTCGTAGGTTTCAAGCACAGACTAAACACATAACACTGTCTATTTGCCTGTCCTGGTATTCTGCAAACAGTTAGCAGTCTAAAAGAAAAGGGGTATTTACAAGTGGTTCAATTTGAACATGAAATTAGATCTTATGTATGAACTGTACTGTCTGTTGTGAGCAACTTTGTTCGTTACAGAACTTTAACATTCATTAACTAAATTCAGTTTTTTTTACTAGCTGTTTCATACGTCCGCGTAAAATTTCGACACTATCATTTGTCATATATTTAGATTTGCAACGGCAAAACAAAAAGCAAAAATAATAGCAAAACCCGTATTCAGGTACACTTACAGAATATTACTCAACAGAAGTTATTAAAACATTTACTTCGTATTTATATGGGACTTGCTATGTTATGGTTTAGTGACGTAATTGCAGTATTAAAGGCATTAAGATCTAATCGTTATTGGCAATATCGTGAGTTTATGATGATGAATACTGACGGCAGAGGGTAAAAGTCTGTTTAATCAGGTAGTAAAATATGTTAATAGAAACAGTTTGGCAAGGACATAACGTTGACAAAGTAACCGCAGTTGTGGTGGCACAGCACGCAACCGACCGCAGGAACACGGAACGCTTTGCATTTAGTGGTCTACGGTAACTCACCTAATATCGGTTAATACATGCTTGCAGTCTAGCTTACAAAACCACTGGGGTAATTTGCAAAGTATTGACCTGTTTCAATTTTTTTTCACTTTTGAAGTGAAAATTGAAAATACATGTAGGTAGTAACTACTAATGATAAATTATCAGACTGAAAAAACGAAGGTAAGTTAGTAATAGTGCATGGCAAAACATCTATATATACTTACTTATAATATACTTGTAATATAGTAACGTAAATATATACAGACGAACATAAAGTATCTTCCTTTGTGAAGTCGGTTAAAATACCTCAATGCGCATGCATCCTCGAGGTGGGATAAAGTCAATCAGAATGGTTATTCTGAATGCATATCGCTGTCCACTTTATTATGCACAATCGTGCAAGTTAGTACCAAATCAGACCCTAACCTCAGAGTAGGCTACGTATGGTAGCTGCAAAGTCGACAAAGGAAATACGATCGCACTTTTTCATCTATCTATTTTCAAATTTCCAAGTTACTCCATGGTGCTGGGAATTTTGACTTTCCGTTCATAGAAATCCACTTGCCGTGATACAGAGATATTATCTCTAACTACAGGAAATTTTCCTCGACGACGACGAACATCCGTACACTCTTTATATCGACATCATTTTACCTGCAATATCGTAAAGTTTTGGTAGCTATAAAGTTAGGTGCACCTTTCTGTCCATTTCTGCTTGAATATTTTAGTGATACGTGTATCGAGGACTGGCATGAGACACGAGTACGCAAATCGGGCAGTGTTTTAGTGTAGGTACGGGGTACCACAAAGCAGTTCGTTCGGTTATGAGACACCGGTCCAGTTTACTGCCTCGTTACCGGCGATCCAACGTTTTTACAGCCCGATTAAACCGCTCACCTGACCTGCGGGCTCTGTAATTGGGGTAAATCTTTTTATTGCGCACCCTCCAGATAGCACTTGGATTGTCTCGTAAACAGAGGATGGATTTCAACGCAACCGAAACAAAAAGTAATACGCAAATAATTTTAAAGTTCTTATAAAAAATGCATGCGCTTCATCACTCGGACATGTGATAGATTACCTACAATATGGCTACGTATTTAATATTTGCGTAATGTAAAATTGAAATAACACAGAAAGGCTTTATCTGTTCTGTGAGTCGTATAAATTATTAAAATGCAACAAAACGAGCGGGGACCACATTTTGTTCACGACCGGCCTCGCGGCGCATTATCGGAATCGGACCGCAATAATTACATTCGAGCCGAATGCGGCCACTCCATCCATCTGTCCAAACGACTAAATAAAATATACGTCCGCGATAAAATTTTATCAATGAAAAATATATTATTCAGTGCCTGGAATAGCGAACATTTAATTAAACGTGGTATTCAAATAAAACCGTTCCAATCAGTGATGTAGTTTCAACTTTCAAGTTTTAAAACGTGTCGGGAATAAAATCGATGTTAGGTATTATTGATGACCACGGCAATGATAAAACGTATGTATTTATTGGTTGGATGAGCAATTCAGATAAAACTAGAGTAAGCAAGAGAAAGTGGGAATGGAAAAGAGTAGAGCGACTGGCAACAAAGTAAACAAGAGTGCTTTGTGAATTTTGGCGCCCGAGGCGCACCAGGGCCGGATTATGTAGCACCCTCGGCTTATTCAATTAAAAAGGAAAGGTACCCACCCACCCACTCGTGCGTACATTCTGACTACTCACAAGTTTTATACGAGGCTCTGGTTTACAAACGAGATTTACCTTGGAACGGTGCACTGTTTTCTTTTTCAGTTCGGAATGTGCAGCGAATCCCATAAAGCACTTTGTTTATTTGGAACGTAAAGTATTGTATCGAACTCAATCCTGTTTGGAGATGCTAATGCAGCGTTAGTTACATATTCCTATTGTCACACGATATTTGAGCGACGTTAAATGGTTTTTAATACCTCCTTAATTATTATGCAACTAAAATATACAAAGGGAACAGCGAATGTTGAATAGATTTAAATATGTTAGTAAAATACATTAATTGGTGCTAGGCCGGAGGTGAGGTTGTCTTCGACATATTCCTCGCACCCCGACTGACCCAGGGCCATCTCTTACGGTCTGACCCTCTTCGGGAGGGGGGACAACGGTGTCCCCGACTCGCCTCCGGAATGGGCGCCGCCGCCGCCGCGTGTTCTAATCCCGTTTGCTCGACAAAAATATTTATTAAAATTAAATAAAAACTAAATAGTGCCCTACCTAGTTATACCATAGCATTTCCCGACTGACCTTCCATCCAATGCTATCAATATCTACAAAGAAATTTAACCAATAAAAGCTATAACAAGGAAAGATAAAAAAAAATACATTACACAAACATAACAGACAGAGTGACAAGACTAAACTTAAAAAAAGATAGTAAAAAGTTAACGCGTGAGCACTAGTTGAATGCGAGTCATTTATTAGGCATGGCTCGTCGTCCTAGAAATTTCGTCTAAAATTTTCCGAGTAAAATGTATTTGCTTTGTTTTTACATACGAACGCACGTCGCCTGTCGGCTGATTACGCTCCACGCTGTTACCGTCATTCATTTGAGTCTACAGTACACCGCCCCACTCAATCTCGTTTATTATGAACGTGCAGCGGGCGAGCAACCCTGCCTCTCGCTTTTTACATTTGAATATTTCACTCTGTGCATTACTTTTTACATTGTTAGAAAATACTTTTTATAAGCTCATGATAGTGCACATGAGACCCAGTGCTCTTAAAGCGCCTGCTAGCTTGTTAATTGACATTATGACACTTAATTTTTCAACGCTCATTTGCATACCCCTGATGTTTAATAAGGTATTTTGATAAGGAAAATGTTATGCCGCCATGTTGGTTCCGTTGGAGTAGAATAGAACCACCAGGTAAAAGGCGACTAAGGGCTATTCTCCATCCGGCAGTACAACCCAAGAAAAAGGCCAGCTAGACGGCAATGGGCTCGCTCCCTGTTACATCTTGGGACCGAAACTCATAATTGGCGAAACGTGGATGCTAATACACCTCTGCCCCCTTTGGGGATTTATAGACGTGAGTATATGGATGGATGGAAAATGTTATACATTTCAAACCGTGTTATGCAAGTTTTTAAATAGCCATAGTTGAGTGTGCTGGGGGAATTTACAAACGGACAATATAATTACTTGACACAATATACACAGACTTAAAACATTAAATCAATAAAATAAACTGCCCCATATAGAGATCAAACCTGAAAGTACTTGCGCCATTGCTGAATTTATAAATGTGACAGCACGCATTCAGATTAGATGAAGAATTACTTTTTTAATGAAAATATAATGAATAATATTGACGGAACTTAAATAAATCGACCATACAAATCAGTATGTAACCACAGCTTGACAAGCAATATAAATGGTTAGTATATTAAATTCAATAAAGAAAGAATTAAATTCTACTTGTAAGTAAACATAATACTCATTAATCATTCCAGCAATAAATAATCTGAACTTCTTCTAAACTCTATCAAAATGTTCCTCAACAGTCTAAATCTAAATTATTCTTAACTCCACTTTGCTCACTCACTTTAATCGACAATAATCATTTACACTACATAATCCACACAAATGGGGCCCCCATATCATTAGCATTTGGACAATACAATATCAAATCACACTTCATATCAACGTAAAGAACTCCGGTTCAACCATGGTTCAACGTCAAGAATTATAAAAGGACATTTTACAAAGAAGTTCTTTATCTGAGTCATGGGAGTGAAGCGGCACATTTCTCCTGGGCCGACATTACAGTGCCAACGTAAAGTTGCATAAATAAATAACTCGAATTAGAACCCTTCACGTAGCTCGCAAACGTTGAATGCTCGCGACTCACGGTGAATAATTTCTTACCCGCTTTTGTGTTCAACATCTCAGTAAATGCTTGACATTTAACTGACAATTGATGAATTTCGTGGGGTAAATTATTTATTTCTTTAGTGTAGCTTAAATAAACGAATTCAAACACTAGTGCCAAACACTGTTGATAAAGTAAATTCCTTAACGTACAACTTCTTCGTACAGTTCTTTTGGCGATAATAATAACAATATGAATTATTATGTAAATGTAAATAAAGAAAATAAAACGATAAAATTAATAAGTATACATTCATCTGATAAATCTCTTTGAACAAGTGGAACAGCTGATCCTTTGAAGACGAACAACAACAAAAAAAATCGCAATCATTGTGATTTCAAAATTCCCTATTAAAACATTTGACAATAAGAACCGGGTGGCGGTAGGGTCGAGGGCCGAGCTCGGGTTGTTGTTACAATTGATAGGAGCGGCGAGTTTCGAGTTCCCCTCGCTTTCGGCTGGCTCAGAGCGCTCGGTACATTCATTACAAAAAGCGTCACATCGCGGAACGGGCCCCGGTTTAATAATTTCACTCATTTGGGTTCCCCCGGGCGAGTCGGCGAGACAATGCTCGCCCGCCTAACGGTATCAATCAACATCAAACAACCCCGCGCCGTTCTATCTGTACTGTTTTAGGGTTGTACATTTTAAACATGTATTACTTTATTGAGATTATACAGAATCCCACGCAATGCTAAAATCGGGGGCTTCTAAGAATACATCGTATTCTCAGAAGCCCCTAAATTTATATGAATTTGTCATACAAGAAAAATCAGATCTGTATATATCCTGTATCGGCAGAAATATATTTTAAATTTATTTTCACCCACAATGTTTTTGATCTCACATAATAAGAGCCTATTGTAATTCACTGGGCACTTGTCTTGGTTCCGGCAACAAATCAAAACATGCATACATGAGAGGAACTGGAAACATCAAGATATCCACTTCCCTCTTCAACAAAGCGGGATAAAACCAGTTTTAAAATAAAATGTAAATAACATAATTAAATCCATTCCTAAACCGATTCACCTGTTAGTGGTTTGTCCAGTATGAGTTCAAACCTTACACGGAATAAAAAATCTTGTCTATTGTCAATCTGATATCAGTGATATAAATTATGCTCCTACAGTTAACAAAAAGCAAAAATGGATACCTGAGAAAAATAAACTAGATTTGTGTATTTTAATTTTTATTATTCCATTTTGTACTTCATTTTTTTTTCGTCCGAACCCTTATAAGTAGTGTCTTTGAAACATTACACATGAGCACGTGAGTGTAATATTGTTTTAAAGCTCATAACATGAAGAAGAGTGCACGATACTCCGTATGTAACAATATAATAGCATATACATATTAAGAAAATTTAATACGGGTACTCATACTCCTCATCTGCATATTCTACCAGAGCATCGACTCTATCTATCATGTAAAATATGTTAGCCCTAATGCGCTCCAGCTCCAAAGTCTAAACGATTCTTTTTATCACGGAGTCGTTATGCATGCAAGCCGACATCGATAAGCAACGAGCCCCGGGATGTGTGCTCATCTCAATTCTCGCAAACACATTAGCAGTGGGGCACAACCGCACAAACGTCCGTGACGCATCTTCATCAACCAGCCGAATGCTCGATTAATACTCAAAACAAACAACACACCCACGTTAATCTAGTATTCGCGCAAGTAAAAATAAAACTGTATTCAAATTGTAAACATGAAATTAATCACAAGCGTGTCTATAAATAACAAACACTGTAGTGAAGGCGCTTTTATTTCCTCCGTCTACTTTGTTATGTCAGAGGAAATTGCTTTCATTTTTCAGATGGAAACGAAGTATGTGAATAAATTCTTTTTACGATTACTCTTGAAAATACACTTAGAGGTGGACAATTGTGACTATACAGTTGTCGGGACAATTTTGCGTGTTTTGCCGGACATTAACAATAAATAATAATAAAAACTCCACAACATACTATACAACGCTATCTAGACCCATGGTGAGATTAACTACGTTGTGTTATGGAATTTAGAATGCGGATAAACATACTTAGATACTTTTTTGTAAATACATTCATTTTCCCTAATATTATATTATAATATATTGTCCCTAATAGCTCGGCACATAGAGTGTGACTTATTTTATTATACATGTTAAGCTTTTAGTTGTCCGACGCTGATTCGTTTTCGAGAGCCAAAAGCGCTAATGAATGTCCGTCGCGTAGACCGTGTTTGTTCACGGCCAGTAAGTTTTTGACGTGGTAATTATAACTACGACGAAAACAATAATTATAATTTTCCCTCATTTGATTTACCTAACCTTGACAGAAAGAAGTTAGAAACGTGCTTGATTATTTTTTATAAAGACCTTTTCTGACCATGTTCGTTTGATAAAAACTGTCGCAGGGATCTTAATATTTTTTTACATAATTTCTGTAAAATGGTTATATGAAAAGAAATAAATATCACAGAGTAACAAAATAGACACGACATTTACGAGCAATTAGTGTTTCTTTCTAAATCTAATTAGTAACGTGGTCTAATACAGTATAAACTAGTGGCAGTGGTATTTTTCGAACTAGTATTTACCTCTTTCACCTAATAATTATTTATTCTAATAATTTTTTATTTATCTCTTTCACCTAAGTAGACTGGTGACAGGAAGTTATATTCACCTTTTTGTTATACCAGATAGGGCTTGAACCTGGTATATTGAAAACCAATACCTTAGCTCTTATTCCAGCACCGCAAACATTTAACGACAACTTGGTAAAAATAAATGTACGATCCTTATTTTTGCCAGCCTCTGTGGCGTGGCGGTAGTGAACGCGACAGCCACGCAGGACTCAGGAGGCGCGGGTACGATCCCCACTCAGTGCAAATATTTGTATGCATGAATATGGCTATTTGCATTGGTCTGGGTGTTTCTATATATAATATGTATGTGTTTACCAAAAAAAGTATCCAAGTATGTTTATCCGTATTCTAGAGTCCGTAACACAAGCTGGTTAAGCTTGTGTATAGCGTTGTGTAGAATGTTGTGGAATATTTATTTTTTATTATAAATAGCAAGCAAGTACAGACAGCTTCATTACGTGTGGAAACAGACATTGTACTTTACGTGACCAGCTGCCTACATTATTCAGCCATTAGTGTACAACACACCACAGTGTAACGTCAACGTCATAGTGAACTGTGCTATTATACAAGATAATGTGTATGTATAAAATAATACATATTCTGTTTCACAGTAAAATTACCGATAGCTTCATTATATTACCCAATTAATCATTCAATACCAGATGTTATTATTACACTCGTGGTGCGTAATTTTTGATAGTTGGTACAACTATTTTCTCGTGGGACTGCTTAGATGACTCAGATGAAAGGTTCACTTGATAGCTTTTTAATAGATACTAGCCTCTGATTTCTCGGGCGAGAGACACGTTGATTGATTATAGAAAGAACTCGAGCATACGTCGCTGTTTATTAATAACTAAGTCGTATAAGACAAAATAATATAAATTAAGAATGATTATCTCTGAGGGTCGAAACTCGTGATAAATGTGGTCCAAATTTCATCGAACTAATTTTACACCAAATTTACTAATAAATTGTGTACTAGAATATAGTTATTGACATTTATATATTGAGATTAGATCGAAACTGAATTATAAATAGATTGTTATTACGAGAATTAGCCCTATGTGTGAAACTAATGATTTTAATATATCTACTGATTTTAGCAATGCTCTTTTTTATTTTACATATGGCTATTCTGAAGTTGGCGCTAAACTTACTAGACGAGACGATACATCTTTCTCGCATTGTTCTCTTAAAAAATTGTCACGTGATCAGATTTATTTACTACTTACCGAGTCTGGATCGTGTGCGTTTGGGGTGGACGGTTGAGGAGGCCTCGGTGGTGGTGGATACCCCTGTAACACAAGAAAGACATGAGGTTTAATTACCCGACTACGGCGAAGCCAAAAGGAGGGTTATTGATTTTGACAGGCTATGTATGTATGTATGTATGTATGTATGTATGTATGTATGTTCATTTGTTCCCTCATAGCACCTCAACTACTGATTAGAACTGGACATATGAGGTATCGTTACAAGCGGCTTGATCGTCCGATGGTTATAGGCTATATGACGTGTCACTCAATCTTGTGTGGCGCCCTCTAGCGCTCATAAGGTACTATGTTAAAAAATAAATTTGAGATAAATATGCCGTGTTTGGTATCAAATGAAAGGGCTTAATAAGCACATTTCAAATATGTATAAATTATTAGCTTTACCTTGCCCTAAAATAATATAAATAAAAAATAAAGTTTAAAACTAAAACCCGACTACCGAAAAATCACGCTCTAAAAGTAACAAACAAGAAAATAGCCGTGGTCGTATGCCACTTACTCTGACAAAACAATATGTTCTAGGGAAAAGTGGCATACGACCACGGCTATTTTCTTGTTTGTTACTTTTAGAGCGTGATTTTTCGGTAGTCGGGTTTTAGTTTTAAACTTTATTTTTTTTTTTGAATAAATATCAAACGCGGTAGAAGTAAAGGACTGCACCGATCAGAAGACTAGTAGAATCCCCTCGATAATTACAGCCTAGTATGAGAGTTACCCTATAAATTTTCATCGTAAACTTCTTACAGCATACCATTTGTTGTTTAAGTATACATTAGTACTGTGTCTGTTTATATGTGTTAATGTAGGAGGAATAGGGCTTTATTTTATAATCATTTAAGAGGTAGATAGTAAGAATTGTGCTTTAATTAAGGGAGGAAAATGTCTGAGAATATTTCCTTACCTCTAGAAAGGAAACTTAAAAAACTAATTTAACTTTTTTTAGTTACGTCATTGTTACTTAGTACGTTATTAACGGTTAAAACCATCTAGTAAATAGTCTTTTTTGTTAACTTAAGAGCTAAACATAACACATAACTTCGTTTTTCTAAGCGCCTTCTACTGAGTGACAAAATAAAAATGAATTTAACTGGATTACATGTGACATTATTTTCTATAGATAATATTACGCTTACAACGATACGGCTACGGCACTAGTTTTAGAGCTTTCTTCTAGGTACCTATTCAATATTCATCATTTTACAAACATTGAACAAGAGCCGCAGTTGTAAGACATTTAAAATGTAATAGTGGTTCATGACGTAAACAATGTTGTGAATCCAGTTACAAAGCGGTTTTCGTACATTCAGATTATCGGCAACATTCTAGTGGGGTAGACATTATAAACGTTGACGATAATGGCGCCATAATGCAATACACCGGCCGTCGTTCCTATGTCGTTACGATTGCGTCCAACTGTACAAGCAATGTATATGGATGAGTGCGTTGTATATTAACGGTCTTATTTATAGCTATCATGCTGCTCGGACGACTCCAGTCACGTCAGTGGACATTTAATTGAAACCGAGTCAGACTGGCGCCCGACTAAACTATTCTGTGTACAGTCACGCAGATAAGTTTAAAATGATAACACTAACAAAAACTAAAATTGCAGCGAGTCAAAACAAAGTGTTTTAACTCAGTCGGTAGCAATTCGAATTAAATCGCAATTTCAAACGAGAACGATGACAAAAAGTTCACAAGCTTAAGCCCAAAGTTAGTTTCGTGCGCCACTGTAAGCCGAAGGCCAGACTTTTCAGCTGAAAACAGCGCCCTCCCACTTGGCTGCTAAAACATTTAATGTAAAAATGAAATCACGAACATTATAAAGAAGGGACGCGGCACTAACATTTGGTATTTTAGAATAGCTATATTCCTTACAATACCATAGAATTATAATTACTGTTTTATAATTACGGTACTCATTGTTTTATCTGTTTGTCTTAGGGAAATGGTCAAATAAAATATGGTAAGTAGGTACTGTTAATGAGCGTCAATTAAAGGCATATGTACTTGTACATATTTTTAAATTTGTTTTTGAATATTTAATGCTATAAACGGATAGAAATTTATAAATAGTGTTTAATAAATTAGTAACTTTAAAGGGTGTAGGTAGAAACATGCATTTAGAAAAAACCGGTTTCTCAAATAGCCACTCTAGTTCATCAAAATAATATATCATGTCCTTTCCTTTTTCGGTGCAAGTATCAGGTGTTGGAAGATTTCATAGGTCACGGTTACCGCTTAACATCAAGTACTGTGTGAGCTTAATAGCTATTTATATGTATTTAAACGTACCTAAATAATATGAAAATACATATTAAACTGTTGAAATATCAAATAAACATCTGATTCCATGTTTGGTACGAGCATCGCAAATTTCCAGCGAACTCCGACAATTTGGAGTACTCAGACTTTATCTCGCAAAACACGTTAATTGTTTTACATCGTTGACATGATAAATGCGAATTTGTGTAAATAATAGCTGTATAGTGTAAAACTAAGATAGAAAAACAATGTGATAAAACATTCTAGAGGGAAAAAATGGTGTTATGGTTATTCTGACTCACTAAGGGTAGCTTGTATTTGTACTATTTATAAAAATATTGTAAAACTGAGACACACAGGTATTATGTCACGATAGATGTCAAGCTTAGATTTAGTCCTCGAATTCTATATAAAATAAATACACGAAAAAATGAAAGGTATGTACAAATTTACATTTAAACTTTACCACCCCATTGAAGTCACAGTACTTTTTTTATCAATGCGGCTGAATAATCAACCGTAAATGGGGTACATTAAAATTGAAATAGTGAAATGTGAAGTATCTATAACAATATCTTAAAAACCTTCTAAGAAAGGACCTAAGTTTGAATGTCGCCATTTGACAACCATTAGCGATAAAGTTAAATCTATCAGATAATAGTATAATTTTATTTTCACCGTTAAACATAAAAATCATTAGGAGATCGTAGCAAGAACGACTTCAGAGTAGCCTATATTAATAACAGTGAACTCTCCGAACCGTCAATTCAATTTCAATCCGTTGACTTAGAAACGTCCGGAAACAGATTAATCCGTTTAATATATCCGGTGTTAAGTCCGCAATGGGTAGAAATTAGAGAAATGTGCAGGTTGACTGTAGCCGAGGTAAGTCTGTTCCAAACTTATAATGAATAGCAAACAAGCTTTTGAAACGGCCAGGGCATCATCTCTTAATCAGAAAGGACGTGTTTGTAATATCGCTAGGGCGTGTCGGCAACTGTTACGTACCCTTACTCGTTAATTGATCTATTTTATTTTGTGTAAATATGATTTCAAATATGTTTTTATTATGTACTCAAATCAAACAAACCAAACAGATTGAAGTAAATTTTTTTGAATTCGGTTATAATTAACTTTTTTATGCAGCGGTTTTACAAAACAACCTAACTACAAAGAGCCTTTTCTTATGAAGTTGGTTAGAATGATTATACTCATTCCTAAACAAACAAATATGTCACCCTGTCTTTTACTGTCACTTTTCTTACGGGTACTTCGTTAAACCCCTCCCCAACTAGGTAAGCCTTTACGAATCGCGACCTACGTAGCAGGGTTGCCCGTCCAAACACTTTAAATAAAACTTTATCATAATAACGATGCAGTAAGTAGCTGAATCTCACAAAAGACAAGACAAATGTCAGTTTCTGTTCTCTTTACAATTGAATTGCATTATTTTGCGGAGATTGCAAAAGGGGGGCGCGAGCGGCATAATTTATCCAAGTCGGCAATTCCCGACAGCCCTGCCACCGTGACTCCGCCGCAGGAGAGAATGTACGCCCCACCGTCAGCGCTTTAGAGGTTTCCAACGGCGAGCGAGGCTGCCACACTAAAGTTCGGAGAATCCGGAGCATTTTGCAGTTTGTTATTATGAGAGCGGAGTGCTGCCAACGATAAGTTGCTCTTTATGTACAGAGAAAAACAAGGACACGGAGCGTAAAGTCGCATCTTAGTTAATGTTGGAGTTGCGATAGTTACGAGAATAACTTACCTAACACGGAGCTCGGACTCCGAAGAGAGAAGTTTCATTGTGAGGAAGCTGATAATGTAGATTATAAATGTAAATAGCTGTTAGCAATATTTGCGTGCTATTAGCATATCTGCTGCAGCCGACAATCGCTGTCATAATTCAGCTGCCTATTCAAACGAACATTAATGTCAAACAGATTCTTAAAAGAAAATCTCCTTAGGCCGGAAGCGCACTTGAGAAAAGTCAAGCAATTAATCGCACGGCCTTTGACAAATATATTTCCTTGACAATAAAATATACTGAGTTTTTACTGGCGGAGGCAAACGCGGACTAGAGAACGGGTAGAACTGTCTCGTGCAACCGGCGCGCCTACTGTAGGGGAATATTAAACGGACCGTACCCCGCCAGCCATGCCATTATTATTATCTTGCCATTCTGTTCCAGTTCCGGGATCCAATATCCACTATCCTGCGCTATCAAGCGATGTGATTGCAAAGCAAATGTTGCGTTGTGTATCATTATTATTCGACTATGGGTTAACAGTTAACTGTATTTACTTTCATAAAAAGTGGGATAACTGATAAGTACCCAGAACGCTTAATATCGAAAATTGAGACTATAATATTTGTTCATCTCTAGTGTATTTAATGTTGCTTTAATACGAAAGTCCAGTAAAATATAATTAGTGATTCCTCATTACCGCGCGGCTGGCGTGGCCCCTCTGGACGTTCGTGCGTCTGCTGGCTTATGGTTATTAATAACGCTGGCCGCCCGCTCCCCCCTCTCGCTCCATACCGCGCCCCCCCTCAAGCCCCCACGCTAGCCCGAGCTGCCGCTGCCGCACGTCTGACATTTTAATTCCGGAGCCGCGGTATTGCATATTTTTTATCGATAACTATGTCGACATCATAAAAGCACTTCTCTATTTATATTCGGTACCTGCTAATGAAGCTTGAAACTACATTTTTCATACTATTAAGAAATTACTTGCTTAATAACGACGTTAGACATTTTTTCGTTAATTTCAAGTACAAAGCTTGAACTATTTTTCAAGCTTTAGTTGTAGTTTTACAGTATAATTAAACATTGGGATATATTTAATTGCAACACTGAACAAAATTGAATACTGTACGATGTGTTAACAGCTGAGTATATCACAACTTGCTACTGTTATATTAGAATCTAAATTGCCTACGGCGTACAGGCGTACAGTCCCCGCTAGTAATATTCTGTGTAGTCAGAGGCGCGCGTATAAAAATATCGAGTGAGTCAGTGAACATCACTAGCCACGAATGCTACAATGGCGGTCGGGCGAGCGCAGGTCGAGCGCAACATGGCTGCCTGGTAGGCGGTTCGAGTGAAAGGGACGGAGCAAGCATCGACTGTTGCCCTCCCTATCGCACTCGCACGCAATGCTCGCATCGATCTCCACTCTCTGTGCTCGCCCCCAGCACCAGAAAGGCGGAACTAACAAAATTACAAAGCGCTTTCGAGCCGCTAATCATAAAATAAGATACGACGTTTCATTTCGACCGTACGACTCTCGAGCGATCACGATGCTGGAATGGCCCTTGACTCTCAAAATTCTCTACTGACATCGTGGAGTATTAACCGAGCGTCGCTCGCCGAGAATTGGAAGCCCCAAACTGATTTATATTGTTTGTCAGAATTGTTGTAGTAGTTCGTAGGTGGAACGGTTTATGTTTTTGTAAACAAGTAAAAAGACTATTTCGAATATACAGGCCCCTTTAAAAGGAGTAGACCAGGGAAAGATATGCTCATGATAAACGATAAGTTTGATAACAAGTCAGAACACTACAGGCACTGTCTAGGAGAGAAATGGAACTAAAGGCATAAAGCTTTACATCTCTACGGAACTGGCGCCGGTGCCGGTCGGGTTTATGTTGGCATAAATTTGTAGCTCGGGCCTGGAGGGCATTTAGCTCCGGAGCGGTGCATAAAATCGGCACTCACGCGATTAGAATTTCTGCTGAGTTGATTATAATGATCTCTATCAGAATGTAATTTTTACTACGAGTATACTTCCTTTGCTTAGATATTTTAATGACACTATGAATATTACATCTCCGAAGGGGCATTCCATAATCATAATTGGTCAGTTTGTTAATTTTTTTTTAATTTATGTGGGAAAGCCACATCTTCCAGCCACAGTGTTGTACGTCACACTGTACCTCACCACTCACTACTTTGAACCTTTAAGCTCGTATACAAATATAAGGTTGAAATAATGGAGTAACCTGAGTATAATGTTTGAAGTTTGCATCGAAATTGTAGAGGTTACATGAAATGTAGAAAGAAGTTGTAAAATGAAGTCTCTAACCCAACTGTAATAATAACAATCACGAAAAGGAGTTGTATAAACGATCAACTTTTATTGACACTAAAAGAATGGAGCAGTGAGTAAGCTGTCGAGAATGCGCGAAGTTTTTTAAAGAGAGAAACCTGCAACTTGTTTAGAGCGTAGGCGCGATCGCATGCAAAGCTACCGACATGTGCTACATCTCCATTATATCGTGGAGTACCGTCGTACCGGCCACATGCGAACCATATCACTAGCTAACACTGCTAGTAGGGGCATAGAAATATGTGAGTCGCACTAAGAGCCAAAAACGCCGAACTCACGTAACACGATGAATGCCGATGCCGAGCTATGACGAACCGATCATCCAACTCATCCAAGACATTGATCCACGAGTCACGCACATCATGACACGAATTATACATCAAACAAATATTTCCTTCACCAAATATCCTTTGTAGTTATTCCCACGATTTTACTAGAATCTGGTAAATTAAGACGTGCTAACGATTCTGATAAAAAATATAGAAGGACAAGAATGTGTTTTGTAGAAATAAGTTGAGAACAAAAACTATTTGTTCATCGATTCCATTTTAAACTATCTTAAACGTGAAATAAATATACAACCTTACCGATATCATTGACTGAGTCAAGTCGCCGCTTCTAGTTAAAGACATCTCACGGGACTAGTTTTCTAGCCAGGCACAGACGTACAATAAAAGAGTCACAGAAATTCAATACACAGGAATTCGATAGGTTTTATTAGACATACTTTTAACTTAAAGTTAAGTTAACATAATTTATAGCAAGGGTTTACGAGTTACGTTCAGAAATGTAGATAGATAAATATTGATAATGGTACACGTAAGAAAAACAAACCCATATTCCACAACGATGGTTATTACACGTAAAATAAATAGATGGTGGAATAACAAAACAAGAAAACAAATATAACGAAAGTAAAAGTCGTCCATTACGTGGGGTATGGTATGACCATAGACGGTTTATTGAAATAGTTATGGTTCGGGATGGTAATTTTTAAAAATTGCTAACAGCGAGGGGTTCGGTACATTCGGCAGGAGTTTAATGTACAACGATAACAGTAAAGTTCATAGCCAAAGTTCCATCCACCGAGTTCCCTGGATTACTATACTTTCCATATAGAGTGGGTTCAATTTCGTTAAAGCTATATACAGTTTCGTGTCTCTGTTGCTGACACCAAACAGCTGAAGTGTAAGAAAACATTGCAAATGAAAATATATATTTATTTATTTGGGAACTGTTTCTATACACGCGATGCTATGCGATACTGTTTTCAGCTAGGTATATTGTGTACAGATTAACAGGATGATCTGGTTTTTTTTGTGTTGAAGTTCAGTTTTGAGAAGTTTTCAAAATTTCATAATTGATATATTTAATGCATTTTAACCATTGGATGTCATTTTCCATTACGGAAAAATAATACATAACGTCGTTGTCAAACCAAAATCTGCTATGTACATTTTTTATAATTTTAACATGTTGAAAATTGCGATTGGATTTTTACAATTTATTCTAAAAAAACATTCATGTATAGTAATAAATCTGGTTATTTGTAATGGAAGACATGAAAAAAAAACCTTTGGATGTTCAAGTATACGTTTAATGAGAAATCGTTTATCTTGTTCTCTAGGTATCTTGAAGTGTTAGTACGTAGCGATAGACGGCCAAAATTATCGAAAAATTCCGTCGGGGACGCTCGCACACGATATCGGTGCGATAAACGAAATGCAAACATGACGCGACGGCGACGCCATCTCGACGACGAAAATGTTTTTACTTTTATAACTTTGAAAGTTTTATGACAAAGGATAATAGTGCTGACCGGTTCACAACTACACTAACACTACGATATTTTCTAAAATGCATTTACTTTATAGTTTACGTTACATTCTGTCCTTGTCCTTCGGTAGTGACATTTTATATCACGTATGGTTAGTATATTATTTTTTACCAACGGAAATATAAATCACAGAGTGAATGTCTCGGAGAAAATTGTTGATAGGAACCTAATCAGATATTTAGATGAAGGACATAGAAAGGATAGCTTAAAAGAAAGCGTTTCGAAGTGTGCATACAAATATCCACCACTACTATGATATTTTAGAAACAATACAAAACAAAATTAAATGTTTGTTCCACAAAAATATCAGCTGCAAATAATAATATCGACAGTCGATAAACTAACTGCATACAAACAACTCACAGCACCTGTTCTCTAAAACATTTTGTAAGTTTCTCAAAGTTTATTTTAAACATCATAATATATTATCCAAGCCAATATGAATTACTTCAACTGTAAAACGGTTAAACACGATGAAAGAAAGATACGAACGCTCTTTTGTGTATCTATTTACGTGAATTCGTAAAAGGGGTTCCCCGATTTGGGTTTTACAGCCGGTATTGAGTGAATTTGCAATTCAGAGTCGGCAAAACTGCAGTACGTTAAATGCTTGTGAACCAACTACTAGTCGAAATTACCTTTGCCGTTCAAAGTGTGCTTCGTCCACGTTAGTGCGAGTGAAATGCAATGAGCTTTTCGTTACGTTAGACAGCTGATTCGGCGACATGTTTAAGTACTTACTTTGCTAAGCATTTAAATTGGCTTCTGGCTAAAGTATTTTGGAAATAATTGGGAATAAATTTCAGTGTGGTGGGTACGTACTACCATTATACGCAAGTTTGGTTTTTTCTACGTCAAAATACTACAAATATGCATTCTTTTAGGCGACACCTCTATTCGATTACTCGATGATTTGGGAATTTTGTAGTGCGCTTTGGGCAAGGTGGCCACTTAAACTACTGCGCTGTTCGTGTATTTCTTCGTTGCATTCCGTTGTTGAATTTAATTACTATTTTAAGCATGTGGTTATTTTTTGGTAAAGCTATAAACTTTTAGAACGCTATAAAATATGTAAGGTAACGATTTCCTAAAGTCAAATTTACATACTTTTCGGCATTCCCTACTTAATAAAAGCAACTTTATTTCACTGAATTGAGAGTTTACCGTAATAACATGGAGTAGGAATCAGCATTAGATTTTTCTGTGTTGTTTTTTAAGAGCGCGCATAAAGCTAGAAAAAAATCAGATTTCACCCGCACACTTCATACGTCCCGCTCTCATCTGTCCACACGTCTGTCGTCTCGCAGTATTTTGTGTGGCAGCTAACCGCTGTGTTTAGTACGCAGGCGCACAGTATACCCAAAATAATCAGATAAAATTTGGCAAAGTACGAGCTGGATCATTATCTATATAAGGTATACTTTGAACACACAATAATTTTATTTTTGGTGATAGATAAAATGAGTGGGATTTGTAAAATAAACATAAGCATTGAAATAAAACCACTTTTTTTAAACAGTATGAAAAACTTACTACGTATTTTCCTGAAAACAATCTATTTCTTGAGTGTATTACTTTTAACTAGTTCATACAGAATATGAAACAAAAAATATTCATTGTGGACAATTTTTTCGAAAAATTCAAACCACAATGGGACTTCAACGCCAGAGTCGTGAACCCTGGCGTTCCAGTGCTCTTACTCTGAGCTAGCCTTCCACGGGCGGTCGTCCGTGTTCCATGTGGTCGAATTTTTCTATTACTTATTTTATATTTGATTTGCTTGATTTATATAAGTAAATGAATGTTTAACCAAAGCAAAGGATATGGCTTATTATGTAGTGAGATTTTGAAACTCACTTAACTAATATTTTTTTTTATAAACAGTACTAGTCGGGAATTAGAAGTTGATCTGAAAAAAGGCAAAATAAATAGTCATGGTTCTAATAACTTCATTCACATCATTTTAACGTAACATAGCAACAGTTACTCAAAATAAATAAAACAACATGGTAAATATCCCGGTGAGTAATCACACTACATACAGTGAGTACATCACTAATGTGAGTGACCATGTGAATCTCAAACCATATCATTCTACTTGTTTATATTTCACTTGGCGCGGCGCTGGCTAGCCAGTTCCTTTGCTTGAACTTAGCTTCCACGCTACTGCGTGTCTAGATTATACAATGTTGCATATTTTTTAATTCTATTTAGTGAATAGAATCTTAAATGTTTACTGAATGTGAGAAAAAACAATTGCAATAAGCTTACAAGTTACAGTTTTTACTAAGCGATGCGACTGGATCGGATTCATCAGCTTATGTTATATTACGAGCTGAAGCAACTCTGAAAAGCATTAAAATTGATAATACAATGTATAAGTAGGTACTTTCGCAAAATATAATTATATTACTGCTATAAAAAATAACATTACTTACATACTTCAAACGCGAGGTGGTCTAAGACATCTATGTGATTTTCATATACTACACCCGGGCTACCTGGCAACGGTTGATACAAAAATTGTATTTAGTAACAAACTAAAGAAAATAAAGAAATATTACTTTCGACAATTAGCCATGAGTTGAATTCTTAGTTTTTTATATTCTTTTTTAGAGTTTATCTTTTGATTTTTTTTATTTCCCATAATTTCGACAAACTTTTTCGACGGAAAACAGAAAAACAGTCCCCTCGTCTCAACGGGGCGACCCCGACTAATTGATGAAACAACAGATGGCCGGCACCACGCGTCAGGTGCGATAGCAAGAGACCGTTATGCGCGGAATAAGAACATCGTAAGCGCCGAATTGGTTTTTTTTAAATTACTCGTAAATTCCAGATAATTTTAACAAAGTGAAAAATTGAGTCACTAGATTTTATAATTTTATACTTTGTACATAAAAATTGACTCAGTTATATGAATAATCTTGAAAATAAATTAATTTTAATCAAAAATTAGGCCTAACTTTGTGATCTTGTTTTATCGACAAAATATTATTATTTTATGTTTTCACCAAATTGAGTACCTTTTAAATATAACGTATTTTCTATTTAAAAAAAAACAAACTCATTTGTGGCACACTTTCGGGTATAAAAATCAAATCAAAGATCGGTAATTTTCCTTTATACCCCCTCTTAAAGATACTGTCTCATCTTGTTTTTTTTTTTTATTAAACAACACGTTAATTTGACTTCACTTCGCCTGATGTTAAGCTAAAGGCAAAGTCTCGGAAAGAGGGTCACCATCGTAAACATGTATCATGTTAACAGTGGTGGCACTCAGCTTGACGGCCTCATTAGATGCCTTTTCACGCCCCGCTTAAAGGACCCGGGACTGGAGGAAGAAGGAAATATCATGTGATCTTAAAGCTACAGCAAAAATAGGTTCATGACCTAATAAAATTAGAAGCTATGCAATATGAACTCTATACATGGGTACAGAGGTGCTAAAGGTGTTAAAAGATGCTGAAACTGTCATAAAGATATTATTTTTCGACTATACTTGTCTAAGAACCCACTTAGTATTCTACTGATATCATCTCAATAGATAAAGGAATTGTATTACCAATAGGAATATTATTAATTGCACATCAAATAAATAATCACATATCAATATATTTTCATCATTTATATGCTTTTTTAAATCAAATAAATTACTTTACTACAAATAAACTGAATGTTTAACAAAACTAGTACTGCAGAAAAAAATAAAATAAATATACATCAGCATGACATTACTTTTATCCTCATAATGCGATACAAATAAATTTATTTCAGTATGTTTATCAAAAATACTAACTGCATAGCAAATTAACTAGTGCGCATGTAGAAGATACTCATTGTCAAAGTAAAATATCTATCCGAGTAGCATATATACTAAGTAATTAAGTTCAGAATGATCACCACCCACTTCGAAATGGATAGGTTAGGTTAGAAGACTAAGGAGCGAAGCGAAGCGGAGCTCCCGCCTTATGTCTTCGTGGTTATTTTTTTTTATAAGCAAGTAAGTAGTTCGTTGGTGCTCAATCAGTATTTTTAATGTGAATTTGGATTATTTTGACGTGCTTTAGCAGCATTAGCAGTGCATCAATAAAACTGCTTTGCATTAAGATTAACAGCCGTACGTTATGAAAATAAATTGTAGTGTGTTTTCTAATACTTTTGAGTTTAGTATTCTACTGTGCAATCAGTAATTTTGATGGAAATTTGGATTATTATTTCAAAAAAAAAGTATTTTATTTGATTTGCGTTTAAATACCACCCTTAACCATATTACTTCCAAATCCATTGAGATTTTTAGTCTAAATAATTTCCACTTAAAGCAACGCATCACTAAAGTAACCGTTCTCTGATATTTCTCAAACTTACAAAACAAAATAGATGATGATATTCCATGCTTGGTGTGGTTTAAAATATCCGAATAAGATACAGTGAAAAGATTTTTTTTAAACGGTATTATTAATAAACTGTACTTCTAAATATAACTTTACAAAACTACTTAAAAGAATACTTTGTTTGAAAGCTCTGCTCAAAGAATAAAATATTGTGTTAATGATATTGTGTTTGATGAGCCAAATCCGTCATATGGAATGGAGTGATTGTGCTGTGTGAACAGTGGCTTGCTTATATATACTTCCAAACTTGGTATAACCTGCTCAGGTTTACCATAAAGGCCCGTAAGATCCGGGGGTCGTGTATCTGCCGATAGTCAACTTTGGTTTCTCGACAATTCATCTCAAATAAAAACCAATTTTTCTATGAAGAAAATGGTAATATATTTATTTGGTAACCATACCAAAAACAATCAGTAGCCTTTCATAACCCCAGCACTGTACAGAAAACCACAGCTATACAAGTTGTGCTAATTGTTTCTGATAATGAGTAGAGTCGCTAGAGCCATACTAATGCCCGTTTTCTAGAATGACAGCCTGAATCGCGATTTATCTGACGACAGAATGTAATATGTCAAATTATCAATCTGTCTATACAATCTGTCCTTAGATAAATCACGATTCAGGCTGAGTGTCGTTCTAGAATACAGGCCGAAGTCAGCTAAAAACCTGGTAGGCATGTGATGGGCGTTTACCGGTCACACATATCGTCTCTCACTACCAGAAATAACACTAAGCAAACAGCGTCGCTTAACGGCAGTTTTCTGTAGGTTGGAAGTACCACTCTGGCGGCTCTAAATTCAAACGGGCAGTCCCGTTATGTCCTACCTCCTACGTACTAACAACATCAACTGAACTTTATACTGCAGCAACAAAAATTGCCTTCAATAGAACACAAATATTTCATACGAATGGGTGGACATAAAAATATTTCCCCCCATTTATGAAGGCAGCCGTTCAATCAATGATCGTCGGCCGCTTGTCAAAACAGTTACTTTACTCGTCTACTCCGAAGTTGTTTTGCTCTAAGCCTACACACTGTGCTTTTTGCGACGTTCACTTTTTTGTAAACGAAACTGATTTATGAGCGTGTCACGTCCTTATTTATACTATTTAATCAAGTAGTCAATGGAAGTAAGAATGGATAAAAATTATTCTCCTAGGCGAAGTTCTTTGACCTTGTACTTTTATCCGGGACTGAAACGACGACGCACGGGACCGTTTTGTTATACATATAATATTTGTTAATAAAACTTAGTTTTTTATTACAAAAGGTAGTCGTAAAGTAAGTTTCTAAATATTATTAACATTTTTGTAGATCTTGGACGTAAAGTTAGCCTTTTATGGAGTTAGATAACATTCATGATTTGAACTGTAAAATGTAAGAGGGTAGTCTGTTTACTTCGTATTCGTTAATTGCATTCTGTGAAGTCAATAATTTTTTAGTGGGCTATCAAGAAAAAAATGTTGACCGCCTGAGAAAATGTTTCTGTCGAAGTATTTTACATTTGAAATAAATCTTGTCTTGCTGTCAGATGTAATATATTCGTCCATCATGTTTTTACAATAAGTTTGTTAAACTCATAGTTGAATCATTTGTCTTGGTCCACAAGAATAATGTTAGGTAATTTCTAATAAAACAAAAGTTATATTTCATAATCTGGCTTCTTGAGGGGTAATATTTTCATGGAACTGTGTCTCGGTAAAAAAAAAACAAGTCCTGAGGATATCGACGACCAATATGTTCAGCTATTTGAAAAGGGTGTACCTTCGTTTAACATCCAAAACTGTAGCTTATCAAAGTTTTCCCAATGCCCCTCATTTTGGCGCCAAATTGTGAACTAACCTTTTAATAATTCCTGCTTTTTATTGTCAAATCCCAGGTTCTAGAAGTAATATATAAATAGACCATGACATCGGCACGAACGAAGAACAAAAAAGGTAACCATATAAATAAACGGATAATAATTGAAATTTAATTAGTTTTTTACAAATTACTATAGGATAGATTAGTTAAAAAATTACAATGTGAATATACAAAGCATGTGATGAGTTCAAAATTCATTTAAGATTCAAATACAATTACGCATTTATTTCTCATCATTGGGCAATGAAAGTGACAGCTGAATAAGAAAATATTATCAATTGAAAACACAAGTCACGACATGGTTCATCAAATATCAAGAGTTCATTTTCATTGTTTTTTTTTTCTCCGAGCTTTGTTTTTTTTCTCGTGTATTTTTTTAAGTTAATTACTTCCGATATTTGTAAAGAATAAATAGACTTTGAATTTAGTGCAATTCATCACACTAGTCTTGTTTTTGTTCAACACCTTTGTGTGGATGTCAAATAAAATGCACAATTGACACCTTTCAAATAATAGTGTTACCGTCAGACTATGCGCGTGTTTGCCAATATAATAATGAAAAAAAAAAAGCGAACGACTTCCCTATAAGTATAAAGGCATAAAATACAATTAGTGTCTCTTGGGTGTTGTCACCTGCAGGCTGGATGCGGAAAAGTAGTGAAAAAGGAAAGAAAATAAGCTCTCTACTCGCATAAACCTTACGAAATGCCTCTTTTTTATTTAGACTGGATGCAACTGGGAAGCAGTAACCTGATTCAGGCAATTTTTGGAATAGATATAAAAAATATATATACTTAGAAAAAGAAACGGGAACTCCTTAAAAAAGTTTTAATTTTGGACGCAACTCGAATATCGCTATGAGGACGATAATGGTCGTAGAGTACTAGTCAAGGAATCCTAATTATGGTTCTACGGAGTATCTTACTAGACTGTTGACTGGATACAGTTCGCCAGGTCAACTAGGCAAGAAACCGTCATGTGTGAATACTGTCTTATGCCATCCGTCAATATCTTCGAATTACTCAAGAGGTCGTACTAGCCGTACCTACTGAAGTATGAACAAAAACTTTTACGTACATAAATCATGCATAACGAACTAAGGAGAAAGTTCGTTCTCAAGGTGAATACAGGAAGTTTTTGGTCTACAGGTTCATACTTCATAGTTTGACCTCTTACTACAAGTTTTACCAATCAAACATCAAAAGTTTCCGATTGTCTTTTGAGTCAGACGAGTAACTAAATTTCAAGTAAGTTGAGAAATAATTCGAGGTTCTTAGTATGCTGCATTCTCTACAGTGAGTGCCGGAGGCTTTAAATTCCACCTTTCCTTAATACCTATAATGTTGGAGAGTTTATAGGTCAAATCAACTGCTTACCATCATTATATTACTTATGTTAGTGAATGACCGCCTAGCTCGCTTCTTACACTAGTTGTTTATGAGATATTTAGCCAGTTCCCATGACTCACAGTAACCTATCCCCGGGACGAATAGCCCCATATTCTATTCCAGCCTATTATCCCTAATTTCATATATATCCGTTGAGTCGTTTTTGCATGAAAGAGTAGCAGACCATTATCCCCATGAACCATCACATTAAACAGGACGTCAAACACCGTCGTGTTACCTTCCTATCCTTTTTGGTACAAAATTACCATTTATACCAAATGGACTATAATGACGTACCATAATCATATAAGAAATCTATTAACTAAACGGTCGATAATGTATTATTTAGTAAATTTTTATCCGTTATCCCGAAGTATACAATTTGATAATAGCTGTTATTATGTGATATAGCATGGGGTGAACATCAATGTGCTTCTCGCTTATGACCACCCACGCTGTCGGACACGTTTCCCATGAGTATCACGAGCGTTCACTAATGGTGGGGGTGGGGGGAGGGGGCTAAGCTATACTGAAAGAATACATTATACTATTAAGTTATGAAGATGGACTAAAGGCTGCATGAGATGATTTTAGTAGAATTAGCGGTTTTATTGAAACCTATTACTCGTACATAGAATAAGATACATTTAGTATATTGATCTAGTTAAAAGTATCTTTCTTAGCTTAGCACCCAGCATTAAGTCTGGCCAGATACTCAACTTCGGTTTAAATTAGTTGATTCTGATCAAATCTACTTCACCGTTAACCACGGTGAGGTTTTCTATACCTGTGATGAATATCATACGTTACAAATCAAATATGCTCCGTTTAGATGTTTTATTACCACTTGGTGGCCTATAAGCGCACACGGTCCACCTGATGGGAAGTGGTGTGGTAGTATGGAATACCACGGGCGTCACACTCGTGCTGCCGACCCTGTAACCCACCGATGCCTTTTTTGATCTTTCTTGGTCTTTTAGATTTTTAATTTATTTCATTTCTTTTTTTTTTTAAATTAAATTAAAGTTTTTATTCAATCATACAAGGTGCTAGAGACAAAATAAACTAAAGCAAAAAAAAATTTTAAAAAAATATTTACATAAATAATGCGTCGTGGAATTCCTCCGCATCGTCACCGACCGGTAACGTACCCAGAAGGCTGGCTGCATTGCCACGTTGAATGGCAATGCTTAACCTCTGTGCAAGGTAATAACCAGCCTTCTGGTCACGTGTGGCGTCGATCAGCCGCTTTGCTAGATCTTTGTAAAGAAAACGGGCACTTGGGCCCCATGTCCCCAACGTTTCAAGCCCAAACGGCACAAAAACATAATCACCTGTTAAGTTACAGTATTTGCGCCGTTTGAGGTTTTCCGCAGATGCAGCAGCAGCGCCGGCACCACCTGCTGTGCTTGGAAGATGTGAAGGCGCAAGGGTGTCGACACACGTTGCGTCCCACACCAAAGGCCTACCCATCTTCCAAGGTAGCAACGACATACCATCCGGTCACTTGCCATCGTCACGCACCAGCCCATTAGGTTCATTTCTATATTATAGTATATGTAGATTAGGGTTTTAAATTTCTTATGAAGGAATTTTAAATACATAAAAAAACTAGGAAATACCAATCGAATGATACGAGAACACATGGTCCACATTATTTAACCTTTTTTATCAATATCCAATCTGGGTCCGGTCGAGTACAGCCTATTCCCAAAATGCCTGATTGCACTGCACTATAAACGAATGTCAAACCGTCTGTTGCCCGAAATGTTTGAATTCAATATGACTTAGGCCCGATTCGCCTGAATCCTAAAATAACTTTTTCCCACAATGCCTGAAATTCGTAATACCTTAATCATAAAATGACTGAAAATATTTTTACGTGTTTAATTATCTGCGGTAGCCTAGTGGTATGGGTGATGGACTGCTGAGACGAGGTCTCGGGTTCGATCCCAGGTTTACCATGGCACGCACCAATGACTCTTCGATGCTTTTCGAAGTTATGTGTGTATTTATCGCAGGTTTATAAGTGCCCGATTAATGGCAATAGGCTCGCCACCTATTACATTGGGACCTAAACATAAACTGGCGAAAAGTGGGTGCTAGCACCTCTGCCTACCCCTTCGGAGAATACAGGCGTGAGTTTATGTTATGTATATGTTTAATACATATAAGGATATTTTGACAGCCTCTTTTGCGTAGCGGTGGTGAACGCAGTCGCTACGCAGGAGGTGCGGGTTCTACCCTCGCTCAATTCAAATATTTGTATGCATGAATAAGGCAATGGGCTCACCCCCTATTACGTGGGACCGAATACAATGATTGGTGAAATGTGGGTGTTAATTCACCTCTGCCTAACCGTCCAGGGATAAACGCGTGATTATATGTATGTATTGTTAGATAGAAATTAAACTACTGCCACAATAACATAATTATATTCAAAATAATATGGAGCGACCACACGTCACACTCCTATGCTGTCCCGAATAGTTGTCCCCTTGTCGATCACTTCACTCAATCGATAGCCCTGCGCATAGTGTTGGGAATTCATCGAAATATTGTTTACAGTTCGGCCTTCCTGGCTCTCCTGCGTCCTCGTAGGAGTATGCGGTTGACATCCAAGCTCGTAACATCACCAGGTTTTTAAAGACTGCGCCATAGACGATCTCGTTATAAGCCCCTGAGGCACCTGAAAATGAACCTGAAGGGAGGCAGCGCCATGTCACGTTAACGCCCCGAAGGCAGTGACATGATGCGGCCTCTTATTAGACGTCACGTTAACGCCACGAAGGCAGTAACCACCTGAAAATGAACCTGAAGCGAGGCAACGCCATGTCACGTTAACGCCTTGAAGGCAGTGACATGATGCGGCCTCTTATTAGACGTCACGTTAACGCCACGAAGGCAGTAACCACCTGAAAATGAAACTGAAGCGAGGCAACGCCATGTCACGTTAACGCCCCGAAGGCAGTGACATGATGCGGCCCCTTAGGCAATGTCACGTTGACGCCCCGAAGGCAGTGACTTGATACGGCCCCTTAGGCAATGTCACGTTGACGCCCCGAAGGCAGTGACTTGATATAGCCCCTTAGGCACTGTCACGTTGACGCCCCGAAGGCAGTGACTTGATACGGCCCCTTAGGCAATGTCACGTTGACGCTCCGAAGGCAGTGACTTGATATAGCCCCTTAGGCACTGTCACGTTGACGCCCCGAAGGCAGTGACTTGATATAGCCCCTTAGACACTGTCACGTTGACGCCCCGAAGGCAGTGACTTGATACGGTCCCTTAGGCAATGTCACGTTGACGCCCCGAAGGCAGTGACTTCAAACGGCTCCTTTTATATTTCTTACTGATAGAACGGCTTTTCTTCTCATTCGAGCTCGAGGAAGAATAACTGTGTGATCTTCTCCTTGTGTTGTGTCGTCCCATCTTATAAGCCAGTAAAGTACGAAATGGGTACACACAAAAGGGTTAAAGTGTCCAAAATATATACAAATACAATCGATTTATAAAACTACTTTCTTTTTAAATAAGGCACGTCGATTTCACTTCACCTCGCCTGATGGTAGCTTTCTTTAAATCTATTTATAGACACTTCGCTGAACTGGCCAAAAAAAGTAAAACGATCACATAGTAACAATCTGACCGTGTTCGTTGATAGTGAAGGGCCGCGGCGATAAGGGACTGCGTACAGCGGAGCCGACGACGCTAGCACTTGAATGGATTTTTTGTTGGTACGTCACCGGAAGGCGTTCTGCGCCCGTACGAGAATGTCTTAACTTAGTTCTTTGTTCGCCTAGTTGATTGCGGTAAATAATTATGATCCAGGAATGTTCTTAATTTCAACACTTTCAATGCAACTTTCAATAGGTACGTTGAAATGAAACCTCCAACCAATGGTTATCCCTTTTAACCCAAAATGTTCTCTTCTGCAATTTTATTTCTCTTAAACGTGATCATACAAAAATGTCACTTCTTACGGCAATACCATATACCTATAGTTCACTTATGGTATAATGCAATCGTCCAAAGCACAACAATAGGGGTTGGTAACACATACACCCGTCTTTTCTCGCCACATTATAGTAAGTGTCCAAGTGTCCTCTTTTACCACAATTAACAAGTACACACACTAGGCACGATACGATAAGCCTATGTATAACTCTACGAGTACGTTAGGTAGGCATCACTTTAGTAGGCGTAGCTAGATCTCACTTCTGAACTGTTAGATAGAAATTAAACTACTGCCACAATAACATAATTATATTCAAAATAATATGGAGCGACCACACGTCACACTCCTATGCTGTCCCGAATAGTTGTCCCCTTGTCGATCACTTCACTCAATCGATAGCCCTGCGCATAGTGTTGGGAATTCATCGAAATATTGTTTACAGTATGAGAATTGACTCCGGAGTATCTCTCAGAGCGCTGAGGAAGACACTGCATCCGGACAGAGCCTGGTTGGTGTTGTCCTCAGCAGATACGTGATTTTGGGAACCGCCAAGCACATTAGCAACCGCAGTTTTTTTTTTTATTCAGGATACGTCAATTTGACTTCACCTCGCCTGGGGTTAAGCTAAAGGCAAAGTCTCGGAAAGAGGGTCACCATCGTAAACATTTATGTATGGCAACGTGTGCTGAAAGGTTTATTAACTGTTCCCGTGCAGCAAGGAGATTAAGCTGGCGTGAAGTAATGGCCTTCGGGAGCCTGAAGGTGCCGGGAGTAAGCTGAGGCCAGGCACGAGAGTTTTGAAGTGTATGAAGCGGTTGCTTGCTTCTTTGCTGTAGGGGATGGGGCACTTGGCTGGATTAATCTCCATACCCAGACTCCAGGGCTCCTCGAGGCGCGGGATCAAAACTTCAAGGTCTCGGGTGATCAGCTCAGACTTACCGCCAATGGTACAGCCAGCGTCAGAGAAAACAGACCCCCTCAATACTTAAAGAATATCGCCGCCTGCGCCGGCCGCGTCACATGACTCACGAATGACGTCACGTGATGCGATCGTCGCAGAGCTGCGAACGAGCGAGCAGCTTTATCTGCCTTTTATTTGCATGTTCATATTTATAATTTTCTGATATTTTTTGTCTTTCGGCTCAATTGTTTACCATGATACAATATACTCACAAAAAGAAGCCACTGCCGCTTGAGGATACGAACCCGCATCCCCAGCGCCAGCCGATAATTTAGACCGTGCCTTATACCACTAGGCTATCGGTTCACTTAATAATAATGACGAAATTATGAATAACATTACTCTTTTTATCGAACAAAGTTCATTATTGATTACGGTGTAATTTTCTAGACCATAAGGTTTAAATTTCAAATTCCACCATATGTAACAATAATAATTACTCAATTGACTAAAATATAAGGTTGAAATTTGTATAGATTTCTTTTTTAGTTCAATAGATTACGCTTGATACAGCTTATTGCACTACCGTCATGTTTTACTTCAAAAATTTATCTGCTATATGAGCTGTGGCTATAGTATTATAATATCTGTTACAGCGCGCTAAAGTTGCAAATAGAATACTTCTTCGCCTTATTTACTAAACTGTGATTGAAGGTCACTTTATAATTCGTAGTAATTTGCATTGCTGTATTAATCCTCCTCGTAATATTATTCAATTTATTAAGTTTTTGATCAGTTTTTTGAGTAAATTGAAAGTATGGTTCGATTAACAACATAATATATAAGAAAGCTAAAATTGTTGTTCTCTGGGAGCAAGAACAAAGCATAAAGAAAATAACACGAGATATGGGCATAACGGTAAGAGTTACGATAAAAATACCTATATTATATACCTATTTATATTGCTTAATCAATCATGTTATATTTTCGTTTACAAGTTAGTTTTTTGGAGTTTCTTTTATTTATTATCATTTTCATTACAGAGAAATACAGTGCGTAGGTGGATGCGAAGGTATCAAGCGACGAGTGATATTAATGTGAACGCCAAGGACCCAGTTGCTTATACTCATGAATCTATATACCGTGATATTGTGGAAGCTGTGAAGGATGTGCTGAGCTGAGACCCTGAGACTTTTGGAGTGTCGCTGAGCACTGTTCGACAACATCTACACGCTGCGAACATCCATAAATTATAAGCCAGCCAGAAAGATTCAACTTACTGACGATCATCGCACCAACCGAGTAAATTTTGCCACTCGTTATTTAAATTCCGACTGGGAAAACAAAATTGTTATATTTACCGACGAAAAATGCTGCGGTTAACATTAGGTAAGTAAATGATTATATTCTCTAACAAATAAATATATATATATATATATATATTTACCTATATATATATATGTATATATATATATTATATATATTTTAATCATTATTGCTCCTGGCATTGTTTTACATATTGCAACAGATTTGAAAAGGTTTATTATTTTAGGTTACTGGGGATGGATGTCTTCAATGGGCCCAGGCGAGCTAGTGGAAATAGGTAGCGATACCTAGAAGTGTTGAAAGACGTAATGCTGCTTTCAGTGCGAGTCGCATATCCAGAAGGACAATTTTACCTGGTTCAGGATAACTCTTCAGTGCATCGGTGCCGAATTGTGCAAGACTGGCTAAATGCACAAGAAGATATAACGGTGTTTGAGTGGCCGGCTAAAAGCCCGGATCTTAATCTTTTAAAAAACTTGTGGGGTCAGATGGTTTTAAACTGGGACTTAAGTGAAATAAAGTAAAAAAAAAATGGTAGAAGAGGTAAACAGAACTTGGGAATTAATGCGAAATAGTGCCGCATGTTTTAATATGGTTTCGGGGATGAAAAGTCGTCTTCGAGAAGTGATAGACAGTGAGGGCCATCCTCTCCGTTATTAATGCAGTTTATCGGTTCTTACCCAGGACAAATCTTTGTGTGATGGACACGATTATTTGTTATGTGTCTGGGTGTAATATAACTAAAAAAATATCCAAAATAAATATTATATCAGTTGTCTAGTATCCTTATCAGTTATCACATTAAGGTGCTATTTTGGGCTAGATGACGCTGTGTATAAAGTGTCCTAATTCATAATAATAAAAGTAAATTATTAATATTCCATTACTCTTGTTTACAAGTTTAGTAATCTTCTAATGTGTTAACGATGCACCATCTGACCTCACATATTTTTCTAATGTTGTGTTAAAAGGGTTACTTATCAGAAAATGTGATCAAAGAGGAAGATGTATATTGCTATTCCGTTATAGTTTAGCATGTTGGTTCTTTCTTTGTGATTCACAGGCACAAATAACATTTCATTTTTCAACCATTATTTTATATTCGAAGATTATTCAGAGTGTAAAAAAATTATGTTGGCAACTTTAAATAAATATTGTAGTTATGTTTCTAGAAATATCTAATATTAAACATTTTATACTTCACTTAGGGTATTGTTTTTTGTCAATAAATTTAGGTCAGGTGAAATCTAAAAATAAGTAACCCTAATTTAACTCAGATAGAAAAACTGTATACTCAACTAGGAAATGACCTCCATGTAGTCCTAGAAATGTAATTCGAGAAATAAATTAATATTGTTTATGCAACAAGCCTATTTTTTCTTACAAACCTCATACCTACTATAAAATTTGATTCCTTAAATAATAATTAACAAAAAGTGCTTAAGAGACTAAAAAAATAATTACATATATGAATACAAAAAGAACTTCGTGTCCGAGGATTTGAAGCCCCGCTTACCGTATACTCTAAGCGTCGGTCATAACCACTAGACCAACATGCCATATACGTAACGTATCAAAAAACTTCAATGCTTTCATGTCATTATCAAGGGGGGTTCGTTTTCTCTGAAGCTTACTGTACCGTCATCAAGCTATCCAAGATTAAGGGGTGATCCCAGCTCAGAGATAATCCCGTGGATGGCTAGACTAAGGACCAATGGACCCCGAGGATCCAACTGCTGAGTTCCAACTTGCGAATTATGTGCTGGTACATAAATTATTTGACGTTTATTTATCCTTCAAAAACGTAGTGTATTATCAAAGTCTATGTTCAAAATTAAAGTTAATGCTTGGACAGACTATAAATCAGAAATGTCAGCGGCCGGCAAATTCAGTCATCTTGATATTCGGCTATTTTCGGATTCAGTCCATTTGGGATTTGATCATTTTGGGATTAAGTTTATTCGAAAATCAGGCAATTTGGTTCTATGACGATTTGGGCTTCAGACGTTTTGGTATAAAGACGATTTGAATTTCAGGCGTATTGACGTCTCAGGCATTTTGGGAATAGGTTGTACTCGACCGGACCCTCCAATCTATAACATCTATAAGTTTTTTTTAAATCTATAAGTTCAGATTTCACATGTCGGCTACTGAAAGCTAAATCGTTTAAGACTGAAACTGGCATATTTTATGTACACAACGGCAACGGATACCTGGAATGCGTGGAAGGTCCTTAAATAAAGTAGCTGATTTGCGTGGGTCGAGCCTTTAATGTCACGTATGGTATTTATAGGACTAAATGTTAAAGCTTTTATATTTTGTCAAGTATTTTAAGCTACATATTGTGGTCTAAATAAACAAGACATATTATTTCAGAATTAGCTGGCCTGCGTGGAATTTCACAGGAACGTATTCCCAGTATTGAAGGATAATTTATTTCTGTGTCAAATTTCATTCAGATCTGTTCAGCCGTTCTGGTTGGCGTGCTTAAATAACAAACATATATTTATCTATACCTCCATTAACTCTCGCATTTATAAATAGTAAGCAGGCACAGAGAACAGGTGTGGGCTAAAACAGGTTGTTCCCTATTTTAATAATTATGGTCAAGCACCATTCATTTGCAGGCTGCATCGTTCCCGTACAGGTGATTGTTATAATTCCGGGAGAAAATATTTACATATACACCGGGACACGTATCTTGGACCTAAATCGTGACATAAAAGACCCTGTCGCGAACGGATTGTTATATAATAATCTATGCTTGGTGAATTTGAGCTTGTCCATCCGTGTTATCCTCGAAAGCCACCCAAGGAACGTGTACCTACAGCGCGTATAGAGCCCATTTTAGGTCCAAGATATATGTCCTGAACAAGACTTTTAAGTGATTTTATATCACATTCAGCTCGAATCTAACCAACAGATATGTACAGTTGTATAATAGTTACGAGCAAACAAACCAAAGTAAATTTAACGTAGACTCCGTTAAAACTTTCATTATCATCCACACAGGTGTGATTAATTTGCATCCGGATGGTAACAGGTTTATTTCCGGCACTTTATTTTCAAGTTATAACGGTAGTTTATCAGATAACGACGCGCGATGCTGCTAGCTTTCATTTACGTTAAACAATAAAAGGGATTGAATATGTATATGAATAAATAAATAATTATGACGATAGTCAACCCAGTAGAAATTCTAGAGTGAAGTTTCATATCAAAAATAAAGCTATTCTGCACGATATTCTGGCACTTATGAAGTTTATTAATCCGTATTAAGCGAGTACGGAACTATTACTTGTTACTGGGTACCGGGAAGAGGCATAACCTGGTTATAACGTATTCAATCAATAAGGCTATCGCAGCCCACTACTGGATATAGGCCTCTCCCAACGTTGCGAGGGTTGGAACAGGGTTTTGAGTTTTCTTTCTTTAGTAGTGATATCGTTTGCGTATTTTTCCGTTAGTCGTCTCTTACGACACTGTTATGATAAGATGGTGATACTTGTAATCTTTCTCCTTCACCACACTTATACACACAGGTTAATGTAAGCACGTAATCAGGGAAAAAATACGCAGAAGAACGTATTACAGATCTATAATTACATATTTCTGAGGTTTGCGGATTTTCGACCAACTGTCCCATGAAACGTATTCAGCACAGTCAGGCTTAAAGACGGCATATGAAATGACACTTTGTTTGGCCTAAACCCTACCGAAAGAAATCCAAAGTAGCTTCTGGATACATAAATGCTACATACGCCTTTCGTTCGTGCTTCGTGCGCATCCGAAGCTTCGGATGTACGTTTCGTGAAAGCCCTGTTCATGACAGTCGTTGAATATCAGTCTAAATACCTGATGTGGCGGAGGTTGATTTCCGTGTGGCTGCATATGTGGGGGATGCTGCGAGTCCTGTGTGGGCGACATGGCGCCGGGCGCGCTCTGAGCCGCGCCGGGACTGGGCGCGCCCGGCGGTTGGCTCGGCGGCTGAGGTGAACCGCCTCGCTCATAACCCTGAAGCAAACAAACAATTTAATCACAACTTGGAACATACTACTTCGCTGATCCCTGAACAATCTGTTCCAACTATAAAAATAACACGAAAACTTCGTAACTTCTTTCGGAATAAAGTGGAGTTATGAGATTTGTGTATCAACGTGTCGATATGCTGATTTATAACTTGAAATCGATCCCGTGTAATCGCAATCGTTCTTTCCAATTCGGCGAAGACATACATCAATAAGTTTGCAATCTTACATCTACACTCAATGACACAATGATGGAAATGTAACCGGTGTTGTAATAATGAACGAGCACCAATTGAAATGGGAACACTCAATTAATCACAGTCGACAAAGCTCGTGTCCTTGGCCGTGACTCAGAATCGCGAGCACGCTCACTCTAATTACCTTCCTTCTTGTTATACATTCGCGAACTTCTAAGTACAATGCTTAAGCTAATACTATTTTTAGATAATGTCCGATTACATCAGTACAAATAATTGAGTTTAAGTTCAATCAAACCAAGTTCTCAAGTTTTACTCGATGAAATTTATTGGGAAGTCTCTCGGCTTGAATATCTAACCTGTCAGTTCCAATTTCTTGAAGATAAATCAATCACTTTGCTTTCAATCAATTGACTCTAATTAAGTTGAAAAATATAATCGAATACTGAGGTAGGAAGAAGGAACCTTTCCCAATTAAAAAAGAACTGTTCATTAAGCTTGATGTGCTGATGGTTGATCCTGATCAAAGTTTAACGGTATAGGAGGATATGTATGAGTTGTAGTGTTACAAAATTCTAGACTCACAAATACGCTGAAAAATTGGCAATTTTATAAAAATAACAATGTTACAATTACTAACAAATAATAAAATATTGAATCCTTTCTAACTAAATCATTTTTTTGTGATACAAGTTCTACGAAACGCGCCCTCTATTCGTGAACGTTAAAATTACTATTAATGATGTCCACACACACACACATTAACCATAGTTGTTATAAAGCAATCGGGCACGTGCAAGAGCAGGGTCGCCGACCACCATCGACCTTGACCGCGCATCTATTATGCACACCCGTTTACTTGCAAACGAGTGCACCACAAACGCATCTACGCCTACTAGCCTATGTAAATATGTATGTATAATAAACCAGCACGAAAGAGCTCCACTACTATCAGATGACGTAACGTGATTGGCGGTACAGCCGGTATTGTTCGTTTCTAGTTGTGCCGGCGGTTTTGATGCAATGCACACGTTCTTCAATTAATTGAACATTTTGTAGGAAAACCATGTGGCAACGGCATCGTAAAAACAGCGATTAAATATTGTTAGAGGGTTTAAGCGTTTGTATAGTTGGTGTAATGATTCTGTTGGCGTGTGAAAACTTTGTGGTGGTAATGTGAAAAGTTAGACGGTAAAGGTGTGAGGAGCTATATGGCTATTAAGAGAAGCTTGTTAGTGAAGAATATTGGTCGTTAGCCATACTAATATTATAAATGCGAAAGTAAGTCTGTCTGTCGGTACGTTAGGCTTTCACGGTTAAACCACTGAACCAATTTTGACGAAATTTGGTATAAATGTAGATTAGATCATGAGAAAGGACATAGGCTATATTTGGTCGCGATAACCGACATCCACGCGGGCGGAGCCGCGGGCAAAAGCTAGTTTATTATAAAGCTTTGTACAGGAGATAATATAAGCATAACAGAACCTCATATTAAGTTTTTCGATATGGAGGATGTCCCCATACCCACCTTCAACCTACAAACAACCATTTTACCCAGTGCTATAGAGAACCATAAGTAGTTCTAACTCGTTCCAATCAATTGCCGGCTTTTATAGATGGAATGGGTGAAAGGCAACTTAAACAAAGTTGTATGATTTACCTCTAATATTGAACGTCCATAGTTTTGGGTAAGTGCTTAACAAGACGCATCAAGTAATATGAAACAGACGTCATTAATTAGTTCACGCAGTGTAACTCCAGAATCCAGCAATAAATGTAATGGTTGTCCCAGACATAGTTCTGCGCCGACAGTGCAGACATTCATTGCACCAGTCAGTCGCACAATGCTTTCACTTGGCAGCCAGTTTCCGCGTCACGTTTCAAGGTTGTAGATAAGCTCGGCCTGATATTTACTAATCCAGGTCAAGAGGAGTCATTCACTTTTTATGTTTTCCCCTACCGGCTGACGATAATTGAATAATAATAGTGACGTCAACAGTTCATGGCCTCCTGTTACGTATTTATTGTTCTTGATAACGAAACATGATCGGTGGGTAATTATAGCGCCATGTGACATACATATAAGTGACAATAAATACATACTTTTCGAACTTATTCTTAGGCGCGTATTCGTGAACAACGCTCAGTTCTGAATCGACTCTCATAATGACTTTAGAACTGACATCTAGAAATACTTAAAATCTATCCTCAGATCGATTCGAATCGAGATTCAGGAGTGAGCATCGTTCCGGAATACGAATCTTAAGAAACTACATTATAAAAGTCAAATTTCATAAAACCAGGATGAGTCTCAAATGGCTATTCAAACCAGTTTGAATCCTGTTAATAGATTCTTAAATAGACTGTTCCATTTTAATGAAAAGATCGGTGTAGTTAGTTGTATTGTTTTGTCTTAACAAATGTGTTGCTATACTTGCTTTATAGATAACTAGCTGGCCCGGCGAACTTCGTCCCGCCAATTTTTTCCGCCCGCGTGGCGTGCAATCCCGTTCCCGCTGTATAATAAGCGTGTATTATACGTATAAACCTTCCTCTTTAATCACTCAATCTACTGAAAAAGACCGTAGAAAACGTTTATATGGGAAAAAGAAAAGGGCTGTTTTTAGGGTTTTCCCGGAAATTGTTCGAATTTTTCTCACCTTTTAAACCTTCCCTAGACCTTCACGTGCATTTCAAGACCAAGATAAGATAAACCCGTTCAGCCGTTCTCGAGTTTTAACGAGACTAACGAACAGCAATTGATTTTTATATATATAGATGATAGATAGATTATGTCAGTGTCATGTGTGTCTTAATAGATTTTGCTAAAATTTTGCACACATGAGATACATAGGGAAAATAGGCATAGGCTCATTTTAATTTTGGAAATAAGTTTCTGGGTGCGGCAGAACTACATCTGGTTTTCGATAATCTGTCGTCTTTATAGATTTATTGGAGGTACAGAATCAATTTCTCGGTATACAGTTCTACGAAAATAAACATATTTTTGGTATGAACAACCAAGTGGTGCTAATCTCATAAATCTTTTTAATTATATACAATGGTTGATATGTCTGTTTAGTGAAACTTCTGGACGGTTTGATTAATTGAGGTCACATTCACGTTATACTAACGCGGTTTTCCTGAATGGATAGGCAAAGATCGTCACTTTATGAGATACCCAGAGGTGACCGGGGTCCGCTCTTTCTCTTGATTTAGCTTATGTTGGCGCTTCTGAGGAAGAATCTTCTGTCTAATCAAAAAGACAGTCTGCGCCAGAGCTTTACCCGTCATTCAGGAGATGTATCGCGTGAGGTTAGCTTGACACCCGAGGATCTTGGTAGGCGCCCATATGTCCAGTTAGAAATATATTTATATCATCAAGAACATATACATACATCGAAAAACGTCACGTAAGGCAGCCTCAGAAATTTGAGTTAGCAATAATGATTTCAAAGGCGATAACTGCAAATTATAGAAATTCGACTGAAAAGACCAATGCGCTAATCAGCTTAACGTGGCTCCTGCGTAATGGGCTCCGACTGAAGGGACGCTCGCTACAGTGTAATTGGATATGCTGCGCTCATTGGCTGGCAAAGCCGAAACCTAAACAATACGTGGCAGTGGCAATACACAACGGACTGTTGGCATTCCCATTAGTATCAATAGAACGAAACGATTTATGACATGACGTTGTACCGAATCTTCCGTCCATAGCGAAAATAGTACTAAATTGAAATGAACAACAAAAAATACACATCACTTAGCATCCTTGGTGTTATGCTTTTTGATACGTTAAAAAAGTCGACCAATACCATTGAAAAAGTGACTGATCGAAGATAGGTTCCAGTGAGACCGAAATATATAACTGGCAAAATGTAATTATATACACCGTCTCTCCTGGGATATACAGACAGCCTCTGAGGCGTGGCTTTAGTGAACGCGACTGCTACGCAAGAGGCGCGTGTTCGATTTCCGTTCAGTGCAAATATTTGTGTATCCATGAATATGTCTATTTGCATTGTTTTGGTGATTTCCTTGCCTCTGAGAGTAGTCGTCGCTTCGGGGCAGTCGTTACTAGTCGGAGCTCTCAAAAGTCCGACTAGTCCATACTCCCATACTAATATTATAAATGCGAAAGTAACTCTGTTTGTCTGTCTGTATGTTACGCTTTCACGCCTAAACCACTGAACCGATTTTGATGAAATTTGGTATAGGGGTAGATTAGACCTTGAACTATAAAACTTCGACATCGCCTATTGATTGTGGAGGTTAGATGTGAGGTCTGAGTCGACAAACTCGTGAGGTTGGTATGGACTTCGGTGATCTTGGTGGGACGCCATACATCCAAAACATACAGATGTGATGTATACCTAGTATATATTTGTAATTACAAGTAAAATAAAGCAATATTTTGTTTTCAAGATTCATGACCATTCTTAATGGAACATGAGGAGTTTGATACAAGTATAAACCAAATATTTTGTAGCCTTCAAAGATACCTACATCACAGAACAGGGCAAGTTTTAAAGGCGGCGAGGGTGGGTAGGGTGGCAGGTCGTCCGCGTCCAAAACAAAATACAAAGAATTGTTTAAACTTTCACTGAATAATAATTTCGCGGTAAAAGTTTGTCGAACAGAGCATACTGCGAAATCGAGACTAATACCACAGAACTGAGTTTGGCTGAGTTTCAGTCGAACATCCGAGCCAGTCGCCAACCAATCCATCAAAGGAGGGTGACTGGATTGGGTGTGGGGTACACCCCCCGTACCCACATAAATATTGCGGGTAGGTGAGTACAAACCCTTTGACCGAGTTCTGTTTACTTTCGTTTTCGCTCAGCTGACGGGGCCGCCACCCCGTCGTATGCCTCTACTATTATTATGATAATTAGAGAGCTATCAACGTAATATCAACTACGCATTCTAATTGTAGCCCCAATAACGAACGATGAGTCTGAGGGCGTGACTGATAGCACTCTACTATTAGGCAATAACAATATCGACACGGTTCAAATTATGTATTTCTTAAACAAAACATTTATTGCTTACGTCATCATGATTGACATCGTGTTCGGGTTTTAAGAACTTTTTTTATGAATGCCGAAAAGTATTGCGGTCGTCGAGTTTTTTTAAATGCCTCCACCCCCAGGTGCGAATGGGGGGTGTCCCCGAGAGCACTCAAGGTTGCAACGAGTGCGGACGCGGTAGACAGGGCGTAGACGTGCATTATTAGGTGGGTGCCGGAACACCCGTGGGAGCTGTGTTGGGGGCGGAGGGGTGCGCGTACGTCATCACCTGAGGCGCGCCCTTGAAACCGTCGTCGCATTCATTGCACCCGGATGCGGGCCGTATCTCCGAGCCCGCAATACGCGCACTCAAGACACCACCTACCTATCTTACAATATCAGGGACACACCCCCGGCACTACTTTAAACACAGCTGAACCGTGGAATTTGCAAATTTGGTGTGATCACCCCGCGACTTATTTAACAAAACACCTACGCACTGTCGGGATCTTAGCAAATTAACATTTCACTTGTCACGTTTACCGTCAGTACTCGACCTAAATTTCTAATGTGTTGGGTACTAAGAAGTTATGACTAAAATTCAACTACGCACAGACGAGCGCCATCATCATTGACCTAAGGTTACAAGTACTTATGTAGTTAAGTAAAAGGTATAATTAAGAAGACCATTTAACCTTACTTATAAAGGACAAACTTCCCAAAAAGGTTGATTAGCGTTTTGCTATGATGATAGCCACAATTATATTCTTAAATTTAACTACTTATGAGTTTTAGAATCTACTACCAAGACCTAATTAGCTGAATTATTTCTTAACTGATTATAATATTACACAAAAAAAACAGCCATTGAGCAATACTCACAACAGGCCGGCTGGTAGGGATCGTTTACTCGTGTGTATATACATATGTCGCAGGCAACTAGCTTAATCAGCCGTTAAATTACCCGCCTAGGCAAGAGCTAACGGCGCGGCGCCACTCTATTAACAGCCTGAATGATGTTCAGCCATTTCATCAAACAGCTAGGCATATGGCTTGGTTCGACGACGAATTACTGGCATGGTTAAAAAAAATCATCGGATAAGTCGGATTGCGCAGCTTTCTAAATAAACTTATCACTAATTTTCTGTGAACGAAGTAAAAAAAAAGACAAAATGGGCGAAATCTGCCTCCCCTCTGAGAGATTTACAGGTGAGTGTATGTATGTATTCTGACTTATTTCTGGGTGGTACCCCATCTTACGAATGGCGTAAGCATTATACTCTGTCCATTCGTTTATTTTCTTTTTGACAGTTTACGCGTATGAATTACTGTTTTTATTTACGGAATAATGTACTACAGTAATGTCATACTTTATTGACGGGTAACGCCCACTTAGTGAAGTGCCCTGTGCATAACAAACAGACACAGACTATAAAGCAGATCTTGAAATATGATAATTCGATCAATTGTCTACAAATCGATTTTGGTAATAATATTTATTACATTGATTTATCAGACTCTTCTTCATAATTTACACTAGACTCATGAGTTGAGTCCTCTGTTACTTGAATAATCAATTATTGATCCATTATATTGTAAATTACAAGGTCTCGAACCCAATCAGAGATATTTATTTTTCTTGTCCTCTACACGACATGACAGTCGCCCTGTTTTCAGGTGTCACATCACCTTTATTTATAATTTTAAAAAACTTTATAAACATATAATTAATATTTATATATATTATTACAAATATGTCGATGTAGTAAATCGATTGAAAAAGGTTCTTAAGTAAAATCGATAATTATTTCGAATGGAAACGGTACTGTACGCGCGGATGTCACTAACTTCAAATTGTCTCATACTGTCAAAAAGAAAATAAACGAATGGACGGAGTATAGACAGTCTGTTTGTTAAATGTTGTTACTAATGTACCCAACAAACGATGCGGCTGAATATATCATTCAGGCCGTTAACCGAACGGCGCCGCTTAATTAACAGCTTAGGCAGTTAATTAACCGGACGATTAAGCTAGTTGGCTGCGACATATAATCGTTTCTTGTAATAGACAATACACTTCACAAACTCCTACCAAAAAAGTCTTGCTTGACCAGCCTTTAGCATTAAGTGTATTGTAAGAAGCACTTCGTACTACGTACATACTTTGTTCGTCTATTTGTATTTTTTTTTGTTATCTCTCAAACACTTCAAAGAAAGTGAGGCCTGATAATTATATTGAATATCGAAGACTGATGATTAAGTATGATGAATAATTGTTCTATGATATAAATAAATAGCCCGAATTTTGTTGACTAGACAAGCTACCGATTGTCACAACAATCATCCACATAGGGATTTTCAGGTTGCGTCCAAAGTTTACACTTTGTAGTTGTAATTGTAACCATGTAAGCTAACCGATAAGATTGTAAAAAAGTGAAATGCTCAGACGGGGCTTGAACCCGCAAGCAGTCCCTTATAGGGGGAATGCTCAGACCACTGAGCTACCGAGCCGCGTCTTGTAAAGTAAACCAGCAATTATTGTGACCAGAGACATTGTACTTTCTTAAGACAACGTAGCCAATATATTTTACTCCAATAAGGATGATCTAAAACGAACTAAGTAGTTGCAAGATTGTATATTGAATACTAAAATATTGTTCATGAATACACAAACAAAAACGTGCATCATTCGACTTCGATGCAGATTATTCTGTCGACTGATTGGCGCTTTATAAGCACTTATCTTAGGAGGATATGTATCTAAGCGCCATTATGATAGATATCGGATACATGATCTTATCTGGAAGGCTTAACCGTACCGGTATAAAACAAAAACCTTTGATGTTTTTTTTTGTATGTGTTCATGTTCATACTCATCTCGATCACCTTGAATAGGCAGTTTATTAGTTTCGCTATTAAATACCTCATGAACTTTCTCATCATCATAAATCCCGGTTGGACTGGATCCGACCACTAGTTCCAAAGCTTGCACTTCAGAACCTTGGTCTACTCTCCTGTTCTTTTGATTTGACTCGTCTTGGTTTTCATGGGAACGGTTGCCGTCTAACCTCCTACTTCCAGTAGAAAGCCAGTGCAAGAATCTCATCCGGTAATCGGTTAGCAGTTAAGATTTGCACGGACTCTTTTCATACGGAATGTATTTTGTTTCCATTAATCAAAGTAAGATAAAAAATTATAATATTACAAGTTACATGTCTAACCATAAGCTTCAGAACACCAAACTTTTTGTAATATTTGTTAGGTTTTGTGAAACACGCATGTTTATGCTTGGGAAACTCATAAAATTTCTTTTCACCGTTACTGCGGTAGTACCGATTGTATTGATTTATGTGTGTGAAAAATGTATGAGTGTATTATTTATGAGCCTATTCACTGACTAAGGATTTGTTAAAGCCAATGGCATATGTGCGACGATAGGCCCTATTTAAGTATCGCGAGGGTAGTAAGTTGTAACATAAGTGGCAAGTACCTACTACTAGATATTTTCTGATAAAAAGTTTTTTTTATAAGACTGGTAATAGAAATGACTAGTATTTCCGTCAATCTGTCCAACTAAGTTAATTTGCTGGTGTTTAGGAGTAGATTGACGTCATCGTGATTACACTATGACGTAAAGCCATTAGGGCGGGTTTGAACCTACGACCTCTTCATAGCAAGCCTAGGTTAGCAAAAATAAAGGACACATCATTGGATTTCTGTTGTTGTGTAAACAATTATATATTTGTTAGTTTCATTTTGAATTTACCAGATCAACTAATAACAGGGTTAAAAGATTATCTGAAAATAAAGTTTCAAGGCCTTTTACATTTCAGTCTTGTTTACTTGTCTCTTCAACATATTATGCAAATACAAGTGATAATCAAGTAGGTAAATAGTTGGAATATTGATAACTTTCAAGCAAAATAACATACCTACATATTTATTAATAACGTAGTCGGATAATATCTATAAATAAATGAACGAACAAGTTACAGAAATAGAGCTTGAGCTTGACTATTAATAGGCATACTAATAACTGTTTCATTGGCTTATTTTATAGCATTTTCACGAAGAGTAGGTAAGATCCTATTCTTCGAATTTATCGAATTCGGTATTAAAGTTCAGAAAGTTTATATGGTTGGTTTTGAAGAGATATTCTTTTCCTTATTCCGTTTAAAGCGCTACTAATACTGATTAGTACGAGTCGTGTAAAATAGCTGTTTCACACGGCCTTGCAAGGGAACAATTAGATAATTTACGGCCAACTAATAAGGTATTAGAAGAAGGTACATCATATTGGGTACTCTACGTTTCTTGTCAATAAAATTAATTACGTCATTATCAAAAGTCGATAGACGAACAGCACATAGTGGTCGTACAAGGCGAGCTTTTATTAGATTTAAGCCTTTTATCCCCTGACAGGCACATTTTATTTCATATTATTATTTTATAGTTATTTGTTATTACTTGTTAAGGATCAATTTAGCCATTTTCTTAATTGAAGTCGATTTTACGAGTTTACTACAAATTTTAATGTATTTTGAGACAAAGATAGGTTTCATCAATATTTTGATTGTCCCTCAAAGAACTATTATAAGTTTTAACTAATAAAATAACTCAACCACCGCTGCTGTCAACATTTTTAAGCATAAGATTCTGAAAATAAGGCAAAGTTATAAATCACTAAATTATATACAGCATCTACAATAACATCTGATTCTATATTACTTAAATATCAACCCTTTCCACTAGTGTTTATGCAAAAGGTTACAAATAGTCGCTACGAAATTAGTGTTACCAAACACACGTGCTGGTATGAAGAAGAAAAAAAGGCTTGAATAATATACTTGAACAACCCAAGTACGAAAAAACTAATAGAGGGTATTTATCATTGTGTCAAGATTACACTTCTTAGGTACTTTAATACCAAACCAAGTACACGCGTGTTTTGAAAACGGCCTTGTTCATGGTGGAATCATTTCTTAACATCGATTTCTACACGAGTTCGCTCCAAGAGCCCTGCTTCAAACGTACCTCTGGCTCCGTTGCACAACGAGCTTACGTCAGCGAGCGCGCGGAGCGGCTTACGTCATTCGAGCGTATCTTGAGCCCCCAAGCTAACTTAGAACTTATGAGCATAGCTTTTAGAGTCGTGTTCCAGCGAAGGCAGCTTAAGTATGATAGAACGTTTATGTTCACGTGAGTGGATGAGGCTCCGACGCGCCGCCGTCGGCTCAACGATTCTGAGAAACGGTTCGAGGCGGCTCTCTAGTTTCGGACCTGAATATGAATCCACCAACACGACGAGCAAGCATAAACATATTTCTTAGAATACGACGTCTTCAGAATCTTTTAGATATAATTTCTGCGTGGCTTTTTATGAACGTTAGGGTTCGTATTTGTCAGGAATAGTATTTCACAGAAGTTGAGTTACATTCATAATATTATAGCTTCACTTAACTTATGATGGAAGTAAACGTGAACTATTGAAATACACATTTATTAAGTAATTGAATACTGTATACATCTTCCTTCAAAATTGAATATCAAGTAATCCGAACGGGTTTCTTATTGCTGGCATGGCAGCGGTGCCGCGGTGCTAGCAACCGGATACGACTCTCATTATTGCTATGTGGCTCTACCGGTGTTACACTCCCAGAGTAAAAACTTGTAAAGCACTTCTCGCAGTAAAATGATTCATACTTTACCTACCTATGTATGAGGCTCAAGAAAAATGACAGTCACAAATTCAACAGATTTTAAATAATTTAGTTTATGATGAATTAATTTGATGTTTCTGATTATGATTTCGATTCAGTTCAATAAATATTACACTTCTTTCTACATTTTTTTTTTTTCGTTCGGAGATCCCCTCGGATATCCCCCCTGCCGGAGCCGGAAGGGGAGGTTATGTCGGACTCGAACCGACTAAAACCGCACGCCGACTGTGGGTCTTGGTGCTAGGCCGGAGGTGAGGTTGTCATCGACATATCCCTCGCACCTCGGCTGACCCAGGGCCATCCCTTACGGTCTGGCCCTCCTCAGGACACTTCTTCCTACAGAATAAATATTGCACGAATAATATTTTTAACGCTTAAGAGGCTATCTGAAGAAATGAAAAAGTGAGGATTGTGACATGAATGATTTACACTGTTTTATCTGATAGGTATCTGATAAGGAAGGCTGAATATTTATTTTATGAGAAGTCTGTAGGAATTATGTTATAGGAATCCTTTGGCACTCGCAGTTAGCCTACTTTGCTTATACAAGATTCACACAGTTTAGTGTATCATTGCATAAACGACCACATACTTTCGCTACAATTATTGCACTATTCCTACTTTTAGTTTTTACTCGACCTCCAAGTAGGGTTATTAATTGTTAGATTCATGTTCACACGAATAGGAATCTACCCAGGTGATGTACCACGCGCATGTTTCAGGATTTGATGGTGAGATTGCCAGATGCTTTCTTCCCTTACATTCAGTTTCCCAGTCCTATCTTCCTCTCCTTTCATTTACATATTGCAAGTCTGCACCAATAACTACTAACCATGAAAGCACGGTGTTTACACATGATTGTTTGTACATTCAAACACAGGTATAGCATAGTGAAGCTATAGTAGCAGATATAAACATAGATCACTAACGTATCGTATGCAAACAAAGAGCCGAGAGTCAATGACCTCTGCCATATAACACATACCCTAATGCGTACCTACATACATGGTAATCAATCAGCATTAATCTGCGGCATGTAATGCACGGTTACCTGCATGTATAATGGTACAAACGGTGCCATTTTTACAATGAGTAATTGATTGATGTTTATCCATATGGATGGATCGTCATGATGTAATTAACGTAGATAATTAATACATCGTAGACGTATTTGTTCATGAGTACAGTTGTCCAAAACTATGAGCATTTTAACTCTGCTATGTTAAGCTTTTGCAGCTTAAAATTAAATCTGTTACGTTTATGAGGTAAGACAAACAGATTTTCAGTTAAATTTAGTGATACTAGCAATTTATTGAATCTTATTTCAATGTAGACGACTCCCAAACTGAATTCCGACAAATCCTTCTACGACAAGATTTTACTTCGACAGCATGAAACTCCGATACGACTTAATTTCGACAATATTTTAGATCGAAACAACTTGATCCCGACACTACTGTACTCCGACAAAACGACGTAAGCGGTAAAGCGGCTGCTGAAATAATTTCACAGTAACTCCGTGTCATAGATATGTCAGTTCGATTCAAGATATTATCGAGCTGCAATATTTCAGAGTAGGGTATGTCGAAATTGACTTATTTCGGACAAGCATTGTTGTCTAAGAAGAACGTCGTCTAACTTACGTCGTTTCTTATTAAAGTCATGTCGAAGAAACGTTTTGTCGGAGTACAGTAGTGTCGGGATCAAGTTGTTTCGATCTAAAATATTGTCGAAATTAAGTCGTATCGGAGTTTCATGCTGTCGAAGTAAAATCTTGTCGTAGAAGGATTTGTCGGAATTCAGTTTGGGAGTCGTCTGTCATGACTTAATTATAATAATAGAGAAATCGGCAAAACAACTAAATATTTCAATAACATTTAGTTACGTGATTTGAAATTATGACAAGAGTGGTCTTAATTTCAAATTGAGAAAACTTCTCAATCGAACGAGATCCTCTCGTATTAGATTTGCATATTTATTATAAAGTTTGAAGTATGAAACTAGTAACGTTGAAGATTTCGTTAGAAATGTGTAAGGTAAATATTGTCAGTACAAACCTGGTGTGGCGAGAACGGCGGTCTTGAGTTAGGTGCACCAGGGGGACCTGGTGGCGGTGGATACCGCTGAGGATACGAGCCTGGGGGCCCGTAAGCACCCGGGGGCTGTTGTGGACCGCCTGGGGCTCCCGCGTATGGGGGCCCTCCGTAGCCCCGAGGCGGCTGAAACAAAATTACATTTTGAGAATGGCATTTCTAAGAAGCAAGAAAATTTTGGCTTATTGGACGATTCGCACGAATTGAACTCGCCCGAAACGTGCGAATCGACTCCTTTAAAAATATATTATTTTTCTGTAGGCGATTCGCACGAAGTTAATTTATTGTCGTGCGAATCGACTCCTCCAAAATTATGTATTAGGCGATTGGCACACATTTTATTTTAAGGAATAAACAATTAAATAAAGTACAGTCACTGAAATAAAACTAACAATAAATAACAGATTATATACTTGAATGAATTTCACAGCAATAAGTATGCTAACTATACAAATCGAATACATTATATTATATATACTTGAATATATACTTGAAAGTAAGAAAAATGTGCATTAAATAAATAATAATTATCACTTATCTATATATACAGTAGTAATATACAATAATAAATATCTGCGGTAGCCTAGTGGTATGGGTAATGGACTGCTGAGACGAGGTCTCGGGTTCGATCCCAGGTTTTCCATGGCACACACCAATGACTTATCGATGCTTTTCGAAGTTATGTGTGTATTTATCGCAGGTTTATAAGTGCCCGGTTAATGGCAATAGGCTCGCCACCTATTACATTGGGACCTAAACATAAACTGGCGAAATGTGGGTGCTAGCACCTATGCCTACCCCTTCGGGGAATACAGGCGTGAGTTTATGTTATGTTATGTTATCACTTAAAACGTGGTTGCTTAATAATACAAAACATTAAGAACAAGATAGTAATATTCGCCTACTTAGGGAAAATGAAAGAGAAAGTTTTATATGCTATCACGCTCACTCCTTTTGGTGTACACTTCGTTTAGTTATATGTTGTAAGATTAACTGTTAAATTTTGTGATGTTACACAGTGTTGTGTGCTAGCAGGAAATCAAAGTAATGTGCAGACGTTAAGCAAGTAAGTGTAAGTAATGCAATTATTATTAACTGTTATATAAATATTAATCCCTTTATTCTGGTTGACTAAGAATTAAAAAAATCATTAATTCTTCCTTAGTTTTTGTAAAACTACATTTTATAATGATCTATTATAGTTAAAATAGTATTACAAAGCTTGTATACTACAGTTTGTATTTAGTACCATATAAAATTATAGTAAATAAGTACAAACTATAGTCGTTAAAGAACAAGTGACGCCACCTAGTGGAAGCGTCACCAAAATATCGATTACAAAAATTAGACGACATAAGTAGTGCAGCATACTGAAGGGATAAACCGTATTTTTTTTATACAGGACACGTCAATTTTACTTCACCTCACAGGCAAAGTCTCGGTAAGAGGGTCACCATCGTAAACATGTACCATGTTAACAGTGGTGGCACTCAGCTTGACCGACTCATTAGATGCCTTTTCACGCCCCGCTTAAAGGACCCGGGACTGTAGGAAGAAGGAAACACATGAGCTGCCAGGGAGTTCCAGGTCTTAGTGGTGCGGCATAGGAATGAGTCACTGAAACGCATGGTTCTAGCAGGTATACTCTGCACCGTATATAGATGGCATCTTAGCCTTGCACGTGTCGTCCTCTGAAGGAATGGGCCTAATTAGAAGAGCTCGTCAGAACATTCACCATGATAGAGACGGTAGAATATTGCCAAAGACGCAACATCTCTACGCATCTGCAAAGGCTAGAGGGTGTTCGTGACCTCAGGATTCCCAATAATGCGGACCGCACGTCGCTGCAAATGATGTGAGATGTGAGCAGTATTCCACGCAGGAACGAATTTGGGTCTTGTATAGAAGATACCGCTGCTCCGGCGTGAAAAAACATCTCACTCTGTACAGGACTCCGAGTTTACGCGAGGCTGATTTGATGATGCTCTCGATATAGTTTTTATTATTCAGTTTGCAGCAAACATCCATACCGAGGATATTGAGGTGATTCTGCAGTGGCAGTGGTGTGCTCTGAAGAGTGGGAAGGGGAAGAAAAGGAGATACCTTTGCTGTAAACGCACATGCCTGGGTCTTCTTGGCATTGAACTCGACCAGGTTCCTAGCGCCCCATTGAGAAAATGTGGTCTAGGATCCGGTCCAGCTCAGTGACAAGAAACTGCCTTTTTACCGCTATATGAGACTGCTTGACCGCAGGATGTGCGTAATAACTCGCGTGTAAGGCGCTGTCGTCTGCATAGCAATGAATGCTGCCCATAGAGAGCATGTCATTGATATGCAGAAGAAAGAGAGTGGGACATAAGACGGAACCCTGCGGCATGCCAGCATTTACCTGCAAGAACTCCGAAGCTCGTCCATCACAAAGGACGCGAATACGGCGCCCCCACAGGAAGCTTGCAACCCAGTTGCACAGTCTGGGAGGCAAGCCAAAGGCTTGTAGCATGGAAAGAAGCGATTGGTGCCATACCCTATCGAAAGCTTTGGCGATGTCAAGATTAATTGCCAGTGACTCGCCGTGCTTTTCCATAGCCTCACCCCAAAGGTGGGTCACGTACGCCAGAAGATCACCGTATCGTATACCGGATCAGTAGGTTGGCTGCGAAGAGATTGACCAGCAAATTTGCTTTCTCTTGCGACTCATGGGCCAGAGATCCATCGGTGCTGCTCAGCGGGAGCAGTGAGGGCTGGCAGAACTTGGATTGTACGGCTCTGTCCAGTCGCCAGTAGCCACAGCTACCCGTGGGATGCGCCACTAGCTCTTTGCCCAGCCGTGCTATGCGCTGGGCATCCGCCCTGACGTAAGCCCTCTTGCAGACCTATGTGGCTCTGTGGTACGCCGCCTTGAAGTGAGCCACGTTGGGATCGTGTGTGACGCGCGTCCGCACAAAAGCGCGGTACGCAGACTGTTTATGCTCAACAGCCTCCGCGCACTCGCGCCTGAACCACGGACGCGCTTCGCGGACTCCGGTGACATCGGTGTATAGGATATAGTATTCCATACCCAGACCGATCTCACCGGCGACAACAGTAGCACTCTCAGATGGGTTGTTACCACGGGATGGACGCATAATAGTCGCGCTATCCATCCCAGTCTGCTGACGAGTAGTGCCAAAGACGCCTCTTCTCCTGCACGGGTCATGGGGGCGCGCGACTTAAAGCAGCAATCACTGAGACACTGTACTGGTCCGGGCGACTCGCCAACAGAAGGTCTAGCAGAGAGGGCTCTATCCTTGTGACCTCGTGCACCAATCAAGTCATGCGCCAGGGCAAATGCGTGAGTGGCTCTTCCCGCATGGTTTGTTCTGGTGAAGCCCAACCAGATCTCGTGGTGGGCGTTAAAGTCTCCCAGAAACACCGATTCGGCGTTCGGAAACCGCTCCTGCGCATCATCTGCCGCGTGACTCAGGTATTCAAAGAGTCGAGTTATCTCTGCATCTCCTGTATAGGGGCGGTAAAGGCACACATAGATCTGACTCGTGGAGCCATGGTCTACGTGTACCCACAGGATGGAGAAGGATGGGTCCTCTAGACAGCGCAAACGGCGACAACAAATATCCACCCTAACAAACACGCACGCCCCGGCTTTTTCTCGGAAAGTTTCCTCAATAACATAGGCAGGGCGGCACGCGGTGTATTTGTGTCTTCGTCAGAATCAGCATTGCTGGTTTGGCCGTCTCCAGGTGTTGGTGGATGACGTTGTCGTTTTTATGGAGCCCACAGAAATGTTAGTGGACTCGACCTCAAATAGTCGTGTTGTGGGAGACTCCCTAGCCACTGTCCTGACTATCTTTTTGGTGCGCTATCATGGTAAAGGCCCTACCTTTACCATGACAGCGCATGAACGCGAGAAAGAGAGGTGACTGTCACTGCAGCACCGCGTGACAAAACATGGGTCATTGGTTTTGTCTATGAGTGTGACGGTATGACGAAAGCCGACGCGCCGAACGAAAGGGCCCCCGTACCTCCCCGAATATGGTCGCCGGGCTCCCATCCGGTCGCCAACCAGCACGACGAGCCATATCGGGATTATGCGCGACCTGGTGGGGCAGCCTCCCAGGGTGGTTAGCCCCAGTTGGTCCCCTGTACTATGCTGCGGGTGGCCAGCAGCACCACCGTTTCTACAGGTCTCCCTGCTAGGCGAGGCGCCCCGCGCCAACCCCACTAGACTACACCAAAGCCCACCGGTCCTAGTGCTGCGACTACCATGACCTCGGCCTGGCTATGCACTTGCTAATCTCTGAACGCAATCCAACCGAGATTGGATTACTATGGAGGGCTTTTCGCACGGGTGCACGGTGGTACCGTTACCGAGTATTTGCTTTTAGTATTGCATTAGTAGTGTTATTAGGGCTAATAAATGGGTGTTTTTGTATTAATACCAATATTCATATAGATGTACAACTTGCTCAACTTTTATTTACTATATCTGCTTAGCTAAGAAGTAAATTATCTTATTTCTTATATACATTTATCAGGAATATTTAAAGTAATGTAAGTAATTCTGGTAAATGCTGCTTCATTTAACGACGACCATATTGGAAAGATTTTTTTCAAACATAGCTAAGATCACTCTCGACTAATATACCTTTCAAACAAAAAAAAATATCAAATTGGTTTGTCCCTTTGAGCGTTACGGTGCCACAGACACACAGACACTTCAAACTTATAACATCCTGTCGCTTTTGCGTCGGGGGTTAAAAACACAATATCTATGCCAATCGTCTGCGCACTACTTTGATTTCCTGCCAGCACACAACACTGTATAACATCACAATAAGTATAATCTAAAATTATCGACTAGCTACGCATAGTGTCTACAATTAATCTTACAACACAAATCTGAACCAAATTTTAATGTGGATGTAGACCCATGACCAAAACGACTGAGCGTGATAGCATATAGACTATATTGAGCTTTCTCTTTCATAATCCCTAAGTAGGCAAATATTACTGTCTTGCTCTTATTGTAAACATAGATATTCCAAGTTTTACTTATTTAATGCACATTTTTCTCACTTCGAAAAACATTGGAAAAAATGAAATGCTCAAGTGAGACTCGAACTCACGACCTTTCGCTTACAGGGCGACTGCTCTGCCAACTGAGCTATTGAGCACCACTTGAATCATTTCATTTTTTTTTTCCAATGTTTTTCGAACTTAACAGTTAGCATAATGAATGCTATAAAAAATTAATTCAAATTTTTCTCACTTTCAAGTAAACAATCTTTTATTAACTTAGATAATTTAGTTTTATTTCAGTGACTGTACTTTATGTTTTTTATTCCTTAAAATAAAATGTGTGCCAATCGCCTACTACATAATTTTGGAAGTGTTGATTCGCACGAATTCGTGCGAATCGCCTACAGAAAAATAATATATTTTTAAAGGAGTCGATTCGCACGTTTCGGGCGAGTTCAATTCGTGCGAATCGTCCAATAAGCCAAAATTTTACATTCTAGAACTATTACAAGATTTATTTAGTTTGGATCTTGGATCACTGTGTACCTATATAATAATGCGACCAAAAAAAGATATCTAAATTGTTGTAACTTCTGCAAAGTTTTCTACACACAATCAGAGATGGAACTAGACCACGAGTATTATTCGCGAGTCTTCTGAGTGTAGGATGGCCCATGGCATGTCCATGACCCAAGAAATGCCAAAACAAGTTTCTCGTGACATTTCTTGGTGGTATAAAAAAACCTTTACTACTCGTAGCTAATAGGAAGAGCAATCCTTTTACATAGGACTCAAATATATAAATTCAAATGAGTATGGACTGTGTGAACACAATACATTTGCAATTCCTAAAATTGTATTATTTGAGTACATGTCAGCTTTCTCGTCTCGGTTTAACGAGACCAACCCTCAAACAATAGCAGGGCTAGCTAGGGAGTGCTTTATGTCTAAACCGACCATTTATCATAAAGGTAAGAATCATGTTGTGACATTTACTAGATAGTAGTACGATTTCTGAGATTCGCGCAAAATGCTTGAAGGTAAGGTTCAGAATTTCTGAAACGAATAAGACCCCAACTGCATGGACGTGAGGGAATAATATTTTAAAATAATTTCGTCCATGAGTGGGGTAAACTAGGTAGTCTAGTTAAGTGTGAACAGTTTGCCAGAAATCAGCTTTTAATCTCTTCTATCAGAGAAGTATACTATCTGATGTAAACACAAAAAAGCAAAGTGCTATTATTTCGAGCAGCGTTACCTTAATGGTTAAGAATAGTAAGGAGAGTGGTTAAGGAGATGCGAATTCTGGCCATTAATCTACTCTTAAAAAGAGCAATTTATTGAAATAAAACCACTTTTTAACAGATTTTATCGCCATGTCGATGCGTGAAATTCGCGAAAACTTTAGAAAATAATTAGCAATTTAGTGGATGGTATAGGAGAAATAGTTAATTTCTGTTACTAATATTCTTTTAAAAAAGACCGCTACTAAGAAACTTCCCTTTTCACATAACCTCAGAATACAGCTTGTAAAAATTATCAAGTGCATACACATGTGAATAATGACGAGACTGATGACAATGACACAGAAAGGGAGCGAAGGACGTTGGCAATGGGGAGTAGACATTATTTTCATTCACAGGTTTATTGGTTGCACGAATTCAAGATCATGTTTAATAGAGCCGTCTATCTTTCTTGTCTCGTAACATGAAATATACTTTCAGCGGTATAGCATACTGAAAATTATTTTACTGTTCAACTTTCTTTAAAAAAAACGTAATAAGCCTAACTCAAGATTCAGACTACTTACTTATTAATTGTTTACATACTAGTTAGAATTAAAAATAAAAACGCACCACGTAATTAAAATTAATTAAAGCTGCCGTCAGACAGGTGAGCAATATAATTAGCTCATTGCTTTAACATAGATACCACTTTCCATCAGGTGGGCCGTGTTTGTCTGCCACCTAAGTGGTATATAAAAAAGATGATAATAATCTACCCGCATAGACAACGAAGAGTCTGCAAACAATATTTTAACAGAAATAAAAAAGTATTAAAAACACAGCGAGTAAAATTTTACTGCCGAGAGTAGCACTGTAAAGTGTCCTTTCTGTATCATCTGGCGTTTCGAGACATTTACAATATTAGTTTACAACCTGTTCACACCTCAATTTACGCAACAACATTTCAGCATTATACATTGGTAATTACATAACGACTTTTCTGAATACGAACTTGCCTGTCAAATTATCATGTCCGAAATTTTTGCTAATCTCTCTACAACTTGTTAACAGAAAAGTTACTTAACATTTTCAAATGCTGCTACCAATCACGTTTCATTTCCTTGCAGGATGTAGATGACTGTCCGATCAAGGTTATGATGGACGATACCGACACCTTGTACAGCGTAATGCAGAAGCGTTGACGTTCATCACGTTAAGCCAATGCAGATCTAATTAACCAATATCCATAGTGCTCTGATGACAACACTGATATTACAGACAAAGAGTACCCATTTTGATGGATTGTACACGATGATAGCAGGAGCCAGAGACCATACAGTATATCGTTGCGCCATCACACAGCACTAGTTGAAAGAACAGTTTTTAATGTGAGAGGCAGTGTGCGTTTACAATCTTGCGCTATTCCATCATTTATTACAAGTGCTACTGCCGAGGAATTCTAGAATTACTAGCTAGAATTTCCCATCCCCAGGCGTCAATACTTATAGTAATACTCAGGAGTTAGGCTGGCATAAGTTCAGCCGCATCACAGTTAGACTGGAGAGCTGATTTGAACTGAGTTGGGTTAAAGCCTCAAAGAAGATGATTGGAATAAGGGAAGAGATTGATTGACGCTTCACTTAACCCCTAAGTTAAGTATTATAGGTACTGGACTTGATGTTCGTAGTATCGATACCGTAAAGAAATATTGAACTCCTTTGACAGACTTTGAAAGGGGTTTTTTTAACAAATAATTCCATTCGCCGAAGTTGGAGTGAGGTGAACTAGACGGCCCGAATAAATAAGATAAGTATAAATAAAAGCTATAAACATAGTGTGTGGAATGTATGTGAATATATTTTTCAACGAAAAGAAAATCGAATTGTTATGATTGTAAATACATACAAAACATGTTGTCCTTTAAACCTATTTTTAAAAACTATTCGTATCTTCATTCCACGGGCTTTTTATAAGATTACAAATTCTAATAACTGAGCACGATGTGTTCTACGATTCATTACGCTAACTGGTACTACGTTTCTGTTTATAAAACAATTTTTTTCAAACATTTATTCTATTTTCTATACGCCATTAATTGAATTATGTTAGTGAACATCGGCATCGCATGACAAAAAAAACTATTAATAGATTTGTTTTGTATGTTAAATTATTCCATGTTTATGTAAAGTTCGCACTAAATTAACGGCAAAAGAAAACTTTATATTCAATTGAAATAATACATTTGGACAAATAAAGTTATCTCATCATATTGAGTATGAAAATAGCTCGCTTTTACGAACAACATCGTTACTAACTTTGTACCTATATAGTTCGGTTACCTACAGTCACATTATGCCATTAAATTCGTTAGCATAAAGGTATAAAGCCTAATGTGTTTATAAAATTAATGCGCCTTTACTGTTATATCAATTTTCCGACAGATACCGTGACTAAATAATTGACGTCCGAAATAATACGCTATGCCAACAAAGTCGCCCCCGCTTCAGTTTTCAGCTCTCATTTTGTTCTATGATGGAAATTCAATTATTCGTACGAGCCCCACTCCAGCGAACCAAACGAGCGAGCGCGTCGGGGTCTGTATTACTCTTTGATCAATGTTTCACGTCTCCAAAGTAAGGCCTTGTCCTGAAGGCTTCAGGATGTAGTTTGACTAGGAGATATGAGACTTGTGTTCGCCAATTAGAGTTACATTTTTACGAACATTGGGGTGTTTTATGGCGGATTCAATGATTTATGGGGGCGGTGTGCCGGGGTGCGGCATTCGAGGGGTGTGGTGAGGGTTGCGCAGGGCGCGGGAGGCGGAGGGCGGCGGTGCGCCATTGGCGGACCCGGCATCGATCGCGCGACGAGCTCACAGCGGCCCGCCCGTGCCTGCCAGCCTCCACCTACGTTAATAAGTAATCATCCGACCCCGCGATACCTCAGCGAGTTTTCCGGACAGAGCTGGAGCTGCCGAGACGGGCCTCGTATCTCCAGTCGGCTGGAACAAAGAGCCACCGCATAGGGCGACATCCGTATTGATTTATGCAGTAATTGACCCGCGGGTAGGTGCGCAGTCCGCGCACCAACCTCCACCCGCTACGCACCTATTCAATTTGCTTTCATACGCATTTATGCCTATATCAACTAATAATTCGCATATTCAAAAACTTAGCTCAAACACTATCCCAGAAACCAACGCAAATGTGGTTACTTTGGCACCGTAATAAAATAATATTGTATTTATGTAAGAAAATGTCGAAGTAAAAGAAACCTTAGTGACCTACTGCTCCAAAGCCGACTCAAAAGACTCATGAAAAGTTTATATAAAGGTATAAAAGAAGGGTTTTGTAGTCTCGAGTCTGTTGGGATAGGCGTATACCGCAAGTCGGGAAAGCAAAACAGACAAAACCGCTCTGTAATCGTTAAGGTTGCGGACTGAATATACAGGAGTAGCTAATGTAAACCACAACAAAACGTAACGTAAAAGGTATTTCATTTTCGCAACCGGTGCGGAAAGCAGTCAGAACATTTTCGAGATAGAATACAAACTGTAGCCTGTGAGTAGGAGAACAATTTTAAAGGCTTAAAATGTAAACGTATTTAGCTTGTAAAGCTCTCAAATGTAACCATGTTCAGAGTTTATATCTAGATAAAACATCTTGCGAAAATTAATCGCTTTTAATTATCCCAGAACGTAAAGTTTTGTTCCTGTTATTCAGTAAAAAAGTTTCATCTACAAAGTACGTGTACTTCATTGTTAAATTGTCGAAAATTAATAATACAAACTTTGTGTGTACTCATATTTCAGAGAGATCATTTGCATTACAAATATTCTTCCATTCAGGTTTTTTTTTAAAGCAACTCCTACAGAAATGAAGCAAAACAAATAACATAACAAAACATACTTGTAGAATATTTATACAACAATGTAAATTGTGCGTGAGCATTGTAGTAAACTGTTAAGTGTCTCTGTGACATAAACGTAAAACACCTTTAACGAATAAGGAATGTTGATGTAATATTTTATCAACCTAACAGTAAAGTTTTACGTAGGCATATGAATAACATGAATGTATTAATAACTAACCTTTGCTGCCAACTTTGGCCGCGTGGGGGTCGGGTATCGAGGACGCGGACGAAGTTGCAGGTTAAAAGTAGAGCCTGCATGTATATTAAGGACCAAAAACACACATAGATGATAAATTCAATCCATACTAATATTATAAGTGCGAAAGTAGCTCTGTCTGTCTGTTACGCTTTTACGCCTAAACCACTAAACCGATTTCGATTTAATTTGGTATAGGGGTAGATTTAGACCTTGGGAAAGGACAGGCTTTGGTCTCGATAACCGACATCCACGCAGGTGGAGCTGCGGGCAACAGCTAGTAGGCAATATTTAGGATAATTAGCTTCCGGCGTGAGTCAGAGTATTGTCATGTAAGGCAGAGATCGCGGGTAAGAGTCCTGCCTGAGTTGATTAATTTTTTCCTATCTTAAAATCGATTTGAATATTTAAGCATACTAATTGCTTCAATCATTCAGGCAATATACTTACATTACTTACTAACTACACGTGGTTGCTAAACGTCGATGTTCATGTAAAGTGTTTACATTACGTCATTACCTAGAAACCTAAACTTGTTCTAAAGTGGAATACTAAGCATGAGACAGCGTGGCGCGAAATGCAGTACACTACCACTAAATTAAACTACTATTTTAAATTTCTGAGCTTGGCGGGACCTCTTTTAATTTCCTCTTAAGTATTTTTCGGTTGACTGTACAATATGTAATGCAATAGGAGCAAAAAGAATTAAATTTAGAAAATTATTTTATTCCTCTTGGTTTTTATGTTCAGTAGGAGCACCAGGACATGGGTGTCCTGGTGCTCTTACCAGTAGGACTATTTAGTAGGAGCACGAGGACGCACCCGCTTTTACGCCTAAACCACTAAACCGATTTCGATTTAATTTGGTATAGGGGTAGATTTAGACCTTGGGAAAGGACAGGCTTTGGTCTCGATAACCGACATCCACGCGGGCGGAGCCGCGGGCAACAGCTAGTAGGCAATATTTAGGATAATTAGCTTCCGGCGTGAGTCAGAGTATTGTCATGTAAGGCAAAGATCGCGGGTAAGAGTCCTGCCTGAGTTGATTAATTTTTTCCTATCTTAAAATCGATTTGAATATTTAAGCATACTAATTGCTTCAATCATTCAGGCAATATACTTACATTACTTACTAACTACACGTGGTTGCTAAACGTCGATGTTCATGTAAAGTGTTTACATTACGTCATTACCTAGAAACCTAAACTTGTTCTAAAGTGGAATACTAAGCATGAGACAGCGTGGCGCGAAATGCAGTACACTACCACTAAATTAAACTACTATTTTAAATTTCTGAGCTTGGCGGGACCTCTTTTAATTTCCTCTTAAGTATTTTTCGGTTGACTGTACAATATGTAATGCAATAGGAGCAAAAAGAATTAAATTTAGAAAATTATTTTATTCCTCTTGGTTTTTATGTTCAGTAGGAGCACCAGGACATGGGTGTCCTGGTGCTCTTACCAGTAGGACTATTTAGTAGGAGCACGAGGACGCACCCGCTTTTACGCCTAAACCACTAAACCGATTTCGATTTAATTTGGTATAGGGGTAGATTTAGACCTTGGGAAAGGACAGGCTTTGGTCTCGATAACCGACATCCACGCGGGCGGAGCCGCGGGCAACAGCTAGTAGGCAATATTTAGGATAATTAGCTTCCGGCGTGAGTCAGAGTATTGTCATGTAAGGCAAAGATCGCGGGTAAGAGTCCTGCCTGAGTTGATTAATTTTTTCCTATCTTAAAATCGATTTGAATATTTAAGCATACTAATTGCTTCAATCATTCAGGCAATATACTTACATTACTTACTAACTACACGTGGTTGCTAAACGTCGATGTTCATGTAAAGTGTTTACATTACGTCATTACCTAGAAACCTAAACTTGTTCTAAAGTGGAATACTAAGCATGAGACAGCGTGGCGCGAAATGCAGTACACTAAGTTAATTGGCATAATTTAATGAGATAATATTGCAGATATTACGGTGCGCGTGAAGTGCATCAAACGCGCGACAGTGCAAGTGTATAGTGCCGTTAGGAATGTGACCAGATTCCAATCCAGCTCGCGGCACGACTGCATTCACCCACTTACATCGCTATTATGTCATTACCACCAGCATAAACATTAACCTTATTATGAATAAATGAATGTGTATCAAAATTTACCTATGCCGCTTAGTTAATTTGGGAGGTATGGATTTTATGCTCAAGTCAAGCATAAACTTTGCTAAACCTACATTTTTTTCGTGGAAATAGCTAACTGATTGCTTTCGCACGAACGCTGTCGGTTTATTGAGTGAAAAATTCAACATCCCACGGATGCGCTGGCGGGAAGTTAAATATAAACCCTTAAAGGTTCGTTTCATGCAAATGGAGCCGATGAAATTCACATATTTAATCTTTGTATGATATAAGATCTTGTAATTTTGAACGTACTTTTTCCGATGATGTTAATTACGGTATTTTTTTTATCTAGCGCAAAATCCCGACGGATACCACCCCCACGGAGCCGGTGGAGGCGGTTATGTCGGACTCGAACCGACTAAAACGCACGCCGTCTTGGGTCCTTGGTAGCCGGAGGTGAGATTGCCGAAAGCATATCTCTCGCACCCCGGCAGACTCAGGACCATCTCTTTCGAGATGGTCCCCTTCGGGTTGTGGGGACCTCGGTGTCCCCATCTAGCCCCGGGTACGGGGAGGCGCACTTTGCGCCGCGGCCTGCTTCTGCTAGGGTGACAGGCGGCTTCACCGGTCACCCCCAGGCCAGCGCTCATGGAGGACGGAGGTCGTTCTGCGACCTCCGACGGCTGGTTCGCCTTCGCAGCCATGTTAGCCAGCCTATGACCTCAAAAGGCCAGGGAAGTAATATAAGTAATATAATAATTGACTGTGTCTCGAGAACATTCGAGATGCCAGTAGCGATTATCATGAGATTATGAGAACACGCCATTATTACCATCTTGTTCCTACAGTCATCGGTCGATCAAGATTACTATTGGCGTCAGGACCATGCTATTGAAATCTTTCTTAGTGCCCATGGACTCCAAACGGATTATTCGATAGTATGCCGATTGACCGGCGGCCGAGCGCTCTATCTACTGCAGACTTTCAACTCTAGCGTTAACTGTGGACATTTACAACACAAGCACTTCCACACTGATTGTGCCTCAACTTAGTAGGAGAGAGAATCATGCCGCCTTTCTAAACAATCGTACATATAGGGACTAAACCAGATCGACTGCTTTAAAATAGTGTAATTACCCTATACTGTAATGAAGCATGGCTCAAGAAATTATTAAGAGGAATCATAATCAAGTATGTATCTTTGGACTTTCTATTTGCAATCCCTGTAAAAACTTCGCAATGGCATATATCCTTTGTGTCTGTGTAATAAAAAGTCAATAAATAATACTAATAGTAACAATCAATGTTTTATTGAAGTATTGAAGTGTAACTAGACCCTTGTAAGACTTACTACACTTCGCCAATTTTAGGTACAAATTGTTAAAATTTGTAAGTAACTAATGCAACGGTTTTTTTAACAAGGTTTCCTAAAGGAAAAAGTTGTTAGAACTAAAAGAATCGATATAGAATAGAACTCTTAATTTCCGGACTTCAATATAAAATAGAGAAATATTGGAGAAGTGAAGGTTTTCAGTAAAAAGTTTTTACATTAAAGACTAATAGGGCATTTGACTAAGTCGTCGATTCTTCCCAATATTGCTTAATATGATAGCTTGTTCTGAAAAACTATGCCTTGCAAAATAAAATATTGCATATCTAAACTGAAACTATGACTTTTCATTAGTTGAAATTCCCAAAACAAGTCAAAATATAAACAATCAAATTCAATGCAAATATATAACTTTTTAGATTCCTCATTAAATTTGATATAACTTTTATTATGAACTATATACGTGTAAACGCAACGTAGACTGAGATAAATGCGATATTCTCTTGCACTCCATACATTTGCACTACGCGCTACAGAAGCGTGACGTCACAATTTCGTACGATTTTGTAAAGAGCGTTTTCGGGCGGCGCCACAAATTGAATTTGTCAAAATCAAATATCTTGAAAACTATGTGTCGTACGAAAATGTTACTTTTACAGTTCATTATATTATAAGAAAGTGGTCATTTATCGAAAGTAAAAAAATTATAGTCAAATAGCCTATCGTCTTAATGATAGAAATGTCATAAACGTCGTTTTATAGGTTTAATGACAAAGCACTGTAATTTTTTCTTGTGAACCCACTTTAACATGCGATTATACCCATACATGGCCATTTCAAATGGTCATACAGATCGCTTGATCGGTAGTTAGACAATAATATCAACTAGATTATAAGTTGAACATGTTTCAGTCAGAAATTATTCAAGTTTTACTAACTTTTTTCGGTATAAACAATAGAATGTGAAGGTTTTAATTTTAAACCTTCTCTGTTCACCACATCATTTCTTCTTCTAACGGTTAGAAAGAGAATTTTATTGATATTTAGAAGAGATGAGACGGCATTTCGATTCATTAGCGAGCAATAATGGAAACAAGGTAATCAATTTTTTGCGGGAATCAAACTGTCAACAAGTAGCATTTGACATGACTATGTTAAGGGCACTAGATCAGATTTCGTCATTGAAAATATCTACAGTCTCGTTGTCACGTATAACTAACTGACATTCATTGAGTGAAAAACATGCTATCGCAGTTTAGTTCCGGCTTATTCACAGCAAATTTCTTCAGCAAATAAGATAAGGGAGGAACATCTCAAAGTTCAACTGCTCAATAGCCTATAAAAACTATCAAATCTTCACTGGTTTTTGTGCACAACTTCTTCTAACCAAATTAGCGAGATAGTAACACAATTCTCAGAACGCTTTACAGAGCGAAACGAATTGTTGAAACGTCAAGGAAACAATATTATTATGTGTATAAAAAGTAAACACCGTTTAACGGCGATGTTAATGACCTATGACTAATACAAGAGGCCTGTAATGTATAACATTGGCATTCGTACAAACAACAGTGGCAGTCGGTGTGCGCCGACGGATACGAACAAACATTACATAACTTTGATTGTGTTTGTAAAAAGTTGGGGATTCCCTCCACTACAAGCGCATCTTGCTTACACCGACACGGGCGCAGATGTGTGCGTGTAACCTTGCCTTCCTTTACATATTAAACGCCGTCGGGCTATCCCTTCGCGTACCCACACAAAAAAGACCAACCATAACTATATTGTTAACAGAAAAAAGAGAAAATGAATGAGTTTCAATGTTACCGTTATTATTATTATCTGCTTCACTTCATCGTGCTCCTGTGAGAAACGATAAAGGCCCACTGACCGGTTCACTTTTTATACGTGTCGAGTATCAACAATGGCACGTAAACGGTATTCATCGAATCATCTGTTTCCACTTCCGACCACACGTGCTTTGAATAACAGTTATAGGAATCTTTCAATTCCATAATACGTGATGTTAAATGTTTACATTACACATTCAAATAATAGATTCTTTTCCTCGAAATGGATAATGGAGCGTATCTATTTATTATACGGCAACCAGAAATGTGTCAAGAGCAAGATGTTAAAATACGATTTTTATTACATTCTAGTAAACAGTGGCGGCTTGGAAACGGTTTCTTTTACGATGTTGTAAATTTTGCGTAGTAAAAGTAAACAAAATACAAGTCCTTGCATTTAGCGGTTAGTGCGAACGATAACGCGCACGTTTGCGTCAGCATCTCCGTCGTCACGGACTAGCGGAAGGCAAATACGAATGTCTGTGTATTTAATTATAAGTCTCTATAAATAGAAAGAGCATTACGTCGTGTTATGCGGTCGGTTACGGCAAGTTATTTCGGTCTGAGCCGTCACGAGCCCTCGTGAATGTCAAGCTCGCGGTAACTCTAACTAGGTGCCACTGTGCAACGGCGGTTGGGCAACAGGTGGCTTGCACCGCGATCTTACGCTGCAAGTAAACATTTGTATGCATACAAGAGTGTGATTGTACATAAATATTTTTAATAAGTAGTAAAGAGCATGCGAGGACGGTACGAACATCTAAGTATCACTAGGTATCACTAGGTATCAGCTATTTCAATTAAACTTGCTATTATAATGAACATTGGTCATGGATCATGGATAAGTACGTAAAGTGAATAGGATTCGCATATCGAGTCAGTTTCTCCAAAGTAGGTCCTCTTTTCTTATTTCACCTCTTTTGCAACAACATCGCGCGAGTGACTCGGTCTCAAGAGCATTCATAAACAACAGTTATAGCTTACCATCAGTTGAACCTAGCACTTGTTACCTGCCTACAGTACAATCTAAAAAAACTCACTTCAATAATAAATAAAAAAGTAGCAAGAATCGGTATCGCTCAAATGATCAACAAATAATCACAAACGTAAACAAACCACTGTGTTACTGACCTAATAAGGCGACCCCTTTCTCAGTCAAGACGGTTCAATAAAGAACTCCCTTTAGGTACGTACTATCTAGAGTAGGTACATAAGAGTGGCGGTCGTGACCTTTTAATATAGATATACCTACACGATGTATAGTATAGACACGCTCCCCGCTGTACGCAACTACCTACTGACGAACATTGCAAAGAAATTTGCACCCCCTCGATTGATACGGCAATGTTAGACTACAGACGACTGCAAGTGAGCTACAATTTGAATGCTGTTGTCGTATAGTCGAGACAGCTGTCGATGCGCACTCTTCGGCTTTTTAGGTTATTGGTCAATTATCTGAATTGGTCAGATGCCATTCATGTTGACAGCATAAAACTACATTAGAACTGTAATTATGCAGCTGCTTTATTGCAGTCGAAATACCTATCGTTCACGTTGTTTCTTTTTTAAATAACAATTGAACGGGAGATTTATTTTATTGAACTGATAATAAATTTATTGGACTAGTCAAAATTTACAAATTCGACTGGCCATGTTAACTGTGATTAATAACTACTACAATAGTGTGTCTATTGTACGAAAAATCAACTTTTCAAAATTAAATAAAAAGCTACTCACACTCCCTATAAATAGAGTTCAAACTGGCTCGCATGCTAGTAATAAAAGTTCGAAGTAAAAACCTTTGCTTATCGCGCAGCGACTCGGTTGTGTGTCGGATATTTTTTTAAGTTTTTTGCTCTGATGACGGCCCATACTTAGAGGCTGAGGTAGATGATGTAAATCCGAATCACAAAACTCAAGTAATCGTTTCATCAATGTCAATGGGTTTGATTCCCACGCGAACTTGCAGAATTTAATGAATTAAACGTTTGAATATTACTACAATTATTGTACTATGTATGAGAGTAATGGAGCATTGTGAAATGCCCATGTCCCGCAGTGGACTGCAATAGGCTAATTGATTGATTGTACAATGTGTGTATCCATCAAAGTGACAATTAGATAATGAAATGCATTGACTGTGCGAACACCACAATGATTTATATCCATACTAATATTATAAATGCGGCAGTAACTTTGACTGTCTGTATGTTACGCTTTCACGCCTAAACCTCTGAACCGATTTTGATGAAATTTGGTATAGGGGTAGATTAGACCTTGAGAAAGTACATAGGCATGTTTTGTCGCGATAACCGACATCCACGCGGGCGGAGCCGCGGGCAAAAGCTAGTTGATACATAAACCAAACCTGACATTTATTATTTTCATATTTTGAGATATTTCTTGACTGTCTATTGTCTGTCTAAATAAAAGAGAAACTCAACAAAACGATCAACTTATTCAATGCATCGAATATGTTACAACCACCTGACTTACCCTCACCAAAGCACCTGTAGTTTTATATAGATATAACATTCACCCACCTCCTTTGCCTCTCCGTTGTATTTGATATCGTGAAAGTTTATTGCTCTCAATGTTCCCAAAGTAAACACTTAGGGAATACAACTTTACAAAACAATAAACATAAAAAGTAGAACAATAACATCTTACGGGCTTGGAAATTGGCATAACGTCCTCGTTGATGTTAATGGTACTCGAAGGAAGTAGCATAACGCATAAATCGCAAGTAACATTTAAATATACACATGCAGATAGATGTTCGCATGGTATGGGAGTCATTTACCTTTCCGCCTGCGTTCTGAGCGAAGTCCTTGGCAATGGCCTCTTTCACATACGAACAAGTACACACATTTATCGATGTTACGTAACACTGTTTGCATCATTAATGTTGGCTAACGTTGAGTTTATAAAATTTAGCTCGTAAATACTGTTTATTATGAGAATTGAATTGGAAGTTCGCGATCGTGTAATTTACGACTATGGATTAATCACATTGTGGTACAACACGTAATGAATGAATTAGATAACAAGTTTACGAAGGCAATTATAGCGAAGTAAAGCCAATGTATGATGAAGCCTACTGATTCTGAGTGGTAATTAGAGAGTGAGTCATTCTCGTTGTCACGCACACAAACCAAAGTGATAATGTGCTTGACCTACACAGACTTCCCTTGTTATTAATCCAACGTTTTGATTTCAACCGACGACCGACGAAGGGAGCTGGCAATTACGTGACGTCATCACGGTTTAACGACCCCATTACAACATTCAACATATTGTATGAATGAATGCAAGCCGCGTGACGGGTGGTGACGTTTTTGTTCGCGAATATGCAAAATGAAGTATGCGGTTACAATAAGACTGAGCCTTCGAACGTCTTGTATTAGATCTGAAATCTTTTTAATATATATGAGTCAGTATGTTGTCATCAACAATCCATGATGCCAATGCGAATGGAACAGTGATAAATTGACATCAACACTGTAATCAGCTACTTATTAAACGAAATCAATATGAGAATGTTATTTACGCATGCAAATCAAAATTGCCAGTCGTCCACATTGTAATAGATGTCAATTAAGCGGTCGGCGACCCTATGTGGTGGGTGATCGTCGGCTTGCCCATTATACAACTATACAATGACACAATTATCGGACGGCACGCGGCGGGTCCGAGACGGCTCGCATTGATTTTACGAATTCCACATCCCAGACTCAGAATGAACGGTCTCCGTCGGCCCATTCATCTCGTTTTCATGTACACACCGCTGCTATTGCGATGCGAAAGTGAGAGCGAAATTTACTCGGTCTGCAACAACGCACAGAGCAACCACGATTTCCCTAAATAGGACAATAGAATATTTATCAAGTTCATTTTATTGAACGAAATTATAATCGCTGCGTTAGTGCTGAGGTTAATTGAGGATGGCACGTCATGTGTTGTATTGTTTTGTTACATCTTTTCTGCAGTAGGTTTACTCTATTATCCTGAGTGCGTAAAACTCCTAGCAGAGTATCTATGCGATCGTAGGATTGGAACGAAATATGAGGTATATGGGATCTTATTGTCATCTTCGGGCCCAAGCCAGGCTGTCGTGCTAGCTGATACAGTTGACGGTCAAGAAAAGTGCAAAGTTGCTACTCTCGAGGCTGGAAGGTACACGGCAGCACACTCTCATAATAGACAAAGAAATACGAAAAACAGACCTCGAGACTCCAAAAGAAAAGCGTCGGATGAAACCAGGATAATCTTAAAGATGATGATGTTAGACACGAAATCATATGCAACTATTAAATTGGCGTAAGGTCAATTTGTCCATCTCCACAAGATCGAACACGCGCTCTACAAAGATAGTGGACAGTCAGCATTAGATACAAAACGGAACAATTTAATCGTATGGAAGAAAGGATCCAAGATGCAAGACAATTGTGTATGTAGACACACACATATTCACATCACACACAGCTAAATCTAAATATAGCGGGCGCCGATATCAGCGGCTCGCCCTTGAACCAGTCGCACGGAAACATTTTATTATTATTACCGAGCTGTCGGCGAGCACGAGTATGTCGGGTCGACGACCCCACAACCACGTGTCTCCTTATCGACAACTATCTAACACGATTGTGGGTAAACAACATGCCGAGATAAATGACTAATTCCACAATGCTTGCTTATTTGAGCCATTCATAATAATCAGCGTAACGTCATACCGATTTAGTAGACAATGTCCATCTGCGATTCCAAGTATCGTGTTGAATTTTCAATGAGCTAGTACGACACACGTTTAATCAAGTGGATTGTACTATGGTTTTAGTGTTTCGTGACCTTCTGCGAAATTACATTACAATGAACTTCCTTCACCACAATCAGTCTATAAGTTACAATTACGCGAAGTCGATATGCAGCAGACTGGCGTCCCAGTCAAAGAAAGTCATTCAGTATTCATACATAAATAATAAATCATCATCTAATTGTAAAAGGCCGTGACGGACGGAAGAACGTGCATATCGTGGGAAAGTGGGACATTGTTACGTAACCGGTATTTGTTCAATGGCCAGCCTACACGGGTACATCCTTACAAATGCGTACGACCTTGAATGTGAACTCGAAAGTGTAAACAGGCACGTGCTCGATGCATTGTTTTATGGCCGCCGGTTGTGAAATACCACAAACAACAACGTTAAATGCAATGTGAAAACTAATATGATTTCCGTAATTGCCCATGGGTAACTGTGTAAGATTCTTAGAAAAGTCAATGTCTTTGTTACGCACAGAAATGTCTAATGAATGACAATGATAACACTCAAAGACAACATTCAGTAGGACTAACGTTCTAAGCGGGCCAAAATAAATATGTCATCAACATTCTATGTATGCAGTAACTTCTTCTGGAAAGGTAGTAGTCTTAATGAGTAACAATAGGTACATAGGATTTGCAATCAAGAAAGTTCAAATCTTACCCAGTATGGTACCGAGGCAACCCCACGCTTTATGCAAACATTAGAACAAGATTTACATCTGAGCTTCCTTCCAGCAACACAACATATAATTTCTACAGACATACGCACACACCGGTTGGTAGGTAAATCCATCTACACGCAGTCTTAATACTTGATAGACATTAGCTTCAGAAACGCACAACTATATCCTTTCAAAAGTATCTCCTAGAATGGCCTTTATTTCTTTGAATCTGACAAAACGTTTTAGATATCTCCGAACTTTTTATTTGGGGCTGATAAAAACGTTATACATCGTATAGATTCATTACATAAACGAAAAGCCTTTCAAACTCCCTATCAAGCCGGCAGATACACGTGTCACACGTCAAGTTCCATTCACGTTGATTCTCTCAAATACACGTCCCACCTACGATGCTTCTACATAATGTATGTACGGGGAGCGGCAAGCGGAGAGTCGGAAAAGCCTTGCGTTTCACTACCCTTTAGCTCGTTTTGGAACTGAGAAGCGAACGCACAAATCTCCGCCTGGGAGCGAGTAATATTTGCCTCCACATCAAACTTTCACTATCATCGTGTGCTTTCGTTTTTATATCTGCTAACAGCGGCGGGTACGCTTTGTTATTTCTACGTACTTTTTTCTCCTTTCTGTGTCTGACATCTGAAGCGATGCGAAAAGACGAAACTGACGATAAATAAAGATACTCTCTTTATTATTTGGTAACTGTTACTATTTCATTGACAAATAGTATTGTTTATTAATATTATCCAACTGTCTATATCGTCCCGAGGATTTGATCAGTATTTGTGTAACTATTTACACAAATACTGCATCACGTCATACTGCGTAATGGCTTTTTAAGAAGTTCCTGAACGAATTTAAAGATGTGCGAAAGAAATTGAATAACCAAAATGAATCTAAATCAAAGCACAGTCGCTTTATGTTGAGGTTTTCTCAAACTATTGAGCAATTAAGTTGTATCTTCTCTGAAACATGTCTACGTACTTATACCGATTTAGGTCTGAGTCAACGCTCTCGCGCTATATCATAATACAATACTCATAACATGTAACGTGCTAACACAACATACACCATTGCGAGAAACATTGAAGAAAGAAAAATGGTACACTCAAAGCTGCTAACATGAAGCTATAACAACAGACAATTGAGGAAACATACTGTCTATGCAAATAAGGCACGTCCACTGCTGAGATTCAAATATCCTCTCTGGAAGAAGAAACTCAAATTGTCCTACTTTGTGCGGGCAACTGCTCGATCTAATAAAAAGTGTAAATAAAGAGAAGAATAAATGATAAACTCCGACCTTAATAACAAAGAAACATCCATGATTTCAGAAATCTACATCATCAGCATCACACACTAGCCCCGGTTCCATCCGAGGCTCTAAGCTTCTACATCTTCACACTTCGTACCAAATCTGCCGCTATCCACTTCCACTAGGGAATACCATCAGCATACATGAAGCCCACTCACGAATTTCTGAAGCTGTCTGATAAAACGTCTAATACTCCGCTGAATAGACGCGGGCTAAGGAGGGTCTTTGGTGTACGGAATCGGAATCGTGGTACATGTCCCGGATAATCTAATATATAAAATTCTCGTGTCACAGTTTTCGTTGCCATACTCCTCCGAAACGGCTTGACCGATTCTCATGAAATTTTGTGAGCATATTGAGTAGGTCTGAGAATCAGCCAACATCTATTTTTCATCCCCCTAAATGGTGCAGCGGGAACGGGATCTGACGCCGATCGAGGGGCGGGAAAAAATTGGCGGTACGAAGTTCGCCGGGACAGCTAGTATCAATATAAGATTCTGGAACCCCTTTGGACCGCAAATTTAAGATATCTAAGCTTTTTATCTATAGCCGTTTAGACGTGAAAGAGTAACAAACATCCATCCATCAATACTTACAAGGAAACGACTAGTTTACAAAATTCTTCTTAAAACTTCCTAAGTTAAATTAAACCTATATAAATTGCCGTTTCTTGTTCAAGATTCTCTTCTGAAACTGAAGGGCTTCATAAACTTATTCACGATTGTCATAATTTTACACTTTCAATGAGTTTAGAAAGAATAATTAATGAATTTTAGTACTACGAAACTTCTTAACCCGAAGACGGAATATCTTAAGCTAATTTCTGGGCTCTTAGTTTTCGCTTTTATTGACCCATCACGAAAACTTTGCTTAACTTGTAATGGTTCTAGATGCTTTCGAACTCTCAACTAGAACATGAAGTATGCAGTTCAGAAGTTCATCTCAATGTAAGCCGACTAAACTTGGAGAGTACTGTTCAAAATTAGTAGTGCTGAGACAACTGCGTATTAGACGTCTATAAAGTTAAATTTAAGACAAATACACAAGGGCGAGGATGGGTATATTTAGTTCTTAATATACTTTAACAGTGCTAATTCTAGAATTGTATACAAATTATAATTTCGTTAGAATTATGGTGTATAGGCCCCTATCATGACCCTAGTCTCTCAGTCAAGCCGCCGCCGCCGCATCTAAATGCCTTGTTGGTTGACGGACGGACGAAGGTTTGGTACAAACTTTCCTTTAAGGATTGGTAGGTTAGATGACAGTGGCTCCCATAAATACCCCATAAGCAATTTATAAGGAGATGGTTAAAGCCTCTGATACAACCGGGAAGCATGCCAAGGCAATAATGTGATGACGAACAATTAAAGTGTTTTGTCTGTCTTTCTGTCTGTTTCTTCCAATTAATCTCCGAAAAAGCCGAGCCGATTATGGTGGTATTTTCACTGATATATATCTAATATTATAAAGTGTAACTTAGGCTACATTTATTAGTACAATAAAGAATCCGTGTAAAAAAACTTAGATCTAAACCAGATCTAATCTAATGACGATGAACTAGTTATGAATAGTTGTATAGATAGAAAAGTGGCGAAAAAGATGATGTACTGACGAGGATTCAACAAAGTTAGTGAGATAATTCGGGCATGTGGAACTATTTACAAAAGAGAACTATATACAGTAAGTGTACCAAAATAATCAAAATATGAATATTCATATCATTAAGATAAATAAACATTATCTATCTTGACAATATGCTAATTTAACTAAAAAATAAAAGAAGCAACAAAATTTTTCAAAATTGCTGCGCTCGCCTTATCTTTATCGAAGTGGGCGAAGCGTCGCGGTCAATGACTCCCCGTTCGGTGCAAACACATTTTGACGAGCTGAATTTAAATACATTCAAATCTCTTACAGCTGTGGTTCATAATGATTACATGCGTGCAATGCGAATATTTATTTAGGTCAAGAGACACGCACATGTAACTGAAAGACCGTCAATTTTGTCTAGTCGATTTTTATTAACCTATTTTCAAATTATGGATGTTCTTACAAGAAGAAAATGTAAAGTGATCCTATATGTAGAGCCGATCAACCTACATGGTGTGTGTCCGACATCAAGTCTGCAGTAAAGATGCAGTATACCAGGAGAATAAAAAAAGGACCCCTACAGCTCCCGTCAAAGTATAATCATACTAATATTATAAATGCGAAAGTAACTGTCTGTCTGTCTGTATGTTACGCTTTCATGCCTAAACCACTGAACCGATTTTGATGAAATTTGGTATAGGGGTAGATTAAACCACGAGAAAGGACATAGGCTATGTTTGGTCGCGATAACCGACATCCACGCGGGCGGAGCCGCGGGCAAAAGCTAGTATTAGATATGACTGTCGGATCAAGAGCAATGCCGTTCTTTTAAAAGAACTTGTCGCCTCCTAATAGCATCCGAATGTGTTGTTAGCTAAGATTACCAACAAAATTATAGCTGCCAAACACATCCCATCCCACATTCCCATTACAAGAAGGTCTCATACATTTTTACAGAAGTTTCACCATCATCATTTTCATATTGCTGCTGCTGCTACTGGTATTGATTTTGGCTGCCAATTTCAGCCTCATGTTTTCTTCCCCTCTTTCTATATGATAAACCATTCCATTCTTTTGCCGTGCAGTTACGCCTAGGCCGGTTATTGGGAGATTTTGACACATCATGTCTACCATTCGGAAAAACGGCAAACCGCTAATTATGGCTCTATTATTACCTAGCAATGGGTATTGGTTCAATGCACATGCGGCGGTGGCGCGCTCAAAACCGCACCTCCCTACTCCGGGGGCGAGTCAGGAACACCGTTGTCTCCCCCCCTTACGGTCTGGCCCGGGTCAGCCGGGGTGTGAGGAATATGTCGAAGACAACCTCACCTCCGCCCTAGCACCCGATCCACAGTCGGCGTGCGGTATAAGTAGGTTCGAGTCCGACATAACTTCTTCGACATATCGCGCCCCGGCTGAGTCGGGCCTTCCCTTACAGCCCGGCACTCCTCGGGAGGGCGTCAACTCGCCCCCGGTATGGGGAGACGCGCCTTCACGCACCACCGCCGTGGCCTGCTTCTGCTGGGGTGACAGGCGGCTCCACCTGTCAAACCCAGGTCCGCGCTCATGGGGGACGGAGGTCAGCGTGTGCCCTCCGACGCCACGAGACACTTTTGGATTTTATATCAATACTAGCTGTCTCGGCGAACTTCGTACCGCCATATTTTCCACCAGCGTGCAATTCCGTTCCCATTCCTGTTCCCGTTCCCATTCCCATTACTATTCCCATTCCTATTCCTATTCCCATTCCCATTCCCATTCCTACTACTACCTACTACTACTAAATACTAATGCCGTAACGTAAACATAAACTTCTCTCACATAATAGAAAAAGTTTGTATGAGAAAAAGAAAAGTTACTTTCTGAAATTTTCTGTACAACTGTTTTTTTTTTTTCGTAAGAACCTTCTCCCGATAATAACAAACACAACAAAAAAAGAATTAGTGAAATCGGTCCAGCCGTTGGTGAGTTATGCGCTTACCAACACATTTTGCGATTCATTTTTATATTATAGATTCACTCTCAAGTTCGCCAGAAATAAAATGGTAATTATTTCTAAAACAACCTGAGAAGAACTTATCTATAGATGCAACTTGTAACAATTATAAGAAAATTATTATGACAATAAGTTAGAAAAATTCAGTTATGTATTAATTAGCTTTTTCATATTACAACTATGCTGTCTTAAAATACACACAACCTGCAGATAGTATTTAGAATACTATGTAATAAAATTTGAATTAAATTTACATAACAAAGCATTTCAAGTATCTCATATTACTTATCTTTACTGAGTGAAAAATTATAAGATCAAGGACCAGCCAGTATTCTAAAAATAACAATTGCGAATTTTGTTAATTAAGTATGATGCAGTAATTTCTGAATTATTTGTAATTTTATCACTTGAAATAGTTTTGTGAAAATAAGGTACTATTAGAGAAATTAAATCCTTCACCTTATTGTCTCATGTTCATGGATTTTAACTGACTTCTAATCAGAAAGAGATGCTCAATTCAGATGTTCATATTTTTTTATGTTTGTACAGTTTGTTGCGCATAACTCGTTGTATCTAGACAGATTTAAAAAAACCTGTTTGTGTGAAAAGATTTACTAAAAAATGATATGATTTAAATATCATAAAAATGTGATGAAGGGATTCATAAGCAGATGGCACTGACTTCAAAAGTCTTACACACAATTTAATTTTTACTTTTTGGTGCACTTTTTTGTTAAAAATAACTTATTGCTTAATCAATTATCTTAGGCATGGCAATAGGCTTGCCCCACAGTACATAAGACAGTGAATCTTCAGTCGATAACTTTGGAAATCCATAGGTCCTGAGTATGGTACAAACATATAGTAGTGCTGAAAAGCCTATCAGCCTCACACCTACAGACAGAGTAGCACATGTATTCACTAATAAACAATCTCCAAGAGGACAGATGGGGGCATCTATGAAGTTACCCATGCTAGTCCCCAAAATATTTAATATGTGGTTGATGATGTCTACAGAAATAATTCCATTTAGTACTAGCTGTGCCCGCGACTTCGTCCGCGTGGAATGTACTTAATAAAAAAAATCTGTTTTTTTTTTCTTTTTTAGCCTAAGTTACTCCTTATTACATAAGCTATCTGCCAGTGAAAGTCCCGTCCAAATAGGTCCAGCCGTTCCAGAGATTAGCCAAAACAAACTGACAGGCAGACAGACAGACAGACAAAAAATTATATATAATAATAATATATATTTTGGTATGTGTACCGTATATACATTCATATGCATGTAGTAGAAAGCGGTTATTTTAATATTACAAACAGACACTCCAATTTTATTTATTTGTATAGATTTGATTCCATGGAACCTTGCAGTCCATTTTGGGAACAAAAATAATTATTTTGTTAAGTTTTTTTGTACATCACAGATCTACATGTGCTGACTAACAATTTTTCTCAAGGAGGGGTGAGAGGTGAGGATCATAAATGGCAGTAATCAGAAGAACCATTAGGAGAGAAGACAACAATTAATTAAAATTCTGTCTCTAAATTCACATGCAGGAAAATTTTGGGATACCAGAGGTATACATTAGACATACCTGACTTATTGGTTTTTACTAAAGCTAGTGAACAAACACATTCCACAGCCCTGACATTAGACAATTTATAGCACACATAAACACTTGCTACAGATTACATATTATTTTCCAACAGAAACCCCATAAGACAGATAGAAGATTTGCCAGTGTGATCCACAGGACTCCACATCACATTCCTAATTTATTTGTCCAAAGATATCTGGCAATTGGTGAAGTAATAACATTTTGTTAACTAAAAATATCATCGCTATTCACACTAAAGTTTCAGAAACTGGTGGTGTTTCCAAAGGAGGCAATTTTGAAACTTAATTATTAGTATCATAATAATCTACTGATAATAACATAAGGAATTTGGTAACTTGACATCATAACACTGAAATGCATCCATTTTATTTTATTAATCAGTACATATTGTAATTGCTAGGAGGCAGAAACATCATTTGTTTCATTGATGCAAGTTGCAAATATAAATAACATGACTACATAAAATAACATAAACTCACGCCCGTATTCCCCGAAGAGGTAGGCAGAGGTGCTAGCACCCACGTTTCGCCAGTTTATGTTTAGGTCCCAATGTAATAGGTGGCGAGAATATTGCCATTAACCGGGCACTTATAAACCTGCGATAAATAACATGACTATCTTCAATATTTTGGCATGCTAACATTTATTCATTTGGGTCCGGTCGAGTACAGCCTATTCCCAAAATGCCTGAGACGTCAATACGCCTGAAATTCAAATCGTCTTCATGCCAAAACGTCTGAAGCCCAAATCGTCAGAGAACCAAATTGCCTGATTTTCGAATAAACTTAATCCCAAAATGATCAAATCCTAAATGGACTGAATCCCAAAATAACCGAATAGCAACATGACTGAATTTGGCATCCGCTGACATTTCTAATTTATAGTCTGTTCAAGCATTAAGTTTAATTTGAACATACATTTTGATAATATACTACATTTTTGAAGGAATAAGGCATTAGGAATTTCAGGCATAGTAGGAATAAGACATTTTAGGATTCAGGCAAATCGGGCGTAAGTCATAATGAATTCAGACATCTTGGGAAACAGACGGTTTGACATTCGTTTATAGTGCGATCAGGCATTTTGGGAATAGGTTGTACTCGACCAGACCCATTCATTTGGCCTTTTAAATATAAAAAAAAATTCAAGCATTCCTCATACTTTTACCACAAAATTAATTATTTTCTTAACACAAAAATTATGTAATTGTGGTAAATAAGTGTAAAAAATATTTACCAGATACTTGAAGGGCCACATCAATTTTCTTTCCAAGTTAATAATGAAGTTACTAACTGACAGCATAATGTTCTTATAGCAGGTGCACCAATTTACAGGTGAGGTTGGCATAGACCTCAAGGATATTGGTAGGGTCCTGTACACCCTAATTAAATTACTACCAAAATGAAGGAGTTACCTATAAAAATAAACTGAAACCTCAACATAGAGCCTCATTTCGTTCTACCAATTCCTTGGGTAGTGGTAGACCATCTAACTGTAAACAAGTGGCCAACGAAAACAAGCTAGGTGATGGTAATGGGCTGGAAAACAAACCCATTGGAATCATGTGGGAATTGGGTAATAAGTTCAATTGGAAATATGTGCCTGATACATGCTAGGCATGGCCATATTCATTTTGGTTTCATTTGCTGATATTCACATAAATGTATTAAATAAACCTGTCACTCTTCTAATCTAAATAAAATTCTATATTTCGTAATATTTACCAGATTAATTTTTTAGTATATTGAAGGATAAAGAACAGGTGCGGTTCCATGAAGGCTAATAAATGAGGGAATAATAAATATATACCTTTTTAAACACAAACATGACTAAGAAAGCATAGATTTACTGCAATTCAAGATTATATCTTTATCCTCCTTTTATATAAATGGTTAAACAATATTTAGTATAGTTGTGTAGCGAGTATGTTGTTGGTATCAATAAAATAAAATTTACCAGGAAATGTGGCCTAGATCCTGTAAAATGTATTTTTATATTTGAATTCACAATTTTACCGTAGTTTATATAAGAGTGATTGGTTATTTATAATCTGAATTAAACTTCTTGATTTATATAATTTTACTCTTCTACCAGATTTAAATTAAGATTTGATGGTTAGCCATGAAAACTAGTAATATTAAAATGTTTTCTAAAATCATTCTGAGAGCTGTACGCTCTTAGAATGATTTTAGAAAAAGCTCTTGTACCAGTAACATTAGTGAAATGCAAGAAAATATGTTCCATCTTTCTTTTCTTACATTAATTTACTTTTTTAGGTAGATAATCGGAAGTTCCTTAGATTTTTGATACTCAAAAACACATAGGTATTATGTGGTTGGTAATTAGGTAAATGCAAACCTATATACTATAGATGACAGCAATATGCAGTACTTTTCATTAGACATTATTATGCTATACTTAAAGGTTGTTGGAAGTTATTATCATTGAGTTGTAATGGTAAACTTTATGTTGTGGTTGTAGTACAATAAGCAAAAGTTCTACACTACTGTAGGTCCCACCAAAAATAAGAAAAGACAATATCTAATGTAAACTATGACTTTGTAAACTTACCGTAGAATTTCTATAAGGGCTTTGAGGATTATAAGGCGCCATAGGCCTGTGCTGCGGCCAACCAGGCGCTGGACCATAGCCTGCTGGCGGCTGCTCATAACTATTAGGATAGCGGTGCGGCGGCGCCCCGCTCGACTGCAGCAACGAGTTTAGCGTCGGCGTAGGGCCGGGCGCTTGCGAAACTGATTGTCCAGGGAAGAAACGCGGTTGCTGCGGAGGAGGCCGCGGTTTGCCGGGAAAACCAGGCCGCGGAGCGTAATAAGCATCCGCGCTTTCTGCGTATCTATACTGGCCGTACTGGTCAGTAAGCGGCCTTTCACCGCCTCGATCGTGACCGGGCACTTCGCCACCGTCGCGTGGCTGCCCCGGTTCGGCCGACATCGGCGATTTGCTCTTTGTGCTCACGACGCCATCGGGCGGAACGCGCCCGACGGACTTGTCGGTGCCGTTTTGTAACAAAGCGTTCCGAGATTCACTAAGCTGCTCCGATGGATTCTGCTCAACGTTCGCTTCGCTACGCTGAGTCTCTGCCTGCGTCGCAGCCATGTTCGGCTGACAACAGCCGTCCCTGCTTACACTCGCTATAGCGATCGACCGGCTCGCTTACGTTACATCGGATTCGGGCGTCGGATTGCAGAACCGCGACGCGGACACTTCCATCACTAACAAGACGCTTAACTTTACACAGATTGTAACGCGAAACGGACGAAATATCGTTCACCGACGCACACACATCGATCACATATCTACTCCATTGGCGTAAACGAGGTTAGGGAAAAGGTTACATATCTAGCAGGCGCTTTTGTCACGCTATAACTAAACATTTCATATCACTATCACGTTTTTTACACTCCGTATACGTACACTTATGACAAAACTCATTCCCAAACTCGCAACCAAGTAAATTACTCAAAAACAGAACAATAGAATCACGAAACTTCCAAAATTATTAGCGTCCGCCATTACGGACTTGAAATTCTGCGCTTGACGACGCTTCTGGCTATGTTCACTCCGGTCACATAAAAATTTAATTCTATATAACTAATACTTATAGATAGCTTAAACTAACTAATCATCATTTTCATATAGTTTTTAGTTTCAATTAGTTTAATTTGTTAGCTAACTGTTTACTAAATTTAAGTATTCTAACTTAAAATTATCTATGCATGTTTACATTTTTGTACTATTGCGACCACGTAGTTACTCCAGGGGTACCAACATTTATCATGTTATTTTGTGACAAGTTCCGCTGGCGCCAAGTCTTTTGTTGCTATGTTCATTTCAAGCAATAAACATTCTTTTATATAGTATACCTTTACAAGTTAAATTATTCTCAATCACTTAAGATGAAAAATATAAAATAACATTTAAATCATCAAATAATGCTGTTAAAGTCAATCAGGTATACTTCATTACTTTTAGAAGTGGTCAACATAAAAATTTTGTTTCCGCTTTCATACCAACATCAGAAGAGCCTTCATTTTAGCGCATAGATAATAAAATATTGAAAATAAACTTTTTGAGTTGGACATCGCATTATAACTGAAATTATGTATGGTTGAATTTATAAATCAGTCTATTTTGATAGATTTAAATATTTTTGGGTTCAAATTAAGCACTTTGAATTTTATATATTTTTATTTTATCAGCTAGTAGCAAAATCATTTAATGCTATCTATGCCCATCCATAGATAACTTATATAAAGTGTTCAGTGTTCGATTCCTTCGATTTACCTAGGTCCAGAGGTCAGAAGATTAGTAATCGATCTGGATAATATCCCTTTTAAAAAGATATTTTTGCCTTGTCAGAATAATTGAAATTATTGTTCTGTTCAACGTGCTACTTTTCGTGATAATTTTCTCATCTATTTGTCTATGAAATGAAATAATGAATGATGATGACTTGATTATTTTTGAAATAAGAATTTTATTTGTTGGATTAAGCATGACTTAAAATTTAGTCGATTTTAATTCTGTCATGTTCTTTTGATTAGCTCTGAAATTATTAAGTGTAAAACATATTGTGTCGTCATCCGAATGAGAAAATCTACCTTGTGCTTTTAAATAATCCGTCAAGAAAGTCATGGCAATAAAGGGTGGCAGTCGTAGTGTATAATGTAATGTATTCAAAGTCTGGTGCATAGATTATTATATATACTAGAGTCTGGTGGCAGTGCTGCGCTTAACCTGGGCCTCGATTCTACTAATAAAGCATAACTATTGTCAAACCACAGAGATTGCAAAAAGCGGCAATACATTATCCCTGCCATACTACAACTGAACAGTCTAGATCTGTTGTTTTTTATGGTAAATGTAGGTTTGTACTTCTTTCTTCGCTGTATAAAAAATGTAAGTTATACCTAAAGGCACGTACCTAGGAAATATTATTTTTCTTAAATAGCCATATATATCAACCCAATTTAAGGGATAATTTTGGGCATGTAATAAAGGGCTCACTATCTAGGGCGTACTTACTCTTGTATCCTCTTTGAAAGGTCTTGTCAGCTTTCCTTTCCAAATGTATCAGTTTTAGTATTTAAAACTGAAATAAACCTTCCGTTCCTTAAAGAAGAATACTATTCGCAATGTATGAGGGTATGATCCCTAGCTAACAAAAACTGGTGCAAAAAAACGGCACCAAATTTAAAAATTAACAGGTTGTAACACTGACTATACACCGAAATAACAGTTGTTACTATGATTAATTTTCTCTAAGGTATGAATAAAAACAGGCCTATATGATACTAATGACATTTTTTATGCAGTGCATTATTCAAACGAAATAATTCAATTTGAAAATTATTGTAAAATTATTTATGAGTCTTGGGGGTCAAGACATTTTCGAAACCTTTAAAATACTAACTGACAACGAACTGACAGAGAAAAATTGCCATATTCAGATTATTTTGTTTGTATTGCCACTTTTTGTTCGTTAGTCTCGCTAAATCTCGAGAACGGCTGAACGGATTTACCTTCTCTTGGTCTTGAAATGTGAGAAAAATTCGAATAATTGCCGGGAACCGACAACCACGCGGGCGGAGCCGCGGGCAAAAGCTTTTCATAATTAATAGCACTATAATAGGATACAACGGCCAACCGTGCGATTCCAGAGTTACACAAATTTTTCATGTTTTCTCCATACATAGTTGAAAAAAAAAATCTACTCGTTCAGTTTTACATCCATTATTCTCATATCACTATAGTAACATAGGATTGAGCAACCAAACCCATTTCAAGCCAAAAAACTGAGCATAGATAACTTAAGTTTCTATGTTTTCTGAACCCGATTTTCGATCCACAGTGCGGCGCCGCCGTGCTGCGCCTCCTTTGCCATTAAATTTTTTTCTAATATTTTGCCTCAAAAAGTCACAGCCGGCCGCTGTTCCTTCAGTGGGGGATTGATCCTTAGAGCGAACACTACCTCGTTAGGCAGCTTCATCAGTGTTACACGCGCTCCGGTTGCGCTTTGGTGTTACTATTGAAGTTTAATCTCGCCCTGCTATATGTCAATGTTTGTACATCCAAACGATCAATGGGACTCGCCCCACGTCGCAGCGCAGGCCCTTTGTTTATCCATTAAAACTGTAGTGAAATGAAAAACGAAAGTACACATTTTAAAAGTTGATTTATTTCATGTCTTCGTTATACAGTATTTGTTAATTTGTTTGAAAAAATATTGTTATTCTTCACCAATGCTATAAGACCAATATGCTTTACCCGAAGCATTCGCTACTGGCATTGTTATGAACACAAGACACTATTGCTACTATACACTAACAATACAGTTCCGTAATAAAGGATAAAAGGTACATACATACAAACAGAGAGGTGGTGGCGGCTACGTCTGAACAATATTAATTTCTATATAAACACCTCGCAACGTAAACACTTGGAAACATGCTAATTTTAATTGAGCGAATTATCTATTATATAAATGCCAAATATATATCTCATTCAATTATAACGTAAAATAGCAATTTGAAATAAAAAAAAAACTATAAAAGTACACATAAATTAGTTATGGCATAAAACTATTAACTAAGTAAAACAAAATCTCAAAATTAACCTAATTTAAGTACAAAGATCACGGTGTTTCTATGGATAATGTGATGACAGATCTGGCAAATGTTAAGCTCGAATCTATGCAAGTAATATCGTATCGTAATGCACAAGTAAATATATACAAAGATAAAGTTTGTTATGCTTTATTCAGTCAACAAATAACGCAATAGTTTTTATGAAGTCTCTTTCAGTTTAGTCAAAAAAATGTAACAAAATCTCAAACAATTTTTAAATTTCTTGATTCAGTTTAACCAACCAACTTATTTTATTTTAGGCAACACTCAACAATAATAATAGTAGACGATGGATTGGCTTTCTTTTATTCAAACAATTAAAAATTAAGTCATCTTTAACGTAAATGAAAAAATGTATATGAAGAAACAAATAAATAAGATGACCATATCAGCAGATCTATTTCGTAAATGATGAATAGAGTTGTGTTGCCATAATATCTAAACACTGAAGAACAATATTTGAACATTATAAAACCCAAAGTAATAATGTGGGAAATTTTCTACAACAATATAAATTGCCAAGTAATATAATTACACTGGATATTGTTTTGTATTGGCATTTTTTACGAGCACACAGTATTTTTACAGATACTTTATCATGTTTACCAAATAAATATAAAATCATCATGAAAACGGAGATCAACTTCAAAGAAAACCTTTTACGTTTTTATACTGTTGGCAACACCATTACACAGTCACAAGTATATTAATTTAGCTATAGCAATGTCTGATTTTCTATATCATCGTAATGCAAGTAAGAAATAATAACCACGATTTTTTATTTTATGATATACAATTTTTTTTATTTCACTTTGACAAATATTTTGATTAGTGTGATATACCCGTTACAAAGAAGTGAAGCATATTTACACAATTAGATAGACCGGAATGTATTCCTACACTGTCAATAGATGATGAATCTTCTCACTTAGAACAATTTCGATATGCCACTATCATTTTTATACTTTCCGTATTAATACTGCAACAGTCTGAATGTTATTCCCTTAACTTAAATTTATAAGATTGAGTTTATAAGGCATTTTTTTATAACATACATCTCGTTTTAAAATATCACAGAGTGCTCGATAATATTTTAAAAAGAAATTCACTGTGTTAACACCAATTTTATTGGAATTTTAGGGCTTATATACACAAAAGCGCAAAGGAAAGCGTACTAATAAAATTTCACATTTATTTTACTAAATGAATGAAATTTTATTGGTTTAACGTTTATTTTTCAATTAGCTTTAGTGAATATCAGCTCTTGGGTTGAGTTTCGACTGAAATTGAATCAAGCGTACCAGACGTTTCACACAAGCAGGTGGCCGAACTTGAAGCTTGTTTCATGTTCAGTGGGGCTCCACCCTAGGCGTTATAACACTGTACAATTTACTGTTTAAAGTCACTTTTAATGTAACAATCAAGAAGAGCCGAACTCAGTCATCCACGAGAGGTATTTCTGTATGTCGCCCTTAGAGACGGACTTATTGCACTTGGATAGAGCCTCCATGAAGTCCTGTTTGGTAACTGGGAGGTCGAGCTCCTCCTTGGCAAGTTGTTTGATCTGCTCCGGCTTCAGGCCGGCGATCTTGCGGCGCATCGACATCATTGAAGCATCCCTGGGAAACAGAAAAATATATTATCAGGACTGTCGGATAAAAAGAAACAGTGTAGAAAGTGTAAACAGTGTAGTGTAAACAGTGTAGCTCAGTACAAATATTTGTATCAGAATAAGTTCTAATAATCTATTCGTATTGGTCTGGTCGTGCCTCGGAGATCACGTTAAGCCGTCGGTCCCTAAAAAGTTCAACTAAGTATCTAGTTGCAATGCTTTGATATCGCCATTGGGTTGGGGAGATCAGTGGCAGTCACTTTACGGAAAATATCGAAGTATCCAGCACTGGCAAAGCGGACCCCAAACTCAGAAAAGCTTCGCATGCAACTGGAATTAACACTAAGATGAAGAAGAAGCGTAGAAAATATGTCTTAGTTTAAAAGTAATGACCTCATGATTTGCCATCAACAGAAGACTAAATCAACAAACCTGCAGACATTAGTGATATCGGCGCCAGAATATCCATCCAGCTTCTTCGCGATACTCCGCAGGTCCACCTCGGGGTCTACTTTGACCTCCCTAAGATTTATATGCAGCAGGGCCTCGCGTCCCTCTTGCGTCGGTAGGGGGATGTAAATGCGCTTCTCTAGTCGCCGTCGGAGGGCCTCGTCTATGTCCCAAGGGAAGTTCGTTGCTGCTAATACCATTACGACCTAGAATCAGAAATATTAAGATTATATACCATATAATAGTACATGTATATTAACAGCCAAGATTCAGCCTCAGATGCATGGATCGAGTAAACAATAGTACCGGGAAAATGGCAATAGGCTCACCCCCTATTACGTGGGACCAAATACAATAATTGGTAAAAAATCAGTTCTGCCTGACCCTTTAGGGATAGGCGTGATTGTCTGTATGTACCATAGTAACTATACAGAAATTACGCAACTTACGTCTCGTCCAGAGCTCATGTCTTTCGCAACAAAATATGGAAATCTCTACGTCTCTATGGCTTTTCACATTTTTTTAAATAGGTATTTGTAGAAAAGTAATACTTTATCTAAGGTGCCACACATTTAAAAATAAGCACCCGGTAATATTATTTCTCTAAAGCGCCAAACAAACAAGATCTTGTTGAAAAATGATAGAGATTTCCATGTTTTGTTTTGTTTTTATATAGCCGTATTTTCACATAACTCCAAAAATCGTTTGTCTTCAGCTTAGTATCTTTTTAAATATTTGCCCAACTACTAGTTATGTTAAATAATACAGGTGCGAGCAGTCTGGAGGTTATTGCGCAAGATATTGATCACGTGCTCTCAAGGTCTACGAATATACAAACTGGTTTTTTTTTGTTCTAAATTATTCTATAGAAAAAAGAGGTTTCTACTGGAGTTAATGACTCGGTAAGGTGGGACGCGCAGGCGTGAGGATATATGGAGGGGACATTTTGGAACAAGACTTGCTTGTATGTTATCTATCCATAAATTAATTCATACACTTATTATTTCGTGAACGAATGAGTACTGAGCAAATGACAGAACAAGTATGTAAGGCACATGTCAGTGGACAGGCAAGCTGGATCGACCTACACACATTAATCAAAGGGAAATGACATTAGAGAAAGCTCATAAGGTGTGTAAAGAATAGAAGCAGATGGCGGGCTGCCTACCCTACGGCCTAACTACCCATAAGGCGTGAGTATATGTAATTTAACTTTTACCCGCGGCTCCACCCGCGTGGATGTCGGTTATCGCGACCAAACATAGCCTATGTCATTTCTCAAGGTCTAATCTGCCCCTATATGGAATTTCATCAAAATCGGTTTAGTGGTTTAGGCGTGAAACTTTCGCATTCATGATATAAGTATGGATATGTAGTAAACATGTGGTGGTATAATACCTATAATAAAGTTCATGGACTGCCATACGATTTGTTTTGTACAATTCTAATATCTGAGAAAATTAAAAAAACTAAAACTGCATAAATCATTTCTAAATTTCATTTGCATGTGGGTCACAGTAAGAAGAAACATTTGAGCTATGCAAAAGGAATGAAAATAATATTATGACGTAATGTAGTATGGCTCCGAATGAAAATAAACCAATTACGATATTTATTTAAATCTTTTGTCATGCATTTAAATTCTACAATTTACAGGTCGGAATTCAACCCAAGCCTCTCATACTGTGTCTATAGTTATGTAACAATGTGTATGTGTTCCTGGGCGGGGCAGGAATGAATTTTGAATTTGGAACTGGAAACTTCCGTTGGTTCAGTAGTTTATAATGTATAACACCCAAACATATGTACAGTATGGATACGACATATAGGCATTTACGGAAACAGTGAAGCGTCCTGGTCCATAGGAATGAAACAAAATTAAATTTAAACTCAAATTCGCAGATTTAAAAAAAACTAAATTTCCTTACAAAGTAATTATTAAAATAAATGTAGAAAATGTAACCACTTTTATAAGTCATTGATTCATTCACAAAAATACACACGCTTAGAATTTGCACAACTACTTACGATAGGTACAGCAGCAAAGCGGCAACGTGCCGCCAGCTGACGCGCGCTCGTGACCTACCTACTAAGGTAAGATTAGGCACCTATCACGAAAGTTCACTTAACTTTATAAACACCACTTTTTCACGGCAGTGCTTAAAAATGTGAATCTAAATTTTAGAAATGCCCGCCACTAACTTGAAAACATAAAATGATATCGCCAAACTAACTGTTCAACAGATTTCGGTTAGGTACCTACCTTGCTTTCAATTTATCAAATGCCTCAATAATACGGCTGCGAGTCACTTTCAGAGACACGTTAGGTACACTATACACTTCGTTGTTTTTTCAAAAAAAGAATACGTAACAAAACTCGCACAACAAATTTACTAGGTAGGTATTTAGACTCATTTTCACCGTTAAAATTAAGGATAGAATAGCTAAACAAAAAATAAACACAATTCACAAACACAAAAAGAATAGATTAGTGTCAATTTCACTTTAAAAACAAATTAAAACGAGAAAATAAACCGAGAGGATCAAAGAACGACACGCGGTCCCCAGTGACGTCGCGGTTACTGACAACATTCCAGAAATTATCGAAACATAAAATTGTACCCAGGTTAAGGTAAAGGCACCAATATCCATCTTTGAATATGTTTATTTTAGAATATTTTATTTATTATTAACCTGATTGATGAATAGTTGGAAGGTATTTATTGTCAATTTTCATGGTGTTCATTATCATGTCATCGTGCGTAGTTTTCCTGTCAGAGTTGGAGGGTAGCCCGGTAGTCGCTCCCACAAAAGCCAAGATAAACCAAATGAAAATAAAGATTAGGAAAGCAGCCCTCAGGCACCAAAATACAAGATATGGATGCAACCGGGATTAACACTGAAATTATGAGCTTTAAATTCTTCATTACGTAGATATTAATACTCTTAATTATTGAATTTGTTATGGAAAAATTATAAAGAAATCAAATACAAAGTGTAAGTAATCAAAGTTAATCATTGATAAGTAGGTACCTACTTATCAAATCAAAAAGTTTTATGTGTAATCAAAACAACCATTATTCTCTGTACGAGTAACAGACTGCCGTTAATCAGAAATATACCCTACCGGCGGCGGCACCCTTTGAGGTATTATGTCTCTCTCATTACAATCGTATTTTTACGAAATTGATGAATGGAAAAATGAATGAATACACAGAACGGCAACGTCGCATCGTGCAATTTTAATAGTAATAAGGGTTTCCATCTGCAAAATCCGTAAACCAGGACAAGAAGTTTTTTTTATACTACTAAGGTGGCAGATAAGCATACGGCACACATGATGGAAAGTGGTTAACGTGGCCTATGGACGTATGCCACCCCAGGGGTGTTACAGTTGGGCTGCCGAGCCTGTAAAAACGTCGGACGCCAGTCATCTCCAGAAAAGTGAAAACCACCAGATACGATAAGAAATCGTATCCGGGATTTCGTGCATTCATACCCCACTTTCCCAAGAGGTTCGCTCGTTCACTAGTGTACTGGAGCCGGACATGGCTAAAGAAGAACCAAGTAGGCAAGTGGAGGTAACGTGGAACATCGGCACGCCCGCGCCGTATGTACTTTCCAGGCGGATGGTGGCCGTGACGGCCGGCGGCTGTTACTCTAAGCTCATTGGGGACATCTACCTGGTGATGGTCTCACATGCACCACATGGGCAGGTCGGAGTGGGTATAGTGCTCTCGGGTGCTACGTGGCTACAAATCCGGGGAAACTCGGACGGATGGTAACCCTAATGGTAGTATTTTCGTGCAATTTAGAGTTCATTGATAACTGCGATTCTACGGAGTGTTTAAAGTTGTTCAAAATTTTGTAATATTAAAACCCTAGTTTCTGCCCTTAATACTGGGCCGATTTTGTTCAAATTTTTCCTATTTGAAGCTATGGGGGTACCAAGTATATGGTTTCAATTAATGCCTATATGTCGTATCCATATTGTATAAAACAACATACGTTTTGGGGACAAAAATCCACCATTTAGATTTTCTAGAAATTTTAGTATACGTGGTGTCATTGTATCCCTTGCATGTCAAAATCCGTCAAGCCGTTCAGACTGCGGGGCGTGCCTAAAAACATTACCCTCTTTTCTTTGGCAGTCGGGTAATAATACAGAAGTTATCCTGAATTATCTACCTAAACTTGTTTTTCATACCACTTAGGTGGCAGAAAAGCACACGGCCCACCTGATGGAAAGTGGTTGCCGTGACCTATGGACGTATGCAACACCAGGGGCGTTACACACGTGCTACCTACCCTGAAGAAACCATCTAATGCCCTTCTTTAATAACCCCCTACTGTAGTCGCTTGGGAAAACCACTGTTATGACGAAAATTATTCTCATTTCTCTAAAATAAATACGATAAGTAAACACGATTATTGTAATAGTAATAAGTGTAATGACAGTTGACTGAAAATATTTTGTGAATAAAAATAAGGTTACACAAAAACCAGGTATGTTTTATGCATGATCTCACCACTATAGGTGCCCAACACCGTGCCAAGTAGAGAAGTAAAAGCCAGCAAGCGGATCCCGGAGTACCGAGGTGAGACTCTCAGGTGCAATTACGACTAGCGCGAGGATGATGAGAAGAATACAAGATTTTCAAACACACAACTTGTTTGTTTTTCTTTTGAGACAAATCTGATCTGAACCAAAGAATATGTAAATACGACAAGTTTAATGCTTTGGATAGGTAGAGGGAGGAACACTTGTGACGGTGGACGTGAGCGCTGATGCATCACAAGGGGGCCACCCTAAACCTACATCTGGGTCGTAAATCCCAGGCGCGTCACAATTTTTTTTTTCGTGCGGAAATCCTCTCGGATACCCCCCCTGCCGGAGCCAGGGAGGTCATGTCGGATTCGAACCGACTAAAACCGCATGCCAACTGCGGGTCATGGTGCTAGGCCGGAGGTGAGGTTGTCATCGACATATCGCTCGCACCCCGGCTGACCCAGGGCCATCCCTTACGGTCTGGCCCTCCTCGGGAGGGGGGACAACGGTGTCCCCGATTCGCCCCCGGAATGGGAAGGCGCACTTCTTTCAGCGCGCCGCCGACCGGGCGCCGTCACAGTGTTCCTCCCTGTACCACGCCATGGACTTGGCGAACGCACGGTGAATCCATGGAATGCTGAGAACCGGATCTCTCTCTATACTTGTAACATGTACTCGTAACATTGAAGAATACTTGGTGCCTAGGAAGCGGTGGTAAACTTAGTTTTAAGCAGCATTTGACGTCAAAAAGCTGTAGTAGTGCTACACAATTTTGAATAAATACTTTGAATTTGAATTTGAAGGTTAAATTGACAGAACAAACTCTGCATTATCATAATGATATTCATTCATTTCTTTATATTTTAAAAAGTAAATGATTGATCGAAGACGGATTTGTTGACTTATTGATGAATGTATTCATAGATACTCATTGGTTTTTATTGCCAGATATTTTTAGCACTATCTACGAGTTACTTTGTGACAGAGATTAAAGGACTAATGATACAATGAAATACATAATAATAATCACGCCTATATCCCCGGAGGGTTAGGCAGAGGTGAATTAACACCCACATTTCTGCAATATAAGGAAATAAGTCAAGTAATTCACCTTGGCGGGTTCGTCAGTGGCGGACCCTAGCCCGTCCATCTGCACGAGCAACTCGGACTTGACGCGTCGCGACGCCTCGTGCTCGCTGTCGGAGCCGCGGCGCGAACATAGCGAGTCTATCTCATCGATGAATATCGTGCTGGGCGCGTAGAACCGGGCCTGCGAATGATTATAGAGACTGTTTTAATATCATTTTTTATTTAACCTGTGCGACGTGGAAATCAGAGATTTGGGGTTTCATTTCTGCTCAGTGCTTTTTAAAATAGAATTTGTAACTAAAATTATTAGTATTACCTCAAACGCCTCCAGCTAAGATAAATTGTTTTTGTTAGGGAGTGGTTTTACGTCACTGATTAAGATTAGATTTCGAATGGATTTAATTGTGCATGACTTTTTAGAGGTTCTGGGTTCTGGTCATTACAATTGTGGGGTTAGAGGGAATAGTAGTAATTTAGAAAGAAAGAGAAAGAAGAAGAAGAAAGAAGCAAAGAAAAAGGAAGAAAAAAAAAAGAAATTAGTTTTGTTTTGGGATGGGGTTTCCTCTCCTATTAGCTAAGATGAACTGACGACTCGAAAAAAATAGCTGGGAATACTGATTACGGAACTGCGGAAGTCGAAGGGTTGGAAACTATGGCGCACGTTGAGAGAGGCATATGTTTAGCAACGAACTTCGATATATTACTAAATGATTGTCATTTTTCTATTAAAAAAAAAGGAATGGCGTTGCTAATTATTTCATTTCATGGATATCGTCAAAATCACACTTGCTATCACAGTATAGATTCAGTTGCTTTGCTTAGATGTTTTGAATCAAAAAGTATCAAGCCTAAATGCACTCCTGGGTTGCCGGGGTACGAGAGATATGTTCCCTGCATTCTCACCTCCAGCAACCAAAGACCCAAAGACGGCGTGCGTTTTAATCGGTTCGAGTCAGACATAACCACCTCCAAAGCATCGGTTGGGGGTAGTATCAGTGGGGATATTCGCACGATAAAAAAAAGGCTAAATACACTGCGGTTTCCATACATACCATTTCAAACAGCAATCGGACTAGTTTCTCAGACTCGCCTCTGTACTTGGACGTGAGCGTGGAAGAAGATACATTGAAGAACGTGGTCCCACACTCCGTGGCTACGGCTTTGGCAAGCATCGTCTTCCCCGTGCCCGGGGGACCCACCATTAGGACACCTTTCCATGGTCGTCTGATGCCCTGGAAACAAGAGTTTAAAGATATTACGAACGGTTAAGGGAATATTAGGAGTACTTATGTGAACGGATGTCGGGTTTTAAAGTGTAAAGTTTAGAAGCAACTCGGATTGGCAATCGGATGATGATAATGAATTCAGTATTTAAAATATATGAAAGTATTAGCAATGAGCTTGGGTCGTGACAACTTCCCTTTCACTTCAAAATGACTGGTCAACGGCAACATGTTAGTCCCTTAGGGCCTCTTTTGCTCCTCTTATTAAAAGTTTACATTATTTTAATACATCATATACTAGCTGTCCCGGCAAACTTCGTTTCGCCTTAGAAATGAGAATCAATTAGCTGTATCAAATTCTCCTAATTATTTTGAGAACGGAAAGCATTTCGATTCGGGCCCCATACGCCCACGGAGCTCCCGACACTAAGGTCACCGGGGCCCATACTTACACCTATGGAGCCTATATACCTATGGGACCCCTATAACCATATACCTCTACGCTCAAGGGAGTTCATACTACCATAAACTATCAATATTTCGACCTAATAAAAAAATAGCCACCATAAATATTTTCGCGGCCCAAGCAACGGGCATTTTGTTAATTCAGAAGAATGTCTACTAATCACCCTCTGACGATATTTGCATGCATTATGTCAATTCTATAGCAAATGTCAGATAACATAGAAGAATATCATACAGCAGTATTAGAATAATAATCACATTTTCTTCCAATTCGTATTCCAAATTCAAAATTTAAACATGGCGTATGTCGGATCAGCTATTTTATATGGTGGTTATGTATTTTTAAATTTTCAAATTTTCCGCGCAATTTTCTCCCTTTTTTCTTTCATAAGAACCTTCTCCTAACAATAACGAACACAACAAAAAAAGAATTAGCGAAATCGGTTCAGCCGTTCAAGCGTGATGTCGTGACCAAGGGAAATAGGGGTTCATTTTTATATTAGATAGATTATTTGCCTAGGTGTATTTACTTCTGCGAGTGGATACGATAGACAGAGGATCAGGTGTAATGGCGTACATTGAGAGAGACCTACGTCCAGTAGTAAATTGCTATAGATTAATTTATTGATTACATTCATAAAATAAATTATAATCCTTCGCAGAGTTTTTCTTCTTCCAGACAACTTAGTGTAAGCTTGACTTGGGAAATACTACCATGTTTTACCATACAACTATTCTGTCATATGCCTTTCGCTTCCCTACTTGCGTAATTGCTTTCATATATAGGTACAATATTGTACTTACTTTAAAGAAATCTGGCATCCACATGGGCAAGACTACGGCTTCTTCCAGTAGTCGCTTGGCCTCTCGGAGGTCGGCGATGTCATCCCATCTGATGTTGGGATTCTTTTGTACTATGTCCCGTTCTGGAAAGTAATGACAAACCATAAATAAACGGTTACAATGAGGTTTGGTCGTGGGAACTTCCCTTTTGGTTTCAATTTTATTCACAATTTTTACACAAAACAGAATGAATGGTCAAAGGTATAACCTCGTTTACTCCTCTTAAATATGGTTTCACTTCCCTTATTTTTCGTGCGGAAATACCCACGGATACCTCCCCCGCCGGAGCCGGGAGGGGAGGTTATGTCGGACTCGAACCGACGAACTAAAACCGCACGCCGACTGAGGGTCGTAGTGCATGGCCGGAGATGAGGTTCTCTTCGACATATCCCTCGCACCCCGACTGACCCAGGGCCATCCTTTACGGACTGGCCCATTGTTTCACTTCCCAACCCCAAATAGAAATGATCAGCTGTATCAGTATGCAGATGAAATCAGTCCCAAAGATCTAGATCGGTCCCATACATATATAACAACGAATGTACTGCCAAAACGATTTTTTTTAAATAATTATTACCTTTCATTAAAACTCAAACAATTAAGAGTCCGTACCACTCCAGCTCGAATTCAAATTTTACCCCCGCGCGCCTCAACAACGCACTCGCGCCGGTACTACTCGCGCGCATATGCATCTATCTCACTCCCGCGATGACCCCGGGCCGGCCGACGCGAGGCTCGGCCGCCAAGTTCACGCGTGTATCAATCGATAGGGTAAAGTAGCTAGTAATTAGACATCAAGAAAGTTATGGCAATAAACAAACTTTTGAGAAAAGTGTGCATACTGTAATGATAACGAAACTAACGAAATAAACTTATAATATATTTATACTTATCCTATTAATATTATAAATGCGAAAGTTTGTGAGTATGTATCGCTGTATGTATGGATGTTTGTTACTCTTTCACGCAAAAACTACTAAATGGATCTGGCTGAAATTTTATACAGGGGTAGATTATAACCTGGAATAACACATAGGTTGCTTTTTATTCCGGGTTAAGGTTCCCATGGATTGCGGGAACGGGAACAAAACTTCACGCGGGCGAAGCTACAGGCAGCAGCTAGTATAATATAATAATAGCAGCCCTTTCAATGTCTCGCTGCTGGGCACTGCTCTCTCACCTGAAGGTACCTTGGTGGCCAATAGTCCACCAAGGAGGGGGGGCCTTTATGGTCGGTTTCGAGTTCTCCGCACGCGCTCTGCTAAGCCTAGCGGAGAACTCTAAGGGCGACGAGTACTTTGCCACTGAGTGATCAGTGGTGAAATACACGGACCATCGATCGGCCGAGCCGTACCGCCGCCGTCTGGCAACAGAGGGGCATGGTAGCTCTTAGGAGTTGCGAGGAAGAAAACCTCTATAAAAAATCACCCCGAACCCCACGCCTGGCAATGGGATGCATCACTGGGGGGAACTCAGTGCCTAGGGCGTCACTCACTCACTCCCACCTTTCCTATCCTCACATACAACCTCTCTACTTCCACCTCAATGTCGGTGGACATTAACCGTAAAACAAAATATGGTTATGGAAACGATAACGGATAAATCTACCCATGAGGGTACCCGGACTCCGTCTGGGGAATCCCTAGCTGTGACTGGTAATCGAATGGACACCCATTCGGTGACTAGCCATGGCGACACCCGACCAGGTTCATCGTGGGTCTGAATCATCGAACAGCGAGGAGGACCTTCCTAGTAAGGCTACGCTAGACGGCTAGGCGCGGGTAGAGGACGAAAGCCGACCTCTACAGAGCGAAAGAGAGAGTAGCAGAGCCGCCAGCGATTGTGTCCCCGCTACCAAGGGAGGTCACGGAGGTGCCGGCGGTGCAGAATATCCTGGCGGCTCTTTCCCGCATTTCTGGCGCCGTAAAAGGCCAGAAAAATATTACGGGAAAGAAGAGGGTCGTGGCGGACGCGATAAAAGGTGCCGCCAAAGCGCTGAAGGAGCTCCTGGAAAGGAGCGTCTCCAGTGAGGAGGAGAAACTCCGGGCTCGGGTTGCGAGCCTGGAGACGGAGATTGCTGACTCCCACAAGCAGCAACGGCTGATGCGGGAGGAGATCGGTCAGCTGACGCAGCTGGTCCAGGGGGGCCGGGGAGGCTCGGGGTGTGAAAACCCCCGCTCTTCGTGCTCCATCTAAGGTGACACCAACGGTGGTCCAGCTGCTGGAGGTCATCGAGCGACGCCTCGGCGTCCTCGAGGACCGGGCATACCGCCCACCGCTGGCGGCACCCGTCGTCGCGTCTTGAGCGATGACGGCTGCACCCAGTGGTGCTCCTGGTCCCAAGCCAAGGCCTCCGCCCCTAAGAAGACGGCACCTAGGGGAGGTGGTGGAGAACGACGTGCCCGTAGTTACGGAGGGTGAGGAACATCGGCTACGATTGGGTGCTGCGTGGTACGTTGCTCAGAGGGGTCAGCGTAACGTGTTCCGCCGATGACACCCTCGTTTTTTTTTATCGTGCGATAAATCCCCACGGAGCCGGTGGAGGTGGTTATGTCGAACTCGAACTAAAACGCACGCCGTCCCAAGTCCTTGGTTGCCGGAGGTGAGATTGCCAAAAGCATATCTCTCGCACCCCGGCAGACCCAGGAGGACTATCCCTTTCGAGATGGCCGCCTTCGGGTTGGGGGGACCACAGTGTCCCCATCTAGCCCCGGTTACGAGGAGGCGCACCTTGCGCCGCCGCCGCGGCCTGCTTCTGCTAGGGTGACAGGCGGCTCCACCGGTCACCCTCAGGCCAACGCTCATAGAGGACGGAGGTCGTTCTGCGACCTCCGACGTCCGGTTCGCATGACACCATCATTACGGCGCGGGGAGCAGCGCACCGAGACGCAGCACTAAAGGCCACGGCAGGGGTTGCTCAAGTCGTGGGTCAGACACGGCGGCTGGATCTCGAGGTCGCTCTTCACAAGTCTGAGGCTCGGTGCTTCCACGGACCTCGGATGGAGCCACCTGCGGGATCCAGCCTACAGATAGGGGGTGTCAGCATCGGCATCGTGCCCTCGATGAAGTATCTGGGGCTCGATGGCCGGTGGAACTTCGGACATCACTTCCGAAGTTTGGTCCCAAAACTGAGGGGGGCATCAGCCGCACTCGCGCGGCTGATGCCCAACATCAGGAGACCCAACGCTCCCTGCAGGAGACTGTACCTGGGGATCGTGCGAAGTATGGCCCTATACGGGGCCGCCGTATGGGCAGAGAATTTGACGGCCAGTAATATGGCTAGATTGCTGAGCCCACAGAGGGCGATGACCCTTCAATAAAAACAGATGAATGGAAATTCATAATTACGTACTGTCTATAATAAATATAGGAATACGTATGGTAGTAGTACCTAACTACTGCTATATTTATATTATGATCATTCGGGTTGGTACTCATGTATTTACAGAAATATTCCGTTTATTCCGAAACTGACCCGAAAACTTGACCCGGTCGCGGGTTAGGTAGAAACTTTAAAAATTTGTTCCGAACGTAACCCTCTTCCTAACCTGACCCGACGGTCTCGTTCCTATCATAACCCGATCTGGCACTTCGCCGTCCGCTGCTGCGGCACGCTCGCTACGCTCGCTCGGCTCATGCGTTGGGGTCACAGTTCTAACCTAACCTACAGAAGTTGGAGTTACCGCACTTCGGCTTTCGGCTCTGAGTCGCCCAACCGCGTCGTCCGTCGCGTCGTCGCAGTGAGCGACCTGTAGTAGGCAGGACCTGCCTGAAAGACTTGGGCTGCTACTGCAAGATTATTTTTGTCGATATATAGGCAGGTATGCCTATTTCAATCCAAATTTTTGAAATAGGTAGGTTTTTACTGACCTATTTATTACTTTCTACTAAAATAGTACCTATTGCAAATTGTTATGTACAGTATAAGCTACTTAGGTAGGTAGATTAGATACTTACTATAATAATAAATAAATAAATATTCCACAACATTCTACACAGCGCTATCTAGACCCATGGTAAGCTTAATTAGCTTGTGTTATGGAATCTAGAATGCGGATAAACATACTTAGATACTTTTTTGTATGTACATAAATATTATACATAGAAACACTCAGACCAATGCAAATAGCCATATTCATGCATACAACTATTTGCACTGAGCGGGGATCGAAACCGCGCCTCCTGCGTAGCAGTCGCGTTCACTAACGCCATTTTTTTTTTATCGTGCGAAAAATCCCCACGGATACCACCATCACGGAATCATCATCAATACATACATATTATACATAGAAACACCCAGATCAATGCAAATAGCCATATTCATGCATACAAATATTTGCACTGAGCGGGAATCGAACCCGCGCCTCTTGCGTGGCAGTCGCGTGCACTACCACCACGCCACAGAGGCTGTCTACATAATACATCATTCATATGTTTTTTTACGCCAACATACACTTTTCCTCTTTCAGTTTACTTTATTACCCATTTCGCCTGTCAAAAGATAGGTACTTGAATACTTTCGTATCGTCTATCGTAATCGTCTGCGCAGAGCGCGTGCGACACAAGTTCCCCGTATGATAGCCGAAGCAACACTGAGGAGGAGGCCGGGCGGCAGGGCGGTTCTAAGTTTAATGGTATCGCTTGAGTAAAAATTTAGATATTTGCTAGTTACGCAAAAACCAATTTATATTTGTAAAATTTGAAACACATAATGTCTCTTAACCACTAAACTGCAATTATTGTGTAAGTTTAGTGATCCTATTTTGCGTAATTAATCCATAATATCGTTTTATTTGTACGGTTTAGAGGTAACTTTGCAATGGTTTTCTATCAAGAAAATTTTACGTAATCGTGTTTTTGCCACACATAAACATTAGTATATATCCTCAACTTTACCACAAATGAATTAAAAAGTCCATGCTTTAGAACTTTTGATATTATACACGTTTATGCTATGTCATTTGAGGTAGTACGGACTCTTAACAACATGAAAACTGGGACTTGGAAACCCTTGAAGGATATGAAAATCGTGTGCACAGCTACTATAATGAAAGCTCGAGGAAGTGATTGCAATATTACCAGGTGACCTAGTTCAGTTAGCGCGGCCATTATCGCGGGAACCAGTACTTAGAACGAAATTGTTATGTAAATTGTTATTCATTGTGTATTAATTCTGCCAATTAAGTGGGTACGTTTGACTTAGAATGTTGTTTACTAATAATTTTCTTGATTTTGTTATGGATATTGGACATACATGAGAAGAGATATAAGTAATGTAGTAAAAAAAGGGCCAAAGTGTGAGGATTTTTAGGATTTTATGGATTGTGTAAAATCTGATTATCATCCGACAGGGATGTACGCAGAAGAATGAGATGTTGCGGCGACCTCCAATCATATAAAGGTATTAGCTTTTGCCCGCGGCTCCGCCAGCGTGGATGTCGGTTATCGCGACAAAACATAGCCTATGTCCTTTCTCAAGGTCTAATCTACCCCTATACCAAATTTCATCAAAATCGGTTCAGTGGTTTAGGCGTGAAAGCGTAACATACAGACAGACAGACAGACAGACAGAGTTACTTTCGCATTTATGTAGTATGGATATGGATTTTGGAGGGGTATTTTGGCAGCACTGTACAATTGTGTTTACGTATTGTATAGTACAGTTTTTCCTCATGAATTGATAAAGGTGTGAATGTGTCAGAAAAGTGACATTATTGTCTGTTATCTATTTCTAACTACATATGTGTCATAGGAAACACAACGGAAGTGGCATATCATGTTAACTGTGACGATGTATGGGTTTTTATCTTTTAAGGGTTAGGCCATGGTCTAGTTCGCTCGCCTTCATTGCATTGGTAGACTTCATAAACTTAGAGAATATTACTGTAAGGTACCCCTTCCTCGCGATACAGGACAAGAGGAAAAATTCTTGCAATAACATTTTCTTCAAAATAAAGCCGATCTAATGTTAAAAGCGATCATGATGTTAAAAGACTTTTTGCTCAAGTGCTTCTTCAATGGTACTTAATAGAGAACAATAATTAATTTATTACCATGCCATTATGTACGTAGGTAGATTGAAAAGGAATAAAAATATCCCCAGATCCATCGGTGGATTAATGAGGAAGAAAAAGTATTCAATGAATCCACTGGTGGATTCTTGAGGAATTAAAAGTATCCATGGATCCACCGGTGGATTCAAGGGGAAAAATAAGTATCCCCAGTTCCACATGTGGATCGCGATTGTAGATTCAAGTGGAAGGTTCAAGTGGAAATGTTTCTTTTTGAAAATTGTGTGACCTACGAAAAAATCCGTTTTTGACAAATCGAGACTGTATATTGAATTTATTTTTATTAGGAAAATTAGACAACCACTTTAACGATGCCTTAGTCAATATAAAATCCAAAAGGATTTATTTTACCCAACATCAGTCATTCTTAAACAATCGTAATTATTATAATTAAAACACTAGCGTATAAAATTACTCTAAAAATTATTCACGAAACAAAACTGGCATTAGTTATGGTTGTCGAGTATCAAAACGATAAGCTGTTCTTAAAGAAGGGGTCCACCCACTTTCGTTTATGACACCCAGTTTCATAGATAAGAACTATCCACCTAAAAGTAGGTAGCTTGGCAGAAGCGTCGATACCGTGGCGGTTAAGAAGTTGGCCTTACAATCGAAAGGTCGAGAGTTTGATTTCTTTTTTAAGGTTTCGTACCTCAAGAGAAAAAAACGGAACCGTTATAGGATCACTTAGTTATCTGTCCGTCAGTCTGTTTGTCTGACTGTCAAGACCTTTTTTTAATGCAATCTCTTCACGGATATCGGACTCACACCGACTAAAACACGTAACGTTTGTGGGTTGTCTCTCGTACCCCGGCCGTCTCAGGGGTATTTGTTCCGAGCTGGCCCTCTTCGGGTGTAGTAGGAGATCACATTTAGCTCCCGGGTAGGGTTTGAATCCTGCTTATTACACTGCCACCGTGAGCTCACTCCTGATGCAATCAATTTAGTTTTGGAGGGCATTCATGACTTCTTTGATGATGGGTAGCGTATTTGTATTAGTACAGACGTAAATGAAAAACGCAATTACCCACCCCGATGAATGTAAAGCGCGAATATTGGCGGGTTGTAAGCCCTGTGTTTCATTTTCTCATACAGTTGGCTACTTACCGAGCACTTCAACGAGATCTCCATCAGCGGATGACGGCGGCTCGAACCTTCTCTCTTCCTCTTTGTGTTTCTCATCATCTGTGTCGTTGTTGTTGTCCCTGTCTTGCCTGTCCTTGCCGCCGTGGTCTTTAATGTTATTGTCCTTTGCTTTTGCTGTAACATAACAAATGTATTCTTTAATCAAAAATATTATTTTTATTTTTGTCTTGTTTACGTAAGACGTTTTGTTAAGTGCCAGATGTTTTTGAGTATACAGTATATTATTGTATAATATATAATATTTTCAAAATAAAATAAATAATGTGATTAAAATTATTATTTCATGCACATTTTTGTTTTAAATAAGACTTCCTGTGTGACATAGCGGCAGAGCGTTAGACTACTACATGACGCTAATATAGTTCTATATACAAATAAAGTAGGTTTATCCTCTGTCCAGACCAGAAACGATATAACAAGCTATGTTTAGAGTCTAGGTGGCGCTGTGTTATGTTTATTTAGTGTTGAATATTTATATAGTTTTAATTATACAAGAAAGAACGGGTTTCACAGCTGCATTAACCACACTGGTTTTTAATTTCACCTGCGTCCTAAATCCTAATGTAATAAGCAGATGTCATGAACTTACAAGATAGGTGAGATAAGGAATGACATATTTTAAAGTAGATTACTAGAAGAGAAAACTTAAAATCACATGAATGTATAACAAAATATATATTTTTTTGTTTAACTACGACTATAATTGTATAACACAAAAGAATATTAAAATCCATAAGAAAAGACGTTGTATACGTCTTTTGTCGACTCGTTTGTCCTACAAAATCTACATGACACTCGCTGCAACTGACCCAAAGGCATTATACTTGATTTTATGTCCGAGTCTCAGCTGTTTAGTACGTGAGAAATATGTAAGTACAGACGTCCTCAAAAGTAGCATAACAAATTCCCAAGTTAGAACTAGAGGGCGCCTAAGGATTTTCGTTTATACACCAGAGCCTCATAATTATGTAAATCAACACGAAGGCAGGTGATGTTGGCTTGGGCCCGGAGATCATAGTGGGGCTGGGTATGGTGCTATATTTTCTAGGTCGATATCAGAAAATATAGCAAAATATTTTCGAATTACATTTTGTACGAATAAAGGTTTCTGTTTCAAATACCGTTCGCAAAGTTACCCGTTGTCCTACATGAGCGACAAACGCGACAGCGCGCGCAAGCGACACCATTACTTCGAATGACGTTTTCACGCGACACTACGTAAGACACAATAAAGAACAACGACCACTTGATATTTACGCATGGCGTCGAAACGCGTGCTTTAACGCATTTGACGCTCACGTAGGACAATGCCTTAGTGTTCAGTTTCTGATGGCGACTGTACATTGACTATAATGTTATTTACCCTGGTTTTATCGTTAATGGTACGTTCTGATATTTTTATCAGGCTTCGTTAAGTTAGGAGCACGTTCGATTTTACGATGCAGTCCTATCGGCACGTAGATTTATAATAACGATGAATTTATAATAGCGATTAAAGCCGTAATTATATTTACGTAGATCGCAGTGGATTATCACTGTAGGCAGATGGCAGATAGCAGTAAGTCAAAAAGGCTAGATTTGGATGTTGTTTGTGAGGAGGGCCAGACCGTAAGGGATGGCCCTGGGTCAGCCGGGATGCGAGGGATATGTCGAAGACAACCTCACCTCCGGCCTAGTATCACGAGCCTCAGTCGGCGTGCGGTTTTAGTCGGGTGGAGTCCGACATAACCTCCCCTTCTGGCTCCGGCGGGGGAGGTATCCGTGGGGATTTCTGCACGAAAAAAAAGAAAAAAAAGGGATGTTGTTTGTGAAACTTTCTGTTCTTACTGGGTCGGCAGCACGAGTGTCACTCGGGAGACACCTCTGGTGTAGCACACGACCATAGGCCACGGTAACAGCTTTCTATCAGGTGGGCCGTGTGCTTGTCTGCCACCACCTCATTTGTATAAAAAATCTATTCATCATCACGAGTTGCATCTTAGGCTTGTACCTCGGAGCCCGGGGTCCGTTTACTCCATCTCTTTCTATTGATTTGTAGTACGGCTTCTGTGGATGCGACTATCCTCTGACCTCACAATCCTGAAAGGCATCGGAGTTTCGTTCATCATTCAGCAAGAGAAAGCTTGGCCCCAAATGTCTAAATGGGGCCCAATATTCTCTACTAAACAGAACAGACCTAGAAGTCAATGAATATCCAGTTTTTTTTTAATAATGCGGAAATTCCCACGGATGCACTCGCCCCTAAGGAGCCAGGAGGGATGGTTATGTTAAACTCGAACTGACTAAAACTTCACGCCATCTTGGATCATTTATTGCCGATGATGATATGGTCACTTCACTGACGTATTCTGGCTTCGAGATGGCCCTTTCTGCCCCCATGGCGTCCCCATTCTGGCCTAGATAGGGGTTAGCTACCTTATTACTGCTTGTGCGGCCGCCTCCTTCTGCGAGCAAGTAATGCTCGAGAAGGAGGCGGCCGGCCGGGTCCGGACCAGACTCCGGGCCCGGGAAGCCCGTGCAGAGCGAAGGCGAACCGGACGTCGGAGGTCGCAGAACGACCTCCGTCCTCCATGAGCGCTGGCCTGGGGGTGACCGGTGGAGCCGCCTGTCACCCTAGCAGAAGCAGGCCGCGGCGGCGGCGCAAAGTGCGCCTCCCCGTAACCGGGGCTAGATGGGGACATTTTGGTCCCCACAACCCGAAGGGGGCCATCTCGAAAGTGATGGTCCTGGGTCTGCCGGGGTGCGAGAGATATGCTTTTGGCAATCTCACCTCCGGCAGCCAAGGACCCAAGACGATTGATTGATTTTTAAAAGATCCTTTATTTTCATTATGGTACATTAAAGTGTTACATAAACAGATCCTATTCTATTTACGAACTAACATGTGAATAAAATTATTTTTTTTTAAGTAGGCTTACCTTTATAAAAACATGCTACATCCTTATAAAAACACACAAAAATATTGCTATACAAAAGAAAATAAGTACATCATTATTATTTTGCTGGCTAGGAGAACAACCACTGCAAATATTAATTAATTTTTCAATATAATATTCTATAGACAATAACAGTTAATATTGTATTTATTAATACATTGAAAGTTAGAAGTTACGAGTAGTGTAATATAAAATGACGGTATCGCACAAAAATAAATGAGTGTGTGGCGGTAGGCCGTATGTGGTGAGGCGCCGATGTCACGTACCTAGGAAATAGTGATGTGGTAGTCGGTATCGGTTATACTTAGATGCGTACGATAAAGTATTCCATCTACTTCGACCTATTGTTGATATTAAAATGTTGCTGTGTGTAGGGTTTTTGTAAATATAGAATTTACGGGCAAGCTTTATGATGTAATCCTTCAATAAAGGGAAACTTAATTGACAATGAAGTCTTTTTAGATTGGTTTTAAATGGTGTATTGTATGCAATTTTTAAAGATTTGTTTTGCAATACTTGCAGTTTCTGGTAGTTTGAGTCAGATGTACTGCTCCAGACTGGTGCAGCGTAAGTAATACACGGCCTTACCAGTGTGGTGTAAATGCGTAACTTGGTTGGCGGGCTTAAGTTTGATTTGCGGTTCAATATGGGTCGTAATGCGTTTGTTGCTTTGGCACCTTTAAGACATAGCTGTTCGGTATTTATGCACCAGTTAAGTTTGCAGTCTAGTATTGTACCCAGATATTTAATGGACCTGCTCCAGGGTATAGCGAAGCCAGCTATTTTTACGTTAGTATCTGGCAATGTGCGTTTGCGGGTGAACATTATGGATTCGGTTTTGTTAGCATTAAGTTTCAGCTTCCAGTTGGTAAAGTATGAACTTAAGAGATCCATTGATAGTTGTAAGCGTGCAACAATAAGATCGCAATCATCCGATGAAGTGTAAGTGGCAGTGTCGTCTGCGTAAACAGCGAGTTGGGTGTGAGGCTGAGTAGGTATATCATTTAGATATAAGATAAACAACCAGGGGCCCAAAATTGACCCTTGCGGTACACCAGCAGTTATGGGTATGGGGTCAGAGTGAGTATCGCCTAAGTGCACTGAAAAACTACGATCTGTGAGATAGGATTGGATTAGTTTGACTAAAGTTAGAGGAACGTTATTGATCATAAGTTTATGGAGCAAGCCTTCATGCCATACAGTATCGAAAGCTTTTTCGACATCGAGCAGAATCATACCCGTGGATTTACCTAAGTTAAGACAGTGGGCGATATGTTCTTAGACTCTTGCCAGTTGCTGAGTGGTGGAATGGAATTTGCGGAATCCGAACTGTTGGGGCACGAGAGTGGGTTCGGTAATTTGAGATAGTCGGGATAGAATTATCGACTCAAAGAGCTTACCAAAGCTGGGAAGCAAGCTTATTGGGCGATAATTGCTTGGGTTTTGATCGAGCTTACCAGGTTTTTTGATGGCAATTACCTTAGCGGCTTTCCAGGCAGAAGGATAATAGCCTAAGAGTAAACAGGCGTTGAATATTTTTGTTAGCAACACAATAGATTTCTGAGATAGGTTTTTCAGCAATAGGTTACTTATCCCGTCAATGCCCGGGGCCTTCCGAGATTTAAGCTTGCTCACCAAGTTACGAATCTCAAAGGGCCGGACCAGAACAGTCTGTTGACCATCCACACACGGTGGAATCCATACCATCTCGCACTAAACGGTTTGGGGGCTCTTTCCTCTGCCGCACGATAAAGAGCTGGAATGCTCTGCCCGCATACGTGTTTCCCTCTTCTTACAGTCCCGGGTTCTTCAAGCGGGGCGTGAAAAGGCATCTATCAAGGCCGTCAAGTTAGGGACCACCATTTTACGTCCAATTGGCACCGGGAATGGTGGTCTGTATCTTCTGGACTGCACTTCAGCTTTGTTGCCATCTAGCGGGGTGCAGTCAATTGACGGACCAAATATAAAAAAAAAAAAAAAAAAAAAAATCGTTGATGGCGTCATTTAATTTGTTCATGGATTCCGACACAGACGACTCAATTTCTGGTGTGCTAGGCCATTCCCTGGTGAGATTCATGTTTTCTCCGAAGGCAGAAGCTAGGGCCTCACATTGCTCGTGTACCGAGTTGGTCCAGGTTCCGTCAGGTCTAACGAGAGGTGGAATGATGTTAGGCCTGTAGTGGATACTTTTGACCACTCGCCACAAGTCTTGGTGGGGATTGTCAACGCTGGCTAATTTTTTGCTCCAGGAGATGTCATTTGCAGTTTTGATAGCGTTTTTTATGTTGAACTGCAACCCCTTGACAACAGCGAAAAGACGTTTCCTAAGGGCCGGATCCTGCTCCTTTAAAGCAATTCGACGAATTTTGTTTTTATTCTTGATGTCACTCCTAATTCGTCTAGGCAGTTTAAGCTTGTTGTTTGTGGTAGTTTTAGGAACATTATGGTTACGCGCATCGATCAGTATCTTGGTGAGGCGATCAATTTGATTGTCGATATCAGAAGTACAATTGAACACAGAGCTAGTCAGGGAGACATTGTTGTCGAGGTATCGGCGAAAAGAGAACCAGTCTGCTTTAGAATAGTTGTATGCTACATGGGGTTTGCGAGTAATGTTGCCGCTTACCGAGAACAAAATGGGTAGATGGTTTGAGGACAACTTAGGTAAGGTCTTGGGTTCTGTATATGGTTGCGTGCAGTTATACAGAATAATGTCAGGGATGGAAGGGGACCTATTGCTGTCGTAGTGAACGAGTGTTACAGTAGCCGGAGCAAGAATTTCATAATCATTAGAGTTCATATGATGAAAGAGAATTTCACCATGGTCGTTAGCAGCACAAGTGTCCCAGTAAGGGTGTTTGCCATTGAAATTGCCCATCACTATTGACTGAGGATTGATGCCAATTACTAAATCCAGATCGCTTGTCAAGAGTGGACGGTTGGGAGACTGATAAGCAGAAACAATGACAATATTATTTCCCGAGATATTTAGCTGAATGCCAATGCATTCTAAGTGTTGTGTTGCGGGTAGAGAAATTCGAGTGTGGGGAATATCGCTTTTTATGAGTATTGCAACACCTTGACCTTGAAAGACGTTCAGTTTGTCCTGGCGATAACACGTAAAACCAGGGGTGCTGAGTTGCTGTGTGGAGGAAATTTGTGTTTCACTTAAAGCTACAATGTCGACAGCAGATTTACTCACCAGGTCGAGAAGCTCATGAATTTTTGTGCGAATACCGTCAGCATTCCAATATAAGATACGCAGTGAATTAATATCAAACATATTTTCCTAAGTGTGTCAGTATTAGTATAACCTTGTCCATGATGTTGGAACAAGCAACAAATTGATTTTTTATCGACTTAATGGTCATTAAGATATTAAGCATATCTGTTGTGGCTTGATCTTGTCCGCTCGAAGACAGAGATGCCTGTGGTAGCATTTGAGGGTCTGCTACAGTGCTTATGATTTTTGGTGGGGGTTTTGATCCAGCAGCCACGGCGTTCCATGCTCGTCCATCAAGCTTGCTTTGCTTCATGATCACGGCGCGTTTAGCAGCTTGGGTTTCCTGAAGTAGTTGCTGTTTTTCCCGCATGGTTCTTAAATATTTGTCGCGTTCTTTACACAGCCGGAAGTTTGCGGGGTGGTTTTCTTTGCAGTTACAACATTGAGCTGGCTGGCTGCGGTCTTTTTTGGAACATTCAGAGCTAAGATGGGCTTCAGTGCATTTGACGCATCGCGCAGGCAAGTTGCAGTTTCTTGAGGAGTGCCCGAAACCTTGACAACGGTAGCACTGGGTACCATAAGTATTGTTAGATCGGTATTTATGTACCTGAACCACGCAATTAAATAGGTACTTGATCTGGCGGAAACGCACCATGTCGCTGCCGGCAGGGAGTTGCACCAGAAAAGGAGGAATGGCAGCGCTTTTGCCTACGGGAACTTTCATTTTACGTACAATGACATCATTGAATCCGATACCAGCAAGTTCTCCCTTGCAAGGACCCAAGACGGCGTGCGTTTTAGTCGGTTCGAGTCCGACATAACCGCCTCCACCGGCTCCGTGGGGGTGGTATCCGTGGGGATTTTTCGCACGATTAAAAAAAAAAAAAAAAAACCTTATTACTGCTTATGTATATACCTAAAACGTCTCTATGGCAATAAGCCCGCATCTCAACACTTGTAGTTCAAGCACTTGTGGCTCTGACCTTCATTGCTTACTTCCTAATACACGATTACAGCGCGAAATAAAAACTCGCGTTGGACATTACATTAACATATAACAACATAGATATGTTTAAATTAACATGTGACTAAGTAATAATGTATGTAGAATATTATTATAACAAACGCCGCCAGTCTTGACTTCAAGCACTAGTAAATTGTATAATTTTTTCACTGTATTAAGAGTTTATGACTTCGGTAGCTGGTGGACTTTGAGCTTATTTGTTACATTAGTAGCATCCATACTAATATAATAACTGTCTGTCTGTATGTTACACTTTCACGCCTAAACCACTGAACCGATTTTGATGAAATTTGGTATAGGGGTAGATTAGACTATGAGAAAAGGCATAGGCTATGTTTGGCCGCGATAACCGACATCCATGTGGGCAGAACCGCGGGCAAAAGCTAGTAATTTATAAAAATAGGCCAAGTTCGAGTCGGACTCGCGCATGAAGGTTTAGTAATACTTCCGATTTCGAAAATACATCATCTGTAAAAATTTCAACTATCTATCGGCCATGACTCATGCATGAGATACAGCCTGATACACAAGTGGTAATTCGCGAAATAGTCATCAAGAAATGTTTCCATTTGTCTAGGGAATGTTTCCATTTGTCCTATTAAAAAGTTATAGTTTCAACACCGTACGGCGATCTTAACTTGAAAAAAATTGTGGTTAGACGACTTTCTTTGCGATAATGTCGATCTGCTTAATTAAAATTAATTATTTGAACAGCAATTTCGAATCGGTTTCTTTATGAGACAAGTGTTTATTTTTACATTACCTGTAATTTGTGTGAAAGTTTATTTCATTGTATACTAGACCCTGTATATGTCCTATAGGGTAGGCAAGAGTGTATTAACGCATTTATCATAATTACCAGCATAGGTGTATCTTAAAGCGTAAGTGCACGCGTGCAAACTCATTGTGTAACAAGGTTCATTGCACGATTTTGTGCAAATTATCTGCACCAAATTAGGTCGGTATTATTTGCACGAAATTAGCTCGATATTATTTGCACAAAACAGGCGGCCGCATGTGTGTGTGACGCAACGTTCAGGCTAATGAGATTAATAACATGAATTAAAAAATTAAAAACCCCCGACAATCCCCATCCCCACTTTAACCATGGGGGTTAAAGTAGGGATAGGGAGTGTAGCGGCGATGATGACACGGCGCAGCACACCCTAGAGGAGTGCCCCGCGTGGGCTGGAGAGCGCCGTGCTCTCACTCACACGAGATGGTTATCTCGCAGAAGGAGGCGGCGGAGAGGGAGAGGGAATGTGACCCCCTTTCCCTTCCACAGCGCCGCAAGAGAACCGGGGCTCGGAGGAGGCGGTACCACCAACTCCTCCCCCCCTAACCGGGCCGGGCAGTAGACGCGGGGGCGTCTGCTGCCCTTACATAGGCCTCGAGGTTGAAGGCGCACGTCGTGTCGCGTGTGCCTTGCCTAGGCGGGTGGCAGAAGGACTCCTCTTCTGCCGCACCAGAGACGGGCCTGCCGTAGATCAGCGGCGGGCGACCCACACGACGATGGCGGAAGATGTTGTTCCCGCCATCGTCGATATGTGGTGAGGACGGACACCGTGGTGGTTTAGTGGGTAGGCTGGCCTCCTTCGGAGGCTAGGAGTCCCACACGAAGCCCACGCTCTGCCCCCGTGGGGGGTGAGCGAAGTGCTTAAAAGCATTCCACCACGAAAAAAAAAAAAAAAGGGATAGGGAGTGTCGAGCTTTTAAATGGCTCAACACTCGCACATAAGTCACCTTTAATACAAAAAAAAAAAATAAATTGAAATCGCTTCATCCGTTCGGGAGCTATGTTGCCAGACGGACAGATAAACAAACTTAGAATACCCCTCTCTTTGCGTCGGGGGTTAATAAATAAGACAAAGCTGCGGGCATTATGCCGCCTCGTGTCGACTGTGTACGTCTGTGCAGCGCCTTATAAGTAAACTAAAGGTTAATGGAAAAGACCCGATCCAAACTTCCAAGAAACTTTCGATTTCTGTTGAAGAACCCATAACCCATAATTTATTCGCAAGGGAAAGGTAAAACTCTTCACCTCCACGACATAAGCCACGACATGACACTGCGGTTACTTTGCGTAAAATATTATCACGTTTTACTAATTTTATCTCCTATTTTGTCGTAGTGTTGCGGCAGGTTGCGTCTAAAAGTTTCAATTTCTCAAGGCATGGCCGTTTTGTTTTGCAATTGGAGTACTACAGCTGTAATTCTTAACAATTATAAAAAACTAGCTTTTGCCGGCGGCTCAGCCCACGTGGATGTCAGTTGTCACGACTAAACCAACCTAACCAACCTACCGAACCAGCGAAAGAATCATTTTCCAATTATTTATTTTATTTATTGTTCCTGTGATTCCTAACATTAATGTAAAATTCTGACGTTCATATGTGCTTTTTGTGTGCCTAAAGTGAATAAATGAAATTGATGCTTTGATTCTTCTTTGATTCAATCATAGCCTATGACCTTTCTCAAGGTATAATCTAACTCCGTTTAGTAGTTCAGGCGTGAAAGCGTAATATACAGACAGACAGAATTACTTTCGCATTTATAATATTAGTATGGATAATCACCCTCATAGCGATGTACTAGTTGCGTCTCAAATTTTCACTTTTATTCCTGGTTCCACTATTATTATTGTTGATCGGTATACGCAATATCTATGTCAGATAATCCATGATCAATAGCTACTATTCGTCTTTCATTACATAGATTACTTTCTCTAGTTTATACACGAGTCCTGTACCGGTATTACGAGTTACTACGGAAATGGTAAGTTTTCGAACTGTGAAATGTGACTTCAACACCTCTGTCTACCTGTTCTGAGATTTAGAGGCGTGAGTATGTAAATGCTTTATCAACTTCGTATATAACAATCTCAAATTTAGACATATCGAGGTAAATACAAATGTTTTTTTCATCGTACCTGAAGGTTAATGTGGGTAATTAATTGATCTAGATGAGATTCGTAGAATTCATTCTTTCAGCTGATTTTAATTGATTTGAAAATTTATATAAGCAGTCATCATCATTCTCATATTCATATCCTAATTGTGTAGAAAGTGTACACTTTGGAACCTGGATTAGTATGTTAGCTTTTCAAGCAACGACTGCCATATAATAAATATAAAAAATAATAAATATTTCACAACATTTTTACACTTCGCTATCTAGACCCATGGTAAGCTTAATTAGCTTGTGTTATGGAATCTAGAATGCGGATAAACTTACTTAAATACATTTTTTTTTGTAAACATAGAAATACCCAGACCAATCCAAATAGCCATATTCATAACATAAACATAACATAAATTCACGCCTGTATTCCCCGAAGGGGTAGGCAGAGGTGCTAGCACCCACATTTCGCCAGTTTATGTTTAGGTCCCAATGTAATAGGTGGCGAGCCTATTGCCATTAACCGGGCACTTATAAACCTGCGATAAATACACACATAGCTTCGAAAAGCATCGAAAAGTCATTGGTGTGTGCCATGGTAAACCTGGGATCGAACCCGAGACCTCGTCTCAGTAGTCCATTACCCATACCACTAGGCTACCACAGATTTTTCTACGTACATTTTGTGAATAACTATTCTTGTGACTTGAAATTCTGGAATTCTCTCTTTTATATTGCAAGGCTTTCCACAACATTCTACACAACGCTATCTAGACCCATGGTACGCTTTTTTGTAAATACATACATAGAAACACCCAGACCAATGCAAATAGCCATATTCATGCATACAAATATTTGCACTGAGCGGGGATCGAACGCGCGCCCCCTGCGTGGCAGTCGCGTGCACTACCGCCACGCCACAGAGGCTGTATATGAACTCTTAACCCCGGAAAGCCTATGCTAGAGGCCCATCCGTTGTTTAGCTGGTGTTCCGACTAGCGAATAAAGTCGCCTTGTGCCCCAGAGGTGTTGGAAATACCCTATACACCCCATTTTATCTAGACGGTATAAATATTAAATCACCGATTGTTTTGAGTTGTTCAGTAGATGACTACTTAATGGACTCGCGGCCTTCAGTCACATAAGGCAATTCATTAGTGTAGGTAAATTCAAAACATGTTTTGAGTGCCATATACAGCATGTATGCAGTTGAAATAACAGTTGCCAGTAAATAGTTAACCAGTGAATAGCTAATTAACTAAACATGTGTATTATTAAAGACACCTCCAATGAAAAATGTCGTAATTCATTTTCGCGATTTAAAGTTACAATTACTGAAGCCAATCATAACATATTCATGCCAATAATTCCATCATTAAATAGACTAAAAAAAAGAAAGGAAGTTATGACTCTCTTCACGTTATTTTAGTCCCTACTATTAAATTTCAGTGTTAGCTTTCATGACTTGTTTGGAAATATACTAAGATATAGTATATTTCCAAACAAGTCATGAAAGCTAACACTGAAATTTAATAAAATTCAATAGTTTTTTTTTCGTATCTTTAATGTGCTCTCCTGTAAAGTTCCAAAAAATAAAGTTATAATATTTTTCAATGCAGGTATTTTTTTTAAATTCACTATCTGCGAGCAGTTTTATCCGTGTGGAATTCAGAATAGCTCATCACTAACTAAGCCACTAAACTAACTCCTTATCTGATCAACGACTTTCTAATATAAGAGTAAAAATAATAAACTGCGGCCGCTAAACTGGCTGACGCTTAGGTGACGCAATTTGAACTTCTTTTAATTGAAAAGGTTTAAAGTAAAAACGATTATTGTAGGTATTGTGAGAATAGCAGTAATCCCGTTCCGTTAGCCAAGATACACATGTGCAGGTATACTTATGGCAATGGAATGGTATTGCTATAAGTATACCTTTTTTTTTTTTTTATCGTGCGATAAGTCCCCACGGATACCACCTCCACAGAGCCGGTGGAGGTGATTATGTCGGACTCGAACCGACTAAAACGCACGCCATCTTGGGTCCTTGGTTGCCGGAGGTGAGATTGCCAAAAGCATATCTCTCGCACCCCGACAGACCCAGGACCATCTCTTTCGAGATGGCCCCCTTCGGGTTGTGGGGACCAAAATGTCCCCATCTAGCCCCGGTTACGGGTTAAAAACCGTGCTACGTGTACATATACTTCTAATCAGAAGCGGGCACACTTATCAAATCAAATCAATTCAATACTTATTATTGGTTCCCGGTGCAGTAGAATAGCACCACCACAGCTCTTCCTGTGCGTGTCTTAAAAGGCGACTAAAGGGTTAAGCTGTTCTCCATCCGACAGTAAACACACAGCCTAAGACAATGGGCCTGCTAGACGGCAATAGGCTCGGCTCGCCCCCTATTAAATCGTGGGAAAGAAAATCAAAATTTGCAAAACGTGGGCGTTAGTGCACCTCTGCCTACTTCGTCGGGGATTTTAAATTCCTGATCTCACTCTGTGAATGACTGTTCTTGTGACTTAAAATACTGTTTTTTTTACATTATATGACTCTGCTATGAAGATATCCAACACAAAAAACTCGTGGCCACTTACCACTGTGTGCTTTATTCGCGCCAGTTTTTGGAATTCTCGCGTCAGAAGTCTTTCGTTGTGAGGTGGTTGCGTTCCGATGGGCTGGTGTCTTTTTGTTGTGGTCATTATTCCGTGATTGTGCGTTGTTCCGAACGTTGGCTCGCGCTGACTTCATTGTGGGCGGTCCTCTGTGGGAAAACAAACTGATGTTATGGACGTTCGATCAAGTTACTTGATATTTCATATCAGCGTAATTGAGAATACATTTATAATTAGAAAAAGTATAATTGGCCCAGACTCAGCCTCAGATGTATGGGTCGAGTCACCAATAATGCCCGGAGTAGGTACGGCAATAGAGGCTCACTCCCTATTATGTGGGACCGAACCGAATACATTGATTGTACGTGATTATATATATGTATGTATAATTATATAGGTTCTGCCATTCGCTCAGGGTCAATTTATGATTCGTTTTGGGAGGGAGTCGCCTCCCTCAAGTAAAATTCACGTAGGTCATATTTCATGGGTCGAATCACCAATAATGCCCGGAATAGGTACGGCAATAGAGGCTCACTCCCTATTATGTGGGACCGAATACATTGATTGTACGTGATTATATATATGTATGTATAATTATATAGGTTCTGCCATTCGCTCAGGATCAATTTATGATTCGTTTTGGGAGGGAGTCGCCTCCCTCAAGTAAAATTCACGTAGGTCATAATTATGTTTACATATTATGCTATTTTGTTTACTATACTACTGCTGCAATTTTTCACCTTCCTCCTGTATTCAAGGATGTTTTCAGTTCATCTGGGGTAGTTTCATAGTGTTTACAAACATAACGGAATTAAAAGAACTCAACATCATACGGACACTTGAATTTCATAGCTGCTGACACTTTGTTTATCAACAAGGATTGTGTATTTTCTGCGTATTTCAGATATGAATGAAGAATTCATTGAAACGAATGCATATACTCGTATTACTTGTAACTTTTCTTTTGTATCTAGAGATCGTAACGACAGAACATCTAATATATAAAATTCTCGTGTCACAGTTTTCGTTGCCATACTCCTCCGAAACGGCTTGACCGATTTTGATGAAATTTTGTGAGCATATTGAGTAGGTCTGAGAATCGGCCAACATCTATTTTTCATCCCCCTAAATGGTGCAGCGGGAACGGGATCTGACGCCGATCGCGGGGCGGGAAAAAATTGGCGGTACGAAGTTCGCCGGGACAGCTAGTTACTTTATAAAAACCACATGTAAATAGCACTACTACATAGCAATAATATTTCTGCTTATTAATGTCAAAGCTAATCGAAGTTCAGCCAAATCCGCAGTTAGACTGACAAAACGGATCCCAGACTCCAAGCTGAAACCTTCGGAAGCGACTGGGATTAACGCTAAGAGAAAGAAGTGTCGAAGCTAATGCGCCAGAGACCCGCAAGGTCTTTGTATACCACTTAGATAGCTGACAAGCAGACAGCTCACATGATGGAGAGTGGTAACCGTGGTGTATGGACTTGTGCAATGCTGCCAACATGAACAGTGGCATCACACAAGTGCTGCCAACCCTATAGAAACCTTGTAATGCACTGTAGGAACCTTCCATTAACGAAGGTGGGGAACACGCGAATATTTACAGGTACCGGTAAGATTACCAGGTGGGTTCAGCGTGCAATGGCCAGCAAGGGGGTACCGCACGATATCCTTCGAGGCGGCGAGTCTCCTTGCCGGATCCCTACCGTGGAACCTGGATGCGAGAGCCCTTTCGATGCTATATCGGTATCGTAAGGAGGCGCGGGAGCAGGGACGGGAACCCGAGCCCGAAGAAATTCGGGCCGTGAGGTCTCAGCTCCACAGGGACATGGTAGCGGAATGGGAGCTACGACTTGGGCGACCAAGCGCAGGGCACGCCGTAATAGCGGCGGTAAGACCCATCATGGAGGAGTGGCTAGAGAGGCCACACGGCAGCCTCTCGTACCGGCTGACGCAGGTGATTACCGGACACGGGTGTTTCGGGAGTTACCTGTGTCGGATCCGGAAGGAGCCAACGTCCGAGTGCCATCACTGTGATGCGAGCGAGGACACAGAGCTGCACATGCTGACCGAGTGCCCGGCGTGGGACACGCCGAGGCGGGTCCTAGTGGCGGCTCTAGGGGTGGGAGTCCTCACACTCGTCATATTGCTCACAGCGATGGTACGATGCGCAAACGCTTGGGGTGCGGCCGCCTCCTTCTGCGAGCAAGTAATGCTCGAGAAGGAGGCGGCTGGTCGGGTCCCGACCAGACTCCGGGCCCGGGAAGCCCGTGCAGAGCAAAGGCGAACCGGACGTCGGAGGTCGCCTGGGGGTGACCGGTGGAGCCGCCTGTCCCCCTAGCAGAAGCAGGCCGCGGCGGCGGCGCGCGGCGCAAGTGCGCCTCCCCGTAACCGGGGCTAGATGGGGACATTTTGGTCCCCACAACCCGAAGGGGGCCATCTCGAAAGAGATGGTCCTGGGTCTGCCGGGGTGCGAGAGATATGCTTTTGGCAATATCACCTCCGGCAGCCAAGGACCCAAGACGGCGTGCGTTTTAGTCGGTTCGAGTCCGACATAACCGCCTCCACCGGCTCCGTGGGGGTGGTATCCGAGGGGATTTTTCGCACGATAAAAAAAAAACCAGGTGGGTTTGTCCTTTTATACACCTTAACGGTAAGAGATAGAATTCAATATTAAATGTCACCTTAATGTTATTACACGGACCGGTTGTCGGACCAGCAAACCTTCCCAGAGTATGTAAATTGGTTCGCGTGTCAAAATTAATATCTGAACTATTCAGTTGTCGAGGAACGACCTCCAGTCATTCACATTCCTGTATTGCTTGCATTTAGCATGTCTGAACTGAATTGACTTTATGACTATAACTTACGGGCAATCGGACTACTCTACTCTATAATATATAATATATAGTATATAACAATTGCAAACATAAATATATGTACTCATGCCTGTAAATCCTGCAAAAATTATCCTCAAATGTGAAGCCGTTTAATTTTAAGCAGTTTACTATTAACTTCTTATTCGTTAAGCTGTACCTTACTATCCCATCCGATCCCATCCTATCCTATCCTACTTCTTACTATTATTATAAATGTAAAAGCTTATGAAAATATTTCGATGTTTGTTATTCAATCACATTTACAATCCCTGGAATAGGTTACCATAGAATGCAGGTGATCGAAATTCCCAACGGGCGAAGCTACGTTCAACAGCTAGTTACCTATATTTTTAACTAGCTTTTGCCAGCGACTCCGCCCACGTGGATGTCGGTTATCGCGATCAAACATAGCCTATGCCCTTTCTCACGGTCTAATCTACCCCTATACCAAATTTCATCAAAATTGTTCAGTGGTTTAGGCGTGAAAGTGTAACAGACAGACAGACAGACAGACAGAGTTACTTTCGCATTTATAATATTAGTATGGAAGTATGGATATTCTGAGCCTTCAACTATCTATCGATATCAGGATTCACTTTGAAGGGACAAGTACACTTAATCAAGGAAGTATCTCAACAGATTACAGATCAAATATTATATAACACTGAAATTCTATGTAAAGGTCATTTGGTGATTTATTAGTTAATGTTCTGTAACTTGTGTCGTTGACTGTACATCGTTAACATTATCTGTAATGGCTGAGTCGTTGATAATCTGGGCACTTTGTTTTACGATGTCATAATGATATAATTATACCAATCATCTGAATCATGAGCTGCTATATCATCCTGTTCAGAACCTATTAAGATGGCATATGGCCAAGGTATCTAGGTTAAGGTTCCAAAGGTACTAAAGACGACATTCTACTGTTGTATTATTTTTAAGTTATTATAAGAACTTTATCGTTGAGAGACTACATACATTGTGCCATGTGGATAACAAATTGATCCCATTCCTGAAAGGGATGAGGAACCTATACTATCTATACTAATATTATAAATGCGAAAGTAACTCTGTCTATCTGTCTGTATGTTACGCTTTCACGCCTAAACCACTGAACCGATTTTGATGATATTTGATATAAGGGTAGATTAGACCTTGAGAAAGGACATAGGCTGTTTGGTCGCGATAACCGACATCCACGCGGGCGAAGCCGCGGGCAAAAGCTAGTAACTTATAAAGAGTTGGAATACTCAGCACGTGTTTCCCTCTTCTTACAGTCCCGGGTTCTTTATGAGGAGCGAGAAAAAGCACCTGTCGAGGCTGACATGTTACAGACGATTTTAAGATCAACACCATCTGGAATAGTCTTCTTACTATCTTTCAGAAGATATCTAGCCGAGTGCAGTTAATTGACAGACTAAATATTAAAAAAAAACCTAATCCAGGATAATAGAAGTCTGCGCTATATAATCTATTTCTGTGACAAATCCAGATTCATCCAAATCGGTTTAGCCGTTCTGACGTGTTTGTGTAACAAACACCCATCCGAAAATTCGCAATTATAATTAAAGATTTGGTTCACTTTAGCCATGAACTAATTCCTATAGCCCGCGTTCCAAGTGTCAAGACATATTGAAGATAATAAAATGTATACAAACACCTGCTTTTGGGTAAGTATCGTTTATTGAACAGCTGTTTTTGCATATTACCGCGATATTTGTGACGCAAACACAACCAACCTTCGACTCCTACGCATGTTTCTGTAGGATTACGAAGTGAAACGAAGGTGCATAGGTAATTACTTCCAAATTAGGCTGTACCGTTATAATAAGTGTGAATGTTTAATAAAGCATATAATCGTGTACATACATAACATATTTCAAATAAAACAAACGTGTGGCAGTCTTTGGGAACTGCCAATACAAGTGAAATCTAAGTAACTTGTGACGCGTTTGGTGTCGGCAGAAACATTGAGTGTCGATGCCGCGAGTTCCATGATTTTTATTCACCCAAAAAGTGCTCAACGCTGAATAAATCGCGTTGGTATCCGTTTAAAATAGTTTGATTTCCAGAATATAAGGAGTTGGGAAAATTAAGTATTCTACTATTCCATCAAAAAGAGGCATACTTCACGGTGTGACTGTATTTACGACAAGGATAGGGGACTCTTTTATCCGCACTTAGCCTCCCTCTTGGGCCATTGTGCGTAGTGTATTTACGACTATTGACTTAACTACGTCTGATTCTTCTTTCTTTGTCTTTATTTATTTGTCTTTGTGAAAGTCTTTGGATAGAAAAGACCGCGCAAGTTAACACTCAAATCAACGCTTGTGTATCTTGCAGGAACTCTCTATTAATATCATTAGGAAGATCATGAATATGTTTATTTTCCATGCCTTTGCAGTCAAGTCTATTTTACGTCTATATTACGGTATAAGCAGCACTCACGTCTCACAAACACGTGGTAATGACTAAGCCTGTTAACACGTGGTGTCGCTTAGCATTGTAACGCGGAAATTATATATCTTAGCGTACTATTGAAAATTTAGAAACACTAGATTACTTGCTGTATTTGGTATTCATACTATTACAGTTACACACACATGTGCACAGACATATTGTAAATGAATTGTATATATGTGTTCTATACATTGGAAATATTAAAAAGGGTACTTAGGTTAAGAATGGTAAATTAAAGATTCTGAACCCCTTTTTCCTAATTCCGTATGTTTCTCCGCGATGGACTGGACACTGATTTACATGCAGTATTTTTATTATTTTATTGAAAAGAGGCAGACTTGGAAAGCTGTTGCATGATTGATTGCAGTAGGTTGAATAAAACCAAGGATACACGACTGATTGGTTATGATAATCAGCCGGTATAAGTTAGTAATTATATGATACAAATGTGAAGTTATACTTACTTGTGTTCGACACTGGTGGGCGGAGGCCATGCGTTCGGATCTCTGTCAGGAGGTGGCGGCCATATATCTGGATCTATTTCGTGCGGCGCTGGACCCCACATATCCCTCGTAGGTAGGTCCTCATAGTCTGAAACAAGTAATAGAATCATAAGAATGGCATGGAAAAAACAACAAAAGTAACTAGAGCCAGAAGGCAGAAGGCCACGCAGAAGCGTAGCTGATGATCTTATGTAGATAACGGATAATGGTCCAGGTAAAACACGGAACTTGGTCGAGTTTTACCATTTGAAGCAAGGGTCGACAGATCAGACAACCCGCAGAAAATAGCAATCGGCAGGTTCGAATACATCGGGAAAATTAAATGCTCAAGTGGGACTTAAACCCACTACGTTTCCCTTACAGAGGAAATGTTCTTCCAACTGAGCTATAAAGCCGCACCTGAATCACTTCAAATTTCCCTTGTGTTCAGGTAAAAGTGATTCAGGTGTGGCTCAATAGCTCAGTTGGAAGAGCATTCCCCCTGTAAGGGAAAGGTCGTGGGTTCAATTTAAAAGTTTGCATAATAAATGCTATAAAATTTTATTCAAATCGGCAGGTTGTTTTGTTAGTCCCGTAAATTATTGCGAGTCTCGACAACAGTAGGTATACGGCTGACGCATATTTCTCCTACGATACCCATGAACAGTTTTCCGAGTCCAATGTAGATTTCATATTAGTAATGAAGTGTCAAAACCGCTAAAGATCCAAACAATTATGTAAGCGTGAAGGTCATATCGAGCACAATTTTCGCGGTTCGTTGTTAAACGTGAAGTCAAAAAGTGGATTAGTCAATTTATCCAAACGCATTAGGAAGTTCTTATGTAAAGAGGAAACCAAACAAGTGGATCCTCGATCGATCAGCTTTGATATCTGATACTCTTTGACACCATTGTTACGTATAGGTAAGCAGTATTTGAATGAGTATTATACTCCAAAAGTATTATACTCCATAAGTAACATATAGTACACTAAAACTTAGGATTTAGTAGGCATATAACCAGGTTATTAATTCTTTGCACGTTTTACTCTTTGACACCATTGTCACGTATAGGTAAGCAGTATTTGAATGAGTATTATACTCCAAAAGTATTATACTCCATAAGTAACATATAGTACACTAAAACTTAGGATTTAGTAAGCTATAATCAGTTTATTAATTCTTTGCACATTTTAACAATCGTGGCACTAGTCAATCAAGATATAGAGATACTTTTGCCAGTATCAACTGGCCGGGAAATACACCTCATACAAGAACAACTTCAAGTAGCAATAATTTGCATAGTTTTTGTGAGTTAGGTACTTTCTGCTATACCATTTTAGCGGAGCGGGTGATGCTGGGCGGGTAACGATATTGCATTCGTTTATAGAGAACGGAAACAGCCCGATACTAGGTGTCCCAACAGCTTATTTGTTACATTAGTAGTAGAAGATAGAAATTTATCAATCTCTTCGAAATGCAGCATTTGCATATTATCCTCATTATCTCGGACGCCATATTGCGCTGAGATAGTATACACGATAGATACAATCTATCGCAAATTGCGAGATGATCGGAAAAAGCTGTTGGAAAAAGAAAGTTGTTTATCGAAGACATGTTTTGGTCATATAATATTAGTAATTTCGAACGGAGAGTATATTATAATACTCTCCCTTCGAAGAACAAAGGAGTAGGTGAGCGGATATCGGTGACTTCGGGTTCTAAGGGTTTTGAATGTTATCGGGATTGGCGCACGGATGAATTGCTTGTGTTTTGTGTCAAGAGCAGGTTCACATTGGTAGTGTCCCAATGGCCAGGATTAGATTTCGAGACTCCTCGATTGTAAAGTTGATTCTTACCACTAATCTACTGAAGGCTATAAATAATATCTATCTTATGAAATGAAATCTATCGTACGAAAGGCAGATGACTCCGCCTTTAAGTAAAAAAAAAGGGATAACAGTCTAACAATATTGTAATCGTCAAAATGAGCACGTCGGCTATAGATCTGGAGGTTTCTGTGAAAAGCTTATAAATTATACGGTTCGATTGAATGAATTTTACAGCATTAAGTATGCTAACTATACAAATCGAATACATAGGGAAAAAGAATCTTCTCGGGCGGGACTCGAACCCGCGATCTTTCCCTTACGGGGGGAATGCCTTGACCAACTCGGCTTTTCCCTATGTATTCGATTTGTATAGTAAGCATACTTAATGCTGTAAAATTCATTCAATTATTTGGGCAGAGTCATCAAAAATCAATGTTTAAAAATGATTGTAACATCATTCATTGGTTCCAATAGTTCGTAAGAATATCGGTAGATGACTCCACCGTCGCCTTATAGACAGATAAGAAGAGAAATTTGAATCATATCGGGCGTGTCTCGGTAGCCGAGTTGGTCAAGGCATTCCCCCTGTAAGGGAAAGATCGCGGGTTCGATGTATTCGAATAGTACGGTTTATTGGATATCTATGCAATTCATACTAAGCCTCAATTAAACAACATGTACTGCAACTTGTTCCAACACGAAGTGCAATCACAATGTTATCAGCTATCAGATAAGCAATAAATTACCGTTTATAACAATCACTAGAAATGAGACTTGTTTTAAATTTTAAGCGCAATAGTTTAGAAATAGCTGCGATAGTGTTTATGCGCTTACCACGACAAACGTTTACCATTTTGTGGTAAATTGGCGCTTCTTAGTCACCATGGCAGTATGAAGAACCTTAATATAGTAGTTAATGAGTCAGCCTTACGACCGAGAGATCTCGTGTTCGAATCCTGGCTTGATACTTCCGACGTGCGTGAATCCATACCTAACACATGTAATTTAGCTTAGTTGGAGGGGCAACTATAGCACTAACAATTTTGGTTAGTATACTTTTTTTTGAAGCCTCATCCCGAGACGAAATATTTTTATGACGATTTAACATTATTTTAATTGACAGTTCCCTTTACCGCTATAGAAACAGATGAATAAACTCTACCATTATTCCAAGTAAACCAATTACACGCAGTTTACGTGTATCGAATTCATTATCTACAAAAATCGATGGTAGGTAAAACCTGTTATTTTTGTAGATGCGTAATTGAGTTTATTGTGATATAATGAGTCGTAGGGAAAGCCGTTTATCTGTCTGACAGTTACGGTAGGTGCGTTTACGCATACGTATATGCCTGTTACGTTATCGAATTATCGATATTGAATTGCTGTATTGGCGTAAATGATGTATAACGATCCTACTAATAGTAGTTTGGGTGTTTGATCCATACTTCCATACTAAGGCTCTGTTTGGTCGCGATAACCGAAATACGCGCAGGCGGAGCCGCGGGCAAAAGCTAGTTCACAATAACGCAAAAACGTTAGAACGGATTTGGATGAAATTGGTCACAAGTTTATAAAGTGCATGTAACATATAGAATACCTTTTCCTGATATTATACAATTGAAAACCCATGCATCACGATCGCGAGCTGAAACTGCGTATACCCACCCAGATATAGGATATGTACGTACCCTGTCATCTATGCTATGTCCAACGTACTTAAAATCTTTCCAAGTTTCTCTCCCATATAGTCAAAGCTAGATACCTAATTAAAACTGGCTGCAGATAAAACCACAGATAGCCATAATCCGTCCAGTTCGACATCACCCATTCACTGCTCCGAAAAGCCAATGAACGTGCACTAAACGGAGAACAACGACCTTTCCCATAGATAGCCATAACATAGCCCCCAGAATAGTGAAAGGGGAGTGGATGCTGTAATAACTAATGCTTGGCAAACAATCTCCACGTGTAGTATTAATATTTTTATGAAGTAGTTAAAGTTTATTGATGATGGAAAGTAATAGCCCATCTTCACTTTACCTTTGCTAACAGTGGTATTCTTTTTACATGATCGGTTTTCAATATCTTGGGACATTCACTGTTAAACATTTATATCGTTCATTGAAATGAAACTACATTATCTTTAATATAGTTAACTAATTATAGTTATTTCAATTCATATCAATACCAGACGCGAAAGTAACTCAATCTATCTATTTGTTACGCTTTCACGCCTAAACTACTGAACCGATTTTGATGAAAGGAGATGTCCAGAAATGGTTTTTTATCTTGAAAAAATCAAGCAATGAACCAATGGGCCCCATACGCCCACGGAGCTTCCGACACGCATATGTCACCGGGGTCCATAGCCCATAAGGTCAATTCCGTCCAGTACCCATACCACTAGGCTTTTCAACCTAAATTAAAAATACAGTAGAGAGATAGGTACCTTGATAACCGACATCTACGCGAGCGGAGCCGCGGACAACAGCTTGCTTATAATATTCGCGTAAACTTCTGACAAACTTCAACGTCTCAGATAAAACATTTAAAATTGGCCAGCATGGATCCTAGTCAAAGTTCACTCGTAGAAAACGAAAGTGTTTAAAATCAGGTTTATTTATTAAACTGGTCAGGCTAGGATATTATAATAATTGACATAATGTCAGTTGCATAAACGAATTAAGTTACGAAACTTGATTATCTTTTATTTGTTTTGTTACTAGCTAGTGAAAATAAAAAAAGGCATCATAAGGCAACTGGTATGCCTTTTTCTTTTCATTTATTATAAAAGATAATGAAGTTTCATAGGCACACCGGATGCTAACGCCTTTTTATTTCTTCTTTTATGATAGGAATCTTCACGGGTTTGTGCACTACCGTTTAGCAAGTTGACCAACCAGATGAATGATAAAGGAAGGTAGGTAGGTATAGAAGAAAAGCAGATCAAGACGTGCTGGCTTGGTGTCGTCGTAGCGTAGAAGATGAGTTGCGTGCCAATGGTCACACCACCATATGTATATGACCAGGAACGTGTGAAGTGGCGGAGCCAAAGCCGGTAAACGGACCCCGAAATCCGAGGTAAACCTCGGATGCGACCGGGATAAATTCTGTCAGTATATGCATTCCTATGAGTTCTATCTTGACCGCTCTGTCTGTTTACATTTTAGCTAAAGCCATTCAATCAGTACCTACTCACCATTTTGTAAACCTAGTAAGGTAGCCAGAACTCACTGGAGAGTTTTTGTGCTGTCAGTTGGAAGAGCAAAGGCTTGTTCTGTTTTGTCTTCTATACTGACGGCACAGCTCTCTGTGCTTACAGGGTTATATCACTACGATTATGACTCCCCTGGTGTTGCGCACGTCTATAGGCCACGGTAACCACTTTCTATCAGGTGGACCGTGTGCTTGTCTGCCACCAAAGTGGTATAAAAAACCTATCTCTATCTGTTCGGCATCTCCTCGTGACTTGAGACCTAGAAGATTTAGGCTACTTTAAGCTCATGAAATCATAACATCGTCGTTTCATTTTATGTAATCGAGAATCTAGCGAACGAAATCGCGAGCAAAAGCTAGTTTCACTCCATAAATGGGCGCAGCGATTTTCTTGCATGCCAAGTAATGGTATTAGATGATCGTGTTTGAGGCTCATCGTAGGCTTACAGAGAAAGGTAAAATAAACTTCATCTATCTAGAGAAGAAATGGAGAAAGCTGAATGAATTTAAACTATATTAAAAAAAAAAATTACGCAGCAACTGAAAGTATTAATTCAATAGCATCCGTGGGATAAGAGAGCCTAACCAAGATCTTCAGGGCCCAAGCAAGGATTTGGGAGGTCAGGCAGTACTCGCTTCCAGAAAAGTCAAGACAAATCAAGAGAAAGAGTAGAAGGCTCCAAAGTATCAGTTTTAGATGAAACCTGAACAAGCTATTGATGATGACAACCTAAAAGGAGATCTCACTACAAGGGATGCAGTAGACTGTGCGAAGTGAAGGGAAAATCCAAGAAAAAGAACTCAGGAATTCAAAGTGAACACCGGGATGATGATGATGACGATTTAAAACATTGTAGACGTCATAGTTAACAGTTCATTACAACCGATAAACACAAAAGCACGAACAACTAACAGTGTGGGATTTTTCAATAAGGGCATAAGAATGTTTCTACAAGGTCTATACATGTGTGACACTTGAAAATGTCCGTAAGCTATGGTGACCGCATTCCATCATCTATTCGTAGACAAAAATGGATACGAGAGGTACAGGTAAGTGATTCATGCATCATACGTTGAGTACCTAATTATTACGTCCTACGTTTTTCGATATAAATTGTAATTACATATTTTTTTGTTTATAAGTTATATCGGACTTGTAAGTTGGAATTAAACCCGCAGTAGTCCCTTAAAACTTATCCTGGATATCAATCAATCAATTAGCCTCGCAGTCCACTGCTGGACATAAGCCTCTCCCAATTTTGGGAGGCTCTGGCCTATTGTTTTCACGCTGACCAGACGGGTTGGTCCAGGGTTTTATTTCACAGTGATAGCTTCTGCGTATTTTTCGATTAGTCGCCTCTTCGGATGAGATGAGGTAATGATACTTGTATGCTTTCTCCGACACCACACGGATATAGGGAGATATAGATATATGGATATATATTATTTATTTGAAATTCTACTTACATCTATCTACTCACATAGATCTACTTACATAGATCGTAGGGCTACACGCGTTGCGAGCATTACGTAGGAGTCCTTAACAATTACGAAACAATTAAGTACTGATACTGCAATCATTAATCATATTAAATGGTACAAAAACCCATTCATATTTGTAATTGATTTTAAAAAAAATGGGCTCATGAACAGCGTATTTTGTGGCATGCTGTGCAATACTTTCTACATAATACAGATGGCATGGTAATTAAATTAATAATATAATATTATATTACTCCGGGTCCGTAACAATATCTGAGTTATCTGCGAATATCTGACCACGGCGGCATCGGCACCAATACGTGGTGGTGTGTTCGACTCCCGTAGCTTTCAGAAATGAGTTAATTTGCTAGGGTTATATTACAGAGTAGCTGGGATAGACTGAATGCAGAAGTTTAGGTGCTACGGCGCATATTAGGAGAGCCGTTTGTCTAGGAGTGGACTGCCAGGTTCCATTCGACTGGGTGTACTAACAGGACTACACCGTAATAATTTATTGATCGGTTGAGGTTATTTCTTTTCATTAAAGGCAGACAGTGTAAATATATACAATGCTTATATAACCATATAAGCAACCTTGAATTATTGCTATTCATTCTTAAATGACACGGCTATTGACACCCGGATATGATTACTGAGCACTGGACCAATGAGCGCGTCTTGTAACACAGAAGATATAAGTAACTTACATACTGACATCTTCAACCTTCGGGGATAGGAAGCGAGAACAGTCCGTAGTTTACTTCTGTTCTTACCCACCTCATCCTTCATTAATACATTTAGCCCCGTAATCTAGAAGTGTACTCAGATATGGATCTCGACAAATATGTCTATACAATCTGTCTTCAGATAAATGTTTCTGTCTGAGGATAGTCCTGACTTGCTCTTCTTATAAAACTTCACTAAGGTCTAACTATTCCGGGGTTGACCCCGCTCGAGTTGCTTACTTAATTTTGCCTCTGTTTAATTTACTCGTTCATTCCAAGTGTCCAATCCACGTCAACGTATCTTTTTAAATTCTCGTCACTACCTCCTTTCAACTCACAGTGCAGTCTCAAAACAAAACGTACGACACATAAAAAGACGTAAAAAAGAAACCGTCGTTTTATATGGAGTTTTAAAGCCTTTTTATGTTCTTTATTAGCCGCCATTAGATCTAAGGTTGTACGGAATGGTTGTGGGACAGTTTCGTCACAATACGTATATAGCTTTGATACATAAATAATAAAGAGTATTGGTACAATAGTGAGGGATGAGTTTAAGATATGCCAGTGCCAGTTCTCTCGAATAAATGCAGATGTAGTATAGGGATTTTCAAAAAAGAATTATGGTATCTTTACTAGGTGTTGCAAACGTCCAAAGGCTACAATGATAGTTTGCTTGTTGGACGGTTCGCGACAAAAGGGCTTTCAGGAAGGCGGTATGCTTGCACCCGTACACACTTCAGTGATTACAAAAGAAGTATGTCTCCAAGTCAATGAAATAAAAATAGGAGTCTATGGCTCGAACTATTACATGGCGATTCATGAAGTAATTAATAGCAATATCCAAACAAATGAACTAACAGCTTTTCCGATCAAATAATTGGATCCAAGACCTTATGACCACACTAACTGGTAACCTACCACGGAAATATTGATACAGTCAATTAAGTTCCACATATAGACTCCAAGTACTTAATTACGTATTTAATTTTGTACAATTAGTAAAAACTTTAAAACCATCGTCATCCTTCCCTATAAGAGCTTCCGTAACTTTAAAATCCCCTCATCTCATATAATTAGTTCCTCCTTTATTTCTAAAAATATATTTCCTCTGTAACTCTTCTAGTGTTTAGTTTATTAGTGGCAGTAATGGCACAAAAATAAAAGAGATGTCGTGAGAAGTTTCCCGTAATATTACATGTGACATATCGTCAACATGATTGATGTGAGAGATACGACGGTAATCTACTAATTTAGTACGCACATTAAAGATAAGCGCTGAGTGTTATAGTTTATTTTTAATTAAAGAATAGCTGTATAGAATCGTCTTGGACTAGACCAAGTGCTATTCGCGTAGATGCCATTCGGTTAGGTGTCCCCTCCCGAGGAGGGCCAGACCGTAAGGGATGGCTCTGGGTCAGCCAGGGTGCGAGGGATATGTCAAAGACAACCTCACCAAAGACACACAGTCGGCGTGCGGTTTTAGTCGGTTCGAGTCCGATATAATCTCCCCTTCCGACTCTGGCGGGGGAGGCTCCGCACGGAAAAAAAAACACTTCACTGAATATTACACTGAAATTTAATCATAGTATGTACTTACCTTTACTAATATGACTGTCATGCATGACCGAACTAAAAAATTAAAAATTAAGAAAGCCCAACATAGGGTAGTAGTCAATTAAAATAAGTTTATTATTTTTTTAGTTCTAGTCGATAAAAAATTAATTATTAATAGAACGATAAAAAAGAACAGATGTAATTTTACAGTTCCTTTATAATATTTTCTGATAAGCCTGGTTAAACATTTACTTATTACATTAATAATTTACTTGAAGGAAACTACCAATTAGATCGAAAGAATAATTTAACTTAACTACAAAAAAATAAATGTTTTTATATACTTAAATAAATTAATGTAAAAAATATTGATGCAAATTAATTGTGACGTGTGCGCTTTGTAAACAACACGGGTTTACGAGGCTTTAATATTTTCTCCAAGATTTTTAAATTATCACGGAAACTGTACCGAGGACGCACAAGAAAATTATTTAAAAAAAAGTTAGACACTTTCACGCTTCGCGAGTGAAACCGCAGGCGGAAACTATAAACATTTCTATAACGAGACACGCCACCCATAAGCCCTAACAATAATTTGAAAGCCACAAAGGAACCAATCGGAATAAAAATATAAAAATACAATAGTGACGAGTTTAAAGGCAGCGATTGTGGGCCATGAATGGTGACATAATTGACGACATGATGGCCTTTATCGGTGCAGAATGGTTCCGATCTAAGGTCATAGACGATTACTCCAGTGTCCAATGACGTGTGAACATTGAACTTGTAAAGGGGTGATCCAATGGACAATTGTGAAGCTTCGCGTGATATATGACATTTTTACTAAGAGTAAAACACTCGCCGGAATATTTACCATGTTTGTTATGATTTGGGAGTATGAGTATTCGATATTGTTGCAAGCGCCATGATCAGGGATGTACATTTTTGCTTCGATACAAGTCAGTTAATAAATGTACTTATGTGATATGCATGCATGTTTAGTACTGACAGAAGCTTCGACTCTTGCGGAAGAGGTTGCGAGTTCGATTACTGTTCAGTGCAAATATTTGTATGCTTGATGTCTACTTGTACGGAAACTCCATCTGTCATCACCTAACTATAACCAGCGATGTGGCGGGTATTTAGGACACGGATCGACTAAAATCGCACGTTCCACGTGGTCAGGGAACAGCCTCTGTGGCGTGGCGGTATCGCACTCGACTACCACGCAAGAGGCGCGGGTTCGATTCCCGCTCAGTGCAAATATTTGTATGCATGAATATGGATATTTGCATTGGTCTGGGTGTTTCTATGTATAATATGTACATATTTACAAAAAAAAAAGTATCTAAGTAAGTATGTTTATCCGCATTCTAGATTCCATAACACAAGCTAATTAAGCTTACCATGGGTCTAGATAGCGTTGTGTAGAATGTTGTGGAATATTTATAAAAAAAATATATTTATATAATTCCACGTGAAGAGACATTCCAAGGACCCCCGAAACAATTTAAGCGACATGTACATTGCAAGAGGCCTATTCTCAGCATTGGTTAACTCATTCCATAAGATTAATTTTAGCTCAATGTAATTCGCGTCGATTTTTGACAACCCCATCATAATTATCAGTTAGTATAAGACTCCTTATAGATATTTAAATTTAGAAATACGTGACAAACGTTTGTAGCGTTTGTAATTTTAATTGCACTTTGAATAGCGTTTTTCTTTCAATTCTACCTGCCATTCGATTTATGTACTTCTTTGAATGTAAATATTATTGTAGCGAATGCAGCTGTACAGGATGAAAACAGCAACGGTAAAGCTTGAGTTGTGTAATAGTTCATTAATGACGAATAATAACGTTTCTAAAGATTTCAGAATAATTTGTTATGTTAATGTGTGAAACAGGATTCTTCCAGTAGTTCCCTTGGAGACCACTGGAAGAATAAATGACAATAGTTCCATGAGCTGGAGATTGGATCTACTGATACGATGGATTTCATTGGCTGCAGGCATTTAATGAAAGACCTAGGAGATCCATTAATTGGCTCATTTAACTAGATGGCTGGGACATTATATAAGATATCTGATCTGTAATTTTCTCAAAACCTTCATTCTTAGAATCATTAGTTCTTCAAAACCATTGCGAGTCTCTTACAATTAATAAATCAATGATTTGACAGATTTCCTTTACAAAACTCATTTGCTTTGAACAAATGAGAAACAAACTTTCAGTGGTAAAATTCAGTCTACCAAACCATGCGCAATTTCATAGCCAGAGCTTCCATGCAATTTGTAAAAGCTAAGAATAATATTGCTCATCTAAATTTCACTTTTTCTTTCGTCGAAATCGAACGACTATACGCACTGAGACGAATGTTTCAATTAAACTTTTTTTATAAATGGTTTTTTTAATGTCGAACTAATTTGAGTTCGCGTGGATGGCGGCGGTTGGCACCAAATTGATTTCAAGTTGATAAAGTTAACACCTAGCAAAATCAATTCGGTGGTGTAGATGCGATGTTACTATATCTATCTTCAATTTAAGTTGTATAAGCATTTAATATTTAGAAAGCACTATACGCATTTAGCTTATAAGTTATTTAAGGTTTGGTGCCCCAAGAGTAACCAATGGAACCATATAACTAAGTCGTGACAAACAGAAAAGGCAAGTTGAGTGTGATCGCGTCGATACGTATATACGATTTTGCTTTCATTATGCCTTAAGGCTCTTGCCTTTTCCCTATAATTCACGCCCAAGACTCGGCTGCAGGTCAAAAGTGAAAAATTATTTATTCTGTAAAGAACATTAAAATGGAACTTACAAAACATCAAAATAAAAAAGACTTGATTATGTAGTAAATGGAGCATCGCCCGTGCCAGTTCGAACTAGTCCAATTTCGGCCCCGAACTGAGACTTCGGTAAGAAACTCAGCGAGCTGTTTTTAGACTACTTATCAACATAATCCAACACTTATGTGACTAGATTTTTTAAAGAGATTGCGAATGAAATCGATAAAGACTTGAAATAATAAAGAAAAGATGAAGTTGGAATGCATGTACACTATACATTAAAAGTTACATTCTAACCTAAGCGTTAGCTACTAAACACATCGACGTTGCACGCATATACGCTTGCACTTTGTTACTATGTATTCATTAAATTGTATATGGGACTTGTATTCAGTCATCATCAATCAAATATTGTATTGCAGTTCACTACTACAGACTACTAGACATAGGCTTCTCCCTGTGCTGATGTGCCCCTCTCTATCCCCGCTACCTGTATCAAGTCGTCCGTTCATTTTGCAGGGAGAATTTTGAACGATTGCCGCGTCCGATTGGCGGTCTTCACCCTAGGACTTGGTATTTAATACGTGCGTGAAATTACAAATTGTTTGAAAGTCTGAAAGTGGGTGAAAATGTAAATTTTAAGATTCTGTTACAAACATAGTAACTTAACTGGCCCGCTTAGAGACAATTGTTGTAGTATCCGCTCTCAATAGCCAACGGTAATGACAACGTCATTCTTTGGATTTTGAGGTACCATTAACGCTTCGTATTCACATTCCATGTCCCTGTGATGGTAAAGAATAGTATAGTAATGAAAGGTTTGTGATAATTGTGATCAACCACTAGCTCTGACTGGAAACGGACAACTACCGTAGGCCTTCAGGGTTGCGATACAGAAAGTCTCTGCTTAAAGTCACCACAGGCAGAGCAAGCGGTTCCGCCTCCGTTTACGAAAGAAAAATGTTTAGCCTAACAAAAACTAGAAAAGGGGTATCAAAAAGCTGATAATAATTTAGAGTCAGGAAATCAATACATACTTTCATGAAATGACCTTGAAATGGCTATAATGTCGGGTTGTTTTGTAGTAGTTCGTTAAACCGAAGCGATTGTATAGGCACCGTCGCAGGCACATGCCATGAAAGCGTTACACGCAATGTATATAATTTGTCTTCAGCGTTAAAGGTAACTGAATAATTAATTATATCGAATTTAACAGTAAATTATACAGCTATCATTCGAGAATCTTATATCAATCTACCTAGATTAATGCGATGAGCTGAAACTTCAGGAACCGTTTTCGGAATTGTTTTTTTTTCGTTGCAGCTCGACTGTTCGCAAAAGTTGAGGTAAGCCCACAATATAATGGAGAGCTTTGCCTTTTCCCGCCATCTAAAGACCCCAGGATATTGTAGATATTCAAAGTGAAAGATTTTTATTCAATATAGAACACCTAATTATTTCTTATTGATGTACGACCGCTTCCAAGGCGCTGGTGGAGAACAAACAACGCAACAAACTCCACTGCGGCATATTATTACAGAGCAGGCAAGAATTCTAAGATTTTATTGTACGGCAAAGTAAGAGCACAGAACCATAGTAAAAGCTGCAACAGAACTTCTTATTATTAGAATGATTAATTAAGAAATGTCGTACCGGTAATTATTATCCAAATAGCTAATACAAAGATATGAATCGAAGTCATTATTGTGTCTGCATCATGAATAGGTTCTATTGTGTTTGGATATAGAACTGGTTTTATAAGTTTTTATATTATTAAAGATCTAGTTGTCTGTGTTGATTGGTGATACGAGGTTGCGTATTTCGATATAGATGCTAAGCGGGTGAAGCCGCGGGCAATTACTAATATAAAAATAATTGCAAGTTGTTCACAGTCCTTAGAACCAAGATCAATTTGAATCTCGAGTTGTGAGTGTAGATTATGATCAGTAAGAGGCGAATGATCGAAGATATTATCAAAGCGTTTAAGAAAGCAGCTGCAAAAATAACCAGATAACATCAACTTTCTATATTTGATCTTGTCTATATCTTAAATTACTATCAGTCAATACTTATTTGTCAACTTTTCTCTTGATATCAAATTTTTTCGATAATTAATTTAATTGCGATTATAGCAAAATCTATATGAAAATGAAAAACTAAAGTTGCTAAGCCCAAAACTACAGATTACGTAATAGTTCCTACGCATAATCTTTGGAATGACTCCACCCATTTGGATGATCTATTCCAATTGAGTACATACCATAATATTTTTGTGTTCCAAACCGATACCATTTTTGGAAACTTATACCAAAACACGTTTATTGTCAAGAAAGGGTTAAAATGAAAGAACCATGTTTTACTCCAGTGGACACGAAGAGAACTAAATTGTTTACATAAGTGAATTGAACATTTTTTTAAACAATTCATAAAACGAATAACATTTGAGTGATAGCGGTCCATCAGCTGCATCTAGGCCACTAGCATCGCAAGCAAACTCATTTATTGGTAGTTTTATTCCATTTGCAGTTGATCTAGCAATAATGGCATCCACTTCTGGCGTGATAATGGCCGCAATATAAAGTAGGTTTATATGCGGACTAAGTAATTTTGTTTCTAAGAATTGTGTGAACTGTGTGATTGTAATATTTAATGGGTATTTCTAGAACTAGAATTGATTCGTGACTAGCAACAAGATAATTCTTGTTTAGTATAACGACAATTTGAATTATTCACCTTGAATGAATTTTTATAGCATTTATTATGCTAATTGTTAAGTTCGAAAAACATTGGAAAAAATGAAATGCTCAAGTGAGACTCGAACTCACGACCTTTCGCTTACAGGGCGACGAGAGGGAGCAGTCGCCCTGTAAGCGAAAGGTCGTGAGTTCGAGTCTCACTTGAGCATTTCATTTTTCCAATGTTTTTCGAACTTATTCACCTTGGTTTAGCTTGCTTTAAATAAAATAAACTTGTGCATAACATTTATAACAAAATAATTACTTTTGAAATAAAACCGAACTGCCGAAGGAAGGAGGGTAATGTTTTTTCACTATTTCTATCACGATCTCGCGCGCTTTTACACTCCTGTACCCACCACCACTTTCTGATGCACTTACGCCTTTCATTTTGCCATTTTCTGTACATATAATAAGCCAAGATTAACTTCTTTTTTTTCGTTAAATTAGACATCTCAACACGTGTGATCTGTGTAGCTAGCAATGTATTATTAACAACTGTGTAGTGGTATGGTAAAATGAAGCGGCGACGGCGTGGCGGCGGTGCGGTGGCAGCGCGTACGCGTCACTTTTCACAGTACAAAGTCGCGGCGGCGGTGCCGCGGTGGTGCGGTGGCGGCGCGGCGGCGGCGTCGTGTACAGGAGCGCTTACGGTAACATGTATCTTTTTTAGGGTTCTATAACTTAAGAGGAAATAACGAACCCAGGAATGTGTGGAGATATCAAGTTGAAATTGATACTACATATTCAGGTCTATAACATTTTGAAGCAATGCAAACTTCTAAGTCAACGAAAGCAACAACACAACAATATATTTATATTGTAGTTTAGCTTAAGTTATGGAACTCTCGGTGCGCGAGTCCGACTCGCATTTGGCCGGTTTTTATTCGGGATTAATTTCAACAGGGCCTCTCGGAAAGTCTCAGGAAAATTCTTGGAGCCCGCAGGTTGATTGGAAGTGTTGGAACTATGTATTCCTTTCATTATCAAGATCGCAAGCTGTCTGATATTTTCAACTTTCGTAACGATGATTGTAACCTATGTAAACACTTACTGCCTGTGAGCGGTGTGATAGCCTTTTCCCCATCGTGCTGGAACATTTGTAAAGTCGCTACGGTTGCCTTTAGCTGCTCATACTCTCGCGCCATTTGCTTCTGGACCTGCGCAACAGAGAAGTGTGTTAACAACATCTTTTAAAAAATCAGCCAAACTGGCGAAGTACCCAACACGAAATACAGCGCTGGCCAACCCCGCTTGCAAACCCGTAATCCTGCTGATTAAATGTGGCTCTAGTGCAAGATTTCCTTTCGAGGTTAGAAGGTCAGGTGACAGTAGCTCCCTTAACAGCTAAGCTACCGCAGGAAGAACAAACATAGGAGAGCGGACTCCAACCTACAAGTTGGAAGTTGAGGATGAGTGTTGTTTCCTTTGCAGTATTCTGGTTGAAATATGAACGGTAAACTTATTTAATTAAATAAATGAATGGCTACAGAATCATTAAACTTTTGGGCACATAATTGACTGTCATAATTAAGTTGATGAATGCGAATATTAGCAAACGATGTCAATGGGCTATCAAAAACTTTGGTTGGCAAAGTTTTGCGTAGATATTGAAGTAACAAATGTGCCTGCGTGTTGAACGATAGCAATTTCTAGATGATAATGATAACATCATAGCAGCAAAACAAACAGTAAGTATTTTTCTTTATTACATATGATACGACTCCCTTTTCAGAACCATGAACAGATCTATTCCAATCGAATACCACATTTCAAATTGATCATTTTTTATAAACAGTGAGAATGAATAAAGCGTCGGTAGCTTAGTGGTTAAGAAGTCGGCCTTACGATCGAGAGGTCCCGGGTTCGATCCTGGCCATTACACTACCGGCGTGAACCCACTCCTAGCACAAGCATTATAGCTTAGTTGGAGGGGTTAGAGGGAATATTAGTAACTTCGGTTCTAATATTCTTTAAAAAAAAGTATTTATTAGAAAAATACATTTTACGTTACATTTTTTTAACTTTATTTTTTTTATTACCCTACCATGTTGTTATTTAAAAAAACCTTGTGATACGTGACACGTTTCCAATCCCCAGGGCTCTTGTGAGTCTGCTGAATATCTGTTCAACAGTTTAACTCTTTTTATTTTTAGGGTTCCGTAACTACCTTTAAAGGATAAAGTGATGGGATCATCACGGAGCTCAGTCACTCGCACGTTTCCAACCCTCGGGGCTCTTGTGACTCTGCTGAATGCATGCTCTGTTGAACAGTTTAACTCTTATTATCTTAAAAGGATAAAGTGATCTTATCACTTCGCTGTCCGTCTGTCTTTGCGGACGTGTCTTTCTCAGACACGCCTGGACGTACCTAAATATAATGTTATATGAAATAATCTCTTGCTGTCAAAATAGCAAATTTGTTAGTCTACTACAGTCCCGGCTCCTGTAAGCGGGGCGTGAAAAGGCATCTAATGAGGCCGACAAGTCGAGTGCCACCATTGTTAACATGTTTACGATGGTGAACCTCTTTCCGAGACTTTGCCTTTAGCTTAACATCAGGCGAGGTGAAGTCAAATTGACGTGTCCTGAATAAAAAAAAAAAATTTGATGAGCTATTTCCGAAAAAATTAAACTAGAATCATGAAATTTAGCCGGAAGGAAGGTCTTATAGAACAAGTAAAGGGAAAGGTCCGAAAACTTTAAATATGTAGTTACGCTCTATTTAACAATTTTAAAACCGTCACAGAAATCGTGTTTAAAACTTAACTGGTTGTCAACAAACATTTGAGTGACACAGTGGCCTAAATTCAAATTTTGTTACGTGTGCGTGATCCCAAATACGCGATAGGCATAATCCGTTTTACCCTATTATTTTTGGTAAAAGCGAAAATATAACACAAGTAACCTTGTAGAACTAAAATATATACAGGGAAATAACATTACCTACTAATTAAAATGCTGAAACTAACATTACACTGTTTAAAAAGTAAACAACACTCATAATTAACAGTTGCTTGTAATATCACACAACACTAATTCTTTCTTTATATTAAAATTAAAGGGAAAGCCTGAGTCCGAGCCCCGTTCGCCAATCAGTAAATGCAACAACTTGCAGATGAGGTTGCCTTGGCCTCGGAGGTGTTACCCCATATACCCTAGACCAGAGCCTGATTGTCAGTCTAGTATTTCACACCATGGATTTATTACCCCTGCCTGTGTAGAGGAGTTTAACAACAGCCTAGAAACCAAAGTCAGCCTCACCTGGAAATGCATCTGTTGAACAACGGACGCAGGCATTCCGTACAGGGTTGGGCGATCAGATCAAAGTGCTGCACCGTGAAACCGTTTCGCGGAAATGCCGACTCGACCATAAATCAGGTCATAAAACTAACTATAATAACTAAAAATTACAGTTAACACAACAAAAGCGAAATAAATTAGCTAGCCGATCGACATCAATATACTTTTGTAAAAAGATTGTAAAAAAGTAAGTACAATATGCCGAGACCCTAACGGCCTCGGGGTATTTTAAATGAACCATAGCCGTGTGGGCGATGGCCGGTATTCGCAAGTTAATGATATTCAATATTATGAAACTCCTCTATTAGTTATTCAGAAATGCAGATCAAGTCGCTAAATGCGTTCTCTTTGGTAGAACTAGTAGCTACTGGTACTGAATTTGAATGATATTGTAATTATGGTGTGCGATCCGACAATGAAGTGCGTATCCTTCTTCGATTTTTTTTTATTATTATACGCCATTATACCAATTTCTTTCTACTATCCTATCAGGTATAATCTCCTAAGTTAGTCGAATAATAAAATAAATAAAATTGAAATATAGGGGTTTAAATATAGACACAAAAATCTTTATCAAAACTGACAAACGGTGCAAATTGATAATCTAGAACACTTAATACCTATGTAAGATTTCAAAATGTTACCTATGTGAAGTATGACTGTATGAGACATGAGCTCGGTAAGAACGCTTAAGGCACTATTAGAACGTATATTCTAATCTAATCTTATCTATAGAGGTAAAGTAGAACATAGTTCTAACAAATAATTAGGTGAAATCTAATAGGCCCCAGATATCGATGCGTAATGTGCGTATAAACAGAATATTTCCTTACCAAGAGTCCAAGACATTTATTTTTTACTAGCTTTTGCCCGCGGCTCCGCCCGCGTGGATGTCGGTTATCGCGACTAAACATAGCCTATGTCCTTTCTCAAGGTCTAATCTACCCTTATTCCAAATTTCATTAAAATCCGTTCAGTGGTTTAGGCGTGAAAGCGAAACATACAGACAGACAGACTGAGTTACTTTCGCATTTATAATATTAGTATGGATTTTACTACAAGATGAACAAAAAAACATATAGTGCACAATATTCTGAATGACATCCATTTTCAAACGTAGTCATAACATGAGCAGGTGGTGTATTACAATTGGTTAACATAGAGAGAGAACTGGCGTATAACTGGACCAACATAAAGGCGAATACGAACGGGTGTAATACTAATTACGAAACGGTTTGTCTCACAGAATAAAGGATCTATTCCGATCCAGTACAATTTTTCTAATAATAAAAGAAAACATTCTTAAACCTTTTAACAGAACCCCGTACTCTTATTTGGGAAGGTCATGGTATACACAATTACTTTCGAAAGATTTACGGAAATAGTTCGGGCTTTAAGTGAGAAGAACTTCGTACCGTGCCCAACGAGACTCACTGTAATGGAGGTTCCAAATACATAGATAAACTAAATTATAATATTATCACTTCTTTCACTTTTTTGGAACATGTTTTTTAAGATAAACGGAGGTTATTATCTCAGTTTCGCTATTTTTTATTTTATCTATTTAGAACAAAAACAATTACAGCAATTTCCTGAATAATTGGTGGACACATAACCCACATTATTGTCCGCGGGCTGACAAGATAAAAGCAGATGGTTGGATTATAATTTATGACTAAGAAGTCTGAGTTTGCATCTCATGTAAACCAAAGCTCAATGACCCGACTTTAAATTGCTGGTTAGAAAGAACGTAGGTCTAGTTATTAATTAAATGTATGAGGATCATAATTTATATGTCTCCAGAAGATTAAAAGTGCATGAAAGCCTAGGCTAAGATAAACAACACGGTTCTACATCGGATTCTACGAATCATCTCCTAGTGAAGATAACACCCACAACACTCAAGACGCGCTGGTAGTAGGCGAAGGGGGTCACTTAATCCTCAGCATGGGGCGGGAATACTTATTTAGTAGTATCAATACAAATCTGTCCTGAATATGTCTGCATGTGTCTAGGTTACCACATGTAAACTGAAAAAGATTTCACGAAACTCAAACGGCACAACGAACAATGACGACATAATTCAGAAAATGAAACTTGAAACAAGTTATTCTAAAAAATATGTTTACCCGGGAGTTGGATAGTTTCTTAAGGCCCTCTATTCCTGCAAAAGTAGGCATTTATAGCGATCCCGGCCGCTCGTAAAATATTACGCGCGAACGCAGTGACGGTGAACTCGGCGATGACCCCGCCAGCGTCACAGTATAGAAATATGCAGTAGGAAAACTTGATTTGACTTAGAAAATTAAATGCAGTTTTTTAACTTTATTTAGTTATATGATTATATATATAAATATATATATATATATATATTATATATACATATATTATATATATATATATATATGTATATATATATAAATAAATACGAAATTAAAAAAACTGTATGAGTTTGAGAACTGTTTGTTCTATGTGTTTAGTTGCTTGGGCGAAAAAAACTTACATTATAATAATAATAATAATGCTTGTAATTTTACAAACATTTGTTTGAATTGATGCTAACGGTTACTTTATATAATCGCACCGTTCGTCGTCGACAGGGCAGTTAAATACCTAAAGTTAACGAGATTAACAACTTTTTTCGTGCGGGAATCCCCTCGGATACCCCCCTGCCGGAGCCGGAAGGGGAGGTTATGTCGGACTCGAACCGACTTTTTAGTCGGTTCGAGTTCGACTGTGGGCACGCCGACTGTGGGTCGTGGTGCTAGTTTTTATGAAGTATTTATATAAATTTACACTGTACCTTCTTTTTTTCGTGCGGAAATCCCCTCGAATACCTCCCCTGCCGGAGCCGGAAGGGGAGGTTATGTCGGACTCAAACCGACTTTTTAGTCGGTTCGAGTCCGACTGTGGGCACGCCGACTGTGAGTCGTGTTGCTAGTTTTTATGAAGTATTTATATAAATTTACACTGTACCTTCTTTTTTTCGTGCGGAAATCCCCTCGAATACCTCCCCTGCCGGAGCCGGAAGGGGAGGTTATGTCGGACTCGAACCGACTTTTTAGTCGGTTCGAGTCCGACTGTGGGCACGCCGACTGTGGGTCGTGGTGCTAGGCCTGAGGTGAGGTTGTCATCGAAATATCCCTCGCACCCCGGCTGACCCAAGGCCAGTAATTCTCCTGGATCTGCTGGGGTGCGAGAGATATGCTTTCGGCAATCTCACCTCCGGCAACCAAGGACCCAAGACGGCGTGCGTTTTAGTCGGTTTGAGTCCGACATAACCGCCTCCACCGGCTCCGTGGGGGTGGTATCCGCGGGGATTTTGCGCACGATAAAAAAAGGCCAATAATTAAATTAACCTACCTAAATATTAAAATTATTCTATCCTAAACTAAAACTAAATTTATATTTATTTACACACACACAAATTATATACAATGTACGAATATTGTAGGTACTAGGTACCCCTGTACTGATATAGATAAAATATGAATTATAGATAATCGTAAGTAGCATCTTCAGTAGTAATACTGATATTCTTATACTATGGCGCTATGAGCGTAATATTTAGGTATGATAATTTTTTAAATTACCAACGAGTTAGAAATTTAGTTTATTTTGCACGACTTCTCTCGTTTGCGTTGTTTATTGCCCATATTGAATGACTTGCAACAATTTATTATAAATACGTAAAACCGATTGATTGGTGCACGAAACTGTCGCGCAAAAACTGACACAGGTCCTACTTCGGTAAGCGCCAGCGCGCGACTGGCGCAACTTTTCGGGCCTCAGCGGCGCGAGCACTCGCGAATTTAGTAGGTATTTAAATATAACTTTAAAAATTATTTCATAATATAGTCAAAATCTGCGAAAATGTCTAGACATATGTAGTGGCTTTAGTTTAGTACAAAAATTTTATAGAAAGCATAAGTAATTTAGTCATAATATTCAAAAAAAAATAACGAAAAGGGGTAACTTTGGGATTTTTTTCTATCGAGTGAAGTTCATCAGATCTGGTAATTGAATGCGAATTTGACTAGACTGGATCCTTAACTAATATATATCTTTTTTTCGAAATTTAAAACGCTTTTTCCTATGATTCAAATGCTTTTAAAAAATTCAAAATGCGGCCTCTGCTGGAATACCTGGCCTTAAGTGAGAAGAACTTCGTACCGTGCCCAACGAGACTCACTGTAATGGAGGTTCCAAATACATAGATAAACTAAATTATAATATTATCACTTCTTTCACTTTTTTGGAACATGTTTTTTAAGATAAACGGAGGTTATTATCTCAGTTTCGCTATTTTTTATTTTATCTATTTAGAACAAAAACAATTACAGCAATTTCCTGAATAATTGGTGGACACATAACCCACATTATTGTCCGCGGGCTGACAAGATAAAAGCAGATGGTTGGATTATAATTTATGACTAAGAAGTCTGAGTTTGCATCTCATGTAAACCAAAGCTCAATGACCCGACTTTAAATTGCTGGTTAGAAAGAACGTAGGTCTAGTTATTAATTAAATGTATGAGGATCATAATTTATATGTCTCCACAAGATTAAAAGTGCATGAAAGCCTAGGCTAAGATAAACAACAGGGTTCTACATTGGATTCTACGAATCTTAGTGAAAATATCACCCACTACACTCAAGACGCGCTGGTAGTAGGCGAAGGGGGTCACTTAATCCTCAGCATGGGGCGGGAATACTTATTTAGTAGTATCCATACAAATCTGTCCTGAATATGTCTGCATTGTGTCTAGGTAATACCACATGTAAACTGAAAAAGATTTCACGAAACTCAAACGGCACAACGAACAATGACGACATAATTCAGAAAATGAAACTTGAAACAAGTTATTCTAAAAAATATGTTTACCCGGGAGTTGGATAGTTTCTTGATTTAAAAAAATAATCTCAAAGTCGAACACAGTCAATTCAAACGTAAAAAAAAAGTAAAAATAGAACACCGCTACACAGACTACAAATTCCAGCGCGTACGACTTTTTATAAAGTTCCCATAGGAAAATATTTTTTTAATTTACCTTCGAAATCGATTGCAACGGCATTGCAATAATAGTGGCATAATTAGTGTCCTGTTGTCTCGTTATTATGCCATAACGGTGTCCCGTCCTGTCGGCTGAATGCCTTGAATATCAATGCTCAATAAGAACATTGACCGGTTCCGATGTGGAGAGCGATATAGTTTACATACGAGTACATTTTTGGAGTGCAATGAAATGAATTGAGTGATAACGGTCAACTGCTGAAATTATAATGAACGATATACTAGAGCACCATTTTATATACTCATACCAGTATATTCTCGATGGTGATTGCAGAGGTCATTGTAATAATCCTGGAATTTTAATTTAGTAATCGTATCGGGGATTTAGTACACGACAGACTAGGCACTAGTTTTTCTCTCGAGACTGCGAAGGTCAAACTGTAGTCGCCCTCAAAAAAATATCACAAGCCAAAATAGAAAAAGGAAGGAGTAAGCAGAACCCGGCCTTCGAGGTTACTTGATTATTAAAATTTTCCAAAGACGGTATTTTTAATAGCCACGGAATTTACAAGCATTGAAGAAGTGTCTGACGGACAGCGCGTCATTACGAAAAGTTAAAACGAAATGGATAAGGTCGCTTTGACATTAATTAACTGCAATAAAGAACTGCTTACCAAGGCCTGCTGTGGCGTTATCAACTTACTATAGAAGTAGGTAATGAGGCCACCCATACCCCCTATTAGTAAAAATGCTATACGATACACTCTCCCTCGTCGTGGTCTTCTGAAATTCTGATGAACAGGTTCTGACAGAGTATGGTTAATCACTTCTCAATAAGGGTAACAAATATGAACTCATTTATAACTGAGATGCTTACCTAATTTAGATTTGTAATGATAATTGTGACGACACGTAAGTAGTTTTGAAAGCATGAAATTAATGGATCATTCAATATACTAATAGAAGAACAGTTTACTTCACACGTTAATCTTAACAATTACCACATTGTTAATTGCAAAACGAGAATTATGTTTTCTACACGGCCTACTAAAATAACAATAAATATCATCGCGCTAATAATACATAATAATACAAAATACAATACATACATAACATTAGCGAGTGATTTTTCTCGATGTGGGCACAAAAGTGAAAATACGATCTCTCACCGTGATTATCACACAATGTTCTTTCACAATAAAAATCTTAATCACTTCCCACACAAAAACTAAAAATCGTTGAGTAACATCCGGTGGCCATTACACGCCATATAACGTATTTTTTGCACCTAATAAGAATTTAAATACCTTGACCGACTTCTATAAAGAGGCACCATTAATTGACATAAAGAAAAATAGACAATAAAAATTAAAACTACCCACTTTAATGTAGAAAATTAGGACACTGCCAACGTTATAAAACTTTCTGTCAAAATAATATACGCCGTAACAATGATAGAGTAAAGACGGAAATGGCATGCATAATTTGACAGATCGACACAGTTACACGTACATAATTGGACACCCCAAAGGCGTGAGTGTTCGACCGATATACCGCGTTCGTCGACCCTAGTCGTGTCGTCAACAGTCCAGCCCCGCTGACACACCGATAGGCAGCACACGCATGACATTATAAAACAAGGAACAACTTCGACAATAGAACAAACGGTTGGCGACAATCCAGTCACTGAATTAGATTATAAAACCAGTGAGAAGCTTAAGACCTAGCTCTTACATGGATCATAAAGTTCTGCAATTAATCTAAAAGGTTATTGCTAAGTGGAGTTTGGACTGGATCCTTTGTTAATGATGAATGCCAGAATAACTTATGCCTTGTTTCATATATTTGTATAATACGTTCTCGATGCCTTTCAAACTGGTGATGCAGAGTGTATGATGTAAAGGGTGATAAAACGCGTACAAATAACTTAAGTACGTAATATTTGCGCATCTATTTTGGTGCTTGTGTGTTTTGAATTTGTTGATTTGCTTGGTACATTATCATATTCAAGTAATTTAGTGAGTACTTTATATGAAGATCCTTACAATCCCGGGTTCATCTCGCGGAGCTTGAAATAGCATTTGTCAAGACTGTCAACGTTTAGACCACCATTTTGGGTTTCTCCGCATTTTGATTGATGGTCCTTATTGTCTGGACTTTTCCCTAGCTTCTTACCATCCAGCCGAACATCGAAAAAAAAAATGAATAAACTTTACACAAATACTCGATACTATTGTACAAGATGAAATTTAAGATCGAATGAAGGTCAAGATTTTTCTGCTGTTTCTATTGTGTTTGGTAATTATTTATATATTTATGGCAGGGGAAATCAGCAAGCATGTAAGCAGTAAAATTTGAATGATTGAATATTTTATCTATGAATGTGATAAAATATTGGATAATCCCGCATTGTCTCGTAATATCTACTGAAAAAATCCGGTAGATTAATTATGCCGTAAGACGTAACGACAATATCAAGAAACTAGAACGCGTCTCAGGAATACCTGATGGTATAATTATGGTATAAGTTGTATTGGGTCTGTCGCTTATAAGTCTTTATAATTATGTAATCAGTTTTATCTATCTAACGACCACTCAGTGTATCGATATCCATCTATAAAACGCATTCATTATTGTAGCTCTTTGTACCCGCCTGTATAAGTTTAAAATCTTATTATAAATGCGAAAGCTTGAATCAGAATAGAAAGGCTGAACATCTGAATAAAATTTGCCAGAGATAAATTACTAACCCGAAATAGAACGTGCTTCTTATGCTAGGAATAGGTTTCTGTGAGTCTACTAGGCCACACTAAGACCTCAAGAATGCTAATGCACAGGTAGGCTCTTGGGGTTCAGAGGTGACTTCAGTAACTTCCGGAGAAACAAATAAGTAAGTAGTTATATTAATCAAAAACAATAAACGGACCAAAGGGATAACTGGCAAATCGCTACGAGGATGATGATGTTCACTTCATCATTATTTCACGCGCGAATAGTATTACGCATTCAAAATGTAACTAAACTACAAACTATATAGCAATTTGAAGTGAACATAGAACCGCATACATTTTATAATCCACTTGCTATGAAAACTTACGTGATCATATGCAAACTAAGTGCACAAACGGCCGCACGAAGTACACATAAAATAGTAAAAGTGTAACGATTTAATTGCTAATGATTGCTAATCATTTAATCGAACCACTTACGTTCCATTCCATTAATATGAAATCATTTCTTGTGGTGTTTGGTAATTGAAGAATCTCGAACAGTGTATCTTTTTGCAACTATTGACCAGTGATGTGTGATATATCTATTCATGCGAATAAAAAGCTGGCCTATGAATAATTGTTGTTTAAATGAGTGTACATAAAGACAATTGATTCATCTCAGAGAGATAATGATAAATGTGTGACAGAGCGACTGATAGTGTTAATATAACAGTAGATACATTCATTGTTTGACTCATTTTTATATTTCCTCCATTTTGGTAACAGAACATCGCTATTCAGAGCTAAATAAAAAAAGGCGTCTCACACTAAAGTTGAAACATGTGGCAGCGTAAGATCGCTTCAAGAGGAAGCAGTTTTATCGCGACCAAATCGATTACTTAGTCGATTCATTCCTGCGGTGATGGAGAATAAGAGGCAACGGAAAAATACGCAGATGATTTCACTGCGAGAGAAGGATAAATCGAAATAAAACCCTGTACCAACCCGTCTGACCAACGTGGCAACGTGGTACAAAAGCCTCCTAACATCGGGGGAGGTCTATGTCCACTATGTCCAGCAGTAGCCTGCGAATCAATCGCAAGCCACTGCTGATTTATATGAGGCTGCAATTGGCAGCCAACATCAGCAGCCAAGATTGGTAACAAAATCATAGCAGGTAAACAAATATTGCCATTACAAAAAGGTCTCAAGACAATTTACAGAAGTTTCACCATCATCATTTACATATTGCTGCTAATTGTATTGATTTTGGCTGCTAATTTCCGCCTCATCTGATTTATTGAATAGCAAAGTTATATCTTTTTTTCTGCACCATAAAACTCCTTGATTTTATCCTAGAATTAGAAAGAATACGTAGACCTTACCGTTTTAATAACCGTCACCAAACGTGGACGTGTATAAAATCACGAACGATTCGTTTACTCCATGCCAACAAAAGTTTTTAACATTTTGCATACTACTTACGTATGTATGTTCTATCGTAACTTGGACTCATTAGTATTTATCTATTCGTTTAGCAACACGTGTTGGCAAGTCTGTCTGTACTTTGTTGTTAGGGTTACAGTACAGTTTGGAAAACAAAAGCTTTGTCACAATTGTCACGTCAAATTTGCTGAAGAAATGTCAGCTTCTGGTAAGTATTATTCCCTATTTTGCATAGAAACATTTTGATTTTCACCACATTAGGGCTAATATTTGTAAAAATCCTTACTTATTGGATGCTCACAACATGAAATACATCAGTTATCAGAGTTTCCCATTTGTAAACCCGTGGTACTACCGGTGGCACTACTGGTAGTACCAAGGGGATTTTTTTTGCCCGTAGTACTACTATCCTGTAGTGTAGTGTAGTACCACGGGAGACCCAGTGATTTAAATTCCGTGTTGATGAATTTTATTAATCTAGTATACTTGCCAGATTCCCGCTGATTGACTGTACTGTAAGTTGTAACACGAGTCACGTGCGTTTAACGTAATCTTAATATGTATTTTAAATCTAATATTATTGATTCATTGTATTATTATTCTGTCTATACTACGAGTATTGTTATTGTCTATCGTTGGCAGTGTCACGATTTTCTTAGCATCAACGAGTCGGCCCAACTGTGGACGTAGACACTTTTTCGTACACTTTATTTCTCTTCTATTTACTTCCCAATTTCTTTTACCATCCCCATCCAATGTGTGAAAATACTGTGAGGTTGTTTTCGCTACGAACTTGCGTTACAGATTTATGAAGGCAAAATTTTTCCACGACGCCTATATTCCTTCTAAAGGCTAACAGACAAGCTCTTTTAAAACGAGTTTCTTCCTACCTTGACTGGACGACAAATCTTTCTATATGAGTCAATCGAGAACCGGCTGATAGTTCCTCGAACCAGATATCGTTGGCTAGCAATTATTATAAAGAGAGAGTGCAAATTTGTGTCTGTACGTAGGCAGAAAGTAATCTTTGGAACCACGGCACCTATACCAGCTTTATTTTCAGTAAAGTAGGTACAATATTCTAGAAGGATGACAGGCTAATACCGCTGCAGTTATCATAATAAATGCATTTCCTTTTATCTAATCACATTCTGTTGACAACTAACTTGAGTTTGAAGGATATTTCTAGTCCTTTAGCGTCAGCACTCACAACTTCTAAAGCGTTGAATTATTGAGATCATCTACAATTCTACATGTTGAATCGCAGTTGCTGTTAATTCGGTATTTATGGAGCAAATGATTCATATTCATAATCTCTAAATGATTAATATACAATAATTCATTTTTGTATCGACACGTGGAGCCGTTTAGTATCGAGTGTAATGGGCCATCTGCAGAGCTCAACTAGACAGGTAATGGTTGAGAATGACAGAAGCCATTACTTAATGGCTCTGACACTGTTAATAAGACATTATCGGTTTTTATTTTCTTCCTTTTCCAGTGGCCCATGATTCAGACATTTCCGAAATGAGTCCTTTTAAGAAAACGTCATTATAGGAATGAGTGCATTTTGGAGTAGTCATTATCAGAAAAAGTTGACGTAAGAAAAATGGTGGTAAGTATCGGCAAATATATGGATCTGCTATGTAACACTATTATTTATTTTGTGGTCTGTGGCCACCATGGTATAGGTACTTACTACGTAAAATAGTTCATTGGTAAACATCATAGAGGTACAAATCAAAGTAAGAAAATATACACAATGAGTGACCATGTATCAAGCAAGATGCATTGTAGACTGGTCCGAGTGAAAGCCAATAAAATGGCGTTCAAAAGAACTCATGAGTCACCTCATCATAAATAAGCCTTTACAGGTCTCGACTTGATGTGATTAGCGAAGGACAAACAAAAGAGACGAGCAAACAAAGGCCTCCGATGAGTACCTATCATGCTTGAGTATCATGACAAGCGATTATAACGCGAGTGTGAAGTAAAAGTGAGTATTACCTGGAATGTTGGATATGTACCAATATTTTTGTATAATGTTCCTGTTTTTAGGTTCCTGTGCCAACAGAACAATGATGGATACGTAAAAGGTAATATTAGTTATATTAGGTTAGTAATTTTAGGTAAGTACCACACCAAGTTATTGTGCGTAAAAACAATCAATAGTATGATTCATTTGTTTTAGAACTTGTTCTTTTTTTTTGTTTTCTGAACAAACACACAGGAGGCCTGATAGAAATATGTTTGAATATTCGGTTTTACAATAGTTTATGGAATGGAAATCATGTTCGCAGTGTTCATACCATAATAAGTATCTTAGGCGCCTTAGACTCTTGCTATGTATCATTCTACATAAGGCTTCATATTATATTATATGTAAGTGTTTATAAAAGGTCAGGTAGTTCTTCAACGGAATTACAAATCGGCAGTGGTCAAAGGTCACATTTAGAATTGGATTAAATATGAAGTAGGTACGTTACATTATTGTAACCAAACTCGGTCACTTACAAAAGACTTGGATTTCACCGCTACAAAAACCGTCGATTTATCGATTGCAAGGACGGAGGCAACCAGTTTCCTTGTATTGCATTTATTACCGATCGGTCTTGTGATTAATCTTTAAATGTTATAGTCATATTAAACCTTGCTCTTTAGCGGACATAACAAATTGAGAGAATGTTATAATCCGACGATATTTTATAACTCGACGATGCGCATAAAGTTTTATAGATAATCCGATTTCTTTCATTAAGTTTATTTATTATTTATGTATGATCAATCATGCTTCAATTAGACAATCTTACCGATCCATCAACTGCTTTACTAAGCATCTGAAACCCACAGGTTTGTATAAAATGTTTCATGTCTATATTGTGTCGTACACAGAAATATTATTATTATTTTTTATTTTTTTTATCTATTTGGTCCGTCAATTGACTGCACCCCGCTAGATGGCAACAAAGCTGATTAGGATAGAGCGGCCATGTGAGCGGGAAACGTGTGCCAACTTTTTAGACAATTCCTGTTAGTATAGGAGCTAGCAACGTTTTGAAAGTGAGAATTTTAGGTCAGCTGATTTTGTGATATGCTGTCCTTCTTGCTCTATCGGTTAGAGTCTGGGCTATCTGGCTGGCGGGAGCGGTTGCGTTCATTACTGCGCATCCTACCTGTCCAGGTGATAATCCTGTATTTTCAAAACATTTTAAGAGGCGTAATTTTTAATTTTTTGTTTTTAAATAAGACTACCTGACATACTTTTTTTATTGCCAGACATTTCTGACATTGCAAATTATGTGCCATACGCGATTCTTTTAATTTTTTTTATAAAAATTTAAAAGTATTTTATAAATAAATAAATATAATAAATATTCGACAGCCTCCGTGGCGTGGTGGTAGTGAACGCGACTGTCACGCAGGAGGCGCGGGTTCGATTCCTGCTCAGTGCAAATATTTGTATGCATGAATATGGCTATTTGCATTGGTCTGGGTGTTTCTATGTATAATATGTATGTATTTACAAAAAAAAAGTATTTAAGTATGTTTATCCGCATTCTAGATTCTATAACACAAGCTAGTTAAGCTATGCTTACCATGGGTCTAGATAGCGTTGTGTAGAATGTTGAGAAATATTTATTTATTTATTAATCTTTCCTAACATTCTAAAAACGCTATCTAGACCCATGGTAAGCATAGCTTAACTAGCTTGTGTTATGGAATCTAGAATGCGGATAAACATACTTAAATACATTTTTTTTTGTAAATACATACATATACATACATAGAAACACCCAGACCAATGCAAAGTCCTATGAGACAGGACCTTCGAACGCTAGCTCAGTATTTTTAAAGCTTGAAATAACATCGTTAAAAATTACGTAAATATGCAATTCTCTGCTATTTCCAACTCTAGAATTAGAATGGAGAATTGAATTTGAAAAATACAGGCATTTCTTATCACTCGTGTATAATTATTTAAAGTAAAAAGTTGAGACGCGTGAACACTGCTAATGGCCGTTTTATGGTGGTGTCGTATTTCGTGCGAATAAATTGTTTATCCATTCATTCATGGGCCTAAAGAACAGAAGAAGCCGGCAACTGTAGGTTCTTTCTGGCTATCACACCGAGAAAAAGGTCCTCGTAAGTGTGTGTATTAATGTATTTTTTAACTATTCACAAATGTGTACGATTCGGAACCTATTTATAAAAACTTAAATTTCATATTTTGATAAAAAAAAATCTGATTGCGAGCTCTAAAGCGCCTCAACTCCATATTGCATTTATTATAGGTATGAACCAAAACGTCACAGAAAGTTTATAACCCCAAATGACCTTAGCCGAACTAAATATAAAGGTTCAACTAGATTGGCCATGACCGCCGCAATTGAAGGTCAAACCAGTTGCTCGTAACGGTTGAGGTCATATTAAAATAATAATTTCACAATAGCCTCTAGTTATCACGCATCGTGCAGACCATTTTACTCTTCTTATTGTATCAGCTTCGAGGCCAGAAACTGACCGAACACTACTGTCATGCCCAATAGGTCACATGCAACCACATCGTGCATGTAACTGTGACGTGTAGGGTTACATTTTGAACAGAGAACAAGCCTAAAAGTAGACATCAGTTAGGAGCCAATGGCGTTGAGAAATGTGCTGAACATCTGCACAGCATTGTGGCATAAGTAATAATAGCTGTAGGATATTTCATCTTGATTGAATATTCTGGTTCAAGCTGAAGTGGCAGTGGGCTGGCCGCGTCTGTCGAAGGACTGGTATGACCGAGAGTAAATGAGTTCTATGGTGAAGACCGCAAGAAGGCAAACCGGAGGTAGGACGCCCTTAGCCAGATGGACTGATGACCTGAAAAAGGTGGCTGGGACAGACAGGATGCAGAAGGCGGCGAATCGGCAGAAATTGTGCACAATGACGGAGGCCTATGTCCAGCAGTGGACAGCAATCGGCTTATTGCTTGATTCCTTTTTAAGCCAGAATTTAATAAAATAGACCTAATTCTTATTAATACATTAAAGTATCTTCAACAGTTGAGGATGGAACAATCATAATACCTACGTAAGTGTTACGCGGCTATTCAGTATGCAAATATCTCGTCTTAACGTGAACACAGCTGTTGTGTCTGAGGTCTGACCTTCACAACGTCATTCAATTACAAATATAGCCTACAGACATAATTGCTTTAAAATTATATTAACACTTTTGTCTTAATAGCTTGGAACTTTGATCCCGTTCCCGCAAGCTATGGGGACCTATTCCCGGGATGAAATAGTAGCCTATGCTATGTGGTAAATAGTCTATACCTTTGCCAAATGCCACCTAGATCTATTTAGCCTGAGATGGATTTAGGTCAAACAAACATAGAGCTAGAACTAGAACAAGAGCATTCTTAGAGCATTCTTTCCTAATATTTTAATGTAAACGAAACCTTGTTTTCAAGGAAAGAACAACGAACAAATGTTCTGTCACTGTTTACAATAAAAAAAGTCGGCGGAGAGTAGATAGAATGAGCATTCAATCGTTTGGTGTAAATCCACCTTAAGAAACATCCAAAGATCTTATTAATTTTATTCTCTACTTAACTATAATGTCAACAAATGGTTACCCCGTGCCCGTCATTCAGTATGGGCCTTCGAGCACCTACAAGTACGTTTGTGTGTGTGTGAGTTACATAGTGTTACATACACTAATACATGGACAATTGTAAGCTCTATGGTAAGGTTGCGGCTCCTTTGTAATCAGCTGGCTTTGTAATTGTAATTCAAATGTATGTCGCGAGTTACTTACGAGGACTAACTAAAGATTTTGACGGAAAATTCTACAAATGTTATAAAAATAAATGTAAAGGTTCGTTACTGCAAACAGCTTGACGGTTTTGGTTCAAATTTGGCAATGACCTGGTCAAGGTCTTATACATATTTTTATATGGTAATCAGTATCTGTGGAATTTTAAATGTGAAGTCCATGTTAACGATGTAGGTAACAGCCAGTTTACATTATTTAATACATTTCTTAGCATACATAATCTGAGAAATTGTAATAGAAGCTACGAAAGCTTCGCTCGATGTTGAGGTATGGAAGTATATTCTGAATAAATATTGATCAATGAAGAGCGACTCTAAATAATTGGTAGGAAATAGAAGTGGTCATTTATCAAAGCAGCTTTGTACCCACCCTTAAGCATTAAAAGTTTGGGTACCATCAAAAAACGCCCGTACGACCCCATTTTAAGAAAATTTTATTGATGATGTTCAAACTTTGGGTCGAACGGGTACTAAGCCGCCAAAGCGAAATATTATTTTATTCAAGACTCTTGTATAGTAATTACAATTTTTTTAAATACCAATTATTATTTATATATGATATTCATGAAATCAACGTGTAAGTTTCTCGTCGTCTGCTTACGTGACAAACAGGACGTCACAGCACCAAGCTCGGCAAACACAATCAAATTAATTACGTCTGAGTACATTTTGTATGTAAATCATCTGTGTAGTGAGCGTATAATATTAGTTGATATTAGTTACGGTCCGCCATATTGAGTCCTGTTATGCGTGACATTAATTAATCAGGTTACGTCAATCTTTGTCGGAAGATACGGTTACGTTACGTCAGAGTCTTTGTACTTTAGGGGATGGTGTCCCAATAGCATTTAATTGCCACCGGGATGGATGGCATTGATGAATAAAACGAGATAGACTAGATTAGGAAAGTTAGGGAGAAACTAGGGACATCATGCAGGGACCTCATCTATAAAGGAGTCTTAAAATAGGGTCGTACCGTAGATTTTGTGATAGGGTCCAAACTTTGAGGTCTTACGGGTACTTGGCCTATGTGCTTGGGTCGTCTTCAAGAATCCCTTGTCCTCTTGTTTGCAAAAATATCAAGGACCAATCGAGTGACTCGAAACGTACTCTTTGGGGTTTATATCATTATCGGTTAAATTTTTGTCAACCCTCTTCGAGTGAGTTGATTAAATGCATGCATACTAAATTACTAATTCATATCACGTTAACTTTTTAGCCATATTTACACCATTATACTTGAAAGGTCGATTAGTCAGCTCAGAGCTCGATTTTAAGTGTATTCTGCGACCAATTCATCATCTTACACGCTAGTTATGTTCAAAATTAGCATTTATGTTTACAAATTCAAAACTTAAGGAAATAAAAACGGACATTTTATTAACATTAATTGATATGTACAGTAGACACTGTATCGAATTAGATCTTTTGTTGTACAGAGTTAAGGGGCCAGATCGTGAAAATCACCGAAAAGAGTGTTACAATTTTTCATATTTAACCTATTTAGATATGATTGATATCAATGATACTTTGTATATATTACAATCAAAGACCAAAAATTATGGTATGCTTATATTAAACTCTTAAAACCTAATAGTTGTTATATAATAAACGTCAACAAACGCACAAAATTGAGAAAAAATGCAAAAACATGCCTTCGTATTTTTCAGATTTAACCCAATAAATCAACACAAATTGATAAAAAGAAACACTTTTTGAACACTGAAGAAACCAATAAAATATAGCGTGTACGTTTTTTGTACCTTTACAAACAAGGACTTCCTCTTTTAAAGCCCTAAAATCTAGATATGTTTTACGTAAATTCTCCATACAGGCTAAGTGAAATAGGCTCCAGTTTTTGAGTAAATTCATATTGAAAATGAGTGATTTTAGCAATGAACCAGCATACATTTGAAAGTCAAAGACTTCTTGATAGGGAAGACAAAACTTATTTGATGATACATTTAGTAATCAATCTAAAAAATCAATTCAAAGTTACTGAAAAACGCGTAAAATAGTGTCTTTTTTCTGCCATATTTATTCTCATCGCCCGTCAGTCGCCCACGGGCCTTCGAAGCAGGAGCACGTCTCTTTGGCGCGTGATGACAGTTCATGCATACACAAATAGGCCTACCAAGAAATATATGAAATGAAAAATGGCGCCACCGTCTTCATAATCATTTGGACGGCAATAAAATAGTATGCATTTTACAGTGACAACCATAGTTCCGATTTTAGCCATTTCACACTTTCGTTGGTACATTTATAGCATAATGTATCAGATTTTGACATACTTGCTTTAAGGTTTGAACTGTAAAGTTGGGGATATACCTAGTTAAAATATTTTTTGTAGAAACAATATTTTTAGGTTCTGTTGTAATGAAATTATAATTAGATACTAACTTCATGGTCTATTTTATATGATTGTATAGGTAAGTAGGTATATACATATGTATATTGTAAAGTAGCTGTTTCCGTACATATTAGTAATAAAAAAAGTTTCGTTGGCTTATGTTATATTAAAGATACTGATTCATATTTAGCAGCATCACTAGAGTCGCAGGAGTCGCGGGTATCAGTTAGTGCGACCACCAGTAGACCTGGTGCACTGGATTAGAAGCCTTATGTATCGCAATGTCGCAGATACGCAAGAGAGCCGCCTTCGTTGGTACGATCACGTCAATCTGCGTCTGATCGATAAGGAGCGAACGTCCGAGTGCCATCATTGCGACGCGAGCGACGTCACGGGACTGCACACGCTCACCGAGTGGCCGGCAAGGTGGGAGCTCGTGGCGGCCCTGGGAGTGAGAGTTCTCATCCTCGCCACCTCGCTGACGGCGATGGTCCGCTGTGCGGACGCGTGGGTGGCCAGCGTCTCCTTCTGCGTCCTCCTTTTTTTTTCTTTCTAATGGTCGTGAAGGAGACGGCGGAACGGGAGTGGCGGCGTGAGAGAGAGAGACTTACAGATCACACCACCCGCGTGCGAAGGCAACTCTGACGGATAGAGCCGCCTGTCACCCCAGCAGAAGCAGGCCACGGCGGCGGCGTGCTAAGAATCGCGCCTCCCCACTCTAGGGCGAGTCCTGGTTTTCCTCCTCCCGAAGAGGGCCAGACCGCAAGGGATGGCCCTGATGGTTAGCCGGGGTGCGAGGGATATGCCAAAGACAACCTCACCTCCGGCCTAGCACCACGACCCTCAGTCGGCGTGCGGTTTTAGTCGGTTCAAGTCCGACATAACCTCCCCACCCGGCTCCAGCCGGGGAGGAAATGTAGGAAGAAGAGCTGCAAGACGGACCCTGAAACTGTACAATTGGGTTGCTAGGTGCCTGCAGGATCGCCGTATTCGTGTCCTCTCTCCCCATCACTCTCTTTCTTCAGCTTTCATTGCTATGCAGATGATAGCACCTTACACGAGAGTTATCACGGAAATCCTGCGGCTACACAGTCTGATATCGATGAAAAAGGGTAGTTCTTATCACTGAGATTGTCCGGATCGTGGATCACATTTTGCAATGGCGCTCTGAGAACTTGGTGGAGTTCAATGCTAAGAAGACGCAGGCACAGCAAAGGTAAATGCTGGCGTGCCGCAGGGTTCCGTCTTATCTCCCACTCTCTTTCTTCTGCATATCAATGACATGCTCTGTAACGGAAACATTCACTGCTATGCAGACGACAGCACCTTACACGGGAGTTATTATGCACATCCTGCGGCCAAGCAGTCTTATATCGCGGAAAAAAGGCAGCTTCTTGTCACTGAGCTGGACCGGATCCTGGACCACATTTCTCAATGGGGCGCTAGGAACCTGGTCGAGTTCAATGCCAAGATGACCCAGGCATGTGCGTTTACAGCAAAGGTATCTCCTTTCCTTTCCCTTCTCACTCTTCAGAGCACACCACTGCCACTGCAGGATCACCTCACTATCCTCGGTATGGATGTTCGCTGCAAACTGAATAACAAAAACTATATCGAGAGTATCATCAAATCATCCTCGCGTAAACTCGGAGTCCTGAACAGAGTGAGACGTTTTTTCACGCCGGAGCAGCGGTGTCTTCTATACAAGACCCAAATTCGTTCCTGCGTGGAATACTGCTCACATCTCTGGGACGGCTCCGCAAAGTACTTATTAGATGCTCTCGACAGGTTGCAGCGACGTGCGGTCCGCATTATTGGGAATCCTGAGGTCACGAACACCCTCGAGCCTTTGCAGATGCGTAGAGATGTTGCGTCTTTGGCAGTTTTCTACCGTCTCTACCATGTTCTGACGAGCTCTTCCAATTAGTCCCACCCTCCCCTTTCCTTCACAGGACGACACGTGCAGGGCTAAGATGCCATCCATTTACGGTGCAGAGTATACCTGCTAGAACCAAGCGTTTCAGTGATTCATTCCTCTGCCGCACCACTAAGACCTGGAATTCCCTGCCAGCTTACGTGTTTCCTTCTTCCTACAGTCCCGGGTCCTTTAAGCGGGGCGTGAAAAGGCATCTAATGAGGCCGTCAAGCTGAGTGCCACCACTGTTAACATTGTAAATGTTTACGATGGTGACCCTCTTTCCAAGACTTTGCCTTTAGCTTAACATCAGGCGAGGTGAAGTCAAATTGACGTGTCCTGTATAAAAAAAAAGCTATTTTCTTTTCTTACACCATTCCACTCTTCAGAGCACGCCACTACCACTAAACGACAATCGGATCGGCATCTAGTAAGGTCGTCAAGCCGAGTGCCACCATTGTTAACTAAGTACGTGTTTGTAATGGTGGCCCTTTCTTAACACTTTGCCTTTATCTTACCGTCAGGCGACGAGAAGTCAAATTGTCGTGCTCGGCTCCTATACATTTAGATTAATATGCGTGCTCTAAACATAAAATATAAACTAATGTGATCTTCGGTATCTCGTAGTTTGATATTTCGTACAGGTTTGAACTTCGGAATTTTGTAATTCGGGCTTTTAAATATCGTTTCTTTTGTACGTAACTGGCAGGTATGGTCTGTCTACGCGGTGGGCATTTTAATTTTATGAGTATTTTCAGTATCCTCAGATATCAACAATTAGGTGTAGGTATGTCCCCAGCCTTATTTTGTTCGAAATCTCATAATCTCTGTGAAAAGTTGAACATGCTATGTATGACACTGAAACAAAAGACATGCCAATGACGTCACGTAACATAATATGACAGGGATGAATGTATAAGAAGAAAAGAGATACGAAATGTAATTGACAGACGTAATATGTCACAATAAATCATATTACTCAAAAATGCACTCTAACCACAAGGCTTAAAATAGTTTTTTCATCATTGGTAAGACAATTTTCACCATTATTTTGACTGGTAAAGAGCGTCTTGCAGCCCACTGTGCATCTCGGTGATGTGTGCGTGCACGGCTGCGTCTGTATTTTGACAGATTTTGAGTCGTGCGCTCCGCGGACCCGGTCCTTAAGTGTAAAAACTTCTGATTCTAATGCATGTTTACGTGGATTATGAATTTTTAGCTCAAAATCGAAATTATCATCATTGCTTTTCGTGCAACTCCAGCATTTATAGCAATTCTCGGTGGAGCTAGTCGCGTATTGTCATCTACAGAGTAGTCGAGATAAACAAGAATGCATTATAATATAATATGTATGAAGGACGAATGTCGGGTTTCAAAGTGCAAGGTTCGGATGCAACCAGAAATGGCGGTCTCATGATGTTTATAACCTATTTTTATGCTTCAAAATGAAATCATGGTTGTTCCCTGCTTTCGAATTTGAAACACCCAGATTGAGAGGTCAAGTTAAGTAAGGTTTTATTGATTTTAGAAATATTTTACAAATAACCGTCTTAAACTAGGCATCTTGAGAGTTACTATAGATACTTTGTTGAAGAGACTGGTTCCCAAACTAGGCTTGCGCCTATGTTTTGGTAGGTATCTGTCCTTAATTACCTCATTATATTATGCCTATAGAATAATTTACCTTAGCACTATAGGGATTACATAATACAAGCCATGCAAAATAAACATTACCCATGGTCTTCAAGCTTAATTACTTATATCTCTGTAACGTGGGACATTATTACTTGGTTACGAGGCGTGAATATAACACGACGATATATGTACCTTCAGGGTTATCTAGAAGCAGGGCTATTTGCAGATTTTAAAGCCAGATCGACAAGGCAATATATTAAGCTCATACGTATAAGATAAGTATTTGGCAATAAAAACTTTTTTTTCTTTTTATAAAGGTCATGTCAAATTGATTTCACCTCGCCTGATGGTAAGCTAAAGGCAAAGTCTCAGAAAGAGGGTCACCAACTTTTTCTTCTTTTAACAATTTTCTGTAAACAAAATATATCACCAAGTAGTTCAATGACTTTGGTTTTCGAAAATCATTGTCATAATAAATTACATTACATTTAAAAACTATACGACAGCCATACTCATGGAACTACATATGCATGCACTGAGGTATTCATAAGCTAACTATCATAAATCAATGTGGAATGTATTCAGAAACGGTTAAGTACATTGTTATCGGAATTGGAAATAGCGACCTCGGCTTATACAAACGTCTTCTAGCCTAGCTACCTACGACTGCGAGTTTTGTATGTAAGTTGACTGAAGTCCACTAGTTCAGTGTTTCTTAACCTGTGGTCCGCGGACCCGCGCCCGCGAGGGGCAACGAACATATATCTCGATCTGCAGTATCATGATATGTACAGTTGACACTGCATCGAATTATATTTTTTGTTGTGCAGAGTTAAGTGTAAAAGCTTCACTGATTTTAATGCATGTCTTCAGTTAACATGTTTGTTTACGTGGATTATAGATTTTAAGCTCAAAATTTTAGTTATCAACATTGTTTTTTCATAAATGAAGTTGTTAACGAACAACTCCAGCATTTATAGCAATTCTTGTGGAGCTAGTCGCGAATTGTCATCTATAGAGAAGTCGAGATAAACAAGATTGCTTTATAATATGTATGAAGGACGAATGCCGGGTTCTAAAGTGCAACAATATCTCGATCTGCAGTATCACCTAAGAACCATTTCCAGAAGCAGATTACAAGTAGAATCTGATTTCAGATTCATTCATCGTTCGATTGAGAGTAACATCACAGTAATTTAATTCAAATCACATATTGATGTGTATACTGGTATACATCAATAAAATTCATATATTGACGGCACCAACTCACACATATTAACGTATTTTTTATGATATATGAATAAACCTTTCAATTTAAATTTTGAATACTAGCTTTGGCCCAAAGTTTATTGTCTTGACTGGGCGGTCCTTAAATATTTTTTATTTCATAGGGGTCCATGGACTGAATAGAGTTAAGAAACGCTGCATTAGCTACATAATGTTATAAAGTACTTACACTTTAAAATGTCCCAACGTTTAGTCAGCATTCACTTAAAAAAGGAAAAGCTGTTGGTGTTTACTTGCCTTTAGTGTTCATGAACTTTGTAGTTTATAACCACTCATATGCAGCTATATATCGCAGTTATTATATGCATGAAAGTTGTGCGTAGGAGTTCAGTTAGCAGTGATTCAATGTAGCATTGACCTCTTCAAAGAAAAGAAACACACTACAGTGTAGCACACTATTCTGTAGCTGTGGTTACTGCACAATGGCGAATTGACGCAATATATTAACAAGAGAACAAGATTGATTATTTCTCTTGCAAAACTCCGGGTAATGCAAATTTACTTCAGATTGATGATAAGCAAAATAGCCGATACGAATCAAGTGAATTACGTTGCGAATATATTTGTTTTTTTAAACGTTTGTGTTCCAACAATTGTGCATGCAACATAACTCATAGCACAACAGTAATTTTGCATTTGATTGGTTATGATTTTCAACGGAGAACTTAGTAAAAGGTAGTAGCCAATCGCGTTAAGAATTATGTTGAACTTCTAAACAGGATTATGGCTTACGGCACACTAATGATAGCTGTAATTTACTCTTGATTGGATATTACTTAATTAATAAGAATACTAACCATTCGCCATTCAAAAATGTTTTTGTGAGATGGTGCAATTGTGGTTTATCTTCCTGCAATTATATTGGCAATAGAGCAAAAACTTCAGATAAGGAAATAAATGGACGGTATTGTTTCATAGAGCCAATTAATGGTGACCTTTACTATGCATAAAGCTGCATACAATACTAAGGTCAAGTTGTATGTGTCTGTCGACGAATATGAAACGTATATCTGTATCATAGACTTGCTCGTAACAAAATATGAACACTGTACGTAAACTTCATTTGCCAGAGAGATACACCTGCCGAGTTTCTACCGTAGGCTTTCCTTTCGGGGCGGAGGGGTCAGACGGCAGGTGCTTCCGCAATAGCTAATACGCCAAAAAGATTAGAAGTACGAGTAAGGAACCAGATCCCTTCCTACTACTGCCTGTGGGGACACCGTTGACCGTACAGATGATCAGCCATTCTGTGTTGGCCATTTCCCCTATATAACGACTGCCATAAATATTTGTATAACAAACGGGACCGACAACGGTTTAACATACTCTCAGCCATTTTTATTTGCACTGAGCGGAAATCGAACCCGCACCCCCTAAATTGCCGTCAAATATACTACCGCCATGCCACAGAAACCCCCTGCCAGAACTGGAAGCTTTGAAGGCAAGTGGAACCACGTTGGCGAGAGATATGCTTTCGGCAATCTCACCTCCGGCAAACAAAGACCCAAGACGGCGTGCGTTTTAGTCGGTTCGAGTGCGACATAACCGCCTCCACCGGCTCCGTGGGGGTGGTATCAGTGGGGATTTTGCGCTCGATAAAAAAAAGTGGAACCACGTTAGACTGAAGAACAAAATATAAAATCGTGAAGCATGTCGGTTTATCAGGTTATCGGTTCTGCAAATTACAAAAATTCATATCGAATTCTCCAACTACTTAATATAAATTATGAACGTTATATTATGAGCAAGCTATGTCTTATGAGTTGAACAGTGACAATTGTTAGTAAATAGGTCATTATATATCAGGTGAACAAGGGCACTTCTGATCTGTTACGGCACTTACGGCTACGACTCTTTGTCCACAGAAACATAACATGTCTATACTAATAATGAAGCAGTATAGTTTGTTTGGACGCGCTTATATCTAAAACTAAAAGTGCGTTTTGAAAAAATATTTTTGCATTGGAAAGCGAGGTTTTTGGAGACGTTATAGGCTATAGGTTAATTAACATCATACTACGTGTCTTAGGGGGCCAGTTAAAAGAAAATGAATTCGGAAAGATCATAATATTCTGGCAGTCCTTTTCTAACACATAGTTTAGCCTTTTTTTATAGTGCAGAAATCGAATAGTGGGGATGTAGAATTCGAACCGACTAAAACCGCTCGCCGTCTTGAGTCATCAATTGCCAAGGGTGAGGTTGCTGCTCTGGCATATCTATCCCTCAGTCTACTTTTAACCCTGGGATAGAATCCTAGATATCGCAGGAACCTATTTCACGCGGGCGGAGTCGTGGTATAGTCAATCGCGTGTGGCATGTTGATGTCGCCCGTATAAAACCGCACAAAACGGGTGAAACGACTGGGCACAGCTAGTATGTAACAGAAACATTAATATCTTAACATACAGCACACAATTACCGTTGACTCAATGACTCACAGCTGTACTTTCGTCCTCATAAAACTCATGACATATGAGCAGTGTTCATCTGCATTGAGATGAACAATTATTTTTATATTAAATGTAAACAAGTGGGACATTACTAACTGACACCTCATTCCGTTAACCCCTCCAGCACAATCACCGACCACATTCTCGTCAACCCTTCATAACACAAGCTAGTTAGCTTATAACTTGCTTGTGTTAGGTTAGTGATTCATGTTAGGGTTCACGTCAGTAGTGTCGGGACCCGGGACCCGCGACCTCTCGAACGTAAGACCACTACTTACTTAACCTTACCTACTCCAGTACCCAAAGTACCCTAAGCTGCAGTTGTCAAATAAAATCTAAAATAATACTAGAAAGATATAGGTACTAGTAAATGCGAGAGTCAGTTTTTTACTCATAATCGGAACAACAGATGGATTGACATTGAATTAAACTTTTTTTACAAAACTCCTGTGCGAAAACGGGGCCGCGGTAGCAGGAAAATGAATACAAAACAGAAACAACGATCAGAAGTTGTCCTCAATATGGATTATACACACGCGACGGTAGTGAGACATTCACGATACAGTCGCCAATTGTACATGCTTACCTAGACACGCCGGCAGCATAGTTTAATCATAAGAATAATCAAATCTTCTTGACAAAGATCACTGTTCTGAAGGGACTATTACAGTTTTCATTTCTTAATAAAGGCCTTCCGGATACGGCTGCATAATTCGAAACCCCATGTCACTGTGTCCTGTGCCTTTTTAACTATAATCCATACTAATATTATAAATGCAAAAGTAACTCTGTATGTCTGTCTGTATGTAACGCTTTCACGCCTAAACCATTGAACCGATTTTGATGGAATTTGGTATAGGGGCAGATTAGACCTTGAGAAAGGACATAGGCTATGTTTGGTCGCGATAACCGACATCCACGCGGGCGGAGCCGCGGGCAAAAGCTAGTATAATATATGCCCATAATTAAATAACTTTCTAATAATGCATGGGAATCTGCCGGATTTGTTGAGATTTATGATAACAGCTCTGCTACCTTGTAATAACTTGATGTTTTATAACCTATAACCTTCCTCGGTAAACTGCCTATTCAACAAAAAATATTTTTAAATTTAAACCAGTAGTTCCTGAGATTAACGCATTCAAAAAATATTTTATGATTGTTTACCTTCAATGAAGTACCAGACCAAAGTATCTATACTCTATAGATACTGTAAAACATACCCAATAGTACAGTTACAATGATGACACTTTTGTCTATAGATAATGTTTACAGTTAAAAGTGTCTGCAGACAAAATAGTGATGTACAGTAATAGAGATGTCTGAGTCAACATTTGAAATCAATAGTGGAGGGTAACTGTACAAAAATGTAAGCAAACAATAATAATATCCAATTGATGTGAATGATTCTGCCATTACAGTTAATCATGTTCAATCAACTCTAAGTCATACATAGTTTGTCTGAATATTAAACATTCATACAATTTTCCTTTTGTTTGATTTGTCTAACTGGCCACACCTTGATGGTACTTGCAGTAAAGTCTAACTTTAAAAAGTAAAGGCCACCATTTCTGATGCTACCAGGATTTTTATTTGAGTGAACTTTTTATAGTTACTTTACTTCGTAAGTTCCAACAGCGTAGTTACGAAACAGTTTAGGTATGACTCCCCGTCACCTTAAAGATGAATTAGAATGGAAATTTTAATTGATTCAAGAGTGGCCGAGTAGCTCAGTTGGAAGAGCATTCCCCCTGTAAGGGAAAGGTCATGGGTTCAAGTCCCACCTGAGCAATTTATTTTTTCTGATGTAATTGAATTGTGATTTTTAGTTTGACTTGAGAGATAGTTTTTTCACATCTGCTTATTGGGCTACTGCCTGACTTCCTAACCCTGGGAGGATACCCTGCATCAGAGCCTTGTCGTTTAGCATGCACCAACTAACAGGTGAGCTTGGTTGGGCCCCATAGGTGTTTGTAGAGCCCTGCAAGTACACCTATTCAGAAAATAATTATTGAATATTGATATGGGTACTATTATTTGAATCACAAAACAGTGATCTTATACATTATATTATTCCACTGCGGGGGCACCACAGGTTGGAGGGATGAGCCATCGGCAACTTCTCTTCTTCCTCACAGCAATAATCCCAGTCGCATCCGAATCTTTTGGTTTGGAGTCTGGGGTCCGCTTTACCAGTCTTACTGCAGATTTGGCTAAACCATCTGTGACTTCTGCAGGTCATTTATCCATTACCCCAGTCAATCTAATACATAGTTCTTGATCCTGTGCATTCTACTGGATCAGGTGGAAGTCCCTAAATAGACTTCGGACACAGGTCGGTCGAAGCAAGGAGAATCGGTCAAGATGGGGTTTCTCGGACGGCGTGGACCTGCGGTGTGAGTGTGGAGACCATGTCCCACCTGCTGACATGTGCTGCATGTCCATCCATTTGTACAGCAGAGGAACTTATGGCACACTGGGAACGCAGAATCTGAGAGTTGAGGCGCCTTCGATTCGACAGAAGAAGAAATACAAATGATAATGAATCTTATACATAGTGCCATTATAATTTGTACTATAGAGGTGTCCTGGTTCTCATAAAAATATCTGTCCACAATATGGTGCACAAGGTGCAAGTTTAGAAGTACAAAGTAAAGCAACTCGTAGCTGCAATGAGTTACATTATTTTCTAATTCCACTTTTGTCAATTGTACAAGGAAAAAGAATACAGATTTTTGCATGACATATTTATCACAAAATAAATACTGTTCTGTAAATAGTGATAACTGATAACTGTGTGTACAAGCATAATTGTAAGTAAACTGTTTACCGTTCAGGTGGATTTCATCAGGGTCGCAAACTATGTAATAGCACTTATGTAAGTTGTCATAACATTTGGTTAATGCTTTACGTTATGATAATGATTTCGAAATATCCGATTATTAATGATCCATTTGCATTTTTTTTTATTATCTGTATGAAATGTCATATAATAAGGGTTATAAAGACAAAATTGTTACAAATTGTGTTGTAAAGTGCAATAAATATCCATAAAATAACAAAATTTGGTCACTATTATCTTGATTGAGTATAATGACCTAATTTATCATTTGTTTGTAATGACTTTTATGTATGATGAGAGACAAAATGTTTACAAAAAAAGTTGTGTCACTGTTTGAAGATTGGATAGGTACGGCATACTGAGTTTAGTAAGGAATTATTGAATTTTTAAATTCGAAAAACTAGCTAGCTAAGCTATTGTGCCACACCTGAATCACTTCAATGTTCACTTCTCTTTATATCCTTCTTTAAGGGTGATGGTGGATCACTCAGTTGGAAGAGCATTCCCCCTGTAAGGGAAAGGTTATGGGTTCAAGTCCCACTTGAGTGCTTAATTTTTTCCTGATGTATTTCGCATTTTAGAGTTAGCATAATGAATGCTATAAAAATTTTAATCAATTTTTGCATTCGCAGAAGATAGCTTTGCTACATAATATTGCAGGGGGAATGATAAATTACATTTTAAGTCAAGTATGGTTTCTCTTTATAGTTTATGTGGCTACTGTAAAAGGCAGGGACGATAAAATTAACAACAGCAGGTTTTTGTGAGCTAACAAGGCAGTTTAGTTATTTCTCCTAGGACTTCCAGTGAATCTGTCTCCAAGGTGAAGGCCTTAGGATACAATGGTAACACAACAGATATGATGTTTCTAGTTATTTATAGTACTGTATTAGTTGTAGCATTTTACATTTTTGACAGAAATTTATTTTATTTGCTATAGGAAAGAACTTCAAATGCTTTTCACTTCTTGCTTTAATATTATCTTTCTATGACTAATGATTTATTTACATAAAAAAATCAAATTGAATGTATTTATAATGTTAAATTAATCCTAATAAGAACGCACAATGGCCCAATCAAGAGGCTAAGTGCAGAACAGCCCAGGTAAACTAAAAATAATCCTAATAAGAAACTACCTTGTTGAGATCTTATGATAGTGTCTATTACACTAAGATATTGTACCAACCTAAAGGAATAACCTAGATGTAGTAGATATACAAACAAACTTCTATGGAGACACATGTGAATGCTACAGGTAACCTTCCGCCTTCTTGCCGAAGGCGCTGCTAATTAGACCTGCTTATCATATAAGGAAATGTTCACGTTCAAGGCAAGCAAGCATGGAGCAACAAGATGAAGTGGACATAAAAAAAATAGTGGTACTCACAAGTTGCCACTTGGATTTGCGTGTAGGATCTGCAATGGTTATCAGCAATCTGTGGATCATCTGTACGGTGCCTTCGTAGTACACCAGTGCCGACTCATAGTTTCCCATCAGAGCCATCTCCCTCGCCAGCTTAGTGTTTTCGCAAATTTCGCCAACAGAAACTGCCATTATTGTCATTCCCGCTGCGTACACGTAACTTATCCACAGCGAAAATCTTTATGGTTCTTTGCAGAGACCTCTTATCCCTTTTCGTAGATTACAATCGCGTGTGACATCCAATGATCCAAATGTAACACTTTGCATTTTCACAACATAACCCACACGACATCCATCATGTTTTTGTGTTATTCACTTTTATGGCGCAAATGTTTTTTTATATGCGATATTACTTATCTCATGGTTACTTGGAATTTATAAAAATAAGATCAAATTTTTGAGACAAAACAAACTCATTAATTTCGTTCGACAGTTCACAATCACAATCTCAGGTCAACTGCCAACTTATAAAATCAATTGGCCAATGACGAGGTCTTATGCAAATATTCTGAATGTTGTCTAACCTGTGAAGAAGCATGTTTTCGTTTACAAAATCGTTAAGGCCGACCTGATTATCGACTATTCTGTTTGACAGGTAAGATTGAGTACGCTTTAGTTTTTAAATGTCTGTGGTGCAACCTTAATCTACCCTGACAGTAAAATATGTCGTTGTCATTCATAATATAAAAGCGGCTAACAGTACCCACGAATTTTCGTGATTTATCTATTACCATAATATATGACCAAATTATAGGGTTTATTAAAACGTAGTCACAAGCGTCGTCCAAGAGGCCACGCAACGCATCTATTTATTTATTTATTATATGATATGATCTTACTACATTATTGCATTGGGTACTTATGCCTGTTATGCCGCGTCCGCACGCTTGCCGCTTGCCGCAAACTCCAAACCTCTACAATCGTTTGGCTTGATTTGACAGACCACCACACGCTTGCGAGTGAGACATTGTATTGTGTTCTGAAGAAGCAACCATGACGGACGTTGAGACATATAATTTGGCTGAAGTTATTTTTATTATAAATACAAGTATTTTCTTGAAAGGAAACGAAAAATAAAAAAAATCTTCCTAAAGGTGACCATAAGAATTTCCTTCTTACTTTTCAGTTCCTTAACTGGCTTATTAAATACTAGCTTTTGCCCGCAGCTCCGCCCGCGTGGATATCGGTTATCGCGACCAAACATAGCCTATGTCCTTTCTTATGATCTAATCTACCTCTATACCAAATTTCATCAATATCGGTGCAGTGGTTTAGGCGTGAAAGCGTAACATACAGACAGACAGACAGACAGAGTTACTTTCGCATTTATAATATTATGGATATGGATATGGATATTAGTATGGATTGCAGTAAGGCGACACCATGCATCAGCTACTTTTTTTGTCCTTGTGATCAGTATTTCCCGGGTCCCAAATGCATGGTTCTGCCTGGTAACATTCCAGGAAGTTCAAAATGTTTTCATTTGACCATTTGACCAGTCACTCATATTTGTACTCAAGACAACCCATACGTCTGTATGCCGCCAGTACACAATCGAGACTGAGTGTACGCAAACGTGTGAACGAGTCGCAAGCGCTTGCGGCAAATTCCTTTGATTTGTGACAAAAAAACCGACACTTGGCGGATTGGCAACAAGCGCTTGCAAACCTACACAAACCAAATCAAACGCCTTATCCACACGTTTGAATTTGTGACGGCTTGTTTAGGTTTGGCAAGCGTGCGGACGCGGCTTTAGATAAAATAAATAAATATTTCTTGGTGCATTGACACGAAAGTAAAAAAACCAGAATACTGTTTTTTTTACTTCCACTTTCGCAATTCCTAATATCGAATAAGATAGGAAAAAAATAATAGGTTCAGGTGGGTTTCGACCCCACGACCTTTCTTTTACATTGAGAATACTCTGACCACTGAGCCACCCTGAGTGACTCTTGATTTGAATATTTAATAGTAAATGCTTTAAAATTCTGCTGATAATAGTCGGAATTCTGGATCATTCCACTTGGAACCATAATCTAGATCAATTTTGGTTCCAGTGAAACTTTTTCTCCTTAGAATCAAATATGGAGTTGTTGGTTCTACTCACGGAGGACAGAATATGATTAAGTAACGGAGATGCCCCATTGATATTTCTCCTAATAAAAACGCGCGCCGAATGCGGGTGGGAAGAGAGACGCGTGGGGTGTCAAAAGTCGAAGGACTTCATAGGTATAACGTTCCTACCGAATGAGTCCATTTGACGTTTGGATGGCACGCGACTCGATTGCCTTGCAACAACTCTAATCAACATTTCCTTCTCCATGGTTCGACTGGGAACTATAATAAGTAGCTGGATCCATTAATGGTTCTACCAAGAATGATTTCTTCTCATTGGGATCAATTTTTATATTTGGCAGCAGATTTCGATATGTCGGAGCACTAACAGCGCCATCTAGGGAAGCTATGAAGAATGTTACGCCTGTTGGTCTATGAATATTCTTTGGGATGAAGAAATGAAACCAAAATGCTAACAATAAACATTATATTCGTAGTTCTAGATATAATACATAGTATGAAACATAAATACAATCTCCAGATATACAATATTATGTTCTGTATATTTACATTTAGCATCTCTTTGTTTCTATGGATATTAATAATAGCGAAATATGGTCAAAATAGTGTTTAACTCACGCAGTGTAGTCGATACAGGTGAAAATATGACCACGACTACACAGTGAAGCCCCAAGACCATTTTACAGTGTTTAGAACACATCAATAAAATTGATTATAATGTAGAGAGCAACAGGGAGTCAGGAAAACCAATCGCTGATCATACAATGTGGTCATTACTTTCTAAATTAACTTGTAAGTCGATTTTAAAGAGAAGTGTAAGGCGTTCATTACACGCTCATGCAAGGGTCATTCATGCCATCAGTCATGAATGGCAGTGACTGATGTTTAGAACAAAAATACTTGATTCAAGCGTCAGTTACCGCATTAGACGATAGGTTATTCGTTAATCACGGCCGTGACTGTAGTAAAACTGACAGCAAAACCTACCGTGTTATGGACACCTGAGTATTTTATAATTATGAACTTTTCAACGATTGCTGCCTACGCAGGTATCAAGTCACTTAGGCTATCAGGTCGCTTAGGCTGTCACAAATAATTATTGTAAAACCAACAATCCCGTGAAAGAGGGCGCCACTTTCTCTTCAATAATGTCGAATCGTGCTAAATTGACTTTGATTTACAATAAAACAGTATCATGCATACTGTTTTGCCAGTGATAACCGTGGTTTCTATATTCGTCATTACACGGAATCATTAATTTTACTAAATAGCTCCAAAATATAAAAGTATGAATAGCTAGAAGATGCAATACTGAATACTGAATAATGTCAATACAATCAGTTGGCAATTATTTAAATACAGTATTTCTAAGAGACTATACTAAAATAAAAAATAGGTCACACCTATTGAGTACACTGAGTCTTTCATATCTAAAGTTATTTAATAAATAATTTTCCAAGAAACAAATCGTGACCATTCGTATGAATCGAAACTTGAATTTAAACATAAGTCTTAAAATTATTGCCTAGTATAAGGAATTTTCAAAAAACCAGTCAACCGAAACAATCAATTTACGTTAAATTTACAAACAAAATATAAAAAGATAGCCTGACATTTTTATAGGTTTAAAGTTATAATGCATTGATCTTTAAGTTTGGCATGATTCGATGAGATTTTCAATCAAAACAATAATCAAATAACTATACTTAAAAGTTAGTATTTTTTAATCTTCGGTTATTTTATTTATTATGAATATCAATTTTGTCTATGGTGGTGCGCAACTTCCTAATGTCTATGATCTTGTGCAGAATGGACATGGGATACAGTGTTACATTACTAAAGACTCGAAAGTAATTTAGTAAACCCATGGAACATTTTTTTCTGTTCCATAGGTAAAACAACATTATTTAAAGTCATAACATTATTAAATTATACAGGTTTTAAAGACGGTCTTTTACAGAATAAAGAATGTAGCTCAATAACATGATCTAGATATGCACCTAATTTCAGATAATACCATAAATACCATAAATATGTTACTATAATCTTCGGTTAAATAAAAACGAATACAATATTACACCTTATTTAAAATATGTGCACCAAGTATAACTAAAAGAGATTTAAAAATAACAAAATATACAAAGACAACTAAAATACCTTTAACTTTATAACGTGTAGAATAATAAGAGATTTAGCTGTTGGAATCTTTCATTATTTCTAGCACCGAATTCTATTTACAACTTAAAAGAAATAAGAAAAGACAAGACATAGACTAGGTAGATGTAATCGTTGTGGCGAAACATATTATGGCGACAATTGAATAAATAACATTACTGCATGAATCTTAACTTTTCTGTCATTATATTTCCTTTCGCTTTCGCCATTCCTAATATCCAAATTTTTATATATAATCTGTCAAACCGAAATATAATTTTGACAAGACATAATATTAAAATCTATAACTAAACATACTTCTAAAACAGCTATTATATTTTAGATTTAAATATAGCTAAATAAGATCTAATTTCGAATGTAAGAGCGGCATAAACATTGGTTTAAGTCCCTGTACTGTAGCTGATTAAAAAGCAAAACAATTGTTTTGAATAAGTGTAGGTAGGCATTCATATCATAGACAATATAGATTATAATGTGTTATTAAATGACAGATAAGAATCTATATTGTCGATGGTCAATTTGGTGACATGACATTGAGTGTTTGCGTTCCTTTTAAAGTGCTCGCAAGATAAGTCTGCGCGCAAATGGTGGCGCTGGCGTGCATAATATTGTTGTAATTTAAAATGTTTGTGTTAGTAACGTCCATTTCTTTTCCATAATCTAATTCTAAAAATCTATTTTTATTGTTTTACGTTTTATATGTACCCAACGTGTTTGTCATTATGTAATAGACAATTAAATATAATAGTTCTGATTTCGGCCGCGCGCAGACTTATCTGGCGAGCACTCTATGTCCAAGACTGGTCAAAAGACGCACATTAAAAAAAGAAATTATTGAATTTGATAACTATCCAGATAGTTTTATTTATTTCTGTTCGCCAGACGAAGAGAAACAAGCCTATTTCTCTCTCTTTCAATCTAGGGCAGTGAATTCACCACAAAATGAATATCTGTTTTATACAGTTACTGTATGGCTATGTCGCTTACCACACGTGTAAATAAATAATTATTTGTTTCATAAGAGTATTACTTCATTACAAAGTGATTGAACAGACTTACAATGAAGTAGGGGTAATTTTTATTAATGGACACAGGCTGATGTTACGAAATACATACCTCATCGTGTTAGCTCTGGTCAAGTGAAACCTGGGGTTTTCCGCAAGACAAAACGGTGTTGCTACCTGTAATATCAAGCTTATAAAATACTAGCTTATGCCCGCGACTCCGCCCGCCTGGATGTCGGTTATCGCGACCAAACATAGCCTCTGTCCTTTTTCATGGTCTAACCTACCCGTATACCAAATTTCATCAAAATCGGATCAGTGGTTTAGGAGTGAAAGCGTAACATACAGACAGACAGACAGACAGACAGACAGACAGACAGACAGACAGACAGAGTTACTTTCGCATTTATAATATTAGTATGGATAAAGCTAACATTTAACAAAGGCATTTATTGAAAAAAATGTACTACAGTGTTCTGGCACCAGAGTGCAGCACTAGCAGTAACAAATTTTGACAGGTCGTGTCTAGTAACTGACAGGTGTCAAGACTATTTCTATTTTTTATAGCAATCGTCGCCGATAGGGGTGTCAACAAATCTGCCAAAGTCAAACGTGCTATGGAGATTTGTGTGCCGTCCAAATGGGGGAAAAGTGCTTGACAATATTTGACTGATTGTGAATCTTCTTTCTTGGGGTTAGTAAACACACTTTGTTCACACAGAAAACTGTGTGAACAAAGTGCTAGTGGCGCCCTCTGACCCCACCTTAGCGTAATATCCCCTATTAATAGCAATACTAAAGGTTTTCATAGAAGTAATACTCTTAGATTTCTTATATTCATAGCATTTGTCAATTAAAATTTAATAATACAGCTAGCCGCTAGAATGCCTCACATTTAAAGTATATAATATACATTTACAACCTTATGAAGCATAATGAATTATCACAAGTATGATGGTCCGACTTATCCACATAGAATTTCGTAAGCAGTCCTACAGTAATATTATATTTGTTAATGTTTTACGATTGTCATGAAAATATTTTTCTGAAATAAGTTTTTTATTTTATAATATCCTTTTACTGTATAGATATAATATTGGATTTCATGAGATGTAAAGGACTGATGGCAGGGTACAGGTTCTTTTTGCAAGAAATTCTCTTGAAAAGACGTAATGTATTTTACACCAATTTTATGGGTGGACTGGAATAGGATATATACAGGATATATCATTCGTTTGTCTACCATGATCTGTCATAAGGCCGTAAAGGACACTTGTCCCATACGGCAAGACATAGTTACACTGATATGATAATCGTTGAGTGACTTTTACGCCCTTATGCCTCTTAACATCGAAACATTATAATTCCTTCATGTTAGCTTGTTATTGAATAACATGTTTCGACATTTTCTATGGTGAAATTTATCATTTTTATTGCATGGAGGTGCTTCCTAACCAGGAGCATTAGTTTGCCTGTAATGTAACATTTCAGATATTGCCTCTCTTGACTAGTAATATGTTATTCATTACACAACACAAATACAATACTGTTATGTGCGGTTGCCTCATTCAATGATAAATATTTCATTCTGCAACGTTACATTAAAAGCGATTGCTTTCGATGAGAAAGCACCTATATGTATACATTTGATAACACAATTTTACAAATTGTTTAAGGTAAAACCAGGCTGAGATTCGGTCTTGTATGAAATTATATATACTCATTATATTCTAGTTAAATTTGACATTCAATGCTAGCAGCCATATCTACCATCGCGACATACACAAGACATATCTCTTTGCTTATCTTCGACCAATGAAATTGAAGAAATATGTCTACATTATGACGTTTTTTTTTTTTTTTTTTTTTATCGTGCGAAAAATCCCCACGGATACCACCTCCACGGAGCCGGTGGGGGCGGTTATGTCGGACTCGAACCGACTAAAACGCACGCCGTCTTGGGTCCTTGGTTGCCAGAGGTGAGATTGCCAAAAGCATATCTCTCGCACCCCGGCAGACCCAGGACCATCTCTTTCGAGATGGCCCCCTTCGGGTTGTGGGGACCAAAATGTCCCCATCTAGCCCCGGTTACGGGGAGGCGCACTTTGCGCCGCCGCCGCGGCCTGCTTCTGCTAGGGTGACAGGCGGCTCCACCAGTCACCCCCAGGCCAGCGCTCATGGAGGACGGAGGTCGTTCTGCGACCTCCGACGTCCGGTTCGCCTTCGCTCTGCACGGGCTTCCCGGGCCCGGAGTCTGGTCCGGACCCGACCGGCCGCCTCCTTCTCGAGTATTACTTGCTCGCAGAAGGAGGCGGCCGCACCCCAAGCGTTTGCGCATCGTACCATCGCTGTGAGCAATGTGACGAGTGTGAGGACTCCCACCCCTAGAGCCGCCACTAGGACCCGCCTCGGCGTGTCCCACGCCGGGCACTCGGTCAGCGTGTGCAGCTCTGTGTCCTCGCTCGCATCACAGTGATGGCACTCGGACGTTGGCTCCTTCCGGATCCGACACAGGTAACTCCCGAAACACCCGTGTCCGGTAATCACCTGCGTCAGCCGGTACGAGAGGCTGCCGTGTGGCCTCTCTAGCCACTCCTCCATGATGGGTCTTACCGCCGCTATTACGGCGTGCCCTGACATTATGACGTTATGGTCATGTAATACCTATTTCAGCGATTTCATGAGCCAAAAAGAAATGAAGAGATGTCTATGTTGCCATGCTGAGGTTGCAGATAATGTGTAGATGGCTTTATATTATTAATTAATACTCTTAAGCATATACACGAATCATTTGTTTCTAACATTGAACATCAGCATATAATATCAGCTTACAAAAATCCTAATGACGTCACATAGAATAGGTAAGTGTTGAGCTCAATAACTGGTGAAATGATACAAAAAGCTATAACATTACAAAAACGCAATGGACGTATTATTTTCACAATCTATGTGTCATTGTATCTAGATACAGTCACTTTATACTTATTGTAATCAGTTTTGAGTTTTCTATATGGAATTACTAGTTTTATACTGCATATAGGTTAGGCAGTGGACTTTGCAAGATTATTATAACCATACCAATATAAAATCAAGAGGAATATCGACAACATGGTGTAATTATCCTACTGCGATATAGTCAGTGGGTTGTCGAGTCAAATGACAGTCGCTTCCCAGATTTTTTTTCTATGTAAAGGACACGTCAATATGACTTCACCTCGCCTGATGTTAAGCTCGCAAAGTCTCGGAAAGAGGGTCACTATCTTAAATATGTACCATGTTAACAGTGGTGGCACTCAGCTTGACGGCCTCATCAGATGCCTTTTCACGCCTCGCTTAAAGGACCCGGGACTGTAGGACGAATAAAACACGTGAGCTGGCAGGGAGTTCCAGGTCTTAGTGGTGCGGCATAGGAAAATAAACGAAGTTCAGAAGTTTCGTAGTTATATTTGATTGTAACTTCTGCAGCCTTGGGAATGTGCACGGCGAGACTTACCGACGTCAAATTTGGTAAGTCCGCGGTCAATGGCGTCAATTGTAGCGTCGATAGCTTGTGGTTAAGGAGTCGGCCTTACGATCGAGAGGTCCCGGGTTCGAATCCTGGCCATTACACTACCGACGTGAACCCACTCAGCACTATAACTAGCACAAGCAATTTAGCTTAGTTGGAGGGGTTAGAGGGAATATTAGTAACTTCAGTTCTAATATTCTTTTAAAAAACAATGCTCAAGGCGGTCTCTTTTTTACCTCGTCTCCCACCCCACCGCATGTACCTAGAGCGCGGTACAGCCGTGTTACAAAATCTCGCAAGTCCAACTGCCTACAATATCTCAAGCCGTAAGCTCTCGTGTCACTACAGGGTACATTCACAACTTACTGTTAGTTGGGCATCAACTCGAGATGCTCCTTAGGTATAGGTGGTAGAACATGGACTTGTTTCGCTTTCCCGGCGTGGTACACTTGTCCGGGACTGAAGGGCTCCAGGCGAGGGTGCGCTGAGATATCTTTTTTGGGATCTGCAAATATTTTCCTTATTTAATTTAATTTTTAAATTTAATATAAAACATTGTCCCATGGAAATAGTTCACGCCTAGATATGCTTCAAAAAGTAAACCTAGATCCCTACAACCCAACTCCTGATGACGAGAACAACTGGCAAACAATACCAATCCTCCGCCAATACAAAAAAGGAAACTTAGTTCCCTATCACCAGATAAAGACCTACCCACCCAAAATAGATATTCACAACTGCCAATAGATGAGAATGTGGACCCCACAAACAAAGAAAGACTCAACAGACCCCCACCCATTATGCTTATCGCATATCGCTAGTGATCTCAAAATACACCTTCAAAGTTTTAACAAAAAATCAGTTACGGGTAACTGCTGAATGTATAGACTCGTACAAACAACTGCTATCAATGGTACGTGAAAAAAACCTTATCGGCCACACATTTACCCCACGGAATGAACGACCAAACAGAATTGTAATTAAAAACCTCCACTACTCTACTCCTGTGGATGCCATCAAGGTAGCAATAGAGAGTACTGGTAATAAAGTGCGTGGAGAAATAATTAATGCTAGACATGGCCCAAGCAAAACACCCCTGTCAACCTGGTTTGTAAACTTGGAGCCCGGACCTAATACTGATGCTGCTAAAAAACTGAAATACATCTACCACACCAGTGTCAAAATTGAAGAAGCTAGGCAAAGGAAAACTATACCCCAGTGCAAGAGGTGCCAACAATATGGTCATACAAAAAACTATTGCATGAGACCGTACCGGTGTGTGAAGTGTGCAGAAAGTCACAACACCATGAATTGCCCAAAGCAGGATAGAAAAGAGCCTGCCAAGTGTGCCCTCTGCCTAGGCGACCATGCTGCGAACTATAAAGGGTGTAAAGTGTTTCAAGAAATACAAAAAAGGAAGTCTGGTACTAGAACACAACAAAAACAAAAACCCACTAGCCATTCTGAAGCAAGAGACTCGCCAAATGAGGAAGCAGTACCATCAGCAACACCCAATGCAAATACCAGGACATATGCACAGGCCACAGCAGGAACTACTCCAAATCTTGAAGCAATATTAACAAAACAAGCTGAAAAGCTAGACCACTTACTTGACCAGATGGGCACCCTCATGGGCCTCCTAACAACAATCGTGACCAAACTAGTGCACTAAAATGACACTGAGAATAGGAACATGGAATGTCAACGGTATACTAAATAATGATGTAGAAATTCTGCTAAAAGTTCAGAACCTTGATGTACTGTTAGTATCAGAATCACACCTAACGGAACAAACATCAATAACAATTGATAGATACAGTGCCTACTCCACACCTGACCCAGACAACAAAGCCCATGCGGGTACTGCTATACTAATAAAGAGTGGCATCAAACATCAGTTGCTTCCTGAATATCGGACACGAAGGATACAGGCCACTTCAGTGATGGTGTATGATAAGCAGAGCCCAATCGTGCTAACATCAATTTCTTTCAACTTCTACCCACCTACTTGCTAGCGTTCGGACGTGTTTTTAGTGGTCTTATAATTTAAAAATTAAAATAAATCAATTATAAAGAAACCAATGGTTACGAAGTGTAATGGATATGGTGCCGCGCTTTACGATATTTCCTATATGGAATGTTCGCAATCAACCTGTAAGAAATTATACCACCTAACGGCTATCACCGCAGAGAAGTTTGAAGAGTTATCCGAGGAGTACAAGAGTAGCTGGAAGTGTCCAGAATGCGTCAGTAATACTCCGAAAACAGGCAACTCCGATACACCGGTACGCACGAACATTTTGAATAAAACGTTCACACCGAGCTACGTAAACACTGAACGCGGTAGTCGATGCACGAAGGAAAGCGAAACATGTATGAGCGACACTGAGCGAGAATTACTAGCGGAGCTACGGGCGTTTCGGCGGGAAACGGCAATACGGTATGAGGAGCAAAAACATGATTATGAAAAACTACAAAGGAGATTCATTAACACTGAAACTGAGTTAAAGGAATTAAAAGAAATTATGAAGGTGGTACAAAACAAAGTAAGTCAAGTCGACGAGCTACAAACTAAAATAAAAATATTGGCGGAAAAAAATGAACATCTGGAGTCTCGAATCACCATGATTTCTAATTCGGATAGTATGAATAATCTAAGTGGTAAGAAATCCAAAGAGTCATCAGTATCATTCGCAAAGATAGTGCAGCGCAATAAAAAAATAGTGGGTAATAGTAGTTCGCAAATAACACAGTGTGCGGCCACAAAATCAGCGAACTTAGTTTGTTCTAATAATGAGGGACACTCACAGGTAACCAATAACGACGAGAGTTTGCTAGAAAGAAAATCGGAGGAGATGGCAAAAGGAGACAGCTGGACCATGGTTAGCAAGAAAAAGAACCGGTATCCCAATGGTGAAGTCAAACGAGGAGGCGGCACCAATATACACGAGATACAAGGGATGGAGATGAAAAAATACTTGCATATCTGGCGTCTTCAGAAGGAAACTACAGAAGACAATATTGAAAAGTATGTCAAAAATGTATTATTAGGTGGAATGGAAGTACCATTTAAAGTCGAAAAAATAAAACATAAGACAGAAAGAGATTATGCTTCATTTATTATAGGGGTACCTGAAAGTCAGTATGATATATTATGTCAGCCAGAAAGTTGGGCTGTTAATATTGAGTTTTGTGAATGGGTGTGGTTTCGCAGACCATACAACAAATCAAAATAAATCTGGTAAAGAGATTGAGATATTCTACCAAAATGTGAATGGACTTCGTACGAAATTGGATACAGTTTATGCAGCGGTAGCATCTTCATCAGCAGATTTAATTGCTATCATAGAAACGGGGTGTAATGAATCCATCCAGGATGCTGAAATGGTACCACCGGGATATACCATTATACGTTGCGACCGAGCGGACGGCCGTAAGCAGGGCGGCGCGTGTCTCGTGGCCACGCCGTCTTCGCCAGTCGAACTACGGCAACTACTACTGAGTGACGTAAATATGGACGCGCATATATTCGAGATAGTCAGTGCTACGGTATACCAAAGAAATCGGTTACTATTTTTATTATTTATATCCCGCCTGGTAGTAGTGACAATGAATATTTGTTGTTGTTCAAAATTATTGAGGATTTGTGTAACAAGTACAAGGACGTTGTAATACTAGGGGATTTTAACCTGTTTTCGTGTTCAGTGAATATAAATAATTATTATGAATACTTTATAACGTACTGTGGATTTACTCAGAGTAACAACGTAGGTAATAAAAACGATCGACAGTTAGACCTGGTGTTAAGTACATTCGCGGACAGCCGGGAAGTGAGTGTGCGAATAGCGGCGGCGCCGCTGGTGCGGGTGGACGGGCATCACCCACCGCTGGAGTTGTCGGTGAGGTCAAGCGGTTTCCGCTTGGCACCGAGTGATGGTGGTTCCCACTACGAGTCGGCGGCCTCCGAGGCGAGTACGCATAGCTTACCAGGTTGGAATTTTAACAAAGCAAATTTTTTATCGTTATATTCAAAAATAGCATCAGTGGATTGGACTCCAATGTATGATTTAAACTTAGAAGCGAGTATAGATTATTATTATAGCATAATTAACTCAATAGTAGATGACTGTGTGCCAAGGAAAAAGCGAAGTAGTGTACACTCGAGGTACTGTTACCCCGAGTGGTATACAATTCAAATAATTCGCGACATAAAAAAGAAGGCAAATCTTCATAAAAAATATAAGGCCTCGGGAACGAGGACTGATTACGAAGCGTTCGCCGTATGTCGAACAAAAGTAAAAAATATGATAGCACTGGCACGGGAACAGTATCAGGGCCGGGTTCAGAATCAGCTGATAAGCGACCCGAAGTCTTTTTGGAGTTTCATTAACTCTAAAAGGGGTAGTAGGAATTCGCAAAATATTCTGAAAGATGGCAAAGTACTAAGTGTCGAACAATGTGCGGGGGCTTTCGCAGAATATTTTTATTCCGTTTACAGCGAAAAACGACCCGAGCTAAACGTAAACACGGCGGTCATGGAGGCGAGTGCCATGAGCGGAACCGACGCGGCCCGTGTGCACGTAGACCGGTTGCACTTGGGCGAAGTGCTAAGTGCGCTTCTTAAGCTGAAGCCCAAGAGATCAGTAGGACCTGATGGTATACCACCATACGTTTATAGAGATTGTCGTAGTGTACTTGCTGGGCCATTGCTTCATATCTATAATTTGTGTCTGCATACAACAGTATTCCCCGACAGATGGAAACTAACACGTGTCGTTCCAGTGCCGAAGACTAGGTCAGGCGGAAAGATAGAAGAGTATAGGCCAGTAGCTGTGTTGTCCACTCCTGCCAAGGTGTTTGAGTCTGTGATTCAGAAACGAATATTAGTGCAAGTGAGCCCGCACCTCACAGAAGCTCAGCACGGATTTCGACCATCTAGAAGCACCACCAGTAACCTTCTGTGCTATATGGCCGATTTGGTACCAGCGGTGGATGGGGGAGTGCAGGTGGATGCAGCTTATTTTGACTTCCGGAAAGCATTCGACGTAGTCGATAATGACGTGTTGTTAAAAAAGTTAGCTGCTATTGGCTTCACTCCACATCTCCTGAGTTTCTTTGCCAGTTACATGACTGATAGGCAGCAGTACGTAGAGTACGCCGGATTCGTATCACAGCCGTATAATACCTGGTCTGGCGTGAGTCAGGGCAGTAACCTTGGACCTTTGGAGTTCATCATTATGATTAACGATTTACCCAAGGTGATAAGGGACTCTAAATGTTTATTGTTTGCGGACGACTTGAAGCTTTACTTAGATATCAGAAGTGAGGATGACTGCGACAAATTGCAGAATGATATTAATAGGATAGTGTCTTGGAGTAAGGAGAATAGTCTGCAATTTAACACCTCAAAGTGTGTTGCAATTACATTCTCTCGCGCGCATGCTCCAGTACTACGCTATACATCTGGAGCCCACATGAAATTAAATATAATCTCATGTTGGAGCGCGTTCAAAACAAATTCATAAGGTATTTATACTTAAAGTATTATGGCGTTTACCCTTTTTATCCGTTATTGTATCCAACACAATTTATACTGGGTATGGTTGGGTACAATGAACTGAGGGCAAGGAGGGAGCTCGCAGTGGCCATGTACCTTTTTAAGGTTATCCGCGGCAAGGTCCAAAATGCGGCCATACTGGCGCGGATAGGTTTATGCGTCCCGGACGGGTATGTGGGGAGGCGCCGGAGGCCGCAGCTGCTGCAGGTGCCGAGTGCGCGTACTAACCTGCTGAAGGAGGCACCGCTAACGCGAGCTCTTCGGACGCTTAACTCAGTTTCGCTTAATGTCGACCTATTTTGTTGCTCTCTGAGTGAATTCACAGTACACACATTATCAGTAATATGTTATAGATTATAATAAAACATTAGGTTAGTTATGTTAGTGCATGCTTAGATTGCCTACTCTGTCGTGTTAGGGTCTACCCTGTAAAGATGGATGTAGAAGAAGATAATAAATAAATAAAATAAATAAAAATTTACTGCCCGCCTAAGAAAAAACGAGAACGTGAAATTGATCAAAACGACTTTGATTCCTTCATTAAAACCCTTGGTAATAGGTTTATAGTTGGTGGTGACTGGAATGCCAAACACACACAGTGGGGGTCGCGTCTCATCACAACATGAAGGCGAAGTCTAAAGAGAATCTTAGAAAAGAATCACCTCCAATATCTCTCTACTGGAAAACCAACACATTGGCCAACAGATGCAAACAAATTACCAGACCTACTGGACTTTTTCCTGTTTAAAGGAATACAGTCACACTTCTTAGAAATAGAGGACTGCCATGATACTTCCTCTGATCATTCACAGGTCATTTTAACAATGAGCACATCCATCATTAATAAAGAAAGAAGTGTATTTTTGTGTAATAAACACACAGATTGGGATTACTTTGAACACCTACTAAATGAAAAGCTAAAGCTCAAAGTTCCATTACAGACAGACGACGACATAGAGCATGCTACCATCTCACTCACACAGAGTATACAGTCTGCAGCAAGGGCTAGTACACCCAAAAGTGTAATCCAAAAAAAGGTGACACAAAATGTAACACTGGAAGTGAAACAAAGAGTGTTAGAGAAGAGACGATTGCGAAGAGTGTGGCACCGCAGCCGAAATCCTTCTGATAAACGAGCATTTAATAAGGCCGCAGCAGAACTCAAACAATTTATAATCAAGACTGAAAACGAAACGCTACAGTTCTACTTACAAAACTTGACTCCCTCTGCCCCAGCTAAAAGTGAACACTCCCTCTGGAAAGCAATCAAGTCACGTGCTAAACCGCAGAAGGTAGATCATCCTCTCAGAACCCAGGATGGAAAATGGGCAAAAAGTGACGAAGAAAGAGCAGAAGCATATGCGCAGTTTCTCAGAGATGTCTTCACTCCAAATTATGATTTGGATTCAAGTCTAGATGATGAAGTACAAAAGTATCTGAGCAGTGACCTGCAGCTCAGTCCCCCTATGAAGTGTTGCACTCCAACAGAAGTCCGGCGGCTGATCCTTGAGCTGGAGATGAGAAAAGCACCGGGCTTTGATCTAATTACTGCAGAGATACTAAAGAAACTTCCGAAAAAGGCAATAATCTACATCACAGCACTGTTCAACGCAATACTCAGGACATCATACTATCCCTGCATTTGGAAGGTCTCACAAATAACCATGGTCCCAAAACCTGGAAAACAACCCAATTTGACCTCATCGTACAGGCCAATAAGCTTGTTGCCAGTGCTATCGAAGGTTCTAGAGAGGATTATTTCTGAACGGCTAAACCGATGTATCTATGAAAATTCGAGCATTCCGGAACACCAATTCGGTTTCCGCAGAAACCATGCCACTATTGAACAAGTGCATAGAGTCTCAGAACACGTAAGAAGTGCTTTGGAAAATAAAGAATATTGCTGTGGAGTATTCCTCGATGTACAGCAAGCATTTGACAAAGTCTGGCACGATGGTTTACTGTTTAAGCTGAAGACCCTACTACCACACAATATGTACCTGCTACTTAAGTCCTATCTGGAAGATCGTATCTTCTACGTTAAAATAAACGACTCTTATTCAGGTTTCTCTGACATTAAGGCCGGAGTACCACAAGGCTCAGTCCTAGGACCGTTACTTTATCTAGTGTTTACAGCCGATGTACCAGAATCCCAAGACGTTATGACAGCTACCTTCGCAGACGACACAGCAGTCCTATCATCCAGTTCAGATCCTGTAGTTGCGTCCAAGATGGTTCAGAGACACCTGGATAAGGTCCACGCCTGGATGAAAAATTGGAGGATCAAAGCCAGCGCAAATAAATCCAACCAAATCACCTTCACGCTCCGAAAGGAGGACTGTCCTACAGTAAAATTGGGTGAGGAGGTACTACCACACCAGACAGTTGTGAAATATCTTGGCTTTTATCTCGACCGTAGGCAAACATGGAAGCCGCACATACAAAAGAAGAGAGACGAGTTAAACCATAGACTCAGATCGCTGGAATGGCTCCTTGGCAGTGGCTCACGACTGTCAGTTGAAAATAAAATTACAATTTACAAAGCTATACTGAAACCAGTATAGACATATGGAATCCAACTGTGGGGTTCCGCCAAAACTTCATATACTGAGATTCTACAGAGATTCCAAAATGGCGTGCTAAAGAAAATAGTGAATGCTCCGTGGTTCACACGAACGGAAGATATCCACGAATATTTGAAAATATCCACCATCAAAGAGGAGATAAATAAAATAACAAAAACCTATAAAGACAGGATTGCACATCATGAGAATAAGCTTGCCCAAATCCTTACTGAAGCACCCAAAATAAGACGCCTTAAGAGACTGCACATATGGGACAATCTCAATTAAAAAAAAAAAAAAAAAAATATTGTAAAGGCTACCTGACAATGGAAGGGAAAGCCTAGCACGCCAATTAATCACCCATAACAACTGCTTATGGTCCAGGGACCGATCGCATGTTAGCAGAAATATATATATAAAAAAAAACCTACTAATATTAAAAATATTTGGATGATTATTTGATTTCTGAAACGACTGAACGTTGCATACGTAAATGGTTAGTTTGTCGTAGTATATTATCCATTTGACGTTTGGATGACACGCGACTCGATTGCCTTGCAACAACTCCGCTATCATTTCCTTCTCCATGAATGGCCCACATAGAAGGGCTGATCATCCGTCCGGTCAAACGGCGTCCCCACTGGCAATAGCTGTAGTAGTAGTACATCTCGAAGGCGTACAAATAAACAGACTATGTCATGATAAACTATGAATAGTCTTACAGTATTACCTTTGGTATTAGCAGCGATGTATTTAGACAATCTGACAGTAGGCAGGGGTAAGTAGCCTGCGACCAGTGGCATCACGTCCAGGGTCACTGTCTGCGGCTCCCCGCTGTTCGACTCCATTGTGACGACACCTGGAGAACAAAAATTATATGAGATACCATAGGACACTACCTAAGCGACGGTAGCTTAGTGGTTAAGGAGTCGGCCTCACGATCGAGAGGTCCCGGGTTCGAATCTTGGCCATTACACTACCAACGTGAACACACTCCTAGCACAAGCATTGTAGCTTAGTTGGAGGGAATATTAGTAATTTCGGTTCTAATATAATTTATAATTAAAAATTATAATTATTATAAATTATAAGACTGGAAGAAGAGAAGTTACCATAGATGAAGTTTTACACTTCAAATATAAAAAGTATAAAATACTAGCTTCTTCCCACGGCTCCGCCCGAGTGGATGTCGGTTATCGCGACCAAACATAACCTATGTCCTTTCCCATGGTCTAATCTACCCTTATACCAAATTTCATCAAAATCGGTTCAGTGGTTGAGGCGTGAAAGCGTAACATACAGATAGACAGACAGACAGACAGAGTTACTTTCGCATTTATAATATTAGTATGGATTAAGGTATTTATTATAACTAGGAATGTACTCAGTTACATAATGGGTGTATACAATTGGCTGACTTATCACACTGTGTGATCTCTTACAGAATTGAATGGAGTGAGAGATAGAGTAAAAAGGAGCCCATATTGAAATAAAATTGGGTATTCTACTGACTAATCAAATTGGTTACTTTTACTAGACGTCAAAACGATAAATTATAATATGTACGAAAAAAGATTTAGTGACGTCACAAAATGTAATAGTCAAATCAGTTAATATTATAAGTTGGGTGAATAATTAAAAATAAATAAAAACTATAAAATAAGAACCGACGCAATTTTTACCGCTCTTTTACCATTCTAATTAAAAGCTCGGTTTGATAATTTATTTTAACTATAGGTTAATACCCAATTACCTGCAGTACGTCCTATGACTGCCCACATTGTCTGATCCGCGAGAACTTCATACATAAGTGATGTATATTCTGTTTCATTTACCTGAAATTTTAACAATTATGAATGAAAATGGAAAAGTATAGGACTATGCGTACCTTTGATTTGCCTGACGTTTCGACCAGGTTACAGGTATCGCGTTAATTCCCGTTATTATTATTGTATAATTATCATGGAACGTGAGAGTTTAAAAGTTAATATAGGACAAAAGGAAATCGAAACAAATATTCAACTAAACAATACAGGACGTCACTTTATCGTGATAAGATGGAATACCGAGGTTTTCACAACCGAAGGGGCCATCTCAAAGCCATAGATGGCAAAGGGTAATCTGGCGTGCGTAAGAATTAACTTTTTTTTATCTTTCTAATTATATTTTCAAATAAGACATTTTATATGTAGTTTCGCCTTTGAATGAAGTTTCTATAGCATTTATTATGCTAACTTTAAAATTCGAATACATTGAGAAAAATGAAATGCTCAAGTGGGACTTGAACCCACAATGTTTCCCTTACAGAGGGAATGCTCTTCCAACTGAGCTCGAATAGCTTTATCTTCTTCTAATACATGGATAATATAACTTACCCTCTGTAAACTCAACTGCAAACAGCACATCTGCGAAGCCCTACAGAAATCAGCACCTTTAGTTGGTTCCAATTTAGTCCTAATTACAAACAGAGTGGTATAGTCCTGTATATCGAAGGGACAGCTAAACGGTCTGCCAGGCCCCTCAGAGTGCAGGGGACGGTAGCGTACGGAGAAGGTGGCCTTCATCGGACCGGCTTTGACTAGAGGATCTTTTAGAAGCTCCCACATGAAGGATGCCGTTGTTCCGTCGGAGGCTACGACCTGAAAGAGTAATATAATAAGTGAGATTTTTATGTATGAGATAATATTATTAGAATATTATCTCATACAGTAGTAGTAGACCTTACCACCATCTCAATATTTCGACAGGCATCGTAGTTATAATCTTTTAATATACTAAAACGTAATAGGGGCGAGCCTGTTGGCGTCAAGGTGGCATTTATATCTCGGGCTGCAATTGATGCCTTTCAGCTCTTGGCTACTAATCTACTATTTTGCAACAACAGAATTAGCAACAATTTCGATATATGGAATCGATTACTATATTTATGAATCCTTATAAAGTTAAATTAACCCTGAAAGATCACTTCCCCAGGGGCCTTCTTAAAAATGTAGATGACCCAGGGTCACCCGGAAAAGAAACCGTATTTCTGAAATTACCGAATCGATCCACAAATAGACTTAAAAATACAACAGAAACTCACCATATGTTCAGCATTCTTCGGATTCAGATCCGACACGGTCATGTTTCCATCACACTCCAATTTGGCTTCGGTCAGCGCGAACTGCACTAGGTGTACCACGTTGGACTTGAGGGTTACGTTGACAAACTTCCTCGTGTTCGACGTCAGGAGACGCCAGGCGGCTACCATTGGCGGACAGAAGTGCAGTGGTACTTCGGTCACCGATTCCCACCAAGGACACGTTAGCCATACCTGGGTGGGGAAAGAAGAATTAAAGAAAAAGCTATCGTTGTTCACTCAAACTTTTTATAACGATTCGGGACTGCTCGCAAGTCCCGAACATTAAAAGTAAAGTATTTTAGCTATCCAGGTGGTAGTTCTCGTTATACAAATCAGTTTAAAATCCAGTTTCGACTGTAAAAAAACGGTAGTCTCGTACAGTCAACGTCATACATATCTTGACGACGAAGTCTCAAAATGATCTTAAAACTCTCGTATTAATCGCAAATCAAACTGTTTTATTGATTTATATGGTGTTTTTGTCCAAACTAAAAGTGTGTGCCAAATATCAGAACAAGCGGTCAGCTGGAAGGGGGTAAAAAAACGAAATTATGATCATATTGAGTACTTTGTTCGTCAACATCTTTCTGATACTTACTGTACCACAATTTTCAACATCGAACATTGTTTTTTTTATTATAACATTGTAATCGTGATCGATATTGATCCTGTCGAAAAATTAGCTTCAGTCTAATTTCAATCTCCAATAATTGAGATTGGACTAAGACTGACTTGGGGACAGAATTTATTACGAGAATTGGCTTTTGTCCTGGTCAGAATTACTCACGGATTCAAATACCGCCCTGGATGTTGATTTTCATCCAGTTCCAATTAACTTCTAGAAAAACTCTGTACAGTTAGGCTAAAAAATACATTCAAATACAGTAATAAAGTGCAATTTTATGACTTCAAGCCTACTCACTGTATGTTCAACACTTTTCTCCTTTTTCGGGTGTAATGTAGCGAACAATTTAAGTGGAACCCGCGTCGTTTGAAACGGTTCCATAGCCGGCACTTTGATGGAGAGTTCTCGAAGCATCGCGGAATCATCTTCGGCGAAGCGGATGAGAAGACCCGAGGATGTTTTGAGTTGTATCGTTGTGTTCTAGAGTAGGATAGAATAAGTTTAGCAAGTGGGTATAAATCATAGAGCAAACACAAAGAGGAAGTCTTGTTATTAAATTGCTCTTTGAAAGGATGCGTCACACTTTATTAGGGTGAAAGTATGGTGAGCACAGAAAGATTATTAGAATAGTTCTGTGTGAGCGGGGAAAGCATGGCAACTTTTAAGACAATTCCTACCCTATGGGACAGGAACTTTCGAAGGTTACTCGGTACTTTGAAGCCTAGCTTGTAATGACATCGTTAAAAATACCGTTAATATGTTAATTTGTGCTATATCCCACTATAGAAAAAAAAATAAGAAGTAAATTAAAAAAGAACTGGCATTTCTTATCTCTCGTTATTATTTATTTACAGTGGAAGTCACCACGCGTGACATGCAGCAGGAGAATTGTAATGGTGAGGTTAAACCACGGCATTTCTTCATTTTACATCCACCGTTCACCATAACGTCCGTCAGGGTAAACCCGAAAGTCACAGTAAACAATTACTTAGGCAGCCTCCTCTCTGTGTTTGCTATGTATTTTTATTTTAAATAAATTCCACAACACTCTAAACAACGCTATCTAGACTCAAAGTAAGCTTAATTAGCTTGTGTTATGGAATCTTGAATGCAGATAAACATACTTACATACTTTTTTTGTAAATACATACATATTATACATAGAAACACTCTGCAAATACCCATATTCATGCATACAAATATTTGCACTGAACGGGGATCGAACCCGTGCCTCCTGTGTGGCAGTCGCGTGCACTACCGCCACGCCACAGACTGCTACTTAGTATCACTCTATACCTTTAATATAAAAATGAATCGCATGTGTTGGTAAGCGCTTAACTCAACAACCCCTGGACCAATTTGGCCCATTCTTTTTTTTAAATGTTTGTTGAAGTTCAAGGACGGTTTTTACGGCGAGAAAAATTCGAATAATTACCGGGAACCGACATGCAAGCGGGCGGAGTCGCGGGCAAAAGCTAGTTTGGAATAAAAACGGCATATCAGGTTAAAAGTAAAATTGTTACTGACCTCTTCTATATGCGAGCTGCCGCTTGTCACCACTAACTCCATAGCATGTTCTAATCCAGCAACCAAATCCTTCTTAGGTTCAACTTTATTCAAATACACATTCACTCCTTGAGTAACCACTTCAAAACCCATTTTCGTACCAATCAGACTATTCGATAAAAACTCTAATTTCTCTTCCACTAACAATGAAATCTGTCCCAACTTAAAAGTACCACATTGTTTTGCTAGATATTCTAGGGTTAAATCATTCTCTCCAGGCTGTAGAGTTAACCCGTTGACTGCGAAGCAATTCTCATAGTTATTCCGTATTGTTGCCGAGGGTTTTCTGTATTTGCAGCTGTCTGAGCGTTTGAGGGTTACTTTAGGGTTTTGGCAGTCGACCGTCGCTTTTTGTAACGATCGGTCTTCTTTGTAATGTAATTGTGAACTAATTTGTAAAGGGTTTAATAGAGGGTTTTTAGGTTTTAAGTCGTCTAGTCTTATACTGAAAAAAAAAAGGATTAACCGTTTATGTACGAATAATAGTTGGTAATTGCAGAATATAAAGACATGCTAAGATTTTCTGCAAGGGGATGTTAGGGGAGGGGACTAATTCGGCAAAGCGTAATAGAATTATCCATGAAATTCTCAATAGCTTAATATGGAAAGTGCTTGGGAGCGAAATAAGCGAAAATATGTGTCAATGTACCTCTGCCTCCACTTTGAAGATATCCATACTAATATTATAAATGCGAAGGTAATTCTGTCTGTCTGTCTGTATGTTACGCTTTCACGCCTAAACCACTGAACCGATTTTTATAAAATTTGTTATAAGGGTAGACGACACTTTGAGAAAGGACATAGGCTATGTTTGGTCACGGTAACCAACATCCACGCGGGCGTAGCCGCGGGCAAAAGCTAGTCTTTGATAATTTCTAGAGATTTTTTAATTCAATAATTATTTATTTGTAAAGATGTAGATGAACATCATGCGCTATTCAAATTAAGATGAGTGTGATTAGGAAAATACCACTGTGAAAAAATCTAATTATATGTATAGAGTAAGTTTTCTATGTATTCCATATTTCCCGGGAATGACTCGATAGTAGCCGCACCTTCCCAGCTCTAAATTTGTAACGAGATTTCATAGTTATAACGACAACCGGTTCTAGCGAAATACCGGGTCAATAACCGCGAAACTTTTACATATAATCTCAATGATAAGCTATTCTAGTCTTTAAAAACAAGATTAGATTACACAATTTTAATCATAATTACCTTATAATTAAGTTAGTAATTTCATTGTCATTTTCTACAGGCCCCCGTCTAGGAGAATTAGTTTGCGATGCTACACTACCGCTAGATAAATCAGTCTTATGTCCTTTGACCGGCTTCTTTTCTTTCTCATCCTTACACTGTTCTATGCTTATCGCTGCTTTACTGCAAATCACATCCCTAGGAAGATAACTGACCACCGTCAACCGACATTGGACCTTATTGTCAGTGATATAAACACCTCTTTCCGACGGCACTAAGCTCGCTGAGACAATTTTAAAACATTCGTTAAGCTCGGTCAGTACTGTGTCGGTCTTTTTGGAAAGTTCCTCGCGAATGCATTTCAACATTTCCTCGAAATAGAAGTTTCTGACTAGTATTTCTAATTCGGCTGTGCTTGCTATTGTTGCTGAGAGCTTAGTATATCTGAAAAAAAAAACGTGATGGTGTCAAAAAAAACATATGTACATATAAAGAGAGGAAAGATTTGGATTAATTCGGGCGTGGATCTGGTAGCTTAGTGATCAAAAGCATTCTCCCTGTAAGAGAAAGAGCGCAGGATCCCACCTGGACCGATCACAATGTTTTTCCGTTCTAAATTGATTTAAATAAAAAAAAAAAAACAAAGTTTAAGATTCGTTGTTTCCTTGGATCGATTGAATTTCGGTAGAACTTCAGGAGGTTGTGTCATTTGTGAACGTTCTAACGAGGAGTATAGTCAGCGTCAAAAGTATGACCATATTCAGATTTTAAAAATTGTTTTTAAGCAAACTTTCATGCATTAAAAAATATATATATTATTTGAAATTCAATAAATTTAAATATATTTTGCCGCTAACTATAATCTATTTAACCGCAGACACTGTAGCATTAGGAGACTGGCGCAGTTTCAAATTCAACAAAAGATTCCCTCTCAAAATAGACTTAAGAATTTATCAATTACAAATAGTTTAAAAAACTAAAAAACACCCTTTTAGCACGCACTAAAAATTACAAAATTTAAGTCACGTGACAATTTTTTCGTATCCCTGACAGCCAACCCTTTCATTTGATACCCATATCATAGGGGTGGATTTCAAACAGCCAGTCCGCCATCTTGGGGAGGCCGCCATATTGGATTTGTAATAACGTTTCTTAGCTAGTCATGTATTGTCATCAGAACTCAGAGCGTGCGCAAAATTTCATCCTAATCGAAGACCGGGAAGTGGGTCAAATTAAGATTCCAAGATTTTCTTACATACATAGTTACAAGTGAAGCTAATAAGAGCGTGTTAAAAACAAGCTTACCTATCCGCGTCATTCATCTTCTTTGCAGCCGCTACTAACTCAAGTCTGGTCTGAGCAGCTAGATCTTTCCAACCTTGTTCCTCATAGGACCGGAGTGCATCCATTAAGAACACTACAGCTTTGCCTGTCTCACCCAGCTCTGAGTAGAATGAGGCTAAGTCCCGACCTATAAGGCGCGCGAACCTGAAAATTGAAGATAAGATTCTGAGTGTCTACCGATGCCCTGATTGGTTGATTCAAAATATTAGCGAGGACGAGTTGCAAATTTTGACCCATTACAAAACTTAACGAGACTGCTTCTCTGTGTAACCCGCACTCGCATTTTCAATTTGATTGATCGACTCGCAAAACTCAGTCACAACGTCAATCAAATATTTTTGTGCAACCCCATACCATCTTCTACTAAGGTGACAAACACACATACAGGTGCTCGTGGTTAAGTGGTGCACAATGTAAGGTTAAGCAATACTACCAAAGTCAGTCGTAGGATGGGTAACAATTCTTAAGACCCCTCTGTGCAAGAATACTTTATAAAGTGATTCCATTCTTTTTTTAAACAAAAAAACCGAAATTACTAATATTCTCTGTAACCCCTCCAACTAAGTTAAATTGCTTGTGCTATGAGTGGGTTCACGCCAGGATTCGAACCCGGGACCTCTCGATCGTAAGGCCGACTCCTTAACCACTAAGCTACCGACGGATTGACGATATCTGATAATATTTTTATTCTACTAACCTCAATCTACCAATATGCTTATAAGTCCCCATAGCTAATTCAGCGAGCTCCAAGTAATACTGCTGAAAGCAGGTCTTACTGCACAGCGCCTCTTTCAGCCTATCCGTGGGGGTGGGGTGTTGGTTGTTAGCCTCACTGTCGCCCATACCAGCGGACAGCATTACCACCAGGTGGAGCTGTTCTGACGAGGGTTCTGGTGAGCCGGGGAGTAGACCACAGAGCTTGCCGAGTTCGTGTAGCTGAAACAAATATCTTTCGATTAAATATTTGCTATGTTATTGTGCATTAAAATTCGTTTACATCATCTATAAGAAATTGCTTTTATTATTATAATGGCCGTGCTTCATATATTTTATCAGTCAGACGGTTTTAATCACTACCATCAGGATAGAACTTGAACATGTGACCTTTCTAGGGGGAATAAATCAATTAACCAACTGAGCCATCTGGCTACCGAAATACACTTCCTTTATTTCTATTCTATATGTACAGTCTACGGCAAAAGTAGATGATGAACGCATAGATTTCAAACTTAAGAATCCGGAATATTTTTTTTTAAACTGTAGCCAAGGTTTAAAAATACCACTAAATAGTTAAAGAGTATTTTCATTTTTTTTTTATAAAGGACTCGTCAATTTAACTTCACCTCGCCTGATGGTAAGCTACAGGCAAAGTCTCGGCAAGAGGGTCACCATCGTAAACATGTACCATGTTAACAGTGGTGGCACTCAGCTGGACGGCCTCATCAGATACCTTTTCACGCCCCGCTTAAAGGACCCGGGGACTGTAGGAAGAAGGAAACACATGAGCTGGCAGGGAGTTCCAGGTTTTTAATGGAAGAAGTATAAATTACTAGCTTTTGCCCGCGGCACCGCCCGCGTGGATGTCGGTTATCGCGATCAAACTTAGCCTATGTCCTTTCTCAAGGTCTAATATACCCATGTACCAAATTTCATCAAAATCGGTTCAGTGGTTTAGGCGTGAAAGCGTAACATACAGACAGACAGACAGAGTTACTTTCGCATTTATAATATTAGTATGGAAGTATGGATTTGCTAAAAAACTATTTAGAAAATGTTCATCTACTTTTGAAGCTGACTACCAACTTTGGTTTGCTTACCTTATCCTTAGCATTGTGCAGCAGTGGCGCCTGCATAGCAGTACACATATCGAGTGCATTGTTGTTGGCTCCGAGACGCTCGCACGCCTGCAGCGTCTCCGCGCACGCGAGCTGTGCCCAGCACGCGGCCGCGCCCTCCACCGCACTCGCGCCCAGGAGTTGCAGCTCTACGAGGGTATTGTGGACGGTGGACAGGCAGCGGGAAGCAATCTGCCATATAAAGAGAACATCGCTCAGCTACTATACATATAGGGAGAGCGGGATCGATTACAGCAAATGTTTGTATGCATGAATATCTAATATATAAAATTCTCGTGTCACAGTTTTTGTTGCCATACTCCTCCGAAACGGCTTGACCGATTTTGATGAAATTTTGTGAGCATATTGAGTAGGTCTGAGAATCGGCCAACATCTATTTTTCATCCCCCTAAATGGTGCAGCGGGAACGGGATCTGACGCCACGAGGGTAACGGCTTGACCGATTTTTATGAAATTTTGTGAGCATATTGAGTAGGTCTGAGAATCGGCCAACATCTATTTTTCATCCCCCTAAATGGTGCAGCGGGAATGGGATCTGACGCCACGAGGGTAGGAAAAAATTGGCGGTACGAAGTTCGCCGGGACAGCTAGTATTATGTATATTTGTACTGGTCTAGGTGTTTTCTTGCTTCGGAGAGTACGTTATAGGTCCCCATTGCTATATGAACATCTATGGTAATCGTCATGGGTAGTTGGAGCCCTCAAAAATCCGTCTAGTCGATAACGTCATTTGGGAACTGACTAGTTAAATTAGATACTTTTTACTAAACGTCAAAGTGATAAGTTATACCAACGCAAATACCGCCCTTTTACCTTTCTTAATTTAATAAGCTCGGTTAGATAATTTATTTTAACTATAGGATAATACCCAACTGGTTGTGCAGGTCAGATGGCAATAGTTTTCGCTTCACGGAAAATATTGAAGTTCAGCCGTATCATATTTAGACCCAATTGAGTTGGGTAAAGGCTCCGAGAATGATGAGGTAGGAGGGCATAGAGAATACCGGTTGCATTACGAACACCTGTGACCTTTGTTGCGGGTGGTTGGAACTATAAGGAGTTGATTACCAGGTCTATTACAGAACTTCGACGTAGCCAGTGGCTATGTATGTCAGATGGCAATAGTTTTACGGAAAATATCGAAGCTTTGACGTTTTCGTAGTTAGATTGAAAGATTATAGGTGAGTAGGATAGGCTCCAGACCCTTTTAATTGGATGAGTTTAAGAATTAGGTTTCCTGTTAGGAACTTTTGAGTTAGGTTTTCCTGTTAGGTACGTTTTGGTGAAAGTAGATCTAAAGTAAATATTAAATCCGAAAAACAAATGGCAAGAAATGGATGTTAATACCTCTCATCTGAGTAAATTATACATACAGGTATATAAAAACAAACATTTGTTGTCATTAAGATCTATTAGCAGCAATTCTTTCTAGACACAATTCATATTTACATTAGGTAGGTATGTAAGCTAATAAACATTTCTGCAAAAATAAAAAAAAACAATGACATTATAATGATACTCGTGGCATAGAAGAATCAATTAAGTCCACACTTGACCTACCACAACGATAAATAACAGTATATAGTTGTTACTGTCGGACTTCACATATGGTCAACCATGAGGAAAATATTGGTTTGCAATATACATGTATCATTTATGTTTAATGTTGTATGGAAGTTAATGTGTATCCTATGATTTACACATGTTAGATAGTCTATTCCTACTTGCTGTTATGAAGAACTGTTTAATATGATTCAGGAGATCATTTTTTACTATATCACGGATCGAATCCGCAAGCAAACGATTAAGAGACGAGCTCTTGTTATAAAATTCGACAGTCGCCTTCATTAGTGTAGCCACGTTTTGCAACAACTGTCAGGCCACGTGGGTAATTTACGTCTGACCATGCTGCCTCTTTCTTGGGATCGTAGAACATTACTACATGCGTGTCTCACTACCTACTATGGATGCTCAATACCATGGGAATTAGAGACCTAGACTAATGCGAAGAGTACGTGTAGGTATAATGACTTGAGAAATAAAAAAAATTGTCTACAGAATGAAGTTTTCCAAATTGGTTATGCAGCGCCACCTTCAGCACGTAAATAATGTTGTTCGTGCGTGTAACAATTTGATATGATAAATACCGCATATTTTGAAACATCACTCAGACAATAATTGGTACATGAATTATTGAAGCGCCGCCGCGCTGTTCAGTTGTAAACACGTACGATTTACTGTTTGAGCATATTTGAAATATTTTTCGTGAAAGATTAATTATTGTAGAGAAATCATAACTTTTTTTGTGAATCTTTCTCTATTTTCTAGGAGGTTAGTCATACTTTTCGTAACACGAATAGGTGTGCTGGCTCAATCATGGAAGTATCATCCTCTCATAAATTCGAAACTCAATATTCTGCATTTCATACAGTTACTGAGAGTACTGGAGGCAGTCTGGCGGGGTGCGAGCGATATATCTTCGGCAACCTCACCTCCGACAACCTATGCCACATTCAGCGTGCGTTTTAGTTGATTTCAGTCCGATATAACCACCCCCACCGGCTCCAATGTATCCTTGGGGATTTTGCGTACTCAAAACAGAAAAGGGTAGTGGAGGCTTGACCTCGTCCTTTTTCTTTCTCTGGAGGTACCTGTCTCTCTCCTCAAGAGCGGAATCACCTTCAAAATACTGATTTACATCGCTACCTGACACCGAAGACGAGCGGGATCAAAATCGATCGAAAGTGGGGCGCTAGTAGTAAGTATACATGTTTAGTGGAACTGATTGTTAAATACTTTATTTACCTAATTCCTCTTTTTATTTGGGTACTGTCCACATTACGACAAGTATATTATAATACTTTATATCAATAGTATACTACATCAATTATGAATAATTTACGAGGTTTGTATTGAGCACTGCAATGGCACGCATACAGACATGCATCGCTAAACACAATAAACAACTTATCGAACAGAAATCAGAATATGTAAAATGATCGTAATAAAACGGTCATAAAAATCAGCATTGAGGCATCAGTTATTATAACCATTCTAGCGAGACAGGTACATGTTTGACTACACCTGTTGTATTGGTCACCTGACATGTTTTTTTTTTAACTGTCTAGACACCAAAGCGTCCGTAAATTACTACAGAAAGTTGAGCTAGCGACAGCCTTCGTGGCGTGGCGGTAGTGAACGCGGCCGCTACGCAGGAGGAGCGGGTTCGATACCCGCACAGTGTAAATATTTGCATGCATGAATATGAGTATTTGCATTGGTCTGGTCGGACCTCGGAGAGCATGATAAGCTGTCGGGCCCCGTTGCCATACGAACATGGGCGGAATGGAACATTGCCAAACAACTTGGAACGGGTGAAATGGCCCCAAGGGCTGTTCATCCGTCTGGTCAAGCAGCATCCCCACTGGCCACGACGGTGCGCGCTGTAAGAAGCGCGCCTCCCCATTCCGGGGGCGAGTCGGGGACACCTTTGTCCCCCCTCCTGAGGAGGGCCAGACCGTAAGGGATGGCCCAAGGAGGGGATCCAAGGGGATTTCCGCACGAAAAATAAAATGCTGTAGTAGCAGTGGCAAGCTTGTATCAATATGAGGGCATAGGTCTTTTCCAGTGGCATTGGTGACTAGACAGCCTTATAGGTAAGGGTCCACTAGGGATTTGTGTGTCAATTATGATAGAAGGTACAGTTCACAAAGGAGATATGGTCGCACTGTTTCATATAAAGTTGTATGTAAAGGTACAGTCAAAAGTCTCAAAATGATCTAACTGTTTTATTGATTTAAATTTTATTATTATTAGAACTAAAGCTGTGTACCAAATATCACAACAATGGGTCAACATGAACGAGGGAAAACCAAGGAATTAAGATCATTTTGAGCACTATGTTCATCAACATCTTTCTGATGCTGATTGTACAACCATATCTCTTTTGTCAACTGTACCATAACAGGCATGCATTTTACTTACCTCCCAAGGTTTTGATGAAGGTAATAACATGGCACTTTGACGTTGAAACAAATAGCTTCTAAAATCCAGTAGCGAAGCTTTTCTTTTTATGATTAGCTCTCTGAGATGTTGAGGGACTAGTGCAGTAAGCCGTACAGCCTGCCAAGAAGTCACAGGTTGCTTGAATGTGTCAAGCCACTTTGGACTCTCTGTCACATTAGAGTTGAGCACAAATTGTGAAAACAAGGCATCTAGTTCGTCATATTGAACTAAAGCCTCATCATACAAGCCTAGCATTTCTAATACAAACGCTAGTTGTTCCTGAAACAAAAAAGGCATTAATTTATTTATTTTGCAACAGTGGCTAATGGTATGAAGTAACAAATATTCTAATGAACAAGGTTCTTATTTTGTAACTGACTTTCAATTTAAATAGACTGTATAAATTCTTATATTTTATAAGAATTTTAATCAATTTTCCTGGTACAAATAACTTTAAGCAACAAGGCATTGTATTGCTTCCTTTGTCTTGTTATCATTTTTTTAAATTGTTGTTTATGTATATAGGGCATATGAATATGATAAATAAAAAATAATTACCTGTAAGATAAAATATTTACAAAAGTCCCAATCTGGGTCATTTCTTTTTTCTCGTTGCTCCCTCACGTGTTCTTCAAATTTTAGAAGAGACTTATTGTAAGACACTAGTACAAAGTGTCTGATCTTTGCTACTAACGCTCGCCATGACTCCGCACTTCTTGCTTCTGACTTAATAGGATTTATAACTGAAATAAATCTATCTTCCGTTTGCTTCACACCAAAATCACCCTTAATTTTATCCAAAACAGTAGTTCTAGGTAATAATTTGTTTGTTTTCCGTATGTCATAAGTCTCTACTAATATTATCATCCAATCCGTTATAGAATTTTTTTCTAATTGTTTCAGCCATGCCTCTATGTCTTCTCTAAGAGTTGTCTTATAATATTCTATATCCTGTTGAAAGTTATGCAAAATGTAAGTAAAATTATTCAAAATGAAATTAATAAAACATATTTTGGAAATTATATCACCAACATTATTATATATTACAGATTATATACTATTATAATATTATATAATACCTTTATGAGTATAATTAAAATACTTTAACATAATCTCATTTGTTTGGTATGCATTAGTAGGTGAATAGTCATCTTTCATAGAGGTTTCCACATAGTTTTGGATAATGAGATTCCAATATAATGTATAGTCCGGAAGATTTTACCGAAAGATATTCATAAAACCACTTAAAAAAGGATATACAGCTGTCAATAATAAATATCTAAGATATACAAACCACACAATCAGTCCAGTAAATATGAAATATTGGCTTCTTTAAAAGATTCAGTTCAGGTAGTGCTTTGTCTTTATTATATTTGACGAATGAAGCTTCAAGGTAAACAGATTTGGTAGCCCGACCATATGACCGTCTCCATTCACATGAGTCCTGCGGTATAGCTGCCACCAGTGGGGCCTCTAGGGTGCAGAACAAGTTCCAGTCTCCCGCGCCTATGTATCAAGCATTTAATTAATTTAATGTTTATTTTTGTAGCAATATTTCAATATGACGTTTGGTCATACTTACATGTTACAATCGGTTTGTGTGTCATTCCTTCACGATTAGTTGTTAAACTATCCACTCCCTTCATTATTCATCCGCTTTTCATCATCAACAAAATCCGTGGATTTTGCGGGCATGACACAAATAACAATCCACTTATTAGTACGAAGTGAATCCACCCACTTTATTTGCAACTATAAAACAGCAACGACCGCAAGGTGACTTCAATTAATTAATATATTCTTCTGCTGATCATCTGTGGTGGGTACCTTATTTACTTTTAATTTATTTTATTTAACTCGTTTTGACTTTTTTGAAGAAATTAAAAACGAGAATTTGTCAAAGCTCGCTGTCATCACCCAACTCGACAGATTATTACGTTTCGTTTCATGTTGTTGCTAAATAAATAATTCTAACATTCTCTATTTGACATGGGGGGACCCAGTAACTATAGTGGGTTGAGTAGTTTTGAAATTGATAAAATTCATAAAACCAAATATATTATGCTTGTTACTCAAGAAACTTACCAGTTATCACATTTACAACAGCCATAAGTCCATAATATGCAGACATCTATACATTAACATTTCTTGTAGATTGGGGATTGGAAATGACACCGGGAAACCACAGCCGAGTGTCAGCACTGCGAGGACCGCAGCGATGACACAGCGCTCCACACGCTGGTGGAGTGCACGGCGTGGGCGCAACAGCGCCAGGTCCTCGTGGTGGGTCTGGGCGTGGGCACCCTCTCGCTTGCGGGAGTAAGTGGGACTGCGCCGCCTCTTTCTGTGAGCAGGTCATGCTCGTGAAAGAGGCGGCGGGGCGAGAGCGGGAGAAAACTCTCCCACCCGAGTTCCGCAGTCGGCGGCTTGGGTACCACCGACGTGTCTTCGCCGAAGACCATCGGCCTCCATGACCGGGGGCCTGAGGACGGTGAGTTGGCTGCTCACCGTCTTTACAGAAGCAGGCCCATGACGGCAGCGTGACGTGAGGGATTCACGCACGCCCCCCCCCCCCTAAGAAGCGGGATAACACCCGAAAACCCCCCCCCCCCCATAGACGCGGGATAGCACCCGAACCACCCCCGAGACGAGGCCGCAATTGCAGCCGTAGGTCTGATGGGAGTCCTGGGACATCCTTCCGAGGGCTTACCCGGGGCTCCCATCCATAGGCTTCTGGGCGTTACCGTGGGGGTTTTTAGTCGGTAGGAGTCCGGCATAACATCCATGAAGGATTTTCCCCCACGGTTAAAAAAAAAAAAAAAAAAAAAAAAAAAATAAAAAAAAAAGCCTTCAGCAAATTGTTGAAAAGGAAATTCTTCAGAGGTAGATACCTCAAGAGCATATAACATTAAACAAGTTAGCTGGGTCGGGTATTTTTACGAGATGATGATAATGATCTGACCCAGAATACCGTTCAGGCGTTCAGTTAATTCATAACATCACTCAGAAATTATACGGAATAAGCACATTCAAAACAGCACTCAAGTTAGAGTTCATCTCTAGGAAGTGCAGTGGCCACCACCCATCCCCTTTGGACAGCGGGACCACTGTAGAAGAATCTTCCCCGGGCCAGGACCACCTGGGAAGTCCTTAAACCGACTCCAGATGAGGTCCGCTGATGCTATGGAAACCGGATTATGTGGGATTTCTCAGACGAGGTAGACCCACGGTGGGGTGTGGAGCTACATCGCAGACTATGACCGATCTATTGACGTGTGCTACTTGCCCAATTCATAAGTGGGTGGAACTCATAAATGCTTCTGAGAACGCCTTCGAGGTGGCTGCACAGTTGGCAAACCAAATATGACGCGTTACGCCGTCGACTAGATAGAAGAAGAAGAAGTACTTATATACACTCAAGTTTTTTACAACTTTTCTAACTTGTCCATCATAGAGTATTTTTTTATTTGCTGTGATATTTTTTACTCAGCTCTCTAATGAAAAAAGAAACAAAACATCAACTCTATTGTCTATAAAAGTCTATGGGCCGCCAAAATGTCGCTCTCTGTTTTGGTTTCGTCTCACAATAAAAGGAATTAATTTTGTTAATTTATACACAATAATAGTGAACAAACTCAAGCGCTTAAATGCTTTCATATATAATTATTTGAAGCTAATCAGGTGAAACAATCAGGTAATTTAAAGGCTTTGTGGATTTCATAAAATAGTTGCCTTCTATAAATGAATAATTTCTTTTATTTTCGGTTTTTACGTGACTTATTTGCTATAATAGATAACCCAAATTTATTTTAGAACTCTATTTCAGCCTGTACCTTTTAGCTTGAAACATTTTTGATATAGTTTTCGCATTTAGTTTCATAGCTCTTGCAGCTATGCATTGTGATTTGTAATCAATTATCTAGTCCTTGCTTAGTATAAATAAAACTATTTTACTTTAATCTACATATGGACTCTTTTAAGTATTCTAAATATCATTTATAAACTCGCAATTTTTTCCAATTGGACTTTTGTAACCTACACTATAATTTGAATTCCTTTTAGCCATGAATACCACGGCTCCTACGTCGGCGGATGCATGCCTGAGCATCGTGCATTCACTAATGTGCCACAGGCAAGGTGGAGAAAGTGAGGGCTTCTCTAAGCGGGCCATTGAGTCACTTGTCAAGAAACTCAAAGAGAAGAGGGACGAGTTAGATTCACTAATCACTGCTATCACTACTAACGGGGCTCATCCAAGCAAATGTGTGACTATACAAAGGACACTCGATGGCAGGCTACAGGTAAATTCTTGTTATTTTCTTTATATGCTATAATCCAAAGAATCCGATAGCCTGCTTAGAGCCGGCTAGGAAAAAAATCTGATTCTATTGTACCTTGATAAATAAAAAAATACTACACAACATTAAATTGCTTTTAAAGTATGTAAGTAGTTAGACTACTGATAACCGATTCCAAAAGAAAATAATAAAAAAATATTGTGATAGAATCTGTTAAAACAATACCCTCCTTCTTTCGGCAGTTGGGTAAAAAGTGGTTTTATTTCAATGATGATTGTCACCAGTTACTGTGAGTAATAAAATCTTGTAATTGTAATAATAAAGGAATTTATCACATATTATAAAGGCAAAGTCGCTTTCTACGTCTGTCCGTCCCTATGTATGCTTAGATCTTTAAAACTAGGCAAAGGATTTTGATGCGGTTCTTCAATAGATAGAGTGAATCAAGAGGGGGGTTTATATGTATAAAACTTGCTTAATATAGTAGAGCGGGAACAGGATCTGATGCCATGCAGGTGGATAAAAATTGGTGGTATGAATTACACCAGGTCAGCTAGTGGAAATATAATTACTAGTGCAACACCCACAATAAATGTTCATACTTATTTGTTTTGGTATGAGGCTATTGCAAATCTCTATGGCCTAAGGGTACCAGCGAGTCAAGTTGTTGGTATGGCTTGCTACAATATTGTTTAAACATACATTTGTTGGGGTATTGTATTCAAATTACTTTGTTTTGTTTCTAATGTTTGAGGTGTAGATTAAATTTACACAAATAATTAGTTGATTAGAACTTGTTTATGTAATAATATTGATAACTGGATTGTGGTAAACAAAAATTCTAACAAGCAGTAAGAAAGGAAATTGTCCATCTGTAGGGTTCTACTCTTTCTTATGCCTCCACCGTTAGTGTCATTTAGGGTGCCCTAACTGACACTAATATCTTAACATGCTCTCCGAGGCACGACCAGATCAATGCAAATAACCATATTCATGCATACAAATATTTGCACTGAGCTGGAAATGAAACCGCGCCTCCTACTGTCAGTCCACTAACTAACTCAAAACTTTGATATGTGATTATTTCTTGCAAATTTTAATAGTACTTCTACTTTTAGGTAAGTGTGAATATAACTAAACTTGATAGTATTATTAGTCATACATACAACATAATTATTCAGTGTTGGTTTAATGAGCCATAGTCAATTAAGATAGATGGGGCCTAATAATACGCACAGATTTTATGAATGGGCTTTAAGTTTTACACTCCGACTTGCCGACATAATAATATTGTAACTGTATTTGTTCAAATATAAAAATGTTTTGGGATTTGGTCTTCATAGACACAGTATTAAATATGTTTATAGAAAATTATATTGTAAATCTCTGTTTTTTGTCAAGTTGATCAAATGTAGTCACAATATAATCCACCCTCACAAGCATGTACCCAATTATTATGCAAGTTTTCACTTCACATAAAGAAAGAAGGAGAAAATGATACTAATAAAAAGATTCTTTAATAATAAAATTTAAGAATAAAAAGACTTTATTTTAAATAATTATATTACTTCATCTCAATGTTACACTTGACTAAAGCTGCTCTTAAGCTGTAAAGGTTTACTAGTGACCCTATTCAAGTAAATTCTTAGGTTGCCTATAAATGTTTAAGTATGAAGGTAAATATTCACAAATTTTTAAATAATTTTTGTAATAAACCACACATATTACACATACAATTTATGAATGAATGAAAATAGTAGTCTGGTTTGAATTTTAATGTGACTTAATTAGGTCCATTAATTAATTACGCACAAATACCGAAACGGTAGCGTTCAGCAACTATGCGGCGCGCGTTCCAAGGCCATAATTTGAACAGTGTTTTGTATATCATCACGCTTACTAAACATTTTGAACATTCTGATAATTTGATCTAAGCTTTTCATGATCAGGTCAACACTAGGTGTTAATGATTCCGAAGATGCAGCAGGATGACCTTGAAAACTTGAAACTACACAGAATAGGTTGCTTATAGCACCCATTCATCATTTCGTATGGCCCCTGCTCGATTCCTCATATGTCGACGTCCAGTTGGCGAAGCTATTCTATTGCTTCTGGTGTGAGGTCATGAAGCTCACGCATTCCTCCAGGGAAACGACGGAGTGGACACTCCTCTAATATATGCATCGTTGTATCACCCATTGTTCATTGCATTCTATGCTAGATACTTATTAAGTGTATTAAACAATGATATTATCTATGTACATCATCCCAGCATTCATCTTGATTGCGTCTAAAGCTTTCACCATGGAGCCCGAGACCTGCTTTTACACTTTTTTCCTCCATTTCACAAGATTTTTGGCATCCCCATTAGGCCTTGTGCCATGCCATGGTCAGATTTCTTTGCCCACATATCGAGGCAGCCGCCGCAAAGGGTTAACTTTTCTGCAGTACCTACGATGTCAATTATGTTATGTACATGATATCTACCGCGGATTTTGATCCTCGTGCAAATCTTTCGCATGACTCAGCATATTCGCTGCAGTACATTCATTTCTCTCCAAACGTAGCTCCTTACGTCGCTCTTTATAGCCGTATAAAATTTTAGGACTAATAAATTGTTTTACAGATCTCAGCTACTAAACGTCCCCTATAGCGTAGTCGGACAAGTTTTAGAGCCTTGTTTAAGTCCGTTTTATCCATTTCAGGTGGCTGGTCGAAAAGGATTTCCGCACGTTATATACGCACGTATTTGGAGATGGCCTGATCTGCACAAAAATGAATTAAAACATGTGAAATTTTGTCAATTTGCGTTTGACCTAAAATGTGACTCAGTGTGCGTAAATCCTTATCACTATGAAAGGGTTGTGTCCCCCGGAATTGGTCAGTATTCAAAACACTATTATTATTATTAGGGACAATAGGAACTGAGTATTGTATGCTAAACTGGTTTTCACTAGGCTAGAATAGTGTCTAGACTAAGCTTACGTCCCTTTGTCAATTGTGGTTAAGATTTCATAAAACTCTATCGAAAAGAGTCATTCGTATGTCGTCTTCTCTTCAGTTGAACGTTTCATCTCATCACGACTTGATAAATCATAAGTATTCTCGTGAAACAACAACATATTTTCAGATTTATCAGGACTCACACTTCAGTCAGGCCCCAGTAGGTTAGTAAAGGATGAGTATACAGCGGGCCTCAGCGGAAACGGTATGGATATGGATACGGGAGAGATGGTGACGATACAACATCACGCTGCAAGCCCCAGACACCATCACACAACGATACCACATCACCATCAGCAGTTTCAGACAGCTAACATCATTATCAACCAGGGACAAAGTAAGCTTGACCATAACATATTTGTGTTTATTTTACTTAAGTTTCGTATTGTGGAGTTACTGTGTAGTTACAATCAACCATTACATTGACGAAATATTAGATTCATTGTCGACGTAAGAGATAAATCCATCCACTATTCAGTTTTGAAAGCTTTCGTCAATGTTTTAATTTGTGTGGTAGATCGAGTCCTTTATTTTTGCTGCATGATGAATTTACTTTGCGTTTGGCTAGCGCCCGAGGGCGTTCCGAACATGTTCTCGCCGACGCACGCGCCTCGTACGCCGCTGCGAGCTCCCGCACCTCCTATGACACCGCTGGGCCATCCGCCGCCAGGCCATCCGCAGCCAGGCCATCCGCCGCCGGGCCATCCGCAGCCGGGCCATCCACCGCCAGGCCATCCACCGCCGGGCCATCCGCCACCGGGCTCTCAGATGATGGGGCCGCATGGTCCACCGCAGATGGCCCCTGCACCACAACTGCCGCCTGGGCCGCAGATGACGCCAGGCCCGACGCAGTTAGCATCTCCTCGTCTAGCGGCAGCGCCCGCTCAGATGTCTCCAGCGACACCTCAAATCCCCGGCCTCAACAGGCCTCTGTCGCTGCCGAGCCCGCAGCACCAGCTCGCAATGGCCCAGCAACGAGCAGTCGCGCCAAAATTGGAGCCTCCCGACACGATGGATGCGCGCCAGATGTGGCTGCCTAAACGAATGAACCATTGTAAGCTTTTTGATTTTGATTTGCACTTTTTATAATTTTATTTTACACTTTACTTATACTTGAAATGAGTGGTAGTCATTGTCATTAGTTAGTCATGGTGTATGGTTAAGTAAATTAAAGTACGCTTATCACTTAAGATAGGGCATTAAATTACCATGGATTAATAATTACAATAGTAAGTTAGCTTAAATCTCGTTAGTATTAAAACCAGTGTCGTCAAACAAAATAGTGATGTGATTGGTTATAATTTTGAACGGAGAACAAGCCTTAATATAAACGTCTGTTACTAGCCAATCAGGTTGTGAATTGTGCTGAAAATTCACAGCGTTATGGCACAGAAGCAATGGATATCTTCCTCTTAATTGATATAAATTATTGATGTTTTCGGATCGGTAAGTCGATTTGGTAATGTCCTATCTTGGGGTGAATTTCGCATTAAAGGGTGATTCTCTATATATTCGTACTTGATTCCAATACATAATGTTTTAGCTGCAATGCCGGTCAGTATGTCGCCGGGCGCGACAACCCCACAGCTGATCGATAACACGACGACAACATTCTTCGCTCAGGAGCCAACTACCAATGATACTACTCAACTGACACAGGCGTTACCTAGTAAGTACATTTTATACGAAGTTGTGAAGAATGTTAGGTATATAAAATTTTTATTGCGTATTTATCACTACTTGGTATAAAACAAAAGTCGCTGTCTGTCCATCCCTATGTATACATAAATCTTTTAAATTACGCAACGGATTTTTTAATAGATAGTGATTCAAGAGGAATGTTTATATGTATTAATACACGCTTAATATAGTAGAGGGTGCAGCGGGAACGGGATCTGACGCCACGCGGGTGGAAAAAATTGGCGGTACGCAGTTTGCCGGGTCAGCTAGTAAACTTTAAAATATAACTTGTTAGTGAGATTAATCCTAATTCCCGGAAGACTTTTAATTAACAGCATAAGAAATCGCCACATGTCAAACAGTAGTGAGTTATTGGGCATTCTACCCCACCTTAGTTCCTTCGGTTATCTTTGATAACCTCAGTCACGGTGGGATAGAATGCCCAACAACTCTTTGTAAAATCATTTACCTAAGCCAACGTTCCACATTTTAATGCCGTTCATTACACTACCGTTCCGTCGGCTCTCTGCGATCCCCTGCGTCGTAATTGCGTTGAAAGATGCTCTGTTAGTTAGCGATAGAGTTATTTCATAAACAGTACAGTCTTACGTTTGCCTATTGCGTTGTCTGTAAGCAGTTTGGTTTAACTATTTACGGTTATAAATACATAATGTCATAATTACATCTGTTCATAACCAGTCCGTCAGCATTGCATCAAACATGAAATTCATTAAACAAGCAAAGTCGTTACAGATTAGTTTAATCTGTAATGATTTACCAAAAATCAAGTTACGCCATGGAGAATTATTGCCGAATACAGTACGTTGCATCATTTGCGGACCATCAAATTGTGGAAAAACCAATTTGTTAATTGGTCTCCTTTTGCACGAAAATGGATTGACATTTCAAAATGTTTATGTATATTCTAAAACTCTATATCAACCAAAGTACATTTTTTTAGAAAAGGTTTTACGAGGAGTACCAGGAATCACTTTTCAGAAATATCAGGCAAATGATGACGTTATGAAAGTTTCAGATGCAAAACCTAATTCAGTGATTATTTTTGACGATGTAGCATGTGAAAATCAAAGTAATATGCGTGATTATTTTGCCATGGGAAGACATAAATTGATTGACAGTTTTTATTTAAATCAAACATATAGCAAGATACCTAAACAACTAATAAGAGATAACGCTAACTTAATTGTGCTTTTTAAGCAAGACGAAATTAATTTGAAACATGTTTATGAAGAACATGTTAACACTGACATGACGTGGTTGGAATTTCGTAACATGTGTTCTCAAATATGGAAAGAGCCTTATGACTATGTTGTGATTAATAAAGACTGTCCTAAAAACAATGGGTGCTATAGAAAAAAGTTTGACACTTTTGTAGAATTAGATAAAATTTGAATATTTAAATAGACTGCTTTCAGTTTCTTGTTATTCTTTAATCAGCTCTTATTGGATTACCATCTATTTTAAATAATGGAAAAATCATTGAAAAAACAAATTGTAGATGCAACACAAGCTGTAAGGAAAAAAATACGTAACATGAAGGATTTTGAAGATAATAACAGACAAGTGCTTGATACAGTTTTTAAGCCTGTTACAGAATCTCTTAATGTAATAGCCAACACCAATAACCAACTAGCTCTAACAAAAAATGAAGAAAAAGGAGAATTTCATGATCAAATTTCCAACCACGACTTACAGAAAGATCAAGATATAGAAGAAACAAATGATACCAGTGATGAATCAGAAGCCGACTCTTCATTTCAGTCATTAGTCGATACTAATCCAGTTCATGATGTATCATCTTGGTCATTATCTTCAGAAATATTAGCGGATGTGCCATTTGGTATAAGAAATGAACGTGGAAAGTTAATGTTAGGTTCCTCTAGTATAACGATTGGTGATGACGTTATTACTGTAGCCGGACACAAATACAAATGCACACCTGGCTTGCGACAGTTGCTCTTAAAAAAAGACGTTGATCTGAGCTTTGTTACAGACTATGACATGCAAAATTATAAGTCGATGTTACTTGTAACAAATGCACATCGTCGAGATTTTGATTCAAGAAAACCAATTAAAAGTAATAAAGGACAAAAATATATGCAAGTTATTAAACCTCTTTTCGATCAACAAAGTAAAAGTCCAAGCTGTGAACCGAAAGTAGGAAAAGGATTACCTTTAACAAAAATGTGGAAAAAAAACACAGATTTTGTATATTGGGATGATCCAAATGAATTGGTTGATAGATTAAAGTTATTAATTGCTTCTCGAGATGCTGGCAACACAGGACTAGATAATGAAATAATATCTATCGTTGAAGAACTACGTGAAAGCAAAATCATTAAATAGATTTACTAATAAGAAATGTGTATCATTTTACTGTACACCGTTCAACACAATACATCTTAAATATGAATGTGGACAAATTTGGTCATTATATTCATAAGCGATTACGTATATCAGAATTGCTTGAATTTTATGATAATGCGTTGCTAAAATCTGAAAATGGTGATTACGATTTGAAGACATCGAAGCTAACAGGGGTCAAACCTCCTCAAGATCCGGATGATGCAGTAAATAAAGCATATGTAGATGAATTGAGAACTAAACTAATAACCGACTTACAAAAATTGCAAAATACTTTGGTGTACGATGTTCAGAACGAGCTGGAGAAAGCTTTAAAAACAATAGTATCTGAGGCAGTGGTTCACTTGGAAAGCAAATTTTATAGTCGAAAAGCAGTTGATGAGATAGTTGAAAACGCAGTTAAATTTGTATTAGATCAAAAGTATAAGCTTGAAAGTTCCTCAAAATGACAAAACAACAAGTTGTTAATGAAATACATAAAGCTGCACGAAAAAATTATCCTCGTCGATCTGTAATTTTAAAAGGCATTGATGATTTGTGGCAAGCTGATTTAATCGACATGCAAAACTTGAAAAGATTTAATAAAGGTTATAACTATATTTTAATAGTTATTGATTGCTTCTCAAAGTACGTGTGGATAGAACCACTAAAAACTAAAAATAAGCATGATGTTTCTAACGCATTCGAGAAATTGATGTCGACTAACCATCGGATACCAGCTCATCTCCAAACTGATTTGGGTACCGAGTTCTATAATTCATCATTTCAAAAACTTCTAAAGAAGCATAACATAAATCACTACTCAACGTTTTCAACGAAAAAGGCTTCAATTGTAGAACGCGTAATCAAAACTATTAAAAATAAATTGTATAAGTACTTTAGTCTCAGCGGGCACTATAAATGGATAGATTTTGGTTTGGAGAGTGTTGTAAAAACATATAACAACACAAAACATAGCACTATTAAATTAGCACCCGTTGAAGTCAATAAATTGAATGAAGCAGATGTTAAAAATAATATTAAGAACTCAATGAAAACGGTATCCTATAAACATAAGCCCAAGTTTATGATTGGTGATAGAGTTAGAATTAGTAAATACAAACAACTATTTGAGAAAGGTTATACACCTAATTGGTCAACGGAACTATTTACTATAAAAAATATCAATAACACTGTACCAGAAACATATCGCATCGAAGATCAACACAAACAAGTTATATTAGGAACCTTTTACAAACACGAACTTCAAAAGTCATCTTGTCCAGGTGTCTATTTGATAGAAAAAGTTTTACGAAGGAAAGGAAATAAACTGTTCGTAAAATGGTTGGGCTTAAGTAATAAAGAGAATAGTTGGATTGATAAGACTGCAATAGTAGAATAAATATACATAATAGTTATGAATTACAACATTTTCTTCATTATACTTTGAGCTATGCAAGGTGGTGGACTACTCAATAGTGTTATTAATCATTTGCCATTTGAACTGCACTTACCTGGCTATAATTATTGCGGACCTGGAACAAAACTTTCAAAACGTTTACTGCGTGGTGACAAAGGTGTAAATAAGCTAGACGAAGCTTGTATGTATCACGACATTGCATACGAAAACTATACAGACTTGTCTAATCGTCACAAAGCCGATTTACAACTTTTAAATATGGCCAAACAAAGAATGAAAGCAAAAGATGCTAGTAAAGGAGAAAAGCTTAGTTCGTGGGTAGTGAGTAAAGTTATGAAAACTAAACTCAAATCTGGTGCTGGTGTTAAGACATTTCATAATTTCGTTACAAAAATTAAAAGAAAAATCAAGAAACGCTTACCCAAAGATGGTAAATCTTTAATACATGCAGCTTATATGGCTGCTAAAAAAATTGTTCCATGCGCTCCAAAACTTCGAGTACCACGAGTCATACCTTTACCCAAAACAGGAGGCATTCTACCTTTAATCCCGATTTTTGCTGGTTTATCAGCTTTAGGAGCTTTGGCTGGTGGTGCAGCGGGTATTGCAAAAACAGTGAATGATTATAGAGAAGGTCAAAAAAAATTACAAGAATCTGAACGTCATAATAAGACTATGGAAGCTATAGCATTAGGTAACGGTTTATACATTAAACCACACAAAAAAGGCAAAGGATTGTTTATAAAATCGTCAAAAAACTAAGTAATAAGCTACCTAATCGTGCCTTAACTAATATTGATATTCAAAATTATGCATATGGTATTCCTTATTTTCGAGGAGTTTACATGAAGGATCAGTTACCAAAAATCCCTAAACGAATTGAATGTGGTATAGTTAACCTAGATAATTCAGAAAACGATGGAACGCATTGGGTAGCTTATGTTAAGGTAAATAATTATTGTGAATATTTTGATAGTTTTGGTGATTTAAGACCACCAATCGAATTGATGCGATATTTTAAGAATTGCAATATTAATTATAACTATACAAGATATCAAAAATTTGACACACTAATTTGTGGACATTTGTGTTTAGAATATCTACAATCTTTTTGGAATAAATACTATAAATTTTATTCTGTTCTTTAATTTTAGTCATTTGCAAGATGACACTCACCTTATCTATAACTGGAAACTCATCGGTATTAACTACCTTCTATCCAAATACGTTACAATTAATTGGAGAGTATAAATGTGCATTATTACATTTATCCACATATAATTCTATTCCAAATATTGATAAAACAAATAATAAGTTATACTATGGTTCAAATAATGTTATTGAAATACCTGAAGGTACTTATGAGTTACAAGATATCAGTGATTATTTAAAATCTGAAGTAAAGGATGCATCCATAAAACTCCATTGCAATAACAACACCTTAAAAACTATGTTATTTTGTACATCAACTATAGATTTTACTAAAGATTGTTCGTTCGGAGGTTTATTGGGGTTTAAAAAACAAGTCTTGGAAGCCAATAAATATCATGTATCAGAGTTTCCAGTCAACATTTTGCCTACAACCGTGATAAGAGTTGAATGTGATATAGTTAGCGGTTCCTATATAAACGGACAATCCAGTCACATTCTACATGAATTCGCACTTAATGTCCCACCTGGATACAGAATTATAGAAATACCAAAAAACGCAATTTACTTTCCAATCAACCAAACCAACATCAGCTGCATACAGATCAGACTTTTGGATATAAATAATAACTTAATAAATTTGCGAGGTGAAGAAGTACAGTTGTATCTACACCTCAAAAGAAAAAATGATTGACTATAATAAATATAATATGTTTGCTTGCCACAAATCATCAATGCCTTTTAAAATTACAGATCGACGAGGATAATTTTTTCGTGCAGCTTTATGTATTTCATTAACAACTTGTTGTTTTGTCATTTTGAGGAACTTTCAAGCTTATACTTTTGATCTAATACAAATTTAACTGCGTTTTCAACTATCTCATCAACTGCTTTTCGACTATAAAATTTGCTTTCCAAGTGAACCACTGCCTCAGATACTATTGTTTTTAAAGCTTTCTCCAGCTCGTTCTGAACATCGTACACCAAAGTATTTTGCAATTTTTGTAAGTCGGTTATTAGTTTAGTTCTCAATTCATCTACATATGCTTTATTTACTGCATCATCCGGATCTTGAGGAGGTTTGACCCCTGTTAGCTTCGATGTCTTCAAATCGTAATCACCATTTTCAGATTTTAGCAACGCATTATCATAAAATTCAAGCAATTCTGATATACGTAATCGCTTATGAATATAATGACCAAATTTGTCCACATTCATATTTAAGATGTATTGTGTTGAACGGTGTACAGTAAAATGATACACATTTCTTATTAGTAAATCTATTTAATGATTTTGCTTTCACGTAGTTCTTCAACGATAGATATTATTTCATTATCTAGTCCTGTGTTGCCAGCATCTCGAGAAGCAATTAATAACTTTAATCTATCAACCAATTCATTTGGATCATCCCAATATACAAAATCTGTGTTTTTTTTCCACATTTTTGTTAAAGGTAATCCTTTTCCTACTTTCGGTTCACAGCTTGGACTTTTACTTTGTTGATCGAAAAGAGGTTTAATAACTTGCATATATTTTTGTCCTTTATTACTTTTAATTGGTTTTCTTGAATCAAAATCTCGACGATGTGCATTTGTTACAAGTAACATCGACTTATAATTTTGCATGTCATAGTCTGTAACAAAGCTCAGATCAACGTCTTTTTTTAAGAGCAACTGTCGCAAGCCAGGTGTGCATTTGTATTTGTGTCCGGCTACAGTAATAACGTCATCACCAATCGTTATACTAGAGGAACCTAACATTAACTTTCCACGTTCATTTCTTATACCAAATGGCACATCCGCTAATATTTCTGAAGATAATGACCAAGATGATACATCATGAACTGGATTAGTATCGACTAATGACTGAAATGAAGAGTCGGCTTCTGATTCATCACTGGTATCATTTGTTTCTTCTATATCTTGATCTTTCTGTAAGTCGTGGTTGGAAATTTGATCATGAAATTCTCCTTTTTCTTCATTTTTTGTTAGAGCTAGTTGGTTATTGGTGTTGGCTATTACATTAAGAGATTCTGTAACAGGCTTAAAAACTGTATCAAGCACTTGTCTGTTATTATCTTCAAAATCCTTCATGTTACGTATTTTTTTCCTTACAGCTTGTGTTGCATCTACAATTTGTTTTTTCAATGATTTTTCCATTATTTAAAATAGATGGTAATCCAATAAGAGCTGATTAAAGAATAACAAGAAACTGAAAGCAGTCTATTTAAATATTCAAATTTTATCTAATTCTACAAAAGTGTCAAACTTTTTTCTATAGCACCCATTGTTTTTAGGACAGTCTTTATTAATCACAACATAGTCATAAGGCTCTTTCCATATTTGAGAACACATGTTACGAAATTCCAACCACGTCATGTCAGTGTTAACATGTTCTTCATAAACATGTTTCAAATTAATTTCGTCTTGCTTAAAAAGCACAATTAAGTTAGCGTTATCTCTTATTAGTTGTTTAGGTATCTTGCTATATGTTTGATTTAAATAAAAACTGTCAATCAATTTATGTCTTCCCATGGCAAAATAATCACGCATATTACTTTGATTTTCACATGCTACATCGTCAAAAATAATCACTGAATTAGGTTTTGCATCTGAAACTTTCATAACGTCATCATTTGCCTGATATTTCTGAAAAGTGATTCCTGGTACTCCTCGTAAAACCTTTTCTAAAAAAATGTACTTTGGTTGATATAGAGTTTTAGAATATACATAAACATTTTGAAATGTCAATCCATTTTCGTGCAAAAGGAGACCAATTAACAAATTGGTTTTTCCACAATTTGATGGTCCGCAAATGATGCAACGTACTGTATTCGGCAATAATTCTCCATGGCGTAACTTGATTTTTGGTAAATCATTACAGATTAAACTAATCTGTAACGACTTTGCTTGTTTAATGAATTTCATGTTTGATGCAATGCTGACGGACTGGTTATGAACAGATGTAATTATGACATTATGTATTTATAACCGTAAATAGTTAAACCAAACTGCTTACAGACAACGCAATAGGCAAACGTAAGACTGTACTGTTTATGAAATAACTCTATCGCTAACTAACAGAGCATCTTTCAACGCAATTACGACGCAGGGGATCGCAGAGAGCCGACGGAACGGTAGTGTAATGAACGGCATTAAAATGTGGAACGTTGGCTTAGGTAAATGATTTTACAAAGAGTTGTTGGGCATTCTATCCCACCGTGACTGAGGTTATCAAAGATAACCGAAGGAACTAAGGTGGGGTAGAATGCCCAATAACCTTAGTTCCTTCGGTTATCTTTGATAACCTCAGTCACGGTGGGATAGAATGCCCAACAACTCTTTGTAAAATCATTTACCTAAGCCAACGTTCCACATTTTAATGCCGTTCATTACACTACCGTTCCGTCGGCTCTCTGCGATCCCCTGCGTCGTAATTGCGTTGAAAGATGCTCTGTTAGTTAGCGATAGAGTTATTTCATAAACAGTACAGTCTTACGTTTGCCTATTGCGTTGTCTGTAAGCAGTTTGGTTTAACTATTTACGGTTATAAATACATAATGTCATAATTACATCTGTTCATAACCAGTCCGTCAGCATTGCATCAAACATGAAATTCATTAAACAAGCAAAGTCGTTACAGATTAGTTTAATCTGTAATGATTTACCAAAAATCAAGTTACGCCATGGAGAATTATTGCCGAATACAGTACGTTGCATCATTTGCGGACCATCAAATTGTGGAAAAACCAATTTGTTAATTGGTCTCCTTTTGCACGAAAATGGATTGACATTTCAAAATGTTTATGTATATTCTAAAACTCTATATCAACCAAAGTACATTTTTTTAGAAAAGGTTTTACGAGGAGTACCAGGAATCACTTTTCAGAAATATCAGGCAAATGATGACGTTATGAAAGTTTCAGATGCAAAACCTAATTCAGTGATTATTTTTGACGATGTAGCATGTGAAAATCAAAGTAATATGCGTGATTATTTTGCCATGGGAAGACATAAATTGATTGACAGTTTTTATTTAAATCAAACATATAGCAAGATACCTAAACAACTAATAAGAGATAACGCTAACTTAATTGTGCTTTTTAAGCAAGACGAAATTAATTTGAAACATGTTTATGAAGAACATGTTAACACTGACATGACGTGGTTGGAATTTCGTAACATGTGTTCTCAAATATGGAAAGAGCCTTATGACTATGTTGTGATTAATAAAGACTGTCCTAAAAACAATGGGTGCTATAGAAAAAAGTTTGACACTTTTGTAGAATTAGATAAAATTTGAATATTTAAATAGACTGCTTTCAGTTTCTTGTTATTCTTTAATCAGCTCTTATTGGATTACCATCTATTTTAAATAATGGAAAAATCATTGAAAAAACAAATTGTAGATGCAACACAAGCTGTAAGGAAAAAAATACGTAACATGAAGGATTTTGAAGATAATAACAGACAAGTGCTTGATACAGTTTTTAAGCCTGTTACAGAATCTCTTAATGTAATAGCCAACACCAATAACCAACTAGCTCTAACAAAAAATGAAGAAAAAGGAGAATTTCATGATCAAATTTCCAACCACGACTTACAGAAAGATCAAGATATAGAAGAAACAAATGATACCAGTGATGAATCAGAAGCCGACTCTTCATTTCAGTCATTAGTCGATACTAATCCAGTTCATGATGTATCATCTTGGTCATTATCTTCAGAAATATTAGCGGATGTGCCATTTGGTATAAGAAATGAACGTGGAAAGTTAATGTTAGGTTCCTCTAGTATAACGATTGGTGATGACGTTATTACTGTAGCCGGACACAAATACAAATGCACACCTGGCTTGCGACAGTTGCTCTTAAAAAAAGACGTTGATCTGAGCTTTGTTACAGACTATGACATGCAAAATTATAAGTCGATGTTACTTGTAACAAATGCACATCGTCGAGATTTTGATTCAAGAAAACCAATTAAAAGTAATAAAGGACAAAAATATATGCAAGTTATTAAACCTCTTTTCGATCAACAAAGTAAAAGTCCAAGCTGTGAACCGAAAGTAGGAAAAGGATTACCTTTAACAAAAATGTGGAAAAAAAACACAGATTTTGTATATTGGGATGATCCAAATGAATTGGTTGATAGATTAAAGTTATTAATTGCTTCTCGAGATGCTGGCAACACAGGACTAGATAATGAAATAATATCTATCGTTGAAGAACTACGTGAAAGCAAAATCATTAAATAGATTTACTAATAAGAAATGTGTATCATTTTACTGTACACCGTTCAACACAATACATCTTAAATATGAATGTGGACAAATTTGGTCATTATATTCATAAGCGATTACGTATATCAGAATTGCTTGAATTTTATGATAATGCGTTGCTAAAATCTGAAAATGGTGATTACGATTTGAAGACATCGAAGCTAACAGGGGTCAAACCTCCTCAAGATCCGGATGATGCAGTAAATAAAGCATATGTAGATGAATTGAGAACTAAACTAATAACCGACTTACAAAAATTGCAAAATACTTTGGTGTACGATGTTCAGAACGAGCTGGAGAAAGCTTTAAAAACAATAGTATCTGAGGCAGTGGTTCACTTGGAAAGCAAATTTTATAGTCGAAAAGCAGTTGATGAGATAGTTGAAAACGCAGTTAAATTTGTATTAGATCAAAAGTATAAGCTTGAAAGTTCCTCAAAATGACAAAACAACAAGTTGTTAATGAAATACATAAAGCTGCACGAAAAAATTATCCTCGTCGATCTGTAATTTTAAAAGGCATTGATGATTTGTGGCAAGCAAACATATTATATTTATTATAGTCAATCATTTTTTCTTTTGAGGTGTAGATACAACTGTACTTCTTCACCTCGCAAATTTATTAAGTTATTATTTATATCCAAAAGTCTGATCTGTATGCAGCTGATGTTGGTTTGGTTGATTGGAAAGTAAATTGCGTTTTTTGGTATTTCTATAATTCTGTATCCAGGTGGGACATTAAGTGCGAATTCATGTAGAATGTGACTGGATTGTCCGTTTATATAGGAACCGCTAACTATATCACATTCAACTCTTATCACGGTTGTAGGCAAAATGTTGACTGGAAACTCTGATACATGATATTTATTGGCTTCCAAGACTTGTTTTTTAAACCCCAATAAACCTCCGAACGAACAATCTTTAGTAAAATCTATAGTTGATGTACAAAATAACATAGTTTTTAAGGTGTTGTTATTGCAATGGAGTTTTATGGATGCATCCTTTACTTCAGATTTTAAATAATCACTGATATCTTGTAACTCATAAGTACCTTCAGGTATTTCAATAACATTATTTGAACCATAGTATAACTTATTATTTGTTTTATCAATATTTGGAATAGAATTATATGTGGATAAATGTAATAATGCACATTTATACTCTCCAATTAATTGTAACGTATTTGGATAGAAGGTAGTTAATACCGATGAGTTTCCAGTTATAGATAAGGTGAGTGTCATCTTGCAAATGACTAAAATTAAAGAACAGAATAAAATTTATAGTATTTATTCCAAAAAGATTGTAGATATTCTAAACACAAATGTCCACAAATTAGTGTGTCAAATTTTTGATATCTTGTATAGTTATAATTAATATTGCAATTCTTAAAATATCGCATCAATTCGATTGGTGGTCTTAAATCACCAAAACTATCAAAATATTCACAATAATTATTTACCTTAACATAAGCTACCCAATGCGTTCCATCGTTTTCTGAATTATCTAGGTTAACTATACCACATTCAATTCGTTTAGGGATTTTTGGTAACTGATCCTTCATGTAAACTCCTCGAAAATAAGGAATACCATATGCATAATTTTGAATATCAATATTAGTTAAGGCACGATTAGGTAGCTTATTACTTAGTTTTTTGACGATTTTATAAACAATCCTTTGCCTTTTTTGTGTGGTTTAATGTATAAACCGTTACCTAATGCTATAGCTTCCATAGTCTTATTATGACGTTCAGATTCTTGTAATTTTTTTTGACCTTCTCTATAATCATTCACTGTTTTTGCAATACCCGCTGCACCACCAGCCAAAGCTCCTAAAGCTGATAAACCAGCAAAAATCGGGATTAAAGGTAGAATGCCTCCTGTTTTGGGTAAAGGTATGACTCGTGGTACTCGAAGTTTTGGAGCGCATGGAACAATTTTTTTAGCAGCCATATAAGCTGCATGTATTAAAGATTTACCATCTTTGGGTAAGCGTTTCTTGATTTTTCTTTTAATTTTTGTAACGAAATTATGAAATGTCTTAACACCAGCACCAGATTTGAGTTTAGTTTTCATAACTTTACTCACTACCCACGAACTAAGCTTTTCTCCTTTACTAGCATCTTTTGCTTTCATTCTTTGTTTGGCCATATTTAAAAGTTGTAAATCGGCTTTGTGACGATTAGACAAGTCTGTATAGTTTTCGTATGCAATGTCGTGATACATACAAGCTTCGTCTAGCTTATTTACACCTTTGTCACCACGCAGTAAACGTTTTGAAAGTTTTGTTCCAGGTCCGCAATAATTATAGCCAGGTAAGTGCAGTTCAAATGGCAAATGATTAATAACACTATTGAGTAGTCCACCACCTTGCATAGCTCAAAGTATAATGAAGAAAATGTTGTAATTCATAACTATTATGTATATTTATTCTACTATTGCAGTCTTATCAATCCAACTATTCTCTTTATTACTTAAGCCCAACCATTTTACGAACAGTTTATTTCCTTTCCTTCGTAAAACTTTTTCTATCAAATAGACACCTGGACAAGATGACTTTTGAAGTTCGTGTTTGTAAAAGGTTCCTAATATAACTTGTTTGTGTTGATCTTCGATGCGATATGTTTCTGGTACAGTGTTATTGATATTTTTTATAGTAAATAGTTCCGTTGACCAATTAGGTGTATAACCTTTCTCAAATAGTTGTTTGTATTTACTAATTCTAACTCTATCACCAATCATAAACTTGGGCTTATGTTTATAGGATACCGTTTTCATTGAGTTCTTAATATTATTTTTAACATCTGCTTCATTCAATTTATTGACATCAACGGGTGCTAATTTAATAGTGCTATGTTTTGTGTTGTTATATGTTTTTACAACACTCTCCAAACCAAAATCTATCCATTTATAGTGCCCGCTGAGACTAAAGTACTTATACAATTTATTTTTAATAGTTTTGATTACGCGTTCTACAATTGAAGCCTTTTTCGTTGAAAACGTTGAGTAGTGATTTATGTTATGCTTCTTTAGAAGTTTTTGAAATGATGAATTATAGAACTCGGTACCCAAATCAGTTTGGAGATGAGCTGGTATCCGATGGTTAGTCGACATCAATTTCTCGAATGCGTTAGAAACATCATGCTTATTTTTAGTTTTTAGTGGTTCTATCCACACGTACTTTGAGAAGCAATCAATAACTATTAAAATATAGTTATAACCTTTATTAAATCTTTTCAAGTTTTGCATGTCGATTAAATCAGCTTGCCACAAATCATCAATGCCTTTTAAAATTACAGATCGACGAGGATAATTTTTTCGTGCAGCTTTATGTATTTCATTAACAACTTGTTGTTTTGTCATTTTGAGGAACTTTCAAGCTTATACTTTTGATCTAATACAAATTTAACTGCGTTTTCAACTATCTCATCAACTGCTTTTCGACTATAAAATTTGCTTTCCAAGTGAACCACTGCCTCAGATACTATTGTTTTTAAAGCTTTCTCCAGCTCGTTCTGAACATCGTACACCAAAGTATTTTGCAATTTTTGTAAGTCGGTTATTAGTTTAGTTCTCAATTCATCTACATATGCTTTATTTACTGCATCATCCGGATCTTGAGGAGGTTTGACCCCTGTTAGCTTCGATGTCTTCAAATCGTAATCACCATTTTCAGATTTTAGCAACGCATTATCATAAAATTCAAGCAATTCTGATATACGTAATCGCTTATGAATATAATGACCAAATTTGTCCACATTCATATTTAAGATGTATTGTGTTGAACGGTGTACAGTAAAATGATACACATTTCTTATTAGTAAATCTATTTAATGATTTTGCTTTCACGTAGTTCTTCAACGATAGATATTATTTCATTATCTAGTCCTGTGTTGCCAGCATCTCGAGAAGCAATTAATAACTTTAATCTATCAACCAATTCATTTGGATCATCCCAATATACAAAATCTGTGTTTTTTTTCCACATTTTTGTTAAAGGTAATCCTTTTCCTACTTTCGGTTCACAGCTTGGACTTTTACTTTGTTGATCGAAAAGAGGTTTAATAACTTGCATATATTTTTGTCCTTTATTACTTTTAATTGGTTTTCTTGAATCAAAATCTCGACGATGTGCATTTGTTACAAGTAACATCGACTTATAATTTTGCATGTCATAGTCTGTAACAAAGCTCAGATCAACGTCTTTTTTTAAGAGCAACTGTCGCAAGCCAGGTGTGCATTTGTATTTGTGTCCGGCTACAGTAATAACGTCATCACCAATCGTTATACTAGAGGAACCTAACATTAACTTTCCACGTTCATTTCTTATACCAAATGGCACATCCGCTAATATTTCTGAAGATAATGACCAAGATGATACATCATGAACTGGATTAGTATCGACTAATGACTGAAATGAAGAGTCGGCTTCTGATTCATCACTGGTATCATTTGTTTCTTCTATATCTTGATCTTTCTGTAAGTCGTGGTTGGAAATTTGATCATGAAATTCTCCTTTTTCTTCATTTTTTGTTAGAGCTAGTTGGTTATTGGTGTTGGCTATTACATTAAGAGATTCTGTAACAGGCTTAAAAACTGTATCAAGCACTTGTCTGTTATTATCTTCAAAATCCTTCATGTTACGTATTTTTTTCCTTACAGCTTGTGTTGCATCTACAATTTGTTTTTTCAATGATTTTTCCATTATTTAAAATAGATGGTAATCCAATAAGAGCTGATTAAAGAATAACAAGAAACTGAAAGCAGTCTATTTAAATATTCAAATTTTATCTAATTCTACAAAAGTGTCAAACTTTTTTCTATAGCACCCATTGTTTTTAGGACAGTCTTTATTAATCACAACATAGTCATAAGGCTCTTTCCATATTTGAGAACACATGTTACGAAATTCCAACCACGTCATGTCAGTGTTAACATGTTCTTCATAAACATGTTTCAAATTAATTTCGTCTTGCTTAAAAAGCACAATTAAGTTAGCGTTATCTCTTATTAGTTGTTTAGGTATCTTGCTATATGTTTGATTTAAATAAAAACTGTCAATCAATTTATGTCTTCCCATGGCAAAATAATCACGCATATTACTTTGATTTTCACATGCTACATCGTCAAAAATAATCACTGAATTAGGTTTTGCATCTGAAACTTTCATAACGTCATCATTTGCCTGATATTTCTGAAAAGTGATTCCTGGTACTCCTCGTAAAACCTTTTCTAAAAAAATGTACTTTGGTTGATATAGAGTTTTAGAATATACATAAACATTTTGAAATGTCAATCCATTTTCGTGCAAAAGGAGACCAATTAACAAATTGGTTTTTCCACAATTTGATGGTCCGCAAATGATGCAACGTACTGTATTCGGCAATAATTCTCCATGGCGTAACTTGATTTTTGGTAAATCATTACAGATTAAACTAATCTGTAACGACTTTGCTTGTTTAATGAATTTCATGTTTGATGCAATGCTGACGGACTGGTTATGAACAGATGTAATTATGACATTATGTATTTATAACCGTAAATAGTTAAACCAAACTGCTTACAGACAACGCAATAGGCAAACGTAAGACTGTACTGTTTATGAAATAACTCTATCGCTAACTAACAGAGCATCTTTCAACGCAATTACGACGCAGGGGATCGCAGAGAGCCGACGGAACGGTAGTGTAATGAACGGCATTAAAATGTGGAACGTTGGCTTAGGTAAATGATTTTACAAAGAGTTGTTGGGCATTCTATCCCACCGTGACTGAGGTTATCAAAGATAACCGAAGGAACTAAGGTGGGGTAGAATGCCCAATAACTCACTACTTCAAACTAACTTTTAAACCCTCGCGTTCCATGATATACAATAATATTAATGGGAATTACTTAACGCGATTATGGTTTACGTGTGTACTTATACTATGATCGCGTTAATTCTCGTTATTATTATTGTATATCCCCACAAGTCGTCAACTGTGACGTCGTAACCCTCTAATTTGGCGTCCTAATGCTGTCAACTGATCAGTTTCGGGCCACCTCACCACTAGCCGGTACACTTTTTTTTTTTTTTTTTTTTTATCGTGCGTAAAATCCCCACGGATACCACCCCCACGGAGCCGGTGGAGGCGGTTATGTCGGACTTGAACCGACTAAAAGCCGGTACACTTGCTGATTGACGGACGACGCTACTGTGTAGGCTTGCCTTTCAGGATTGGGAGGTCATACGGCAGTCGCATCCACACAAGCCAAAGTAAATAGAAGTAAGGAGTAAGTCGACCTCCGAGGTAGAAGCCTCAAATGTAAACAGGAGCCTCGCTAAAATGATGATGAATAGTCTCTTCCTTACGTCGCTCTAATTGTAGTGAAGATGTTGAGAGTGACCCATGTTTCTATTTCGCCTGCAAACACATACAATGTGTAAAAATATTTATATTTGTTATAGCTGGTGCAGTGTCTCCAGCATCAGGCGAGGGTTCCCAGCAGAATGGGTTCTCGACAGACGGCAGTCCCGCGCCTCAGCCGAGCCCGCTCCCCCACCGCACTCAACATCAGCAGCAGCAAGGTATTTATGTTACAAGTATTCATACTAATTAGCTTAGAAATATAATTTAGTAGTGTCCTTAAAGTGCCCTTCTCTTTATATCCGTCTTTAGGACGGGAAATTTGAAGTGATTCAGGTGTGACTCAATAGCTCAGTTTGAAGAGCATTCCCACTGTAAGGGAAAGGTCGTGGGTTCAATTCCCACTTCAGTTCTTCTTTTTTCCGATGTATTTCGAATTAGCAGTGGGTATTCATATTAACATTGTAAAATATCTCAATAGATTATCTCTTGTCTGGTTTATGAATTGAAAATTTGAAGTCTTGTGTCATTAACGTTTATTTTCGAATAATTTCTTCGGCGTTGACGAGACTTAATTTTATTTTTTATATAGAGTACAGCCTATTGTTATCTCACTTATTGGTAAGAAATGATGTAGTAGGTGATAGGACACGTCTAGAAGTCTAGAAGTAACTTATATGTAATTTTTATCTTTGAAATCAATACAAGCGAACCCCTATGTTACTGTAACTCTTCCAGTCGAGCTAAATCTGTGCCAAAAGTGGGTTAACGTCGCTAGTGTAATGAACAGGATTCGAACCCGGGACCTCTCGATCGTAAGGCCGACTTCTTAACCACTAAGCTAAGTTATTCGTGCTAGGGGTATGCTATACAAATCCAGGACCTCAAGATCGTAGCCACTAAACTACTTCCCGTATTCTAGAATGACACTCAGCCTGAATCTCAATTTATCTGAGGACAGATTGTATAGGCAATATTATGTCAAACTATCAACCTGTCTATACAATCTATCCAATATACAATCTATCAGGCTATAAATAAATAAATAAATATTCCACAACATTCTACACAACGCTATCTAGACCCATGGTAAGCTTAATTAGCTTGTGTTATGGAATCTAGAATGCGGATAAACATACTTAGATACTTTTTTTTTTTGTAAATACATACTTACATATTATACATAGAAACACCCGACCAATGCAAATAGCCATATTCATGCAAACAAATATTTGCACTGTTCGGGGATCAAACCCGCGCCTCCTGCGTGGCAGTCACGTGCACTACCACCACGCCACAGAGGCTGAGTGTCATTCTAGAATACGGGCTTACGACTATATAACTGGACTACCTATTTAGTAGTTTGTAAGCCAGCGACACTTGGACTAGTATTTATAACAGTTGTATGGGGTGTGTGCAGGCACGTGGACAGGTAACAACACACTGACGTACACGCAGAGCCTGGCGCCGCCGCCCGCCGCGCCGCCCGCACCCCTGGATGCGCCTGCGCACCACCACCACTACTGTAAGTGACAACTATATAACTAAACTATCTCAGCATCATATTTTGCGTGGTCCCCAGCGGCATCCAGAAGTTTTCTTCTCTTGATGTGGTTTTATTCATACGTTATACTGATTGCATCCGAGGTCAAAATGCCCTTGGAGCCCAGCGTCCATGGTAGAAAGACCATTTGTACGCATGTCACGCCACGACGTCAAGCCAGGACTTCTTGGGCCTACCCCTATTACCTGGACCCAGCAGGGGTCGCCATTGCCAGGCATTTGTAATATCTAGGTTCCATATCTCATCATCAGATTTAGCGTGCTTTTTTTCTGCACCCCATTGATATACTTACAAAAAAATTGTATATCAATGCTGCACCCAGAGATTTTTTATGTAGGTCACGTCATTTTGATTTCTCCCCTCCTGATGGTAAGCTGAAGGCAAAATCGCAGGTAAGAAGGTCATCTAGATTACTGCAGTTTGACGGCTTCATCAGATGCTTTCTTAGCCTGATGTATTGGCTTTTACGGGAGCGACTGCTGTATGACACCCTAACCTCAGGAGGAAGTCCTGCGCCGTCCGTTAATCAGCAGGTGACTTGGGCCTCAAAGATCTTAGTAGGGCCTCGTACGCCCAGTTTACGCCATTCAATATTAATTGGTATTTTATTATTCACTATACCTAATAAAGGATATTTTTCGTATTTATTTACAAGTAGTTGTGCCCGCGTCTTCTTACGTTTGAATCTTGCACGGAACCGTAATTCCTTTTCTTACTTCTTATAATATCAGTACAGAAATCTGCTAGTGTAAATCATCAATTTTTTCTCAGACATGTCGAAGATTAGCCGGAAAAAATAGAAGGAAAGATAAACTCTCAAAAGTTGAAAACTTTGGTATTTTGTTATAAGTACCGTGTATAATGATTTCATGAATCATTAAAATTACAAACATAACATTATTGGGTGCCCGATATTTCGGCACTCTAGTGCCATGATCACTGCATGTACTGAAGTGCTGTGGGCTATTTGATTATAGGCAAACTGTATCAGTCTACCTTCTTCCTGAATAATATGTGACGCGGGTCACCTACCATTGTCCGTGTTCTCATTTGAAACTCGATCGCGTTCTAGACACACAACACTCACAGTAACGACTCGCGCGACTAGTATATGTGATTTGTTTAAACTTTTTATACAAACGGATCACTGGATGTTAGGACACTCCACACTGGATGTTAGGATCGTGGTGCTCTGTCGAGAGAATCTGGAAGTTGTGGATAGTATGTCGAGTACGCGATCGAGTTTGATAATAGAATGCTCAATGGTAGTGGTGAAACGCGTCATAAATGAGCCAGAAAGAGGGTAATTCACGAAAATGTATGATGAAAGAGGGTAGATCGAAATAGTTTACATATAAATCGTAAGTATCCCTTCAGTACATATATAATCATGGAATTCGAAACTGTACCAAAATATCAGAATGGAAATAAACACGGTGAATATCTTAATTATTATAAATAGTGTTTCTCTAGTTCTTCCAGCTCTTTTGGTATTGGTAATGCGACATCGTCTTCCTTACGTGTATCTCGATTGTATGTGCAATGCCTATGTATTTTGGAGCATTTTCATTAAAGAATATTAGTGACGGACATTACTCTTACAAGTTAAGTTAAATTATTTGTGTTTTTATTTTGCAATCTGTTTACACTGCTAGACCAGTGTTGTTAAATGTTTAGAATAAATATTGTCAGGATTCCTGAGTGATGTAGAAATTAATTGTGAATTTTTAATTTTGAGCGGGATTTAAAAACTAAATAACCGAGTTAATTAATATTGACACCTATTTGCATGGTCATAGCGTGCCCTTTTGTATTGCCATCTGTATGATAATTACAAAAAGTTCGTAGTTGGATTGTGGTCTTTCGCGATACCAACTTTTTTGTTCTGTTTAACCAGTTTTGTAAACAAAAGTTATTGATACTTCGCTTTGCATTAAAAGACACAAAATTAATGTTTTTTTATTTCACTTTTCTCTAGACAATGGCAACCCAGGAGGTTTACTCTCAAGCCAACCGGCACCTGAGTATTGGTGTTCAGTAGCTTACTTCGAATTGGACACGCAAGTAGGGGAAACGTTCAAAGTGCCGTCTAGTAGACCTAACGTTACTGTGAGTATATTTATTTATATTATTTCTGTAACACAATGACATGTTTGTCAGTTTTTTTGTATTGAATGAATTTTTACAACATTAAGTATGCTAACTATACAAATCGAATACATAGGGAAAAGGAATCTTCTCGGGCGGGTATCGAACCCGCAGTCTTTCCCTTACAGGGGGAATGCCTTGACCAATTCGGCTACCGAAACACGCCCGATATGATAAAAATTTCCCATCTTATACGTCTTTAACGACGGTGGAGTCATTTACCGATTTTCTTACGAACTATCGGAATCAATGAATGATGTTACAACCATTTTTAAAGTCCCGTCCGAGAAGATTCTTTTTCCCTATGTATTTGAGCTTTTTGTATTTTAACGTGCCCTCAAAAACACGGAAGCGTTCATCATCATACGCTTTAATCCCGGTCACATCTGAGGTCAATCAAGAGACCGACTTATTCCATTACTTTACATGAAAATATGTTATTTTTTCAGGTGGATGGATATGTAGATCCTTCAGGAGGCAATAGATTTTGTTTAGGCGCACTTAGCAATGTTCATAGGACAGAGCAGAGCGAGCGCGCAAGGTAAGACTATACATCTGATTGATTCAAACATATATTAGAAAATTGTATATTATTTATGTTTATCCCTATTCTCTATAATTATTATTCTAGTAATAATAATATTTGGGTCTAACTTTATGACTTTAATATCAATTCAATTTTCTCAAAGCAAACAGTCAGTATCGACAGTTGACAATTGCTTGATTGTGATGTTTACCTTGGAACAAAACAAACATAAACATATTTAGACTAATACGGATATCACAATAGAAATAATATTATGTACAATACTCCTTGTCAATTTAAGCATGATGGCACCTGATAGAATCAACAATAAAATCAACAGCTTAGTACTTCTGAAGTTAATATCAATTGGGTATCTACTGACTAGTCAAATTAATTAATTTTTAGTAAACGTCAAAACGATAAGTTATAAGGTAACTTGTATGAATTGACTTGTATGATTTAGTGACATCATAAAATTTAATAGTCAAATCGGTTACTATTATATAAATAAGAACCAACGCATTTTTTACAGCTCTTTTACCATTCTTAATTTAATAAGCTTGGTTAGATAATTTATAGGATGATACCCAAATGAAAGAATTTCTCTCTTCTTGGCATTGTCGGAAGGTTACGCGAATATCAGTTAGAAGTCACCTAGCGACCATACTGCTGAAAAGTAGCCGAAACTTCGGGTTCTTCTTCATTCTAGCGTTAATCCCAGTCGTATCCGAACTTCGTTATTTTCCGTGAAGGGACTGCCATCGGACCTCCAGAACCCAAAGGCGATATCGAAGCAGTTGTTGGACTTTTTAGGACTCTACCGTAACGGCTGTCATAGATGTTCGTATGGCAACCGGGACCGACGGCTTATAGTGCTCTCCGAGGCATGACCGGACCAATGCAAATATGCATACAAATATTTGCACTGAGCGGGGATAGAACCTGCGCCTCCTGCGTAGCAACCGCGTTTACTACCGCTGAGTCACAGAGGCTGTCGGTTTATATGTAAATAATACCAAGTTACACATATTGAGAACACTTGGTACTTTTTCCACACTATTTATTTTATCGAACTTCAGGTTCAGTTTACAGCATTCTCAAAGTTTTACATTTACATAGTACATAATACCAAATAAATCTAAATAGAATCCGTTATAATAATAAATAAATAATAAATATTCCACAACATTCCACACAACGCTTTCTAGACCCATGGTAAGCATAGCTTAACTAGCTTGTGTTATGGAATCTAGAATGCGGATAAACATACTTAGATACTTTTTTTTTGTGAATACATACATACTATACATAGAAACACCCAGACCAATGCAAATAGCCATATTCATGCATACAAATATTTGCATTGAGCGGGAATCGAACCCGCGCCTCCTGCGTAGCAGTCGCGTGCACTACCACCACGTCACGGAGGCTGTCAAGTTATAAAGCAGTTTTAATTCAATTTCTGTCTACTGCCAAATAAATCCAGCAGTCCATTTATTCATTTCACACAATTTGCTTGCAGACTCCACATCGGCAAAGGCGTACAGTTAGACCTCCGCGGCGAAGGGGACGTGTGGCTGCGTTGTCTGTCCGACCACTCGGTGTTCGTACAGTCGTACTACCTGGACAGAGAGGCTGGGAGGGCGCCGGGTGACGCTGTACACAAGATTTATCCTTCAGCTTGTATTAAGGTACATTGTCTTATTATTTACTAACTGACTCGGCGAACTTCGTTTCACCAATTTTTTTACGCCGGCGTGTCGTCAGATCCCGTTCCCGCTGCGCCCTCTACTATATAAAGCATGTATTATACATATAACCCGCATCGAATTCCGTAGCGTAGTTTTAAAGATATAAACATACATAGGGATGGACAGACGCGGGAAGTGACTTTGCTTTTTATAATGAAGTGATTGGATATTTTATATGTCAAAGTTAAACGAATGATCTACTTAAAATATATTGTAACTAGTGATTCTATTGAGTAAAACCGTACCATAGTATATGTATTAGAGCCCAAAGTATGAATGCTGTATTCTGTACCTGTACCAGGTTTTCGACCTACGGCAGTGCCACCGGCAGATGCAGTCGCAGGCGGCAACAGCGCAAGCGGCTGCTGCAGCACAGGCCGCTGCCGTGGCCGGCCACATCCAACCGCAACACCCCACCATGAACAAATGTATGTGTAACAACCGGCAGACTTCTTGACCATGTGCTCAAGCTACGACAGAAGGGAGATTTCAGGTCTCTTTGGCACACGTGGGGGTCCAAAGCCGACCTTTTATTGGTTGACCCGTATAATAAACAGTACATGCGCGAGCTTTCTAACGTTTGTTCAAGATGTTTGCCGATACCTACAGCTGGCCTTACACCCCCTGTTTGATCAACTTTCTTCCCTTTAGGCTCAGAATGACGACTTCCTAAAATGACCGCTTTTGATTTTTGTAGTCAATTTCAACTGTACCTGCTTACGAGTTAGAGTAAATAATGCAAAATAAGAATAAAAAATCTAATTTTTTTTTTCGTCCAATTCTTTTTTTTAACGCCTATGTCTTATGTACCTGGAGTACTACTAGGGGTTTTCGGCTTCGGGTGCTTACACTATCAGGTATTATCATTTATGATATTGCTCGATTTGTTGCTACTGCGGGGGATGAGTTTCATTCACCAAGTAGAGATTATTACTAAACAACCCCCGTGCACCAGGGCCTTTTATATCTCGCGATTTAGGTTCAAGATATATGAATCGAGCTATGCAAACCTTTATAGTCCTTAATATATTATCATACATATTAGACAGTCATGCCTCTTTCCCATTCGAGACCACACGTTTTCACTTGCTACTTCTAATTTCATCAACTTCTTTCAATTTTATTGTTCTCATACATATACGACGATTGCAAGTAAAAATAATAAGGAAAGACTGTACAGATAGGAATGGTTATATATAAATAAATATGCAACGCATTCTACAAACGTGCAGTCTGAATAGAGAACAATATCAATTAAAAACTTGTGGAATTCCTTACATCAGATTATACAGGTTGCAGAAGATTTAACACGAAACAAATGGAAGTGAAGGGGTTATCCTCCTTGCATGTTGTACTAACAACCAAGACAGAAAAGGAGTTGCATGCTGTACTAATTGGCATATTTCACCCACACATATAGTATTACTTATGATTGCGCTACGTCACCTCAGGTTTGTCGGCAGCGGCCGGTATAGGCGTGGACGACCTGCGGCGCCTGTGTATCGTGAGGCTCTCGTTCGTGAAGGGCTGGGGGCCGGACTACCCGCGTACATCCATCAAAGAGACGCCTTGCTGGGTTGAGGTGCACCTACACAGGTATGGAATACGTTATGATATAATAATAATAAATAATAATAATAAAATATTCTTTATTGCACACCAAAAGAAACAAACAACAGAAATTTTAAACAATCTCATGTACAATGGGCGGCCTTATTGCAAACAACAATCTCTTCCAGGCAACCTTTGGATGGACAGGAGTGCATAGAAATCACACGTGGGTTTTTGGTGTATGAAAGTAACATCAAAAACAAAAATACAAATACACTACATGCAATACCTATATATAATACATACAATACCTATATACATATAATACATACAATACCTACCTATATATAATACATACAATACCCATATACCTACAATATACGTAATATTTTGTACAGACGTACAACTATACAATATAATACTAGTTACAAAATAATATATAATACACGGTACAGATAATTATCTTAAAGCGACAGATAGTACTCAGTCACCAGTTTTTTAAATGACCCCAATGTTTGAGCTCGCCTAATAGAAACTGGTAGAGCATTCCACAGGCGTGCAGCCACAACAGTAAATGATTTGTCAGAGAAGGTTGTAGAATGCATTGGTATGTGCAGTCTCAAGTTCTCCGATGATCTCAAAAACCTCGAATGTGTGTCACGTAGGAACTCGAAACGTTCTTTGAGATAAGGGGGAGTGAGAGGGTTAAACAGGATGTTATACAGTAAAGAAAGGATGTGAGTATTCCGTCGAAGGCGAATTGGGAGCCACTTGAGCATGTTGCGATATTCAGATACATGATCATATTTGCGTAAGCCATATATGAACCTTATACAAAAATTTTGAAGCCGCTCAAGCTTATCAAGCTGCTCCTCAGTAAGATCAAGATAGCTGGCATCTGCATAGTCTAGTATTGGGAGTAAAAGCGACTGTGCAAGCGAAATCTTTGTGGCCGTTGGCAGAAAATTACGAAGTCTTCGCAAGGAGCCTGCTGAGGCAAACAATTTGCGACTAACCTCCCTCAATTGGGTACTCCATGACAAAGTCCGATCAATGTGTATCCCCAAATTTTTCACACAATCACTGATGGGTAGCGGCATGCCATTAAAAATTACTTGTGGCAGTTTTGCCCAGTCTACACGAGCAATCATCCAAGGGCTACCTACAATGATGACCTGTGTCTTATATACACCAGGGCTAGAGGACTAACCGGATTCCATAAAATTATCTACTATATAAAAATAAGTTGGGTTTTCCTTCCTGACGCTATAACTTCAGAACGCACGAACCGATTTGGCTAATTTTGGTCTTGAATTATTTGTGGAAGGGAAGGGAAGGTCCAGGGAAGGTTTGTACGTTGACAAAAAATCGAATAATTGCCGGGAACCGACATTCACGCGAGCGGAGCCGCGGGCAAAAGCTAGTATCCATATAAAATATAATACTTCTCTGTACTTCTCACTTTTTTTTACTTATTTTAACTCCGAGACTATGTCCCCTATGACCATCGCTACTGAAAGCAACCAAAAATATATTATACCATGGCTATGTCACTATTGTTATGGTCTTGTAACATACTCCATTACCTCTCTACAGAGTGTAATGTGAACCCTACCCTTACTCAAATCCAGCATGTAAAGAGCAGCAGTGCAGCAGATAGATATAGATAATTATCTCCAACTTATTTACTCTCTGGACTACTCACTTTTTTTATATTTTAACTCCGAGACTGTCTCCCCTATGACCATGGCTCCTGAAAAACAACCGTAAATATCAGGCTTGGTGTACTTACTAACTCAGGGTAAACTATTTTTAAAGAAGTATATAGCGATTCGCTATTTACTTCTTTAAAAATACTTTTATTATTGCACTTTGTTAATGATGTATATATATAAGAAGTAGAAGAGCAGGAAAACTCAAATATAACCCTATATCAACCCGCCTAACCAATATGCTTTTGGCAATCTCACCTCCGGCAACCAAGGACCCAAGACGGCGTGCGTTTTACTCGGTTCGAGTCCGACATAACCGCCTCCACCGGCTCCGTGGGGGTTGGTATCCGTGGGGATTTTTCGCACGATAAAGAAAAAAAAAACCCCCCGCCTAACCAGCGTGGAAACAGTAGGCTAAACTGCGACTGCATTCGCATTGTCCCCAGGGCACTCCAACTCCTCGACGAGGTACTCCACACGATGCCGATCGATGGTCCTCGGAGCACTATCGAGTAGGAGTTGATCGGCTTCTTTTGAGGCCTTCGAGCGAACACCGACGCACCCACACTAGTGCTTAACGCCAAGTGCCAAGTGCACGGACGACCCAACGTCGCGGCCCAACGACTGTGTCAAGTGATTGTGATTTGTTCGTGAATTTATGTGTTAATTGTCATACTACGCGGGATGTGTTAGTGCAGTGGTGTTTTTGTTTAGTGTAAAGTGTGAGTTGGTTCAGTATAGCCACCTAATCTCTTCCTGTATGTGTGTTGTAGAAAGTGGCTAAAAATAGGGCTGTTTTAAATTCGATAGCAAGCATACAGCCTATGATAAAGTGCCTGGCTTGACGGCAATAACCTTACTCCCTATTACGTGGAATCAAAAATCATAGTTAGTGTTCTGTCTACTCCTTCAGGGATAAGGCATGATTCTCCAAATATTTAAAGTCCTATGTTGTTATTGAATATGTTTGATACATATTTTTCCAAATACCAATAACAAACTTGTATTCCTTCCAATGCAAAAGGCCAATCAGATTTTACACTAGACAAAAACTATGAAGTGTTAAGTTTACATGTTGTATTGGAATTTGTACCCTAACGTGAACATTTACGGTTCCAATTTCAATCAAAAAGATTGTTTATTACTGTAGTGTGACATGCTTCTCAGTGAATGTCAGCACATGCCATATAACATAGCATTTATTTAGTTTTTATTTTATCATTATTTTGTTATCAAAATTATATATTTGGCCGGTTGTCTTCCAAATTTATTTGTCTTCCGACAGTTTTTTTTTTCGAAATGTTATAATCTATGGTTGAAATTACGAAACAAATTCGTGCACCTAGTGTGGAGAGTGAATCGCTCGCTATTATACAAAGGTGAACTTATAATTTATGTCTTGTGCGTATTTATACTAACAATAAGTAGTTCAGTAAAATTAAGTTATTCTTATAGATATGTATGTAACAGTATTGAGACGGAACAAACTAAAGAAACAAGAAAAAGGATCTCAGTAAAATATTTTTCACAAATCCTAAATGAATTAAAGATTATAATAATGTAAGATATTAGTATATTTATATTTTTGAAATCAACAAACTCAAAGACCATCAATATTGATACAATTTGAGTTGATTGTAGTTTTTTTAGTTTTTGTGTAAATGGAATACGAATTTCAATAACAGCGATACCAAATTAAGGCATTTTTATGATAAACTTAGCGATAAAACAAGACATAATTATGGTTCAACTTGAAAGAAGCCCTATAGCTTTCGTATAGAGTAAGCTAAACTATTGCGTCGCAGTAAACTAGTTGTTATGATAATTTATAATAATTATAACGTTTATTTAGTAGGGTGGCGAGTCGCGCGGTTTGGTAAGGCTGTATTTTTGTTAGCGTGATGTGCCTCTTTAGTGGAATTGCATGTATCATGTCAAGAACCCACACTTGCTGCATCCAATTAGTCTGATATAAATTCAGCGTCATAGGTTTTGGGTTCAATTTAATTTCATAATTATAGTTTCATTTGAACTAAGAATAGTAAAAAGCTAACCTAATCCAAATTAAAGTGTTGAATACCTATTCTATTTTTATGTTAGTTTGGTTTTTTAATTTGATAACACCTTACGAAATTTATTTCTTTTTTTTACTACTTTTTTTTTGATATCACTATCAAATAAATATTGGATGGTCTGCATTCCTTTCTCAGAACATTCTGAATGTAGGAGTGTACAGTAAAATGGCCCTGTTTGACTCACTGCGGAGGGTATTTAGTATCTAATATTCAACGTCAGAAATAATGTCATGCATGATTTATCAGGACTTTAATATTTTACAATCAATTTTCACTGTGTACATTGAAATCTTACTTCTTTATATCAGTTGTACCATTGATGGTACAAGTGACATAACTTTGTTTACCAACCTTTAAATACCATGGATGTTTTGGGGAATATCTTATCATTCTATTTTAAAGGTACAAATGACACAGATATTTTATGTCAATTGTACCATCAACGGTACAAGTATCTATATCGTACTACTGACATAAAGTGAACCAAAGATGCATGATTTCGAAGTTGTAAAGGCGGGTGAGCGGTGATATGCAATTTCGCTAAGCTATAGATGATCTGTGATGTGCTAACAAAATGTGTGTGTAGTGATGCGCGCGCGCACTCGATGTGTCTGTCGTAGTCGTCAGGAGTTCCCACGAAGCATCATTATTTTCGGTGAATATGTAGATAAGGTAGGAGCATAAGGATAAAATGACATATTTTGTGTACGAAACGTAACTAGTTTTAATGTAAGTTTACTTAGTAATGGTGTTTTAAAAAGTATGAGATTTTTTGTCGTTTGCTTAAGATTTGCTTTAATTATTATTACTTGGCAGATTAATAATTATCTTGTGTTGAATCATTTATACAGTTACTGTTAGTGAAAGTTAGTGTTTTGGATTTTTATTATTATAATTATTTTGTATTACGATGAGCGCCACCTAGTTTGGTTGAAGATAAACTAATATAGTGTTTATAAATTTTCACTCTAACAGAGAACGAATATTGCTTGCAGTTTTTAATAATTTTATATAAAATAATATCATTTTGGATTAAATCGAACGTTAAATCGTGTGATCATCACAATATATTATATTATTTTTGTTATTGCTTATAACTATTTAGTTTATGCATCGGAATTTTACAATTTTTAATATTGTTACCAATGTGTTTGTAAAAATTCGGATTATGCAAGTTTTGTAAATAGTACAATTTATTGAGAATATTTTTTACTAGAACAGTAGTGTCACTACACAGTAAGGTTATATCGCGAGTCGGTACTTACTAATTGTAATCATTAAATTTTTCTCTTGGAAGCTTCTAACACAAATTGTGTATCAAAAATACCTCTTTATAGTGATCAAAAGGAATCAAAGGGTTTTAGATGATATTATTAAGTGGTAAGTTTTTAAAATGATGTTGAAGTTTTGAATACTAAAGATATTTGTCAAATTCTACATGATACAGTTACATGCACTTCGGTGCTAAACAATGTTCTCGAGTACAAGTTTATAGGCCCCATTAACACACAGTTATTGGAGAATATACCGAAGTTATCCAAAGTTGAAACTAATGATTGTTGTTCAGCGGCGTCAGTATGGCGACATAGATATATTCTCTATACCCCTCTCTTCATTCTCTTATTCTCTTTTCTCTCACGTGACCAAGACGTCTAGACGTGGACATTCTCTGTTTAGACCAATGAAATACCTAAATAAAAGTTACGGGTTTTGGTCATGTGACACATTTTTCCAGCGATTTCATTGGTCGAAGAGATGTAACGTAATGACGTATTGGTCATGTGATACCTTTTTCCAGCAATTTCATTGGTAGAGGAGAAACAAAGAGATATGTCCATATCGCCATGCTAAGGGCTGCATATGCGAACGTATTGAACTACGCTTTTGTAAATACAACGCGTACTATATCTTGTTCAAAACAAGTTATCATAACGTTATGTCTCCGACGTATTTATTGCGCTTCTATCCGATCGAGATTTATTACTGGTCTGAAATTCAAATTATCGAATTTTATCGTTTATTTTCTGCCATTTTGAAATAGAATTTGGCGGCGACTGAATAATTTTAGGGATTCTGTGTAATTTCAACAGTTTAAAGTGCTAACTGCTTTTATTTAGGACATAAAGTATCCAATAAATATAAACCATCGTTTTACAGTCCAACCGGTATTACCAGAAAAAAAAATAGTCAACAGACATAATGAAATGTGGATTTTACTAGTCCTCATAAAAATTGATTAAATTTGAAATTGAGAAGTCCATGTTTTGAATTCTGTATTTGTCCTGCAGAGCAGGATGAGGTTTAACGAAAGATAATACAAAGGACAACCCCTAACTCTCATACAATCTTGGGCCCGCATGTACAGGGTTGAAAATTAGGCAATATTTAGACCATCTAAGGACATTTTGTTTGCCTAATTTTCACGACGATTCACAATGGCCAAGTTTGTTAAATCGAGCATTGTTCATAGGTTTTTAGGTTATGTTGTAATACATAATGCGGTCAAACAGCGTCTTATGTTGTGTTGTGTGTGATAGCTACACAAGTTATTCGCGTATCGCTTTTATTTGTAAGTAGGTTAGCAGGTTTTATTAGTATAGAAAAGGGCAGGTCATTAATATTTTTAGTCATTAATGTGGAATGGTCAACTATATATGCTAAATAATAAAACTGATATGTCAAAGCAAAGACATGCTTTAGCTACTTTATTGTTGCACGATGTTAAACCTTATACTTTTATTTGTAAGTAGGTTAGCAGGTTTTATTAGTATAGAAAAGGGCAGGTCATTAATATTTTTACTCATTAATGTGGAATGGTCAACTATATATGCTAAATAATAAAACTGATATGTCAAAGCAAAGACATGCTTTAGCTACTTTATTGTTGCACGATGTTAAACCTTATAGTTTTATGATATGCAACTGACATTTACTCTAAAGGTGGTAAAGCAATCCTTCCCTACCCTCACTTCAGACGGCAACATCTGAGTGACATCCTTTTGCTACGGTTACCACTTTCCACAAGGCTGTATACATACTTGTTTGCTGTAGTAATATAGAATTCATTATATAAGTAGGTAATAAAATAAAACAACATTATTTTAAAGATTACTATATTTTAAAAAAGTATTTTAATCTCTATCCCGCGTATCTCCCTATTTGGCTTTAGAAATGCTTTCACTAGGACTTAGGCTTTCCTCCCCTTTTTAAGCATCATCATAGTTTATTAAAATATTGTCTGAAACTGTGCAGGAGGTGTTATATTGCCTGAAACCGTGCCCAACCGTGATACCATATTACACTCATTATGTGGGCACAGCACCCGACTGTTCTCTTACCTACAATACAATTACAGCAATGCTGTAATATAGCATTCCTACCGCTCAAAGAACTGTCAACTAATATATATACGTAATAAGTTCTACTACTTATATTCCTGGACTTTATTTTTCCTCTTAATAACCAAGTCGTTTGAGATATTGACAGTTCTTGTAGGAGGTCTCTATCCACCTCTCCGCACACTTCAATGACATACAGAATACACACTTGTCTGTGCCCCACTGGTGATTGTGCTGGTCTGTTCATCCAAACATGCACATTGAGCTTGAATCCAGCAAGATTCGCAAATGATTGCATTCACCTTAAACAGAGATCATGTTATAAGCACTGAATATTCCATTAGTCATATAGGCTAGTTCTTCATGAACGTTACACATATCAGTCAAAATACATTGTCATATACAAAAGTTGACATAATTTTCTACGGGATTAGGTAGACTCGTAGTAATTTCTATTCTATAGCAGCTATCACACAGCTTGTTAACGTTAATTATAATAACAATTTCAAAAGAGCGAGAAATAACGAAAAGGTATAGTAAGCTTCAGAGAACAGGAACCCCCCTTGATAATAGTTTTATCCTCAAGGGGGGTTCCTTTTCTCTGAAGCTTACTGTACTTACTATTTGTGGTGCGACCCATTCACGTATACAAGCTAGTATCACTGCATCGTTCAATAAATGTCTGCCTATAATATTGCACCGATCGGTAGCGATTCCACAATTCACACAGAGACTCATTGTGATAGCTTTCAGCCGATGTGGTAAAGTCTAGTCCAGTTTTAAAGCCAAGGTCAACAAGTGTATCAAATAACGGTGTCCGGTAATCAAGCAAGGGTCAATTAGTTCGAAAATCATATACAATTCACAGAGTAAAAGCAGCAAAACACAATGATCTCAAAGCGAATGCGACATTTTCAATGACAGGAATGAAAATCAGTGAAAATGACATATGATGTTACAGATTATTATGAATTCTAAATGATCGATTATTTACATAGACTTTCAATACACTACGATTATTTACAATCGATATTTTGACTTCCATTATGAAGGAGACAGGTGTCTTTCTGATTAGTAAACTGAATAACGAAAATAAAGATGCTACATAGATATTTTGAAATTATTTAATAAAGCCACGAATTTTAAATTCATAGTTATTAGTTATCGATTCGATTTCATAATCGAATCGATAAAGCAAGTATAATCATAGCGCATTTACGAAGATCGGATTAAGTATTACATTCAACGTTTACGAAGCTTGTTGATTAATGAAAATCACATTTTTAAACTTTTGTCGCACTTGGCCATTGCTGATTGTAATGAAATCTTAACAAAATTATAACACAAAATAGACGAATTTTTTGAGGTAGGTTTGATGTCTGTGCAATCGGGCCCAAAATGGGGTATCTCCTTTACCAGTAAGAAAGTTCAAATATGTGACCCATACCAAAAAAAGCAAGGAATGTTTTACATTTAATATAGAAAAACATACACAGGATCCCTACTATTAGTAGTTGAGTTAAGTCCCCATTATTGTAACACAACACCCTCGCAATACTTATGAAACGTAATATTAAGAAACTGCCATGTATTTTTTGACATTACACCATTGTTTTTTCACATAACTTGTGTTTGTTCAAAGTTGGAGGGATTTAGACACCGCACACGGTGTGACCCTAGCCCTTTTAAGCGCATAGTTAAGAGTGGAACTATGAAACAAATGAATATAAAGGTTATTCCTCTAATATTTGGTTTTATTAAAATACCTTAATTGTGAAATGGCAGGTCAGAAGCTTTCGAAATCTATGTGTGGTTTATTCTGGCTGGGCCGCCGTCACCGATTTTGATTCTGACCACGTAGGAAATTAGTCGAAATCTTATTTTGATTAACTTTCTGGTACTAAGTATACCAAATGGGTGTGTGTTTTGAAAGGGAAGACCGGTGGCTCCTTCAGAACAAACGTATTCGGACAGAGTCGGCCCTCAAACTGCCCTTATTGCCAATAAGTAATTGGCCTTAACCCCGAGAAAAAAGTCCACGCTTGAGTTGTACCAGCCTACAGATGAGGTCGATTTGGCCCCCGAAGATATTGATTAGGCCTCGCACACAATTTTTTCGATTGAAGCTCCGATTCGATTATCTCCGCAAATATATAAAAATGTGTTTATAATAACATTGTATAAACAAATATATTTATAAACGCCGGCAATCACTGCGATGTTACCGTTATTCTTGATTTTATTTATAACATTGATGGATGGTAGTCTATTTAGTGTTTTATGACGTGGGAGCGTCATAAAAATAACTTGATATAATAATTTAAATTTTTAGTCTATAATTTTATTTCATAAGCGGTATTCCACAATGGATGTGCGTTATTCTAGCTTGATGTTATTTCTTAGTCCTTGTGGAATGCGTAATGTTAAGGAGCTTAACGACTATTTTGTATATTATATTCTATTCTAAAGCGTCCTACGGCCTTCAGTTCTATAATAATAGGTACTATATTCATCTATGATTTATTCATAGCGACATCTCGTAATTCATATTATATTGTCCTGAAAAACAAATACTTAATGCACGTGCCTAAGTAATAAGAGTGTTGATGAAAGAGCGACATTTTTTTTAATTAAGGACACGTCAATTTGACTTCACCTTGCCTGATGGTAAGCTAAAGGCAAAAATGTCTCGGAAGGAAGATCACCATCGTCAACATGTATCATTGGGGGGAGTGTAGTCAAAATTGGCATAGCTGATCCAGACAATGCTGCTAATTCTGTTGTTTCATCTCTAAACTTAGAATTCTCAAAAATTTTCTATTTGCATGTGTTTCTTTCATTATCAGATAGAAAAGGACGGATGATTTATTTTCGTGAACACCTGTCAAATTAAGTCGGCGCCTTGACGGTATCCTTGAATTTAAGTCGACATCTACGAACATGCGACCTAACTTACTACGCACCAACAAGGCGCCGCTGTCTTAATTTGACAGGTCTTAACTTAAATAAAATTATCTGTCCTTTTTTATATAATCATGAAAGAAAGAGATGCAATTAGATTTTTTTAGAGAAATTTAAGTTTAGAGATGTAACAACAGAATTGGGAGCATTATCTACCATTAGTTACTTATTTTGACGCTTGTAAATCCTTGAAGGGGTAAGTAGAGGTGTATTAACACCCACTGTTCGCCATTATTGCATTATTGGCTTGTAAAATATATATACAATAATATACAGACGCACAAAGAAATAGATATTTGCTTTTCGGAAAAGTCTTTAAAAATTCTTCAATTTATTTTTTCGTATTTGAAGACTACTTGCAAACCGCAAATTAGCTCGTGTGGTTACTCTTATCCTCTACCATAGAAAATTGCTATTTTCTTATAACTTAGACCACACCCCACATTGGTCACTCCACTATAAATACTCAGCGACTCACTCCCGCGCATCGGCACCATTCCAATCGACCGAGAACACCACATATCTACACTTTCCAACAGCAAACACAGCACAGCTCCGTGTTATTTTGCAATAGTTTTTAGTGCAGATGATGTACACATAAGAGACACGATATTTTGTGTGTGTATATACTTTGAGAAATGTCTTACGGTTATTTTCGTGTGACCTGTGAAGCGTTCTCGACACTGGTCCTAACATTTAAAAGTAACAGGGGTTTTAAATTCATTATTTTATTTTTTATGTGGGATTAGACATGTAAAAAATATTTTCCATGAAAGTAGGTTTTGGATACATAAACGTCTAAACTGTCGTCGCTTGGTTAAATTTTGACATTAGGTACTAAGGGTCAATCCCCAGTGGAGCTGCTCTGTCAGTGGGAATCTCCACCAGTGATCTCCACTCACAGAGCAGTGGCCGGCAGCGGTTTTTTGAGGCAAAGTATTACAAACCATTTTTCATCCCTTCTATTCGAAAAATGTCTCTTTAATGTCACTGTAGCGGGGAGCAAAATAGCTCTTTTCTGTTCAGAGCCAAGCAGCGGGCCGGCAAAGTGATTTGAATTTGGAACATTAACATTCATAGAAATCGAACGCAAATTGCACGGATTACTGGCTGGTGCGTGCTGGCTGCACAGCGCGGGGTGACCAGTGCTAACTAAAAAAAAAAAACGCCAATTACCATCCTTGTAATTAGTACATAACACGGTACATACCTATTTAAGTTGTATTTTGCAAAATAATATGAGTTCTACGTCGAGTTATGGAAGTGACAATGCATTAACTCCTGAAACAACTATTATAGAAGCCAACAACGCCGTACAAAACTTGTTATCCACGAAATCTCGGGAGAAATATTTTCTCATAGAACGGTGATGAAAAGTAGAGTGTAGCTATGACTCGAGAGCGAATTATTTTTCCCTCGGGCGGTGTACTTTGAATCCCTCGCTGCGCTCAGGATTCTACGTTAGAATCCCTCGCTATACTCGGGATTCTATTCTAGAATCCTTCGCTTCGCTCTTGATTCAAAGTAGCACCCTCGCTTTAAAAATACTACTTCGCTCCCTTGTTATACAATCTACTATTTCATTCCTTCTATTCGAAAAATGTCAGTTTACTGTCACTGTAGCGGGGAGCAAAATAGCTCTTTTCTGTTTAGAGCCAAGCAGCGGGCCGGCAAAGTGATTTGAATTTGGAACATTAACATTCATAGAAATCGAATGCAAATTGTACGGATTACTGGCTGGTACGTGCTGGCTGCACAGCGCGGGGTGACCTGTGCTAACTAAAAAAAAACAAAGAGCGCCAATTACCTCTCTGTTCTTGTAATTAGTACATACCTACCTATTTAAGTTGTATTTTGTAAAATAATATTAGTTCTACGTCGAGTTATGAAAGTGACAATGCATTAACTAAAATGCCGTACAAAACTTGTCACCCACGAAATCTCGGGAGAAATATTTTCTCAAAGAACGGTGATGAAAAGTAGAGTGTATAACTCGGGAGCGAAATATTTTTCCCTCGGGCGGTGTACTTTGAATCCCTCGCTTCGCTCTTGATTCAAAGTAGCACCCTCGCCTTAAAAATACTACTTCGCTCCCTTGTTATACAATCTACTATTGTATCTTATCGGCAGGACAAAAAGTTCATACTCATTTGAAGGAAAAGGAAAGCTAGCGCAATGCCGCGCCGTAACGTTGCATGAACCTTATCGCAACTATTCTAACACCAAACTTCGGCCGCTGTAGGTCGCCGCTCTTTCGGTGCGAATTGACCACGGAGGAGAGAAGTAATTTCCTTCTCCGTGGAATTGACCCTAAGAGAGGTACTTACATTATATACGATTTTTTCTATGCTTAACACGACCAAACATATCCTATATCCTTTCCAAAGTAGACCCTAGAATCTACCATTGTAGGTAACAAATTTAATCAAAATCGGTTCAGTGGTTTTGAAGTGAAACCGTAACAGACGGACAGAGTTACTTTCGCATTTATAACTTTAGTATCACCCGTGTGGTGGTTGAGAGTTCGACTACTAAGCCAAGGGTTAGGGATTTTATTCCTGCTCAATGTAGATATTTTGTGTATGAATAGGTATGTCTGTTTACATTGGTCTGGGTTCTTTACCTACTGTCTGGAGAATAACAGCCTTTAGTCACCTTGTACGACGCTGTAAAGCGCGCAATGAAAATGTTGTAAAACGTTTTTGTTGAGTGTGTAACAGTGGGTTTTGGCACTAATGGCATATCTCCAGAATTAGATATCTATGGTACCAGTAAAGCGAACTTTAAATATTTACAAATGTATCTGCAAAGTGGAACGTTGAGGGAATATTCTAAATTATTAGATGGTTTTATTTTTAGCAGGCGCGGCTGACCCTGTTTATCTACGTGTTTTTCGGTTTACGACTGTGATGTTACACAGCTTCCCTAACATTCTTTGTTGAATATTTTATTCAAATTTGTGAAGCTATACGTTTTATTACTTGAGAATGTTTTGCTAATAGACGATTTCATTAGGCTTCCTTTACTAACTTGGCTTTTAGAATATGTTGAAGGAAAATGGAGTGCTTAAAGTGAATAGGTAGGTACTAAAATAAATGAATGAAATGAATGTTTTGGGACTATTTATACTGTTGATTGATGGCACTTGGTGGAATCCATTGTTACACATATTGAGGACACTTGTACTTTTTCCACTGTATTTATTATATTGAACCTGACTGGTTTCATTTCACCTGACGGCATTCTTATAGGTTTACATTTAGCAAGTTTTGTATGTTCTATTAATAATATTTTGGGACATTATTAAATCTGCGGTAGCCTAGTGGTATGGGTAATGGACTGCTGAGACGAGGTCTCGGGTTCGATCCCAGGCTTACCATGGCACACACCAATGCCTTTCGATGCTTTTCGAAGTTATGTGTGTATTTATCGCTGGTTTATAAGTGCCCGGTTAATGGCAATAGGCTCGCCACCTATTAGATTGGGACCTAAACATAAATGAAATGTGGGTGCTAGCACCTCTGCCTATGCCTTCGGGGAATACAGGCGTGAGTTTATGTTATGTATGTTATTATTACCGAATATTGCCCCATCTAAGCGAAGAGAAGTGTATAAAATTCTAGAATGCGGATAAACATGCTAAGGTTTAAATTGGCTTCCTGTACTTATTTAGGTTTTTTTTAAATAAGTAAGTACGTACAATTATTATACCTATGCATAGAAAATGTTATGCCTACAATGGTCTCACTACCATAGGTGCAAAAAATCACGCGGAATGGAGAACGAAAGGCGGGATAGCGGACCCCGGACACGGAGGTGGAGGTCTCGTATGATCTTGGGTGGAGTTTCGCGGGTGAGTAGAATGGAAGACGCCGTCGGGACAGTGCTGAATTGATGAATATGATGATAACGAACTCCTAGACAAATACAAGCATTCCTTACGTTATGTATTCTGCATTCTGATGTGTAGGTATTCGAACTACCTGCTGCTACACCTATCAGGTAGACACTAGTAGTAATTTCCGTCGGTACCGGTATAGCGATTAAGTTGTGTTGTATAAGACAAAGAAAAAATCGATTCAGGTTTGAGCATGATTCACCTGAGTTGGGGTCACATTGCGATAAACTGATGCCAGGCATTTCCGACCCGCTTGTGGTGAACTTATTTATATGAAATCGTTATGAAGGTGAACTTATTGACGTTGAAGGTTAGTGAGTCACTTCTGTTTATAAAACGCACTCGTAACATTGCCGAATCAGTATCGTCACTTTTTCATGCGATTTCAATTAGAATAGTTGTTTTTTTTACATTTTTTAAAAAGAATATTAGAACGTAAGTTACTAGGTAATATTCCCTCTAACCTCTCCAACTAAGCTGAATTGCTTGTGCTAGGAGTGGGTTCACATCGGTAGTGTAATGGCCAGGATTCGAACCCGGGACGTCTCGATCGTAAGGCCGACTCCTTAACCACTAAGCTACCGACTACTATAATAGATAGGAAAACATTAATTTGACTGTTGCGATCTATCTTCAACTGTAAGTATGTTATTGGGAACGGCCGTTAAAAAATCTTTCGTAGGTAGGTAATGGTAGTGGTACCTACTCCATAATATCTGAGGAAGCGATCTGGAAACCAGAGATGGTCTTGAGTTAGCCTTGATGTGAGGGAAATGCCTGTCAATTAGATTTTAGTAGGTAGAGATTGGGTATCATCCTATAGTTAAAATAAATTACCTAACCGAGCTTATTGAACTAAGCATGGTAAATAAAAGAGCGGTAAAATTTGCGTCGGTTCTTATTTAATAGTTTTTATTTATTTTTAATTATTCACCCAACCCACCATAGTAAATGATTTGACTATTTAATTTTATCTAATACATAGGGAAAAAGAATATATTATTATACATACGGTAGCCGAATTGGTCAGGCATTCCCCCTGTAAGGTAAAGACTGCGGGTTCGAGTCCCGCCCGAGAAGATTCTTTTTCTCTATGTATTAGATTTGTATAGTTAGCATACTTAATGCTTTAAAAATTCCTTCAATTATTTAATTTTATGACGTCACTAAATCTATTTTCATGCAAGTTACCATAAAACTATTTTGACGTTTAGTAAAAAGTACCTAACTAATTTGACTAGTCAGTAGAATAGGTAGGTACATACCCAATTTTAAAAGTTTAGGTTTTGAAGTTTTGGCGGGCAAGCGTAGAGGACGCATCGCGGTATTATTTTATTTTCCGAAATTGGTGTGAATTCGAGTTATTATGTATAAAAATGGTGGATTTTTAGACATAACATCTTGGACAACTCACACGCGTGTAGGAAAGTGGCATAGGTATTACAGTGAATTGTGACTCTATGTGTTCAATCCAAATCTCCCCAGGAAGCTTTTAGTAAAGTCCCCACAACTTTACTGAGGCAGTAATCATCGTCATTATCATCATCATCACCATCATTAACCCATTATCATCATCGTCATCAATCATTTTAACTAAACTTATGATATAATATACTTGACATTGGCAAAATGCGCAGCAAGAAGCCAGAAACAAAACAAAAAAGTTTAGGCTATGAAATCCCGTAATATAAACATAAATTTTGTGGGTGTTATCGTTAGACTTAAAGTTTTCAGTATCTAGTTATTCTTAGATTGAGATGTGTTTGTGGTATTTGATAGGACAAATTATGTTCCGTAACCGTACAAGATTAAGTTTTTTAAACAACGAATTAATTTCTTGTTTAGCCTGCGGCCTTTTTGTTAGAGAAGTTGTTCAAACTTGGTTACTTTATAAAACTAAGATAATAATAACAACTAATTTATATTATTCCTTTCAACGAACTACTTATACCTAATAGTGAATGTATGTTCGTCTAATTAAACAAATCTTGAAGGTCGACTTCTAACTCAGAGCTGGAATGACGATACTTAGGTACCTACTTACTCCATTAAATTTACATCATTGAGTTTTGTACTTCGGGATTTTGTACTTTCGGTATTTTGAACATTCGGTCAAACAAACATTCGGGATTTTGGCTTTCGGTTTTTCGTACGTCGTTATTATGAGCTTCGGTCTTTTGATATGTAACCGTATCTATAAAATAAACTGATTTAACTGTAGTAAATATGTATGAAGCAATAAATAAAAATTACAAGAGTCGTTATCGTAACCCGCAAAAACAATAATATACAAACTTATTGTAGTACCTAGTACATACTATGTTTATATTTTGCTCCTAATATTGTTAGCTATACCTACATTACGTTTTATGCGTAGGCGCACCGCGCAAGTGACGAATGACGAATGTAGTGATGCATGATGCATGATTATTATTTCGAAGTGTGCGTACAAAGTTGACGCGTGCAAAGATCGTAGGAGTGTTATGGGGCATAGATGAGGTAGGATTTTTTTTACCAGATCCTTTTGGGCTAGAAACGCAGAGTGCTTACAAGAATTATCATCGAGCACTCTACTTAAGCTTTTTAACAATAAAATATGAATATTTTGATATTTAAGATATTTCTTTCGGAGCCTACCTAAGAAGAAAATTGCTAAAAAGTGGGATTTTTCAGTAACCATAGTCACGCATGGAACAATTGAAGACTTTCTACGAAAATTGTAATATTACAGTCAGCACCAGAAAGATGTTGATGAACAAAGTGCTTAAAATGATCTTAATTCCTTCGTTTTCTTCCCTTCCAGTTGACTTATTGTTCTGATATTTGGTATACACCATTAGTTAGGACAATAATATTATTACAATCAATAAAAAAAATCATTTGCTCTTAATAGATACGAGACTTTTAAGATCATGGTATAGACATACCTTTAATTTGCCTGACGTTTCGACCAAGTTACACCGGCAGTGGTCACAGGCTGTCAATTAATAAATTAATTAAAGGTATTTACCTATACCATGATCACGTTAATTCCCGTTATAATATTGTATATCATGGAACGCGAGAGTTTAAAAGTTAACTTTTAAGATCATTTTGAGACTTCGTCGTCAAGATATTTCTGATGCTGATTGTACATGAGCCCTTATAGAAGCAGTCGTGTTTTGAGCCTGATAAAGATAATGCTATGAGTAGTTGAGTAGGTAGCCTAGTGGTATGGGTAATGGACTGCTGAGACGAGGTCTCGGGTTCGATCCCAGGTTTACCATGGCACACACCAATGACTTTTCGATGCTTTTCGAAGTTTTGTGTGTATTTATCGCAGGTTTATAAGTGCCCGGTTAATGGCAATAGGCTCGCCACCTATTACATTGGGACTTAGTCATAAACTGGCGAAATGTGGGGGCTAGCACCTCTGCCTACCCCTTCGGGGAATACAGGCGTGATTTTATGTTATGTAGTTGAGTAGGTACATAGATAGGGCGTATAACACCATCACACTGTCTCCCCCAAAACACAATTTGCTTACGGTAAGGGCCCACAGCCACAGGTGCCTTCTAGATACAAAAATGTAACACTATACAATCACCATGAAAAGTATCCATGCATCTATAAAAAGCTAATTAAATAATATGAGTAAGGCTAACTAATTAAAGATAATAATCATTGGCCAGTGCGCTGGGCACACGGCTATCTGCGAAGTAGCGAGTTCGCGGCTTAGGGCCGAAATAAACACTTTTAGTGGTTCTAGTGATGTGCGCCTCAGGGAAAATTCTGTCGATACGGAAAATATTTTGTTAAGACTGACTTTGACATCAACATTCGAGGATATAGATAGACTGTATTGTACAATCACCATCAGAAAGATGTTGACGAACAAATTACTCAAAATGATCTTAATTTGGTTTTTTGACCCCTTTCCCGTTAACCGATTGTTCTGAATTTTGTCGCACACCTTTAGACATAACATATAACATAAACTCACGCCCGTATTCCCCGAAGGGGTAGGCAGAGGTGCTAGCGCCCACGTTTCGCCAGTTTATGTTTAGGTCCCAATGTAATATGTGGCGAGCCTATTGCCATTAACCGGGCACTTATAAACCTGCGATAAATACACACATAACTTCGAAAAGCATTGAAAAGTCATTGGTGTGTGCCATGGTAAACCTAGGATCGAACCCGAGACCTCGTCTCAGCAGTCCATTACCCATACCACTAGGCTACCGCGGTTCTCACACACCTTTAGCTCGGACAATAATACCATATAAATCAATAAAACAGTTTGATTTACTCTTGAGAGTTTTAAGACCATTTTGAGACTTCGGCCTCGAGATATTTATGACACTGAATGTATCTACTTTTTACGTAATGGTGAACAATGTCCCATAATCTACATTAGCGTTCAATTAATCTAGCCGGGTATGTATTTTATTTTTATTACTTAATTAATTTACCTTGTTGTAAACAACTTACTTTTATAAGAGCTATGGTTTAACTGTGGTCTGAAAATTGTAATTAATCATCACCTTGCGTTGTTCCCAGTTCCATCCAAGATTTTCATCTGGGCGCCTCCTTTTAAATATAGGTACAATCTTTACGGGAGCGACTACCGGTGGCGTCTCAATCCCGAGACGAATTTTAGTACCAGAGTCTCTTCCAACTATCTGAATTCGTATCGGCTTGCAGGCGGTGTTGGTTTGGCTCCGAAGCTCTAAGAATATCTTGGAAAAGCCGTCTCTTCGTGTTTTTAATAATATCTGCTATAAATTACCTATACCTCGCGGCAAATGGATTGTGAATAAAGTTTGTTGACTGAGTTGACCTTACGATAAGTTTGGTCCGGTCACTTAGGGGTTGTAAACATTTTTCACTCTGTAGCAACACTGACTGCAGCGCTAAGCCGCGCCCGCGTGAATCTTTATTTATGTTACAGAACAATCATACATAACATAACATAAACTCAAGCCTGTATTCCCCGAAGGCGTAGGCTGAGGTGCTAGCACCCATATTTCGCCAGCTTATGTTTATGTCCCAATGTAATAGGTGGCGAGCCTATTGCCATCAACCGGGCACTTATAAACCTACGATAAATACACACATAACTTCGAATAGCAACGAAAAGTTATTGGTGTGTGCCATGGTAAACCTGGGATTGAACCCGAGACCTCGTCTCAGCAGTCCATTACCCATACCACTAGGCTACCGTAGCAAGTAACAATCACTACTTATAATAAGATATTTACTGCAAAATTCATCCTCAATCGATCTAGCCCGGCCTATAGTCGTACTATTAAGAGTAACAAATCTAAAGTACTACACCTAACCAGTCTCATGTGCGATATCGATATACGATTGCTCCCATCACTATTCACCGACGGCGGGCGCGCGCGGGCGGCTGCCGTACGGTCGGGCGGCATCATTTCCGAACGAACGAACGGTACCACTCGCCCGCGCCGTGTTTACGAACCCCCACACCACACCACTACTACCTACGAGTCTAAAGTACAACCCTAGCCCGCATTTCAAATAATATTGTTGTGCTGTGAAGTCTGATTGGATTTTTTGTGCAAAAATTTCAGGTGAGTTCGATATTCTGTTTTTGAATTTATTCAAGGTCATTGATGAAGGTACACCTTGATAACAATCGAATATCTTTTCTTAATTTTCTTTTTCAATTATGGAACTTAAAAAAATGTTAACACTTTCTTTTTTTTTTCTAAATATTGAGCATCTACATTTTGTGATCTATAATATATTTTGTTTTAGCAACTTATGTGCGGATATCAACTCATTTTAAATTAAATATTTTACTCAAATTCAAGTTTATCTGAACTTATGAAATGTTTGATAAATACGTAACTACTTCAATAACATATTTGAATTCTTATAGTTTACATTTCACAATAACGTGACACATATTGATGTTATATTTCTTTATGATCCTAAAATAATAAATCGCATTGTTGGTGAATTCTCCTTCTGCATCACACATTGCATTGTTGTGACTCGGTTCAAACAATAGAATAGAGCAGCCATGTCGATAATGATAGGCTAAGATTCGAATCTGCGTCATCTCGATCGAAAGGCCAACTTTACTAACTAAACCACAGAGGAATGGATGGATACATCAGTTGTATAGTTACTCAACTACTCTACACTAGTAAAACAGAACGGTTCTGGATGAAACATTCTTATAGTCTGGAATAGCACAAATACTACTTTTCCGGGGAATATGACCTTCTTTTCGGAAATGTTGTCCATCTCCGATTTCGCGATGTCCATCACGTCACACGTGTATACTGTATTGAAACCGCAGCGTCCCTATTTTGCCCCAGAGAGGAGGCGCGGATCACACCGCTACCTCGGTTTGCTTCTGCTGAGTTGACAGTCGGCTCAACACGCGAGATGAAGTCAAATTGACGTGTCCTATATATAAAAAAAAAACTTTTTGTAGAAATATGTTACGGAAATAAACAAATTTTTATTTAATTTATTTATTTATTTTAACTGTCAAGGCCAGAGGATGAATATGTCCCTATGAGTCTCAGGCACGGGGTCAGTATTTCTCGCGGGTGGAACTATGGGCTAAATGTTGTTACTACTCGATCTATTTACAAGGCTACCGATAACAACCACGAAGTTTCAGCCTCGAAAAATTCGACCGGCCGACCAATAATATAATTAAACGAAGACCGAAAATCATATATCCCGAAACGTGGATGTTACAGCTCTGCCATCGAGCCACCCCTTCGAGGATATTCAGGCGTGTGTTGTAGAAAACGATAAACAGTTCGTGCAGTCAGGTTTAACTTTTAGTTATAGAACTTACTAGCTTTTGCCCACAGCTCCGCCCAGGTGGATGTCGGTTATCGCGACAAAACATAGCCTATGTCCTTTCTCAAGGTCTAATCTACCTCTATTCCAAATTTCATCAAAATCGGTTCAGTGGTTTAGGCGTGAAAGCGTAACATACAGACAGACAGCTAGACAGAGTTACTTTCGCATATATAATACTAGCTTTTTCCCGCGGCTCCGCCCGCGTGGATGTCGGTTCCCGGCAATTATTCGAATCATTCTCACCGTAAAAACCATCCTTGAACTTCAACGAACATTAAAAGAAAAGAATTGGCCAAATTGGTCCAAGCGTTGTTGAGTTATGCGCTTACCAACACATTTAGCGATTCATTTTTATATTATAGATTAGTATAGAAGTATAGATTAGTATAGATATGGATAGACAGATTACGTGGGCAAACTAGTGAACATTCCTAGACGAGAAGTTATTTCTATATCAAACTATTCAATGAAGGAGAACAGTTTATTTTAGTATTCGCTATAAACAGATAGCTATTTAAAACATGTGATTCTCGTACACACGTCACCAAACATTCGTTATATTCTCAAATTATCTCGTTCATTCAATGACAAGATCGCTCTAATACAATATTGAGACGCTGTGGTCGAATTTACAATTTCGAATGATTCGATTCTTGCACGAGAAAGTATTGTACTCTGTCGGATTGGACTTTTACTTGTACTATGTATGATCATAAGGGTGCCGGAGTCCCGGAGTATCGTACGGTTCATGGTCCTATACGGGTGCCCTGTGTGGACACTCTGAAGGAGAGGCACTTGTTTCCTCTTGCAGTTTATTACTGGCTCTCACTCATTGGTTTACCTTCAATCCTGTGACTCCTGTTGATGCAGAATACAGTACTGTTCTTAATTCGAGGGTAAACAAAATAGTGAATTGATTCTAGTGTTAATTTGTCCGATAGTATTAGAGAATTCTATTTCCTTGGTAGTGGCATTGATTTTTAAAATGTAATAAATTATACTAAGCTTAAAAAGACACTCACAGGATAGGCTTCCTCGTTATTACGTTGCGTCGTAGTCCCGTAAAACATAGATGGTGCAATAGATTTATGGATGTAACTCTATGTTTACCTATTACATTAACCATAGATTTGTGTATAATAATGTTATCTGTGCTAATTTGTTCATTAGCTGTCATTCACAATTTTTTTATCATCTAATTTGATAGTCTATATTATTATTATATTCGATATTACTTTGAATTGTGTGTATCTCGATTTGATCTCAATGCTACAAACATACATCTAGAAGGAATATTTTGATTTCCATAGTAGGTATGCATAGGCATAAGCCGACCTCACCTGCTAGGCTATACCTACTACTCATTGAAGAATGCATAATATTATATACTCGTATTACTACTGTAAATACTATATGTATTTTGTAAACGTTTGTAAATCCCCGAAGAGGAAGACAGGTGTATTGAGATTTGAGACCCACGTTTCATCAGCTTCGTTCCCACATAATAGGGGACGAGCCTATTGCCGTCTAGCGGGCACTTTGTCTCTTGGGCGGCATGTTTACTGTCGCATGGAGACAGTCCTATCCCTTAGTTGCCTTCTACGATACCCACAACTGGGGTGGTCCTACTCTATTCCACCGGAAACCAACACGGCACTGAAGGTTGATGACAAATATTAGGTACCTACAAAGAAGTGTGCCAGCCGTTTACTCAATTATTTTTACTTGTTTGCTAATCTATTACATAAAAGGTAATCAACTTTCACGTCCGAACAGTCTCTTTGACAGACATTTCTAGCATGAAAGGGTTCTTCATCCTCCGTTAATCCCAGTCGCATCCGAAGCTTTTCAACTTGGAGTCTGGGGTTCGCTTTACCAGTCTCACTGCGGATTTGGCTAAACTTCGACATTTTCTGTAAAACGACTACCATCTGACAATATACTGACTACCATCTGGCGATATCGAAGCATTGCAGCTAGATCAGTTGTTGGACTTTTGAGGGCTCCAACTACCAGTAACGACTGCTGCGGGACCAACGGCTTAACGTGCTCTCCGAAGCACGACCAGACCAATGCAAATATCCATATTCATGCATACAAATATTTGCATTGAGCAGGTATCGAACCCGCGCCTCCTGCGCAGCGGCCGCGTTCACTACCGCTACGCCACAGAGATCTATGCGCCCAAGTCAACCTAACCTACAACTTGGCGAGATCCCATATACCCTTTGAAAAATGAAATTTATACATGCATACGCTAACGCCTATTTCCTTCGGGAATAGGCAAAGACACGGTCACCATTTGACTCTGTCCTTACATATTTCCTTCATGAGCTTCATCTACTGTCATTAATCTTTTTATGCAGGCCCGCCGGTTTGAGTACCTAAATGACCTACCCTTTTTACCCGACTACGGCGAAGCCAAAAGGATAAGGTATGTATGTACGTTCATTTGTTCCCTCATAGCCCCCTCAACTACCGATTAGAACTGGACATATGAGGTATCGTTACAAGCGGCTTGATCGTCCGATGGTTATAGGCTATATGACGTGTCACTCAATCTTGTGTGGCGCCCTCTAGCGCTCATAAGGTACTAGGTTAAAAAATAAATTTGAGATAAATATGCCGTGTTTGGTATCAAATGAAAGGGCTTAATAAGCACATTTGAAATATGTATAAATTATTAGCTTTACCTTGCCCCAAAATAATATAAATAAAAAATAAAGTTTAAAACTAAAACCCGACTACCGAAAAATCACGCTCTAAAAGTAACAAACAAGAAAATAGCCGTGGTTGTATGCCACTTACTCTGACAAAACAATATAATCTAGGGAAAAGTGGCATACGACCACGGCTATTTTCTTGTTTGTTACTTTTAGAGCGTGATTTTTCGGTAGTCGGGTTTTAGTTTTAAACTTTTTCAAAATTTTATTGATTTGGTCAATGGGTGTATTGGGTCCACTTCGACTGCTCCACCAATGTGTATGGAAATAATTGCAATATCTAATAATGGCGGTAACATTTGCTATCGAAACTGCGTTCGATAATAATTCAACGAGCAGATAACGATACCCTTTGACGTGCCGAATGAATAGAGAATATTTATTGAATTCAATAACGTTGATAAAATGGACGGCGGAATTTGTAAGAGCTTTTAGTAATGTACCTACTACTAGGTACTTTTGTTCATACCTGTTTTTGCATTTAGTGCAAATACGGTAAGGTCAACAACGTTTACTAAGTTGTGAATCGAAGCTTAAAATGACATTAGGGCACGTATTATAGAACACAATTAGCCCTGAGGACAGATTGTATAACCAGATTGACGGATTCCATACTCTGTCTGCAGATAGGTATACGAGATTCAAACTGAGTACCATTCTAGAATACGTATAGTAAAAATCTTTGAATGATTTTTTATAGCATTTATTATGCTAACTTTTAAGTCCGAAAAACATTGGAAAAAATTAAATGCTCAAGTGAGACTCGAACTCACGACCTTTCCCTTACAGGGGGACTTCTCTTCCAACTGAGCTATTGAGCCACACTTGAATCATTCCAAATTTTCCTTCTCTTTATATCCGTCTATAAGGGCGACGGTGCAGCCATCTACCAACATTCTTACGAACTGTTGGAAACAATGAATGATTTTTCAACCATTATTAAACATTGAATTTTGATGACTGCGCCCAAATATTTGAATGAATTTTTTATAGCATTTATTATGCTAACTTTTAAGTTCGAAAAGAAGGAAAATTTGGCATGATTCAAGTGTGGCTCAATAGCTCAGTTGGAAGAGCAGTCCCCCTGTAAGGGAAAGGTCGTGAGTTCGAGTCTCACTTGAGCATTTCATTTTTTCCAATGTTTTTCGAGAGTAAAAATCTTGATAACAATGTATGTACTGTTATCTAGAATACAATATGTCCTTAGATCTACTTAGAAATGAAGATAAACAAATGAAAACACGATTTTTTGTAAAAGTAATTCTTGTCGGGCTTATAATTATTCAATTTTTTTAAGCACATACCTGGGCCTCGATTCTACTAAAGCAAAACTATTGTCAAACCACAGAGATTGCAAAAAGCGGCATTAAAGTTTAGACTTTATTACTATACACTAAGATCCAAAATTAAATGACAAAAGTTTCATTACACTCTTTTATTCACTTTGCTGACAGTTATCTAATACTAGCTTTTGCCCGCGGCTCCGCCCGCGTGGATGTCGGTTATCGCGACAAAACATAGCCTATGTCCTTTCTCAAGGTCTAATCTACCCCTATACCAAATTTCATCAAAATCGGTTCAGTAGTTTAGGCGTGAAAGCGTAACATACAGACAGACAGACAGAAAGACAGACAGACAGAGTTACTTTCGCATTTATAATATTAGTATGGATTAAACTTTAAATACATCGCTTTGAAGTCTATAATGTATTGCCGCTTTTTGCAATCTCTGTGGTTTGACAATAGTTTTGCTTTAGTAGAATCGAGACCCTGTTGCCGTGTTGGTTCCCGGTGGAGTAGAATAGGACCACGCCATCTGTTCCTGTGGGTATCAAAGGCGCCAAAGGGAATGGACTATTCTCCATCCGACAGTAAACATACAGCCGAAGACAAAGGGCCCGCTAGACGGCAATAGGCTGAGCGGGAGAGGCGGCGCGAGCGAGAAAGACTCGCGGATCGCGCCGCCCGCGCGCGCAGGCAACTCGGGCGTCGGAGGGCACTGACTGACCTCCGTCCCCCATGAGCGCGGGCCTGGGGGTGACGGGTGAAGCCCATTCCGGGGGCGAGTTGGGGACACCGTTGTCCCCCCTCCTGAGGAGGGCCAGACCGTAACGGATGGCCCTGGGTCAGCCGGGGTGCGAGGGATATGTCTTTGACAACCTCACCTCTTCCTAGCACCAAGACCCACAGTCGGCGTGCGGTTTTTAGTCGGTTCGAGTCCGACATAACCTCCCCTTCCGGCTCCGGCAGGGGGGGTATCCGAGGGGATTTCCGCACGGAAAAAAAAAAGACGGCAATAGGCTATTACGATCGAAAATCTAATGCTAATACACCTCGGCCTACCCCTTCGGGTAGTATTTACAGATGTGAGTATATGAATGGATGGAAATCTGTTGATATAGTGGTCTATCATTTCGTATTACCGAACGGATCCTTAGCTGCATTAGTCACTGAACTTACGCACAAAGACTCGTGCGCAACGCGTTTGGAAAGTTCTCTATTTTGTAACGCTATCAAAAGAACATGACACATTATACGACGACAGTGGAATAAGTTAGATTGCTTTAATTATAACTGACTGTACCTACCTACTTACCCAATGGATATGGATAGGATCAAAAGCGTCGGCCTTACGATCGAGAGGTCCCGGGTTCGATCCTGGCCATTACACTACCGGCGTGAACCCATGGTCCTAGCACAAGCATTTTAGCTTAGTTGGAGGGGTTAGAGGGAATATTAGTAACTTCGGTTCTAATATTCTTTAAAAAAAAAATATACCCACGGAAAATAAAATCTAAAGCCCTGGTAGTCAATTCAGATCATAGGTTTGAATTGGGTATTCTACTGACTAGTCAAATTAGTTACTTTTTACTAAACGTCAAAACGATAAGTTATAAGGTAATTTGTATGAAAAAAGATTAAGTGACTTCATAAAATGTAATAGTCAAATCAGTTACTATTATAAGTTCGGTGAATGATTAAAAATAAATAAAAACTATAAAATAAGAACCAACGCAATTTTTATTACCGCTCTTTTACCATTCTTAATTTAATAAGCTCGGTGAGATAATTTATTTTAACTAAAGGACAATACCCAATTAGTTGAATTACGTTTTTGGAAACGTATGATTTTATTACTTACAATTACATAAAAAAATAAGATTGAATAAATTTGTAAGTATTTACCAAAAACAAAAACATTCATAATGACCCACTTGAACCATGTAGGATTTTTTACTGGTGTCCTTATAGCAGAAAACCTGGATTGACGGCGTTTATGACCTACAGTTCCATCTAAATTGACACTACCTAACGCCAATTATTAACTAAAAGTAACGTAATCATTTAAACATATAAAATTACTTATCCTGCCTGACTGACTGACACATCAACGCAGCCTAAACCTTTTGAGATACGAACTTAAAATTTAGGCATTTGATAAATTTGTGATAAAAGAATTAGGAGTATTGATAATTTCATCAATAAGGGGGTGAAATGAGGAATGGGTCGCTGTAATGTGTCATTTTCAGTGAGATTAGAAGTAAGAAATTTCATAGCAGCCCACCCTGCATCTCGGTGATGTGTACGTGCACGGCTGCGTCTGTATTTTGACAGATTTTGAGTCGTGCGCTCTGCGGAGCCCGTCCCTAATGTTTCTGCTTTATGTTTGGAAGAAAATACTAGGGGTAGGTAGCATTTCACAATTCTTTCCCGCGCAAAGCTAAATATAGACATACATTTGGAATGCCTTACGTTTCGATTAAGTTCTACAAGCTGTGGTCGCAGATTCTCGGTATGTAAACACATATAAAAGGATTAAAATTCAATTTGCATTCATGTAATATGTAGCCGGACCGGACTGATCTACCGTCAATGCTCAGATATGCAACTAATATAGTCGTAACAGTTTTTACTTGTATTATGATAATCCAACATCAATTGCATACCTACATTAATAGATAACAGTCGGATAATAGGACCCGTTCTGGCTGGCTTGGAAAAAAAAGTAAAGATAATTGCGTATAAGCATTAGGTACCCTTAATGTAAGATAAAGAAAAATTAAAGCACCCACACGTGCACGTCGGCAGCCTAGTTGGCTGTAATAAAAAAGAAAATATGAAATTTCGTGATTTAAAAAAAAACGAACTTCCTTATTTTGACCCCTTGCGGGTAAATTTTTTGAAAATCATACCCAAGAGTCCGATATACTTACAATGGGTAAAACGTTTTAGAAAACTGAAGATCTTACTCTTCTTCCCGAAGTTCCAATTCAAAAGCTGAGAACTGATAATTATGATGTGAGTTGTAGATAGGTATGTCCGTGTCCGGCTGCAGTCTTGGCACTGTAGCAGGTGATTAATATCTCCCATATTTTCGGCGCAGTAATAACCGTGTAGGTACACCTGGATTAGCTCCACATTGCTCGTTAGTTAGTATGCTATAATATTACTTTTAAAAAAAATCCGTGCCAAGACGAAATGGATGAAGTTGTTGAGCGACCTAGTATTTTGCCCCCTTAGGGGTGAAATTTCCAAGAAAATATTTATTAGTGGATGATTTTTACTTATTTAAGGTATCAACTGCCTCAAGTTTGTTACCTTAGCGGCTTAGACTGTGCTGATGAATTAAAACAATTGCGTCATCAACTAACAATCTACACAAATAAAAAAATAATAATATGCGTCTTTCGTATTAAGTATATTTAATATTATTAGTTTGATTGTGCTGTCTGGCTGTCACCACGCTGGCGGCGGGTCCGCTTGCATTCCTTCTCGCTTGTATGTAGTTCACAGTTGCAAGAGTTGAGATGACCTGTTTCAGTTATTAATAACATATTATTTATTGTCAACGGCCGAGCCAACTGGAGAAATCTGGGGTAGGCAGAGGTTATATTTGAACATACATAAATGTAAAATGTTTTTTCAATTAGACTTTCAACCCGGCCAGCATACCTATTAGGAATATAAGAACACACCACAGTGTAGGTTGCATTTAATATATTTACGTACTCTATAATACATTTTCTATAATTATGCTAAATACCTAACATAACGCTACACACTAAGTATGAATTTACAATATTTGCGGACCGGTAGCCTTCTCTTCTTGTCAAATCTTACGTACGTTAAATCTTGCTGAATTGCATTATAATTAAGTTATTATGGTATATGAGTTGACAAAGTATAACATAACTATTGATATATTCTAGTTTCCTACTAGGAGTCACAGTTTCCTACATCCAGCAATGCCATAGGAGATCCCTACCCTACATGAGAAAAAGGCCTAATTTTATTGAATCTTCTCACTACTGTACTATTTATTTCCTGTGTCCCTGGATGGTCAGTAAAGATGAATACAATTACTCAACATCTGTTTACACCGGTGTGAGTTTTCGTCCGAGGTCGTCGGAAACGCCTCGCAGTAATATAGGAAAGCTCCTCGCTCAGGTGCGCGCGCGCACGCGGCCCAGTTCCACGTCCTCGGCTAACAATAGCCTCACACAATATATGTGTGTGTCGTTTGTCAGCGATATCATAGTTTTTGTAGTATTTAGAGCACAATTTGAGAAAGTTTACTTGAGATGTTTGCCTAGCCAACGTTGTCACAGTCACAGGTTCGATTCTCATAAATTTGTCTATTTGTATTCATACATTCTTCTTCGAGTCAGTGGATTTCTAGTCCTTTCCTATAATTTGTCGGCCTAGAACTTGGCCACAACCACGGCATTCCTCTTTATATTTTTTAAAATAATACCTATCTAAGTATTTTTATTCACGTTCTGAACCCATTCCAGTATCGGTCTAGACAGTACCATGATAAAAGATCTAAGATATGTTATTTTGTCGTACTATTGCAGAATTGTTAACATTAAGAGTGTACTTTTTGTTCCCTAGACTGTACACAATGAATAAGTTTCGTTCGTAAATATGTTTATTGTTGGCCTCGCGTTCGCGGTCTCTCCACCCACTTCCCGTTGCTCGGCAGTAGCCAGAATTATTATACACTTTATTACAACATTTCAGAACGAATATTTCGTGACTCAAGTTTTGATACTGTTTTGATTTGTTAAAAAAACAACAGTGGAAAATGCCACTTCACTATCTATGAAGTTTAACTAAAATATATTATTGTATTTCATTGATTGAAACACTTTATAGATCTATGGCAGTCGTTACGGGTAGTTGAAGCCCTAAAAAATCGAACTACTGGTCTAACTACGGTACCTTGATTTCACCAGCGTTGTGGAGGTCAAATGGTAGTCGCTACATGAAAAATATTGAAGTTTAGCCGCGTTGTAGTTAGGCTAGAAAGCCGACCCCAATTAAGTTAGGAAAAGGCTCAGAGAATGATGAACAATTAAGAATATAGATTGAGGAACCAGCATGGCTGCTGCAAGGCTAACCTGGTGAAACGGGGATACTCGGTTATAGAGGGTTTGGGCCGTGACTGTGACGTATGTCTGTAAACAATGGCACCTCCTATCGTGCTCCTGATGGTGATTGGTGGAGCCACCTGTCACCCTAGCAGAAGCAGGCCGCGGCGGTGGCGCAAAGTGCGCCTCCCCGTACCCGGGGCTAGATACACCCGAAGGGGGCCATCTCGAAAGAGATGGTCCTGGGTCTACTGGGGTGCGAGAGATATGTTTGCATTCTCACCTCTGGCAACCAAAGACAAAAGACGGCGTGCGTCTTAGTCGGTTCGAGTCTGACAGAACCACCTTCACCGGCTCCGTTGGGGGTGGATTTTTTGCATACCTAATGATAAAATAATAATGATAAACACCTATCGTGACCGCAGTGCTCCAGTAATTACACAATTGAGGACTTGAATAAAGCCACTACGAAACCGTCGTGTTGTCGAATATTCGACTGGACACATCTAACACCACTAAAAAGTTGTAAAAATTGCCACCGGCCCGACCAAGAAGAAGACAGTGAAAATTTGTTTCATCTAAACTGAGTTATATATCCTAACTCCGTTTGAATTGGATTGAATGAATTGTTCATGTTCATGCTCATGTTCAATGGTGTAGAGCTCATGTTCGGTTTGGTCCGTTCGTTCAGCCAAGTATATGTGTTTAAGAAAAACGCACATGGCTTCAGATACAATTACTCTTCCCGGTTGAAGTTGTATCCGAAACCACGTGTTTGTGTTGTGTTTGATTGCGTTTTTCGCACTTGTCTTGTCATTTATCATTGACTCTGATTTATCAGACAAATTACCATCGTCAAGAGAATTATTATACCTAGAGCAACAGTAATTTGTTACTCATACATACAGGTATGAAAGGCGCGGTTAGTGTCTAAATATAAGTCTGGCTTGAGGCCATGCACTAAAATTATAGTGAGAGTGCCAAATTCTATTGCTATTACATACCATCTCTGGCATCAATACCTTATGATCTTTCATCTTGAACTTAATGTCTTTGTCTAAAGTTCCTTAATATTTCGACTACACTGTGTACCAAAACTTGGATTTTTAAACTTATGGCTAAGTAATGTGCAAATGCATAGTCCTGGTCTAAATGACGTAGGTTCTTTGTTAGGAAGTGAAACCATTAATTATACTAATGCCTGCCAACCATAACCACGCAACACATAACCACAATAAGCCGAATATTTTTACTGGCAATTGCAACTCCTGTGCCTAATGTATGGCTACCGAAGAAGTTGGTAGATCCAGAAAAAGTTAAACTCTTAGAACTGACAACGGAATTACTCAAAAGGAGGGTTCGTCATCATCATCATCAATCATACTTACAATAAACACTTTCTAGGCAAGAGAGAAAAGGAATTGTTATAAAAACACGTTTAAGAATTTAATTTTAATAGCTTTGCTGAACCAATAAGAAAATGAAAACCTTGACAACTTGAGAAAGATCGGTCAATATTTTTCAGCAGAGCTGCACAAAATCGTTTACTGCCGCATAATGTTCCAGTTTCCAAAAATAGTCTTTCACCTAGCTCCCGACCTTGGCCGAGTGAACATATGGTGTTGCTCATAGCTTCCTAAAGCATGTGTTTACATGTTCACTTAAGAAATGATCTCATTCCAGGAGCTGCTGTATGGAGTGTTGACTGTTATCAAAACAAGAAAATGGCTCAGAACGGGTAAGATTTACAAATTTTTCCAATAATTGGTTCATGTCTGTAAGTAGTTTTAATTCAAGAAATATTGTCAAAGCTACAATTTTGTCCTAAATTATGGAATTTATAGCTTTGCGTTTTTTCAATTGTGATAATAAATACTTTGTTAATATTGAAATTAATACTAATAAACGTAACTCAAATATTTATGACTGTAGTCGCGCAGTCACTCACTTTTATTTCATGATTTCAATACCTTTAATTCTTTATTCCAAAATAACGATTAGGCATACGATATTCCCATTATAAATAAGTTCTATTTCAATAAAATCATAGAAGCGGTATCCTTGTAATAGCAGAATTGGAATAGGTTAACGCAGAAGCAACTACACACAACGTTGTCAGTCCATGTAAAAATAACACGAAACTTGGCTGGTTTCCAGGTACGGAGCTGCACCCGTCGCTGGACACATGGGCAGAATTCCCAACTACGGAAAAACTCAAGTCAATGTAAGTGTCAACTTCTAGCATCTATTTTATAATTATAATATAACATAACATAAACTCACGCCTGTATTCCCCGAAGGGATAGGCAGAGGTGCTAGCACCCACATTTCGCCAGTTTATGTTTAGGTCCCAATGTAATAGGTGGCGAGCCTATTGCCACTAACCGGACATTATTTATTTACATATACTCACGTCTGTCAATAGCCGAAGGGGTAGGCAGAGGTATGTGCTATGATTTTCAGTCCCACAAGGGGGCCAGCGCGCACTTAGTCGTGGGCTGTAAGTTTATTGCCGCATGGAGAACAGCCATATCCCGTAGTCGCTTTCTTCGACACCCACAGGAAGTCCACATATTAAAAACTTTTCAGTTTTCGTTTAATTTCGAAACTGTAAGTCATGTAAATAAGAGAATACGTTAAAATAATCCATTTTTCATTTCCAGCCCATGGGTTCTCATGAGCCACCAGCGTGTATCCAGAACGCGATGATGACGAAAGACAAGAAGCCGTTCACCTACACACCTGGAGGTCTGGACTTATCCCAGATTCGGACCCCAAGTATGGCACGACGGTTGGCTCGTCAGCGATCATGGGAAGATCAAGAACAGGCACAGCATCAACCAACATATGCACAACAATCTAGCAATGGTGGCTACCATCCGCAAGGCGGACCAGTACCTCCTCCCCCACCACCACCCAAAATGCCCGTACCTCCTCCTCCCCCTCCTCCAATAGTCATCCAAGTCCCCGATTCCAAATCTCCTAAACCAATCGCACCTGGCGAACGACCTGAAATTGTAATTCCTGAAAATCCAATTGGAATGTTACGAAAAACGAATAGCCCATATCACTGGGAGGCTGAAAAAGCTGAGTTACAAAAACTTGGGCAAGCACCAAAGTATGTTGCAAAAGTGCCAAGTCCTTTGACAGTAAAAATGCCTCCCTCATCTTTCACTCAACAGCAACCCCAGAGTTATACACCACAGAATAATTATCAGCGTTCTCCTTACGGTAACCAAAACCAGCCTGAGAGCCCTATTCATAGGCCCGAGGCTCAATATGCTCATCACAAATCATCCTCTCCCCAAGGATCTCCGCCTACACGAGAACTGTTGCAACGACAAGACTCTCAATTCAATAAGAGTCCTCAGCCTTATGCTGGCCAAGTGCCAATTTCAGGCTCTCCATACTCACCAAACCCGAACAATAACTGGAGACAGCCAGAAAAAAGGGATTCCCCAGCTAGTAGCGTACACAGCCCACAGTCACAACAATATAATCGTGGTACTTTTACACCAAATACTCAACAGTACTCTCCAAACAGTCAACAACAATCACCGAACAATCAACAGTATTCGCCTAACAAACCGCAGTATTCACCTAACAATCAAAACCAAAGTCCACTTGTCAATTCCAGTCCTGTATTCCATACTCTACCTCGTGCAGGTCAAAGAAACACAGAAGCACAAAACAGCAATGTCACATATAATAATACGAAACCTAGTCCTTCAAATGAAGCCAATGCTACACCTTGGAGAACAGCAACGCTAAACAGACATCCTAGGGAGCCTGAAAATCAGCAAACATTATACAATAATGTAACTTCTAATCAGGAGCAACCGTACGTTCCACCATGGAAGGTTAACCAGACAAATAACACAGCAGTAAATAATGAAAACGCCTACGTTCCTCCTTGGAAGCAGGAGAGTAAACCGCAGCAACAGTATGTTCCTCCATGGGTACAGCAAGATTCTAATAATAACAGAGTACAAGAAAATAATTCCACGCCTTGGAGGCATCAGGAGGCACCACCTTCTCCACCGAAGCCAAACCAAGTCCCAGAACAACCTCGATATCAATCAACAATGTCCATTCCTGTTACACCAAGGAGACAAAATTCAAATCCAGAATACAATAATGCGCCACAGAAGGAAGTAGTTTACGTAAATGAGGAACCTGTATACTTCTGCCCTGAGAGCCCGAAATCTATTCCTCCTTGGGTGAAGACCCAGAAAGAAAAGACAAAAACTCCTCCACCAACGTGGGTCCAGAGGCCATTAGAAGCTAGGAAAAGTCTTTCACGAGAATTAACTACTCCACCACGAGATACTAATCAAGAGCCCGAATGGGTTAAAAGGAGTAACGAGATGCAAAGAGGAGGGCGCGAGGTTATTAGTCCACCAAAGTATCAACAGCCAGTGCAAGCAACATGGTCTACTAGGACTTCCGAAAATAGGAGAAGTTTACCAAGGGACAATGGTCCTGGGTCTCCAGGCACTAGAGTAATTCCTATTCAGATGGAGGTATCGACAACAGAAACGAGAGATAACAGACAAGGTGGCCTCCAGCACCAACCACAATTAAGAATAACAATTGGTATGAATCAAAATCCGAATTCTCAGGATGGCCGTGCACCTTTCTCGCCACCTACTCAGCGTATCATGAGGGTGTTGTCGCCACAGTTGGTTAGGTTCGACGAACCGGACCCCCAGCCAGACTTACCGACTCTGAACAGAAGTTTCCAAGAGCAGCCAAAGACTAGGATAATTCCGATTCAGATTGAAGGTGGCAATGGTGGGGCAAATAAAAGGTAAATATTTTACTTTCACGTTTTTTTTATGAAGAACTTAATAGATGTTGAACACAATTAGTGAGAGATATTGCAATGTTAGTCACCACTACTACACCAGTTTCGCACTATAGATTGTTTAAAAAATAAGTTCTTTTTCTTTCAAGATTCAGATTTAATCTAAGTGTAATAATATCTTTGTGTTATTGTGAAATTAATTCTGATTTAAGGAAAAAAAAATCGTTATAAGAAACAGATTCTTCAAAATTAAATTTATACCCAGAAAAAAATGGAGTACATAACATAGGTATATGTATTATTATATTATCTATTTTATTATGATTTATATTTATTTTATATTGTAACAAAAACTTCGTACTTACACTAAGTTGTAAGTTATTATGAGAGATCCGGTTCTTAGCATTCCATGGATTCACCGTGCGGTCGCCGGGTCCATGGCGTGGTACAGAGAGGAACACTGCGACGGCGCCTGGGACTTGCGACCCAGGTGTAGGTTTAGGGTGGCCACCTTGTGATGCATCAGCGCTCACCTCCACCGTCAGTCGTGTTCCCCCCTCTACCTATCCAAATTTGGTAAGATCCTATCAACGCCGTTTTAGATATTCGTTTGAGTAAAGAGCTTACTGAAGCTCTTGGCAATCCGAGGTCTTTAAATAAGTTATACAGGGATTTAGCTGGAATTCCCCTTGCTCCCACTTCCACGGCGTAGAGTTTAACCACATAGCCATTTTTGGTTAACTCGTTGGTCAAGTCAAAGTATTTGTTTATTTTTATAGCGTGGTCTTTAGGTATGTTAGTTTCCCACGGTACTGTGAGTTCTACTAGTACTGCACGCTTTTGCTGTTTTGAAAATAGGAATATATCGGGTCTGGATGACGAGGCACAAACATCCTCCGGTATTTTATAGTGTTTCTCATACGAATCTGCGAGTAATGTCCAATCAGCGGCTGCTATCAAAATTGAGTACGGCTTTTGATTTGTCTTTTTTGAGCAGCCTTCCTTTACAAACGCGACGTCATTTCTTTGGTTTGTGGTTAAACCCTTTTTCGCTCTAGCTACCGCCAAACTTACCGCCTCACGTACGATTTCTAATACCTTATCATGTCGGCGCGAGTAATGACCCCGGTCTAATAGCGTCCTACAACCCACCAGTAGGTGCCTAGCAGTACCAATTGCTTCACCACATGAGTTACATGTTTTATCTGTGGCTTTTCCCCATCTGACAAGATTGCTTTGGTCGGGGAGGGTCAACTGGAATGCATTGAGATAGAATTTAAGGAGAGCCGGTGACCAGTCGTATATTAAGGTACGCCATTTTAAGGCTATGGGAATACAAAATTCACCTAGTGTTAACCATTCGTTTTGTATTTCTAGGTTCATTGCGTGCACTTTGTAGGTATTATTTTCATCTACTTGAAGAAAAGATTTTGTTATGTCTTTGTCTGACTGCCTCCTAGTATTACCCAAACCTACCCTACCAGTCTGCGAGCCTATCATGAATTTTTTATGGAATTGGAGGCGCGACTCGAGCTCTTTAGTACTTTGGTCTTTTGGAAGAGCTTGCACGATTTCGTCTTTTGATTTCGCTAGGACGTGCATTTTGGTTACTCTTAGATGTTTATATAGTTCCGATGGTTTCTTGAACGTCATTCCAAAGTTATTTGAGGCTCTATATAATGTCGATGGGTCTGCCGACTGAGCTAGCCCCAGCCACGACTTCAATGTCTTCGTAACATTCGCATCTAGTTTTTTGAGAAGGCTCTGGCTTATATCATAAACAAGAAACGGCCAGTTAAGACGCGAGGTTAAATAGTTGTCGTAAATCCACGCTTTTTTGACATTACTTAGTGGCTGCTGGTCTACCTTTTGTATATCGATAATGAAGTTATTAATTACTTCTTCTAAAGCTGGAGTGCAACCTCTGTTATCTATTTGTCTTCCGAGAATTAAATAATATGTCGTATATCATGTTACAATATTGAAATCCTCGTTTCAGCTTCGGTGGGCGGTACTAAAGGAGCTTCTGGTCCAAAGTAAACAGTTTTTACTGCACCGCTTCTCGCGATGACTCAGTGTTACGCTTTGCTTTATATTTAGCACTCTTACAACACGATCTAATTTTAATTTCTCACTAATCGAATCATTTTCCGCTAATGCTATTGATGCGATGATTAATTGGCGATTCAGGTTCATCACGATCGTTAATGTCAATGATTTTAGGTCATGGCTCTGTGTTTAATTTTCTTGTTAAATTGAAAACTAATTTTGTATCAGGCTTAATCATTTCATCATGAGTTAATGAGTAATTTATATAATATATAACTTACGAGTTAATTGAAAAGTAACCACATTTGATTTTGTATTTTTGTAACATTTGTACATTTTTATTGTACAGTATGAAACTAATTAATATGTTTATGGTGTAAAAAACTAAAAATAACAATATAAAAAAGATGGCTGACGTGAAATAAACATGACAGATAAAGTTATCGTATCGTATATCATGTGTTTCTAAAATTCTACAATTAAAAATATCGACTGCAATAATGAAATACTAAAAAGTTATCTTAAAATTAACTTACCTACACACTACAGTTTTATACAAAAATACTAAATGGTTATAATATTTTTTCAGTGTGTACTACCATAAGTTTACGGAAGAGGGACCTCCCCGCCAGTCAAAGGCTTTCAGGGTGTTGCAAATCATCACAGGTACGGAGGATGCTGATAATTATCAAAAAATCGAAAAGCATCATGGCTATACTGACCTTTAGATATCATTATTATTGTATAGTATAAAAATATATATTTCGTATAAAATATAAATAATAATTATTAAAGTAGTAATTAATGACGTTGAAATGAAGTAGGAATAATTAACGATAAACCATATGGTATTTCATCAAAACAAATAGTAGAATGTATTTAATAAATATATGTAGTATGTATTGTATAAAATAGTAATTATAAGAGATAAATTAAGTTACAATAGTTATAAGATGTATTCAGATTAATATGTATTTTTCATGAAAAATAATTTGTAAATCTGAATTTGGGTAGTTTAATGTAACCTTTGTAGGGGTAAGCCGGTAGAGTATTTAATTTAAATTAATGCTATCACTAAATTAACTAATTTAAGTTTGTCTTATTACTTGCGATATATAATTTGAATAATGTTTCGTGATTTTACTAATGCTCATGAATACAGCTAGCCTACCAAAGAATTAAAATAAATATTAGATTAAATTTAAAGTAAATTGAAAATTTACTTGAAATACTAATTAAGTTTATTTAATTTGGAGTAAGTTTAAATTAAAGTAGGTATAATTTATTAATATTAATAATTATAAAAGATGTCATAAATTAAGTCACATATATATTTTGTGTTATTTTTTATAATAAATAAAAGAAAATTATTATTAATGTTATGAAATTAAAAGTTTATTTTGAGATCTATTAGAGTACTAACTAATCCACTATATATCCATATATAATTATATTTATTTATATAATTTGATAATATTTTTAAGATATATATTTATTATTTTATTAATAACACGTGCTTGCTTATATTTTATAGTATTATATCCCATGACTGATATGATGAAAATATAATGATCTATTTTATTGACTTCCACAAGACTAACAATATTTAACATGACTCTCTTAAACTCTAGTATATTTGTTTTTCCTATTAGTCCCCTTACATATTAATAAATAACAAAGTTTTCGTACTTACTTATTTCATAACAATATTAGCATTTCCCATGTTCCAAAAATGTTACCTTGTGTATTGTAATTAACAATAAATGTTATTTGAAATCATAGTGCTGTAACTGACTATATTACAAATATACAATAATAATAACGGGAATTAATTTAAAGTTAAAATTAATAGATAGTATATTATAAATATTAATGTATTATTTTCTATACAATATTTATTATTATATATCTTGTCATATTAATAATATATATCTTGTCATGTTATTATTATGTCTCTACATTTTTATCTATGTAATTTTTATATATTTTATCATACATGTATTTATCACTATCATTAATTGGTTTATTTCCGAGATATTGGTTTATTTTTATTGTACAGATATTTTATATGTATATTTTTATTTCTTATATTCTTTATTTATTCTTATATATTTATATATTATTATAATTATTTATTGTTTATTATTATACTTATTCATTATTATCTATTTATAATTCTAGGTATATATATAATGATAATTATCAAATTTATACTGATCAATTATATCTAAAATCATAGTCAGTTACATTTACTATATCGGTTTTACTATTAATTGAAAACAGACGAGGGGTGTGGCAATCTAGTCAGTGTGATCTTTCTAAGTATATAATTATATACGTTTAGATATTATAAATTATATTTTATATTATAATTATTATAGTTTTTATATTTTGCTTAATCCTACTGCGTACAGAATAAAAATTAAAGCAAAATTTATTATTTTTTAATAAAATGTTTAAAATTGTATGTTTTTTCTTTATCTACGGGTTGAATAGGCAACACTAAAAATAGACATTTAATACCTACTTGCATTCATAAAAAAGTGCTTTCCGTTTTCCGTAGAAACCACCAATGTTATGTTAGTACAATAATTTAGAGCACATAAGGCACTTAGATAAAAAATAAGTTTTATGTTATGCAACAAAATGTGTTGGTGACATACGAGGCTGAGATTTAAATAGGGTACCTTATCATTTTTATGAAATCACTTAATCAGACCGCAGATTCTATTAAAGACTGCAAAAATTACATTAAATTTTTCACTTTATTTCTATACGTCTAAAGTTCAAAATGAAATGAAAGCAGTTTTTTTAGACTTTTTAAATTACTCTGCAAAAAGTAATTTAATTTTGAACGTTAAAGGCTATTATTTAATGGCGTTTTCTGCAGTGGCGGTGGCACCACTGTGGTTTGGCGTTAGCAGAATCGAGACCCAGGTGAAATGAACGATTTTTTGACCTCGTTAGTGAAATGAGTTTAGTTAGGCTCAAAGAGATATCCAGCTCCTTTACTTATGGCGACATAAGAACTGGCAATACACAATCATCATAACATCTTTGCATTGGTCCGGGTGTTTCTATATATAATATGTATGTATTTACAAAAAAAAGTATTTATGTATGTTTATCCCCATTCTAGATTCCATAACACAAGCTATAAAAGCTTACCATGGGTCTAGATAGCGTTGTGTAGAATGTTGTGGAATATTTATTTATTATTTATTTATTTATTACATACATATTATACATAGAAACAACTTTGAGGCCCTAGTCAGCCTCACTTGCTGCACCTGATAACAGCCTGCAACCACGGACGAGATTTAAGTGCATGTTTATCTCTCGAGGTTGTGAGGCCAGATGGTAGTTGGTTCCGTTAAAATCGACAAGACTGTTGAAAATAGTAAGCAGATTACCCGGGTTCAGAGTGTGAGCTTTATGAGATAGATTCCTGTGAATTTTTAAGGCGATTGGCACACTGCAACGTTCGACGCGGCGTCGTTCGTCGACGCGCGTCTACGCGGGTGAGCTAGTATAGTCCGAGGGATATTAGAATTTTTTTGGTAGGTAGGTGTGTGAAGTAATCTAAAATTTTGAGAAAAGTAAAGTAAAGCCATCCGACCATTAGCTCGATAGCCCAGACTATATTAAGAACGCTAGAGATGAAAAGAAAATGATTAGAAGTGCAAGCTATTCTCGACTTATTGACATGACATAGTAACTATTTTTTTTTCTTATATTCGTGATCAGCGTCATCTATTAACGCGAAAAGAGACGTAACTAAGAAAATGCCATTTAGGTTGAAAGTCGCTTGCAGTCTCTGCGTGTTCCGATAACGAGCCAAAAAAGTGGTGTCGGCTCCAATACCCGATATTGGGCATCGATATTTGACTTCCTCCGATCTCGGATGTCGGATATTGGATATCGGACGTCAGTTGATGTGAAAGCGCTCTAAATTTGCCGTTAAATAGTCATGTTGCATTGCAATAATATTAATTTAAAATTCGTCTCAAATACCTACACAGAAATTTCTAACAGCTCTCGGACTAAGGCGATTGGCACACTGCGACGCGCGACGCGGCGTCGAGCGTTGTTGCGTCGACGCGGCGTCGCGCTCGTCGCCTCTACGGAGCTCATTTTGTATAGAAAAACGCGGGGTCCCACACACTGACAACGCAATCACGCGCGTTGCCGCAGAATACGCGCGTACAAGCAGAAAACGCGAGGTATGGCACACTGAAATCTGCATTCACGCGCGTGTTTTTCGAGGGATTTTTAGTCCGAGAGCTGTTAGAAATTTCTGTGTAGGTATTTGAGACGAATTTTAAATTAATATTATTGCAATGCAACATGATTATTTAACGGCAAATTTAGAGCGCTTTCACATCAACTGACGTCCGATATCCAATATCCGACATTCGAGATCCGAGATCGGAGGAAGTCAAATATCGATGCCCAGTATTGGAGCCGACACCACTGTTTTGGCTCGTTATCGGAACACGCAGAGACTGCAAGTGACTTTCAACCTAAATGGCATTTTCTTAGTTACATCTCTTTTCGCGTTAATAGATGACGCTGATCACGAATATAAGAAAAAAAATAGTGACTATGTCATGTCAATAAGTCGAAAATAGCTTGCACTTCTAATAATTTTCTTTTCATCTCTAGCGTTCTTAATATAGTCTGGGCTATCGAGCTAATGGTCGGATGGCTTTACTTTACTTTTCTCAAAATTTTAGACTACTTCACACACCTACCTACCAAAAAAATTATAATATCTCTCAGACTATACTAGCTCTCCTGCGTCCACGCGCGTCGACGAACGACGCAGCGTCGAGCGTTGTTGCGTCGACACGGCGTCGCGCTCGTCGCCTCTACGGAGCTCATTTTGTATAGAAAAACGCGGGGTCCCACACACTGACAACACAATCACACGCGTTGCCGCAGAATACGCGCGTACAAGCAGAAAACGCGAGGTATGGCACACTGAAATCTGCATTCACGCGCGTGATTTTAGACGGATTTTTAGTCCGAGAGCTGTTAGAAATTTCTGTGTAGGTATTTGAGACGAATTTTAAATTAATATTCTTGCAATGCAACATTTATTTAACGTCTAATTTAGAGCGCTTTCACATCAACTGACGTCCGATATCCAATATCCGACATCCGAGATCGGAGGAAGTCAAATATCGATGCTCAATATCGGGTATTGGAGCTGACACCACTGTTTTGGCTCGTTATCGGAACACGCAGAGACTGCAAGCGACTTTCAACCTAAATGGCATTTTCTTAGTTACGTCTCTTTTCGCGTTAATAGATGACGCTGATCACGAATATAAGAAAAAAAAATTAGTTACTATGTCATGTCAGTAAGTCGAAAATAACTTGCACTTCTAATCATTTTCTTTTCATGTCTAGCGTTCTTAATATAGTCTGGGCTATCGAGCTAATGGTCGGATGGCGTTACTTTACTTTTCTCAAAATTTTAGATTACTTCACACACCTACCTACCAAAAAAATTCTAATATCTCTCGGACTATACTAGCTCTCTCGCGTCCACGCGCGTCGACGAACGACGCCGCGTCGAGCGTTGCAGTGTGCCAATCGCCTAAAAATCCGTCGAAAAACACGCGCGTGATGGCAGATTTCAGTGTGCCATACTTCGCGTTTTCTGCTTGTACGCGCGTATTCTGCGGCAACGCGCGTGATTGCGTTGTCAGTGTGTGGGACCCCGCGTTTTTCTATACAAAATGAGCTCCGTAGAGGCGACGAGCGCGACGCCGCGTCGACGCAACAACGCTCGACGCCGCGTCGCGCGTCGCAGTGTGCCAATCGCCTTAGTTCTTGTGTATAGAGTTTGCAGTTCGTGTATAGTTGAATAGATGGCGTTCTTCTTAAGTTAACTACGTGCGTAAGTTTTTTAACAAATGAGAATCATCATTAATCACATTTCAGTCCTGATTGCATCCGAGCCCACGGTGCCTTCGGAGCTCAGGGTCCGCCTTCTGGCTTTTCCTCCTCCACTTCGAACGATCATGGGCGTCCATGGTAGTGAGACCATTTGCACGCATTCTGTTGAGTTTCACGCCAGGTATTCTGTCTTCGCCACATTCAGCTAATGTGTTAAATGTTAATTTTATTGACTAATTTGAATCAGACTAATTTTCGTAATATACCCATATTACCGATACTGCCTGGCTGGCTTGCTCTTTGACAACAATATAGATGGTTAACTCAAATTATTTATTAAAAATTGTGTAGCACTTTTTGACGTCAAATTCTGCTTAAACTAAGTTTACCACCACTTCCTAGGCACCAGTGGAGAAGAAACGGCGCAACAAACTCCACTGTAGCATTTTATAGACGTCAATTTACAAAAAAGTAAGTTCTTAAGACTAAAATATGGATGAATGTACTGTATATGTCTTGTGTCAAGATAACTAAAGTATATAAAAAAACTTATACTAAAATAATTAACATAAGTTAACAAAAATAAAGAATAAAGAAGTTCGTGTTCCTATTTAAACAGTACTCCTATGGATTCCCAGATCATGAAACAATCTTCTTGTAAAAACCCCTGGGTAACTCGTAGTAGGGGTGTTATAACTATCCTAAGAAATAAGAGTAAAGAATGTATCAAAAAGGGTTTTCTAGCGACGATCACTAGAAAGTGACATCCCTGATTGCAGACGTCTATCTATAGATTACATTAACAACTTACTTTTATGTAAACCGTAAGCTTATTTGCCACCTTAGCAGCACAAAAGAACATTTATCTTCATTCCTTTATACCCGTAAATAAACATACCCTATTACGTGACAAGAAAATGATAAGAAACAGGATAAACTACTAAATTCATAACTCCATCTTGTCCTCGGGGTTGAGGAAAACGCGCAAATTAAAGAGACACCCTTATCAACTGTGGTCACTTTTGCCACCCCTGATTTATCCCGTAATGGATATTTACGAGCCCTGACGAAGCACTAAAATACAGTTATAAAACTTCTTTTATAGAACATACGTATGTTAAGCTGGTACAGTAAACAGGTTTTATGAGTATGACGTACGCACATATTACATTACGCGTATTCCGATGGACTTGTCTTTTTGTTCTTGTCTGCGAGTGTTATTACGGGAAGTACCTACACCCTGCAGAATGCCGCGGCCATAATATCCTCTTTTTCTATTCCCTGTGATGAGTAGGGTAGCCAGAGCTGGTGAGTTTTTGTGCTGTCAGTGGGAAGACCAAAGGCAATGTCGTGCTTTGTCTTCTGCACTGATGACTCAGAAACTCTCTGTTCTCATAAGGTCGGCAGCACGAGTTATGACTTCCCTGTTGTTGCACACATAACCAATTTCCATCAGGTTTGTCGTGTGCTTGTCTTGCATCTAAGTAGTATAAAAAAAGATATGATATTAGCGACACTATATTCCAGTCCAAGGAACTCGTGGCTAAGTAGTTCTCGAGTAGGTTAAGCAACACTCGGCTGGTCCGTATTAGGATAGGTGACCGTTCTTCATAGGAGACCCCTCCGTGCTTCAGAGAGCACGTTTATCGTCGGTCCCGGTTGCATCATCTGTGGTATTCGTTACGGGTAGTTGTAGTCAGAAAACGCCCTACAACTTGATCTAACTGCAAAACTTTATTACCACTAGCGAGTTGTTGAGTTCAGATGTAGTTACCGTTTCTTAGTTAGACTCAAAGGACCCCAAATGCTTGAGGAAAAGGCTAAGAGGATGTAGAAACTATAATTAAGTATGTATCCTTAAGTATATCCATAAGTATGAAACTAATGAATGTAATAGACTAACATGCGTTAATTCATCAAATTTCAAGGAAAAAAAGTGTTTCAATTTTTTAAATAAAACGAAATCAAAGTGGAATCTAGATTCTTGGCACCACGATATGACAGATTTAATACGTTTTTCAAGTCTGAGGTTGTTTACATTGAGGTTAATCTTATTTTTAACAATTTCCGAACGGCCCAAGGCCGCTAATGTATAAACAACGTAGACTGTCATTGAAATAGGTTATATTGGCTACTTTTGATGATGTGAGGCTTGAATAAAGGTCAACTTTTTATTTTACTTTCTTTTTTAAAGATTTATGGGAATATTATGAGGTCACCTCGAAAGTCTGTCAGTTTATACAAGGTTAATACATTTAGCATTATATATCCCCCCTAGAAGAGGAATAATTGTTGCTAGAAAAGAATAATCAAGGGATTTACAAATGATATTAGGTTGATGACAGTCGTAAACGTAGGTATTTGAATCCCTACCTAATAATACCTAATTCTACTAAGGAATTGCCTCATTTAGGGGAGGATAGTCTTGCCATTGTTAAGTAAAGATCATTAATTTGCCCAATTTACTTTTTGTCCCTCTTTACCAATATTAAGGTGGAAGAGGGTGTATGGGATTCCATCAAGATCATTGAGCCTTCACTAACCACACTAGCAAGCCTATACACCTGCTGACTGATGGATAAAGCCCAGGTGCAGGCTGTCCTCTTGGAGTTAGAAGATAAGATTACAGTAGCTCCCGCAAAAGACAAGAAAATCAAATCAAGAGAAGGGATGACTACGACGAAGACGACCATAAGAGAGACGATGATGACAATAATATACCTACTGTTTGTTAAAATTGAATGAAAATATGTAGACATTCCAAGCCCAATGCCCAACAGTCTCCCGACGACTTTATTGTTTAACTGTTGTTATGTACAGAAGTCTATTATAATACGTGGCTACAGAAAAACCTAGGAATAATTTGGGAGCTGCCAACTATGTAGTAACACTTTTGTCGTGACGCAAATATAAGCCGTTCAGTCGTAACAACGGGATTACGATTTACATTCATGTTGGAAGAATATTATGTCTAACTGCTTGTGGTTCTCTGTGTGTGTGTTCTACCGCCTATACAATGGTTTGTGATCAGATGTACTATATCAGAGTACGTCAAGCGAGTGCATCAGTGCATTCAAATTATAAAACAAAATAGAGGCTCCAAGTCAACATCATTCACTATTCCAGCGTTTAATGCCGGCTGCATTAAAAACTCCCGTTTAAAAGCTCACTTTCTTGAGCTTCCATTGATCTTACTGGTCCTGACAGATTGCGAGGGATATGTCGATGACAACCTCACCTTTTTCGGCCTAGCACTAACACAGACGGCGTGCGGTTTTAGTTGGTTTGAGTCCAACATAACCTTCTCCTCCGGATCCGGCGGGGGAGGTACCGCACGAAAAAAAGGTGCTGACAGATCTTTCCATTGGCATATAATATGGTATCATTTACAATATCAATTGACCATTTCTTGAGTGTACTTCTAGGGGGCCGGTGTTTGTTACTTACTACGATTTCGCTATGTTACGGTCATGGAGGTTGCCGCGGATGCGGGAATACTTCACGTTCTGTAGCGCCGGATCTGTGGAGACATTTGAGTTGGTTTGGTTTTCCATCAGTTCTATATTTAAAATTAACCAATTGAAATCAACCGTCACCTGACATTACAAGGGCGTTTGAAACTCAATGTCACTCAGAATAATGCCCCAGTGTCGATATTTTCGAGAAAGATTTTATACACTTTAAAAGCATTAGCAATCGAAGTAACTCATGAAAACCAAGAGAACCACTCACAGTCAACGTCAAAATAAAGTGCCCTACTTCCTTCATTACATTTAATAAAATGTGTTAAATATTGTGGTAATTATTTCGCCCACGGTCCTCCGACTGGTTACAATATATTATCTATTTTTGTTGGTTTCCAGTTTATTTCCAGTTTAATGTAACGTCATATGATCACAATTCTATAAATAATAAATAAATATTCCACAACATTTTACACAACGCTATCTAGACCCACGGTAAGCTTAATTAGCTTGTGTTATGGAATCTGGAATGCGGATAAACATACTTAGATACTTTTTTTTTGTAACTAGATACATATTATAATTAGAAACACCCAGAACAATGCAAATAGCCATATTCATGCATACAAATATTCGCACTGAGCGGGGATCGAACCCGCGCCTCCTGCGTGGCAGTCGCGTGCACAACCGCCACGCCACAGTGGCTCTCAAAAATAAGGATTGTACATTTATTTTTTTACCAAGTTGCCGATAAATTTTCGCGGTGCTGGAATAAGAGCTAAGGTGTTGGTCTTCAATATATACTTTGGGTAGTCAGTTCACTCGACATCTGAGCGCTATTCCCAGCCGTATTCAAAACTTGTACTATGGTTCCCGGGGTCTGCGATTCTACTACATCTTACCGTAATTTGGATGGTTGGTTTATATGGAAGTAACTTCCGTTTGACCTGTAGCTCCGAGAGACTGTTAATCAGATCTTTATACCGGCTAACAGGTGAGATTAAGTTGTTACTGTCAAGAAGATGAACTGTATATGAGCCGACAGAAAAATAGTAAAGCAAACCTCTATTTACTCTATTACCCGCAGGGGACGTTATGTCGGACTCGAACCTACTAAAACGCACGCCGTCCATGGGTCGAAGTCATAGTCCGTCGTCGAAGTGCAAAGCCGAAGGTGAGGTTGTTGAACATATATCTCGCACCTCCGCGGACCCGGGGTCATCCCTATTGGTCTGGCCACCTCCTCGGCAAGTAAAACATACCTAAGGTATAAGGTCAAGAACGGGCGTGAATCTTGCTTAGATTATGCCTTACGTCTTATGCCTTTTTATAGTCATACTAGCTGTCCCGGCGAACTTCGTACCGCCAATTTTTTCCTACCCTCGTGGCGTCAGATCCCGTTCCCGCTGCACCATTTAGGGGGATGAAAAATAGATAATAATTAAATGACGATTGATCATTTTTCTACCGGAAAGAAAAAATGATTAAATTACTAAAATGGCTATTAAAAAATAAGGGTTGATCGTAGAAGGGTGAAAATTGAGGATTGTATGTATTTTTGTATGTTGTATCATAAAAAAATAGAAATTAAAAATTTTGTCTAAAAAATAAAAAATTAAAATTTAGGGGGGACTACCCCTAACATTTAGGGGGATGAAAAATAGATGTTGGCCGATTCTCAGACCTACTCAATATGCTCACAAAATTTCATCAAAATCGGTCAAGCCGTTTCGGAGGAGTATGGCAACAAAAACTGTGACACGAGAATTTTATATATTAGACTAGCTTTTGCCCGCGACTCCGCCCGCATGGATGTTGGTTCACGGCAATTATTCGATTTTTTCTCGCCGTAAAAACCATCCTTGAACTTCAACGAACATTTAAAAAAAAGAATTGGCCAAATTGGTCCAGGCGTTGTTGAGTTATGCGCTTACCAATACATTTAGCGATTCATTTTTATAGTATATAGAAGACTAGCTTTTGCCCGCGGCTCCGCCCGCGTGGATGTCGTTCCCGGCAATTATTCGAACTTTTCTCGCCGTGAAAACCATCCTTGAACTTCAACGAACATTTAAAAAAAAGAATTGGCCAAATTGGTCTAGGCGTTGTTGAGTTATGCGCTTACCAACACATTTAGCGATTCATTTTTATAATATAGACTAGCTTTTGCCTGCCGCTCCGTCCGCGTGGATGTCGGTTCCCGGCAATTATTCGAATTTTTTCGCCGTAAAAACCATCCTTGAACTTCAACGAACGTTTAAAAAAATAATTGGCCAAATTGGTCCAGGCGTTGTTGAGTTAAGCGCTTACCAACACATTTAGCTATTCATTTTTATATTATAGACTAGCTTTCGCCCGCGGCTCTGCCCGCGTGGATGTCGGTTCCCGGCAATTATTCGATTTTTTCTCGCCGTAAAAACCATCCTTGAACTTCAACGAACATTTGAAAAAAAGAATTGGCCAAATTGGTCCAGGCGTTGTTGAGTTATGCGCTTACCAACACTGATTCATTTTTATATTATAGATTAGGTAACTTATACCTTATATGACTGGAAAAAAATAATTATTAAGAAATTAAAAAACCCGACTGCTGTTTAAAAGATCGAAAAAAGAACAAAGAAATTTAATGGCTACCGCCTGCTTTCAAACTTGTTTCGATCTTTTATACAGCAGTCGGTTTTTTTTTTAATTTTTAAAAATTTATTTAGTTTTAAGCTTATGATATGACATATATATTTGTAATCGCCTTTTGATTCCCTTCATTTTGATACCCTACTCGATAAGTTTGAAGAATCTTTTTATTTTGACAGTATATATATATACACTGACGGACTCATAAACTGCATCAAAGTAATAGACGACTTTGAAATAAATATTTTAACCAAGTATGCATACTTTCTATACAGATTTAAATTGAAACCTCTAGATTGGTTCGTGAACTTTAAAACAGCGTAGGGTCATATCTTTAAGTTTAAGTTTATGTACTGGAAAGGACCTTAAGACTTTTTTTGAAGAAAAAACAGAAATTTAAGAAAAATTGGTTTAATTAAAAAATTGGTTTTAACAATAGACACAAACTTTATGCAAGGGTTTATTTGTGTTTTAATAAGGTGTATTACCCCCACGTGCCCTTATTACGGATTCTAATCGGTTCCGCATAGATTTTATAAGGGTTTTTAAAAGATCTTGCGGAATATTGTCCCATTCTTCTGAAAGTGCTGTTCTTAGTGCTGCCACTGTCGTGGGCGAAGGGTTTCTCGCATATACAGCTCTTTTTAAATTGTCCCAAACATGCTCGATGGGATTAAGATCCGGGCTGCGTGCTGGCCAATTCATTGTACGTATCCCAACCTCTTCGCAATAATGTTGAACTTGTGCAGCTGCATGCGGCCGGGCATTATCCTGCATTAAAGTAAAATTTTCGCCTATGAATCCCATGTAAGGCACCACGTGATCTTCTAATATCTCTGTTATGTAGCGATGTGCTGTCAAACCCCCTCTATTACCGTTTTGACGGACCATGTCTATGAACACAAGTTCTGTTCGCCCGTTCATCGATATGCCACCCCAGACCATACATGAACCGCCTCCAAAAGGAACACGCTCCTCAATGCAACTTTGAGCATATCGCTCCCCACGTCGACGATAGACTCTTCTGCGACCATCTGCACCATATAAACATGTCCTACACTCGTCCGTGAACAATACAGAGGCCCACTGCTCTTCTGTCCAATTCAGGTGATGACGCGCAAATCTTAAGCGAGCTTGTCTGTGAGCTTTAGACAACTTTGGACCATTTGCTGGTCTAAAAGGGGTGATATCCGCTTCCTTTAACCTTCTTCTTATTGTTCGTGCACACACGTTTACTCCACGCACTTCATTAAGCTCGGTTTTGATGTTAACTGACGTGAGGAAACGATTTCGCAGGGAAGTTATAACAATAAATCGGTCATCACGACCTGTGGTTGCTCGAGTTCTGCCTGTACCACGTCTCCTCCTGTAAGAACCTGTCTCTACAAACCTTCTGTATATTCTAGAAACCGTAGACTGGTTTAAATTTAAATTTCTACCAATCGTTCGTTGATCCAAGCCCTCCCGCACCAATGCTACAATTTGTGCCGCTTGTTCGGACGAAGTATCCATATTATGGTTCAAAAACTCTCGATGTGTTAAAAAACTAACCCAACAATTATGCTGGTAACAATAATTCAATTGACAAAACAAAAAAAATCAATGAGAATCAATTTAAAACTTTGCTATAAATAACACGCCAATCTGATACTACAAGTAAATTTTCTTTTCCCGGCTATATTCATTTGTTTTACTGCAGTTCTATTTTTAAATTTAATTTTTTTTTTAAGATTAAGAGCCAGTCTTTCCATATTTATATAATTTAATCTAAAAAGTTTGCATACTTATTATAAAAAATCCTTTTAGAGTAAACCTGAACTTTGATGCAGTTTATGAGTCCGTCAGTGTATATTTTTTTTTTGAATGAATTTTTTATAGCATTTATTATGCTAACTTTTAAGTTCGAGAACATTGGAAAAAATGAAATGCTCAAGTGAGACTCGAACTCACGACCTTTCCCTTACAGGGGGACTGCTCTGCCAACTGAGCTATTGAGCACCACTTGAATCATTCCAAATTTTCCTTCTCTTTTATATCCGTCTATAAGGGCGACGGTGCAGCCATCTACCAACATTCTTACGAACTGTTGGACACAATGAATGATTTTTCAACCATTTGTAAACATTGAATTTTGATGACTGCGCCCAAATATTTGAATGAATTTTTTATAGCATTTATTATGCTAACTTTTAAGTTCGAAAAGTAAGTAAGAATGTTGGTAGATGGCTACACCGTCGCCCTTATAGACGGATATAAAAGAGAAGGAAAATTTGGAATGATTCAAGTGGTGCTCAATAGCTCAGTTGGCAGAGCAGTCCCCCTGTAAGGGAAAGGTCGTGAGTTCGAGTCTCACTTGAGCATTTCATTTTTTCCTATGTTTTCGAACTTAAAAGTTAGCATAATAAATGCTATAAAAAATTCATTCAAATATTTGGGCGCAGTCATCAAAATTCAATGTTTAAAAATGGTTGAAAAATCATTCATTGTTTCCAACAGTTCGTAAGAATGTTGGTAGATGGCTGCACCGTCGCCCTTATAGACGGATATAAAAGAGAAGGAAAATTTGGAATGATTCAAGCGGTGCTCAATAGCTCAGTTGGCAGAGCAGTCGTGAGTTCGAGTCTCACTTGAGCATTTCATTTTTTCCAATGTTTTCGAAGTATATATTTTGGCGCCAAATCCAATGTTTTGCATTTTAAGTATTCTATGACACTCGGGAGGCCAATACCTTTCATTTGAGACCCCACTCATCGAAATCTGTCCAGCTGTTAGGCCTGTACAGGGGATCAAAGAAAAGTATATACGAGTACATTGCCCTCGCTGGCGCAGTCGGGTATAAAACTGCAAGTTTTACAAAAGCAATGATCGTATAGCTACGTCATATCCAGTGAAACATCATGTGTATGAATTGTATTGTACGCTCGATGGTTGCGAACAGCGTTTTGACGCACTTCACTACTATTATCTCCTATTCGTTATGCAGCTACTGAAACTAACTGGACAAGCTTGTATGCCTTCTAATGGCCTAGTAAGCAATGTTATCCATACTTGACATTATAATGACATAATATTACACACAGATATATATAGGAACGATGTTTTTACCTTTTTATTTTTTTGTAAATAAACTTCTCTTCAACACTGTACTTTTATGATAATATTATGACAGAATGTTGAGTTGCAAATCTGACGACTTAAACATCTGTCGAGTTGAAAATGAGGGTGTCTGCGGGCTTACATGAAATATTTAATGATAGTAAAGGGATCTAAAGTGTGTAAGAACAGAATCAGATGACTCTACCAACTCCGTAGTGAAAAAGGCGTGAGTATATGCTATATAATGGAATGAATGGTAGACTAGCTTTTGCCGGCGGCTCCACCCGCGTGGAAGTCGGTAATCGCGATCAAACATGTCCTTTCTCATGGTCTAATCTACCCCTATAACAAATTTCATCAAAATCCGTTCAGTGGTTTAGGCGTGAAAGCGTAACATACAGACAGACAGAGTTACTTTCGCATTTATAATATTAGCATGGATATAATAATATATAATATATATATGGATATGTTATCCGTGAAGGGTAAGGGAAAGTTAAATAAACAACTACATTTACTAACTTCCTGCTACCTTCGTGGATCTAATGATAGCTGTAATCAATCCTATGTTTTTTATACCATTTAAGTGGTAGACAAGCACAGGGCCCACCTGATGGAAAGTGGTTACCGTGACCTACGGACGTGCGCAACACGAGTTGAGTCACACTTGTGCCGCCATCAGTGCAGAATACAGAGCAAGACAAGCCTTTGGTCTTCCCACTGATAGCACAAAAACCCTCCAGTGAGCTCTGTTTGTTTATGTAATATTTAATTGTCAAATAAATGAAGAAAAAAAACTATTTTCTTTAATCGGTCCAACAGAGTAAGTCTTATGCAATTCATTGAGGGCTTTTCTTTTTCAGCTAAATAAAAAAAATCTGCTAATAAATCGTAAAACTATCTCCCCATACTTTGAAGTTTTGATTCAGTAGGCACATTCCTAGACAGAGTTTAGGCAAAATTTATAGGCAATTCTAACAGAACTATGTATATTCCAGCATCCCTTGAGTAATACCTCAGTCTCGAATGATGAACGTTTATTGCCATTTTTAATCTATGGCTAAAAGGATAACTAAAATGGCTACGTACCTGCTAGATCCTCAAAATTCGACCTCATGATCCATTGGACCTCCATGTTAGAATTTTACCCTCAATATTGGATTTCATTTTTACTTTAGTGCCCATTGGACCCTCCGTCAAACAACGAGCTATAAATGCTATAAAAAAATCATTCAAATATATGTATTTATATATTTTATTTCAATTAAATTCCTAAGTAAGCTAAGTATTGCTAGTAAGAATTTTGTCCCTGGAGATCCTAAAGGGGTATAATTGGGGTGAAAGGGATTTCTCTAAGATCTACGGAGTCCAGGGTAACTTCGCCATAGAGTCTGTACGCCTGCTGATTAACGAACATGCTCTGGCGCCGACCGACGTTTCCGATTTCACATATTGAGAACATATTTGTACTTTTTTCACAGTATTCCACACTTCCACAGTGTGGAATACTGTGTATTGTGTATAAGAATAAATTCCTTATTCATATTAGGAACACACTTGTACTTGTATTACTATACTAGCTTTTGCCCGCGACGTCGTCCGCGTTATGTACGGAATAGAAAGGTTTAGAAAACACTGCTCCCGCGACCCAGATAAAGTTCCTTAAAATTTCTGTGAGCCTGGTACTTCATGCAAATGTAACATAAACACTGAAAACGTTTATATGGTAAAAGAAAAGGGCTGTTTTTAGGGTTTTCCCCCTCACTCGCCTTCACTTTTTAAACCCTCCCTAGACCTCCACGAATATTTCAAGACCAAGATAAGGTAAATCCCTTTAGTCGTTCTCGAGTTTTAGCGAGACTAACGAACAGCAATTGATTTTAATATATATAGATACACAATAAATTCCACCAAGTGCCATCAATCAACGGTACAAATAGTTTCGGCTTTCGTTGGAGTAATGATATTGGACCATGTCCTTGATTCTACTAAAGCTAAACCACTGTGGTGCCAAAGTCAGCGCAAAAACCGGCATTAAATAATAGACTTTAAAGCGATGTGGTTAAAGTTCAAAGCGATGTGGTGAAACTTTTTTCATTTCATTTTGGACTTTAAATGTATAGTGAAGTCTATTATTTAATGCCATTTTTTGCGCTGACTGTGGCGTTTAACTTTTTTAGAATCGCTGTCCAGTTTAGATTTTTAGAGATGAGATTAATCATTTTTTAAAGAACTGTAACTAAAATCACGTTGTAACCAAACTATCAATTCCTACGTTACTGTGACGGTAAGCCGTGTACACAACGATGATATTTTGAAAAAAGTGCACTTGATATTTTATAAAGTGTACGCGAATGTCACTCATTGAAATAAAACCACTTTTTACGGATTCTATCGCGATATATTTGTTATTATTACTTTTTAACCCGACGTTTCGGCTGCTGCACTTGTATAAACACAAACTTATACTGTAAAGTTTTTGAGGTACACTTTAATAAACTTACCCTACTTGTTGCCTCTCACAGCAGTCACAGGCAGCCCGACCCGAGGTACATAATGGCCAATCACTCTTACCTATTGTAGTGTACTTGCGCAGAAAAAAACAACTTACACAACGAACTAAAGTAAAGCCAACGAGACGAGAGAAAAAAGGTAAACAAAGCGACCTTTACTAAGTTACGTTGCGAATTAGCGACTATTTTCTCTGTCCTTGTCGCACATGCCACACGTACGCGACTTAAGGCCGAGCGACAGTGCTGTCGTTGCGTGTTTCATAGTAGCTACAGGAATGCTGTCAGCACAGCGCTTCTAAACTGTCAGATCCGCCATCTTATGAGCAATTTTATTCCTATCTGGAATGCACTTGATGTGATACGTAATAATTTTCAAATTAAAATGTTTGGAACCGCTGAAACTTTGTTTACCTTTTTTCTTTCGCTTCGTTGGCTCTACTTTAGGTCTGGTTTTCATGGCTTCTTGCTCTAATGGGACAAACAACAGAACTTCTAGTCTAAGATTGTTTATAAATGTCGATTATGGTTATCTAAATGTAATATTTTATCTGTGATTTATATGAAAACTATCTCACCCGGCGAACTTTATACCACCAATTTTTTACCGCCTGCGTGGCGTCCGATCCCGTTCCCGCTGCACTCTCTACTATATTAAGCGTGTATTATACATATAAACCTTTTTCTTGAAATAAACTATCTATTAAAAGCAACCACGTCAAAATCTGTAGCGTAGTTTTGAAGATATAGGGACGGACAGACGTGGAAAGTGACTTTGCTTTATACTATGTAGTGATAAACACAACCAAGACCCACAGTCGGCGTGCGGTTTTAGTCGGTTCGTGTCCGACATAACCTCCCCTACCGGCTCCGGGAGGGGGGTATCCGAGGGGATTTCCGCACGAAAAAAAAAAAAAAAAAAAAAAGGATGTAAATGTTATTTAAGATATTCAAAATAGGTAATCGTGTTACGAGTATATTTATGTTTTGGCAACATTTGAAATGTCATTATTATTCGAATATACATTATTTTATGACCAATTAATACGTGAAATGGTATGAATGTAGAGTGGTATTTAGTATTACAAACTTATACAGAATATCTACGATAGTTGCGTCATATCAGACACTGTGTTTGTGTGTCCCCCCCCTATAACAAAATTCAGATCTGTCGCAAACTATTTAGAAAAATACACATACACAAAAAATACACGTCCACATACACATACATACATATAATCATGCCTTTATCCCTGGAGTCAGAGGTGAATCAACACCCACATTTCACCAATAATATTGTAGTCGGTCCCATGTAATAGGGGGTGAGCCTATTGCCATATTATTCCGGGCACTATTGTTGACCCGAGCCTATATCTGAGGTTGAGTCTGGGCTGTATATATCTGTCTGATGTTAAACAACCCTATCCCTTAGTCGCCTTGCACAACACCGAATGGGAAGAGATGGGGTGGCCCAAATTCTTCTCTGCCGGGAACCAAACTTAGGAGTTTTACGATTAATTGATACAATGAAGAATATTGAACCATCATCGTCATCATAGCGATGATCCCAATTGTTCCCGAGTTATTCCCTGCACTCTGGAACTGGAAGTGTACATATTCTCTTCTTTGACTAAACAGGAACCGAACTCTTTTCGAATTCGTTCGTTCCTGCGTGGAATACTGCTCGCATCTCTGGGATGCTCCGCAAAGTACTTACTAAATGCTTTCTACAGGTTGCAGCGACGTACGGCCCGCATTATGAGGAATCCTGAGGTCACGATCACGAACACCCTCGAGCCTTTGCAGATGCGTAGAGATGTTGTCATTGGCAGTATTTTACCGTCTCTACCATGGTGAATGTTCTAGAGAGCTCTTCCAATTAGTCCCACCCTTCTTTCCTCCACAGGACAACATGTGCAGGGCTTAGATGTAACCCGCATATGGTGTAGAATATATCTTCTAGAACTAAGCGTTACAGTGACTCATTCCTATGTCGTACCACTGAGACTCCCTGCCAGCTCACGTGTTTCCTTCTTCATACACTCCCGGGTCCTTTAAGCGGGGCGTGACTTCTCATGAGGCCGTCAAGTTGAGTGCCGCCATTGTTAACATGGTACATGGTTACGATGGTGACCCTCTTTCCAAGACTTTACCTTTAGCTTGAAGTCAAATTGATGTCAATCAATCAATCAATTAACCCACCGCAGTCCACTGTTGGACATAGGCCTCCCCCAATGTGCGCCATTTCATTCGATGCTCCGCCTTCCACAGATTCTGTAGGTACCTACTAGCCCCGCAAATTGACGTTTTAGTGGCATTCACTACTGCTACGCCACACTTGTAGTGATAGTTATTATATTATGTGTGATATATTTTAGCTATTAAGTACGTGAGTAACTTCTGTTTTAAAGACGGATATAAAGAAAAGGAAAATTTTAATTGGATCAGGTTTGGCTCAGTTGGAAGAGCATTCCCCCTGTAAGGGAAAGGTCGTGATTTCAAGTCTCACTTAAGCATTTCATTTTTTCCGATGTTTTTCGAACTTAAAAGTTAGCATAATAAATGCTATAAAAAATTCTTTCAATTAAATCAAAGATCTTTGAATACCACGTATCTCATTCACACCTTATAACCAAAGACAAGTAACGAACGTAATCACGTGTCGTGCAGATAGCTTTAACGACCCCGCTGATACCGGAGCCCCGCTCACGGGTATTATGGGGCAGATAAATCTACCCGTATAGGCCACGGCCTACTAAATTGATATCGGAATATACCTTTGATAGCTCAGCCTTATGAGATATAATCATATGCTAGGTAATATTACACTACAGTAATATTGGAACAGAGAATACTGCGAATTTTTTTGAAAATAAAATTGCATAAAATACATAAGTTCTTAGAGCTTTTTTCTTAATTTCTAAACAATGTCAGTTAGTTCGAAATACGTCGTGAAAAAGAAGCGCTCAAGTGGAACTTGAACCCACGACCTTTCCCTGCTGATTCAGGTGTGGCTCAATAGTTCAGTTGGAAGAGCATTCCCTCTGTAAGAGAAAGGTCGTGGGTTCAAGTCCCACTTGAGTGCTTCATTTTCCCAATTCATGAGTTAGTATAATAAATGCTACAAAAAATTCATTCAAATGTCAGTTAGAATACACTTAAAGATTTAGATGAAATTTAACTTTTTTTTCAAATGACGTAGCAGTAGAGCATTGAACTGCTACAAAGGGAGTGCGTGGGTTCGTTTCTCGCTCAGTGCAAATATTTTGTATGCATGAATATGTATATTTGCATTAATCAGGGCGTTTCTATGTAAAACATGTATTGACAGGAAAATGAATCTAAGTATGTTTAAGTTTCCACAACACAAGCTATTTAAGTTATGTCTAGTTTCGGTCTAGATATCACTGTGTCGTAGAATAGAATTATTTTTCATATGGCTCTTCAATTTGACTTCACCTCGCCCTTTGGTAAGCTGAAAGCAAACTCAGGAAAGAGGGTCACTATTACAAACATATATCATGTTAACAATGGCGCACTCAGTTTGACGTCCTCATCAGATGCTTTTTTACGCCCCGCTTATAGGACCCGGGACTGTAGGAAGAAGGAAACACGTGGGCGAGCTAGCAAGGAGTCACAGAACAGCTTGGTACACGGTACTTATTTAGCAGAATTTACGCCCTCACAAAAACAATCAACTGCATTCAAGTGCAAGTAACAAACTTATATACAACCACAATGTGTTGTGCACCGTAGAACACACCGCTCGCGCATTGTTGTCGCGCGTCGCCTGACATCGCTAATACATATTTGCGTTGGTAATTGTGCACTTGTTTTGCAGACGAATTGCACTCTCACCGCAATTTCGTTCGCTACAATTCGGATTTGTTTTTATTTTGTTTTATTTCATTGTCTGTACGGAATAATGCACAATGGTTGTGCAGCGTCGGCGTGCAAGCCAAAGTAGGATTTATTGCCGCTAAGATAACGAACACGTATTTACATATCTATTCATAATTTGTGGGTTAAGTATCGTCTCTCAGTGTTTCTTCTAATTAGTTACAATCCCGGAGGACAGAATATGATTGTTACAATATGAATAAATGGTTCCATATTGCGATGATTGATATTCTTTCGACGCGATCTTTTCTTATTATAATGAAGATTTGTTGACTTTGTTTCATCGCAATACGTGAAGTGGAATGCATATATTCGTTCTAGAGTCGTATCTGTTTCTATTTTAGTTTGATATTAAGGCTTTATAAATTTTTAGTTAAATAATTATTATTTTCCTTACTCATAAAATTTTAAGTATATAAAATCGACAGAGCAGCGCTTTCTAGAGAATATTTTTAAGTCTTAACGTGCCTCATAAAGGACACTTTCGCAGAATTTTCCCGGAATCTGGGGTGTTCAATTTATCTTTCGTGGAAAGTTGGCGCTGCGCTGTTAACTTGCCACCCTGTTCCTTTTAGATGATTAAGAACTAGTTGTGTATGAAATAATTTAAAATCATTATATAGTTAACTGTTACCTGTAGCTACATAAATCTTTTGAACATTTATTTTACGAAAATTCTCTCGAGATACAGTCAAACATAGTTTAAGAGGTAAACACATTTTATATAATATCATAATAATAAATAATATTAAATATTCAACAATATTCTACACAACCCCATCTAGACCCATGGTAAGCTTAACTAGCTTGTGTTACGGAATCTACAATACGGATAAACATACTTAGATACTTTTTGTCGTAAATATATACACATTATACATATAAACATCCATACCAATGCAAATAGCCATATTCATGCATACAAATATTTGCACTGAGCGGGGATTGAACCCGCGCCTTCTGCGTAGCAGTCGCGTTCTAGTGAACGTGGAGGTAGTCCTCCACGTCACAGAAAAGCTTCTGTTTAACCTGTTTAACAAGAGTCGGTAGCTTAGTGGTTAGGAGCCGACCTTACGAACGAAAGGTCCCGGGTTCGATCCTGGCCATTACACTACCGACGTGAACCCACTCCTAACACAAGCAATTTAGCTTAGCTGGGGTTAGAGGGAATTTTAGTAACTACGGTTCTAATATTCTTTAAAAAAAAACCTCTGTGCAACCTCTATTTATACCGCTGTGTAAGCACACAGAGGTTTACATAGAGGTTAAACAAACCAGTCGTGCTTAGAATTCCACCAATCAATATTTTTAACGTCAGTTCCCGTAACCAATCTCACATCTTAATTAAGATTTTCATGATCGTGATTAAGGTAGGACACTATTGCCTGTGTTGATGGCGATTGATCTCTCTAAAGGGAGCCTTTATTGGTCCGAATTTAGTCTCGGAAACCAAATTGGTATTTGGATCCACAATATGTTATTAAGGATGTGATTATCTTGTCTTTTATTGTGTTGGCAGGTCGTTTGTCGGATTAGAGGTGTTCTTGGTAGTGACGGATAGGAATGAAATAAGGGAGGTTGGGTCATTCAAAAAAATATATACTAGTGATAAGTGATTGGGTTTACCAGTTTACTAGGGTTCTTTTTATTATCGGGAGGTAAGACTGCAGCTGCTACCTTGAACGCCGCAAAAATCGAAGTCCTCGTGCTCGGAGTTCTTTTTTTTTTTTTTTTTTCATGAATTTTAATTTTTTTTTCTTTAGTTATGTTTAATTTTTAATTTTTAATTTTTAATTTTTAATTTGTAATTTAATTTTAATTTAATTTAATTTAATTTTTATTGAAATGGACACAATTTGTTTGCGCTAGTTTACAAATATTCATCTGATGGGGGCCTGGTAATCTGTGTGACAGGTTTTCCTAGTGCAGATACCAGTCTCCCACAAAGGATTTAACTTTATAATTATATTGTATGAATTGATTTGTGTACCTACCTTTGTGGAAGAAAAATAAATAAATATATTATATTATTATAGAAGCATCGAATGGTACCACGCTAAGATAATGATGATACTTTTTAATGATCCAGATACTTCGACTTTTTTTTCTGGTTATCGGAATACATACAGATACATATATCTACGCCTGTAAGTTGAAGGAGCGGGCGGAAGTGTAATTACACCCACACTTCAGTTCTGTAACATACAACCCATTAAACAATGCCTCTACTATTTTTTTTTCTCCGTAGATATTCCTCCCATTTGTCTGAAACAGAGTCAAAAATCATTAGCGAATACTACGATATCACGAATATCACGATGGCTAATATACCAACAATCAATACACTACGCAGTTATGATGAGAGGGTAGACAATCAAATTGATCGGATTGCGTATTTCCGTCACCGAGCTCCAATTAAATCGTTCGCCACGGTCGCAAGCGCCGCCCGGTAGTCGTTGATAGGCTGAGCCGAACAGTCGAACTTCGACTGTATAATTCCACTACGTTTTTAAATACTTGAAAATGGAATTTAATTTTTTGACAGTTGATATTCTATGTTTGTAACAAAAAACTGTTTCATTTTGAATTTAGGTAGTTTGCTTTTTGGAACAGAACGGATAATTTAAATTTGTTATCATAAGATCTATGGAATACCTAACCTTTTTTTCAGTCGAAGTATTATAATTGAAGCTTGGTATTTATGTTTTAGAATGTATTTTTAAACGACTTCAGAAAAGGCAGAGATTTCAATATGTCAAAGTCTTTTTTATGTATGTTCCACATCCGTCTTTCTAGCGTGAACCGATTTCAAAAAGTACGTATGCGTCAATGTCAACAGAAAAGTCATACGCTCAGTTTTGTCTTCAGAATTTACACATTTCAGCACCTTTTGAGGTTACTAAAAAGTGTTTAATTTACAATGTAATTGGTTATTCGAGTAAAGTTTTGGTCTAATCATCTTTGATTTCGATCTTGCTTGCCTTGAAATTACTAATTCCTCGCGATTACCTCACTTTTATTCTTTTATCTATAACAATGAGGTAATGGCATCTCAAAATAATGTTGGTAACATCGTGCCTGCTTTGCAGACAGCTGTAACTAGACCATTATCACTGGCCGAGATTGCTCGTATTCACACAACGTTATTTCTGCCATTAAACTCGACCTTGGATGCTAAAATTTGGGGCCTGTAACGCAGTGGCGATAAAATACGTCAGTGACGCAGTAATTGTAGTGTACAGAGCCTTCTCAAACCTGGGCAGGGAAGCTACATGGCAGTCAGTCTTGGAATAGGCCACGTTTCATTAATAATAATTAGTGGACTCCAGGCTACGAAGTCCAAACTCTAGACCAAACTGGGAACAGCACTGAGATGATGGTGAACGGTTGAATGTTATCCCTACTGCGGTTTTTTCAAGAAACTACAATATGGGCTTCTTCAAGAAGGGCACCAGAAGGTTCTTCGCAGTGTAATACTACCTGAATTGTGAATTCTCGGAGGCACTCATAAGTTCCTCCAGTCTACAGTCAGCGTCATAGGATATCTTGACAACAAAAGTCTCACAATGATCTTTAAACTTTCGTTTTAAAAGCAAATCAAACAGGTCCGCGTCAATTGAGAATCCCCACCTGGACTGCTTCTCCTTGCTTCGACCGAACTATGTGTGTACCGTGGAGAAAATTTTGGATGCTGCCAGGAAAATATGAAAAGATGATGATATTTTCTGAAGTTTACGCGAATGTCACTCATTGAAATAAAACCACTTTTTACGGATTCTATCGCGATATATTTGTTATTATTACTTTTTAACCCGACGTTTCGGCTGCTTTGCAGCAGCCATTTTCGCGGTGTGACTCACGATGGTAGTTGTCACATAGTTTGAAGTATAAGTTATCTCAAAATACCCGAATCATAGTGAATTATTGGTGTTCATATTTACGCAGAATGAGCTCACTGTGTTGTTAAGTCTTGCTGGATTTTGCTGCTTACTGGGTTTGATTAAGTGGATGACTGGGTCCCAAGCTGGTGGTACGGTCCATCCATCTTCTCTATTAAAATTTGGGTGTTTTTTAATTTCAATAGCCTCGCGAATCATTCTAGGAATATATCGGTGTTCTTTGGCGAGTATCTGTGGTTTATCAAACCTTAGGTAATGGTTGGTGCCTTTTTGCGCGTGTTCACATACAGCTGACTTTGTTGAGCGTTGGTGTTTTATGTCAGCTATGTGTTCTTTGACCCGAGTGCCAATGCTTCACTTGGTTTGATCAATATATGAGAGCCCACAGTCACAGTCTATTTTGTAGACCCCTGCATCTTGTAGAGGTAGTTGGCACTTGACAGATGGTAAAAATTGACTTATCTTCGTTGGCGGCTTGTAGTATTCCTATGGGAATGAATCACTGAAACGGCATACCGCACCACTAAGACCTGGAATTCCCTACCAGCTCACGTGTTTCCTTCTTCCTACAGTCCCGGGTCCTTTAAGCGGGGCGTCAAAAGGCATCTAATGAGGCCGTCAAGCTGAGTGCCACCACTGTTAACATGGTAAATGTTTACGATGGTGACCCTCTTTCCGAGACTTTGCCTTTAGCTTAACATCAGGCGAGATGAAGTCAAATTGACGTGTCCTGTATAAAAAAAAAACTTACGTTACGTTACATAAATAAAGAGGTGGTAATAATTAGTGCAATATTTGTTTAATTTCAAATAAACATTGAGCTCTTTCCTCTGGCGTAGTGTGTGATTGACGTGTTTATATACGGTTTTATTGCCGGATATTTGCGTTACCGGTTTTATCGTAAATGTTGCGGTTTTTGTAATCGCAGATATACAATGTGGTTTCATTATTTTGTATTATTAGTGTTGGTTTTATTTTTAACCCCCGACGCAATAACGACGGGGTGTTATAAATTTGACGTGTCTGTGTTTGTGTGTGTGTGTCTGTGTTTGTTTTTGTGTGACAGTCAGTGTGTGTCTGTCTGGGCATCGTAGCACCCAAAAGGATGAATCGAAAGGTATATTAGTCGGGAGTGTTCTTTTTTGAAAAAAATCGGTCCAAGATGGCCGCCGCCACAACATGTCGGAATACATATTTCTTCCTAACTCCCTCAATATGGGTATCAAATGAAATAACTTGACTAGTAGATCAATTCAAGGTCCCCCCGACATGGCAACCGTTGAATCAAAATATTACTAGGTTATGTCAAAAGTTAAAAGGCAAACACAATTTGTTTTCAACTTTTTGGAGGTGTTTTTTGTAACGGGCATTTTTTATAATGTATTTTTCCATGATTGCACGTTGAATTGTCCTCCTTTCATATGAACACAGTAATTAACGACGTATAAACCCCGATAACCTGGTGTACCTACCTACAGAACTACAATATCACCAGCAAGATGTTAGAGGTCAAATACTCTTTTAGGAGTTGGGATGTCATATAACAATCATGGGGTGCTGGTTGGGTAACCTCCACGTTGGCTTTCCCGTTTCTTCCCCCTTTGGACCGCGGTCCTGGGGAGCGGAAACGGGAGGGCTGGTGCACCCTGGACAACGGCTAACAGACTCCCACTTTGGGAGTTCTGTTGGCCGTTGACAAATAACCCATCGGCGGACCACACTGAGGTGGGGGTCGTGGGATGGCGGGCCTGCAAGGCCCGTGGTCGTCGGCGTCTCTCCCAGTATCCCTCTGTATTCAGAGGGGACAGGGGAGAGACGCTCTGACAATCGAGGTGGGAGTGGCCCTGTTGGGGGCCGCTCGTGGGCCCTCCACATGTCCCTCTGATTGCAGAGGGCGTAGTGGAGGGCGCGCTGCAGGGCGGACGTATTCTCCACCTTTGGCTTCGTCCAGAGGTGGGGGACAAGGTCTGGTGCAGACCACCGTGCGGCCAAGCCGTAAGCCTGACCTAGGTCAGGAACGGTGGCTCCTAGTGGGCCGCGAGGAAGACAACCTCTATAAAAAACTACTCCCAGGGGCGGACGGATTCGGTCTGGTGCAGACCCTGTTCGGCCCGGCCGTAATCCTGAATTGACAGGACCGGTGGATCTTCGGATCCGCGAGGAGTTAACCTCTATAAAAAATCCCCAATCCCAAGCTCTGACGCCTGGCGACGGGATGAGTGGCTGGAGGGAGTCCAGTCCCAAGGGCGTCAACGTCGGAGGACACTAACCTTAACCTAATGATGGACAAACACATAGAGAAATCTACCCAGGAGGGTCCCAGCCTAGCTGGGGAGTCCCTCCCGTTGCCAGTCGGCAACGGCAGTCCCCACTCGTATTCTGGGGGGGACAACCATCATTTGAGCCCGGCGCCGAGCTCTAGATCCGGCCCCAACTCTACCAGTAGCGCGGAGGTCGCGCTACACCTGGACGATTCGTCGTCCCCAACAGCGGCGGCGGTGACGTCAGAGGAATCTGGCGTCACCACCAAGGAGGACAGGCAGGCGTTGCCTGGGTTGCAGACGAGGTCTGCAGCCAAAAAACGCAAGGGGAAGGGGAATAAAAAGGTTCCCCTGCCGCTGGTGGACGAGCGGGATGAGGATTTCATCCCTCCCGGTCTTGGGTCGGCCGCCAGCGGCAGTAACAGCAGCAGCGAAGAGGAGCGCCCGTGCCCCCCTAAGCCGAAGGTGCAGGCTACAGGCCGTGAAAGGGCGAGGAGGAGCGGTGGGAGGGCCGCCCCCCCTCGGGACTCCTCTCCGTGGGTTGGTGCATCCAGCCCGGAGAGGGAGGTGGCGCTGGACTCGCCCATCTACAGGAGGACAATGATCCTCACTCACCGCCTTGGCCAGATAATGGCGAGACAAGCGGAGTATGCGACTCCCGAGCAGGCCGAAATGCTCGGGATTGTAGAGCAGATCGCAGCCGCCGGTGAGGGTCTGGCCGCCCAGATTGAGGAACAGGCGAGGAGGGAGGCTGAGGCCCAACGGCGGGAGGCCGAGTCCCGGCGCCAGCTCGAAAGAGTTACGGCGGAGCTGGAGGCCCTCAAAAGAAGGGTGGAGCACCTGACCGAGTTGCCGGGAGTGGTGACTCGGTCGATGCGGAAGGCGCATCTGGAGCGGTCGGCGCAATCGGCACTGGCGGGGCGGCCGGTGCAGCCGGAGCGGCCGGCGCAAGCTGCGCAGCCACCGCATCCAGCGCAAATCGCGCAGCCACCGCGGCCAGCGCAAGCTGCGCAGCCGCCGACTCGACCGGCAGAGCCGGCGTCGTTGGCCGCATGTATGGCGGCCATACGCGCCGAGATGGTGGCGCAGGAGGAGCGCACCAATAGGCGGCTGGAGGCGATCCTAGATATCGCCCGGCGTCCTCCTCTCGCGACGCCGGCAGGGTATGCCGCCGCAGTGAGGGGGGGGCCTGCCTCCCCAGCGGCGGTGCCGGCTCACCGCCCCCATTCAGGTCCTCCGGGTCCCGCTCAGGGCAAGGATAAGGGGAAGGGCAAGGGCAAGGGGAAGAAGTCCCCAGCTCTGGCCTCAGCCCCGCCCGCGGCCCGGGCTTCAATCCCGGCCCGGGCCTCGGCTCCGGCTAAATCCTCGAGCCACCCGTCAGGGGGCTGGGAGGTAGCCGGAGCCAATAAACAGAGACGGAACGCCGCCAAAAAAGCAGCCAAATTGGCCAGAAGGGCCAAGGCTGCTGCGATGGCAACAGCGCCGAGGAGGCTCCGCGTCCCTCGATCGACGGCCGTCGTCATGACACTGACGGCGGAGGCGTCGGAGAGAGGTGTGGAGTACGCCCAGGTGGTGAGGCAGGCAAGGGCCTGCATCGACCTGGGAGCCCTCGGGATCCCGGATCTGGTGTGCAAGCCCACGCGCACCGGAGCTCGGATCTTCGAGGTCCCCGGCGCTACCAGTGGCCCTAAAGCCGACGCCCTAGCAGCTAGGCTAAGGGAGACGCTGGACGCAGCTGACGTCCGGGTGTCCAGGCCCAACAAGTGCGCAGAAGTGCGCATATCGGGTCTGGACGACTCCATCACGGCCGAGGAGCTTAGGCTCGCAGTGGTGGAGGCCGGAGGCTGTCCTCAGGACACAGTAAGGGTCGGAGCAATACGCTTCGGCCGTCGTGGACTGGGGGCAGCAGTTGTCGGCTGCCCCATCGCGGCAGCCCAAAAGGTTGCCGATGGACGGAGCCTCCTCATCGGGGGCTTCCAGAAGGTGCAGGTACGGCTCCTGCAGGCCCGACCGGCACGGTGCTTCCGGTGCCTGTCGGTGGGCCACGTGGGGGTGCAGTGCACGGCGGAGGTAACGGTCGGTGACCGTTGCTTCCGCTGTGGCCAACCCGGTCATAAGGCCGGTAGTTGCGAAGCTCCGTTGCACTGCTTCAGGTGTGCAGCGGAGGGCAAGCCGGCCGACCATAGGGTTGGTGCCAAGGCCTGCACCGCGGGGAGGCCGAAGCCGGGAGGCAGGCGCTCCGTCTCTGATTCGCGGCAGGGCGCGGAGATGGGGGTTCCATAATGGATCCTCAGCTCCGCGTCCTGCAGGCGAATGCGAACCACTGTGTCGATGCTCAGGCACTTCTGCTCCAGAGCATGGCACAGTGGGGCATTAATGTCGCCGCTGTCGCCGAGCCGTACATTCACCGGTTTCTCGGGCCTGCCTGGGAAACCGACCTGGACGGATCGGTGGCACTGGTGCACAACGCCGCTGCCGGCAGCCCCCCCCTTGTTGTCGTGACAAGGGGGCATGGCTGCGTGGCGGCACTTGTGGGGGAGATAGCGGTCGTGGCAGTATACTTCTCGCCGAACCGAGACCTAGTTGAGTACCAGCAGTGGCTGGATCAGCTGGGCGTCGTCGTCAATACCTGTTACCCTCACCCGGTTCTGGTGCTCGGGGACTTTAACGCCTGGTCTCTGAACTGGGGTTCCCGGTGCACGAACCCGAGGGGCAGGGCAGTGGAGAGCTGGGCTGATAGTTTCAGCCTAGTTCTTCTGAATCGCGGGGCCGTCGCCACGTGCGTGAAGAGCTGGGGCGACTCAATTGTGGACCTTTCGTTCGCGAGCGCCCCGCTCTCAGGCCGTGTGCAGAGCTGGCGTGTCCTTGAGGAGGTGGGGACAGCGTCGGATCACCGATACATTCGGTTCGACGTCTCCCCTCCTGCGGGTGCCGCGCCAGTTACACCGGCTCCACGCGAGCCACGTTGGGTGCTTAAGCGAATGGATCGGGAGGTCCTCCTGGAGGCCGCCATCGTACAGGCCTGGGCCCCAGCGCCGGACAGGCCTGTCGACATAGACGATGAGGCGGCGTGGTTCCGGGAGGCCATGACGCGTGTCTGCGACGCGGCTATGCCTAGGGCTCCGCCCTATAATCCAAGGCGTCAGGTCTACTGGTGGTCAGCGGACATCGCGAGGCTCCGACAGGCCTCCGTGATCGCTTTCCGCCGGTGGACCAGACTCCGAAGGAGGCGTAGCCGCCCCGCAAATACGGGGCCCCGAGAGGCGGAGCTTCATGCGGGGTACAGGGAGACCAGAAAGGCCCTCCGAGTGGCAATAAGGCAGGCAAAGGCAGCAGCTCATAAAGAGCTGCTGGAGACGCTGGAGCGGGACCCATGGGGGCGGCCTTACCTTATGGTAAGGGGCAAGCTGCGCCCCCGGGCCCCGCCATTGACCCGGTGTCTCCAGCCGGAGCTGCTCGGAGGAGTCGTTGGCTCCCTGTTCCCAGCGCGGGCGGTGGAACATATTCCACCGCAGATGACTCCGCCACCTAGGTCGCCTATGGCACCCAGCGTGGATGACGACGACGTGCCCGAGGTCACTTGGGTAGAGCTAGAGCTGGCGGTGTTAAGGCTTAAGGCCAAGAACACCGCCCCGGGACCAGACGGCATTCCAGGCCGAGCGTGGGTCCTAGCTCTAGGCGAAGAAGACGCTCTAGAGCCCCGACTCAGAGGGTTTCTCAGCGCATGTTTGGAGCGAGGCCAGTTTCCGAAGATGTGGAAGACGGGGAAACTGGTCCTCATCCGAAAGGCGGGGCGCCCGGCGGACTCACCGTCAGCCTACAGGCCCATAGTGTTGCTCGACGAGGTGTGCAAGCTTTTTGAAAGAGTCATTGCAAAGCGCCTCGTCGAGCACCTATCCAGGGTGGGGCCTGACCTGGCGGATGGCCAGTATGGCTTCCGCCGGAGGCGCTCCACCGTGGATGCCATCATGCGCGTGAGGACTCTGGCGAGGGACGCCGTCGCTCGGGGCGAGGTGGTGTTGGCGGTGTCACTGGACATCGCCAACGCGTTTAACACCCTGCCCTGGAGCTGCATTAGGGAGGCTCTCGTGTATCACGAAGTGCCTCTCTACCTTCGCCGCATAGTCGGGGCGTATCTGTCGGAGAGAGCAGTCGTCTACCCAAGTGCGACCGGGCTCGGTCGGCGAGAGATGTCGTGCGGTGTTCCGCAGGGATCGGTCCTGGGACCGCTACTGTGGAACATCGGTTACGACTGGGTGCTTCGCGGTGAGCTCGCGGACGGTGCCGCCGTCACGTGTTATGCGGACGACACGCTGGTGACGGCGTGCGGGGCTACATACCGCGAAGCGACCCTGAAGGCCACGACCGCGGTTGCCCAAGTCGTGGAGCGGATCCGGCGGCTGGGTCTCGAGGTGGCTCTGCATAAAACCGAGGCCATGTTCTTTCATGGGCCTCGGCGCGTCCCACCGGAGGATTCCAGCCTCATAGTGGGAGACATTTCCATCGCCATCAAGCCCCAGATGAAATATCTGGGACTCGTTCTCGACGGCCGGTGGAACTTCGGGGAGCATCTCCGAAGACTGGCCCCTAAATTGAAGGACACAGCTGCCGCCTTGGGGCGGCTGCTGCCCAACATGAGGGGGCCGGATGACTCCTGCAGGAGACTCTACGCGGGAGTCGTGCGGTCTATGGCCCTATATGGGTGCCCAATATGGGCGGACACTCTGACGGTCCACAATGCGCGTCTGCTGCGTGGGCCGCAGCGTGCAATGGCCAGCAGGGCCATTAGGGGGTACCGCACGATATCTCTGGAGGCGGCGAGTCTCCTTGCCGGATCCCTACCGTGGAACCTGGATGCGAGAGCCCTTTCGATGCTATATCGGTATCGAAAGGAGGCGCGGGAGCAGGGACGGGAACCCGAGCCTGATGAAATTCGGGCCGTGAGGTCTCAGCTCCACAGGGACATGGTAGCGGAATGGGAGCTACGACTTGGGCGACCAAGCGCAGGGCACGCCGTAATAGCGGCGGTAAGACCCATCATGGAGGAGTGGCTAGAGAGGCCACACGGCAGCCTCTCGTACCGGCTGACGCAGGTGATCACCGGACACGGGTGTTTCGGGAGTTACCTGTGTCGGATCCGGAAGGAGCCAACGTCCGAGTGCCATCACTGTGATGCGAGCGAGGACACGGAGCTGCACACGCTGACCGAGTGCCCGGCGTGGGACACGCCGAGGCGGTTCCTAGTGGCGGCTCTGGGGGTGGGAGTCCTCACACTCGCCACGTTGCTCACAGCGATGGTAAGATGCGCGAACGCTTGGGGTGCGGCTGTCTCCTTCTGCGAGCAAGTAATGCTCGAGAAGGAGGCGGCCGGTCGGGTCCGGACCAGACTCCGGGCCCGGGAAGCCCGCGCAGAGCGAAGACGAACCGGACGTCGGAGGTCGCAGAACGACCTCCGTCCTCCATGAGCGCTGGCCTGGGGGTGACCGGTGGAGCCGCCTGTCACCCTAGCAGAAGCAGGCCGCGGTGGCGGCGCAAAATGCGCCTCCCCGTAACCAGGGCTAGATGGGGACACTGTGGTCCCCACAACCCGAAGGGGGCCATCTCGATAGAGATGGTCCTGGGTCTGCCGGGGTGCGAGAGATATGCTTTTGGCAATCTCACCTCCGGCAACCAAGGACCCAAGACGGCGTGCGTTTTAGTCGGTTCGAGTCCGACATAACCGCCTCCACCGGCTCCGTGGGGGTGGTATCCGTGGGGATTTTTCGCACGATAAAAAAAAAAAAAAAAAAAAAAAAAAAAAATATAACAATCATTCTCACAATACAAAATGGAGCGGCGTCTAATGGCGTTGTGCGGATCATAAAAGTATTTGTATACATACTATGACGTCTTGGGACATCGACGTTGATATACGTTATAGTACAATTTATAAATAAAAATCGGTGCATTAGACAATAACGTTGTGACGGTACAGCGTCTAGCCAAAGCTGAGTAATTTTCGTTTTTCCGTATTCGACATGAATCTATGCCGAAGGTGCCAGCCCCCGCCCATTGGCGGGAGATATTAGTGCCCCTCCGGCCGCACTGATATTGTGAAATTCATCCAGAGACAGCAATTTCTCCACTGGCTTTAGCCTTTCAATAAATACAGAGAATGTAACAACGAACGAATACGCTGATGTCAGTTACTTGTTTCACATATTTTCAATCGTACGTATAAATTCGGTTTACAAGTTACTATACTTCACTGACCGGTTCCCGTACCGCAGGAGTTGTAATTCCTGATCTTCCATCTGACATATCCGGTTGCACCGACCTCTGTGCTTGAGGGAGCTGCACTTCGACGCTAGGTCCCCCGTGGGAATCGAACCTCACCCGACCATTGTTATCCCAGACAGTTGTAATGACATTATACGACAGCAGGTTGCGGTCTCGGTACGATAACTTGTTCCTAATCTATAAGCACGATGTTCCTCATACGCCATCATCATGTAAAGCCGCCATCGTATCACAGATTACAGGGGAGATGAGCATCAACGACAGGAGGCTATCCTGTTAAAGGTATCCTCGGTCTCTGCTATGACAAGTCTCTGGTCTGCCTCCTGACTCATTACATGTGACGCCCTCACAGCCATCCCGTTTACGGTACCACGTAACATACATCAACGGACACGCGACATCAAGAGATTAATTATTAACTTACTCATATAAATTACTCAGCCCGGGATAGGAATACACATACAATATATAAATAGCACAAAACTATGTGGCACAAAGTATAACAGTAATAATAGATAGTATGAAATCAATTCACCACGTCTGTAGTCTTAATAATGTCACACTTGTAACTTACTCAAGTCTTCCGCGCCTAACTTCCGTATTCCACACCAACTCGTCAACCGCCCTGATCTCCCGTCTCAACCCGAATGTCTCGATCCCGTGCTATCGCGAGTGAACCCCAATATCCTTCCTTTTAAGTTCTTTAGCCCTTCTTTAGCCCCTTTTTCACCTAGTCGATCGTTTTTATGCGTGCTAGTCGTTCCGAGTGGCGCTCTCTTCATAAATAACCCCGAATTCCTCGCACTTAGGGACATTGTTTCAATAGGTTTGACCCATAGGCCATTATTTGTAGTGTTTTATGATTTGCACATGTCTGGCTTTAATAACGGCAAAACCATGTCCCTTTTTTGCAAAGTATAAGTGTCTATCTCATTTGGGGAATTTTTTACAAGCAACGATGGCGCCAGACGACTATAAGTGGACGACTGCTTATAAATACTGAATTACTAATGCATTGCAGATGTACCTATTACAGTTTATTAATTCTTTATTGTTAAGTAACCAGTGTACTATCACAACGTGTAAAGTAAAGCCAACGAGACGAGAGAAAAAAGGTAAACAAAGCGACCATTACTGAGATATGTTGTGTTAACTGGCGATTATTTTCTCTGACCTTGTCGCACATGTGACAATGGCCAAGTGACAGCTGTCGTTGCGTGTTTCGTAGTACAGGATAGCTGTCAGCACAGCGGTTCTAAACTGTCAGATCTGCTCATCTTATGGTGCGTCCACACTTGTGACATTTACGCCGTACAGTACTCCGTGACCGTGTCAGACACGCGTGTCCGTTGGTTAGTGTGGACGGGTTTTTGTCACGCGGACAATGTCACAGGCTACTGCCACGCCCTATCCATACCGAACACTCAAAGGAAATGTCAGTAGTGTAATATTGGGGCTTCTGCATCACGTAAAAAATTATTGGGGCTTCTGCATCACGCAAAAAATTATTGGGGCTTCTGCATCACAAACCTCGCTTCACTCGGCTTGTGACGCAGAAGCCTCCAATAATATTTTGCGTGATGCAGAAGCCTCAATAATTTTTTGCGTGATGCAGAGGCCCCAATATTTTTTGCCGAGTGATTATTAGCGTTCAATTAGCAATAGCAATAGAGATTTAATATTATTTCATTCACATATGCCTCGCCATACTACTATCATAGCAACAATGGAATACAATTTATCGTTTCTACTTGGGATAATAACATAAACAACATTCTCAAGTTCGACTGGAACGCGCTCAGCAAATCTTGAGCGCAGCATATACTTCCCACCATAGGTATATTTTGGACCTAAGTCGCGAGAGAAACGAGTCGAGCGAACACTTCGTTCGTGTTTATACATCGCGTTGTAATGAAATAATGAACTTGACTATGAAAGCAATGCAGCGGTGAGGGCCTCTGTTAGGTCGTTAGCTGTTTATAGAAATATTGTCATTCATAAACGTAATAGGTAGGTAATTCATCTAGTTTCAAACTTGAGTGCAATGGGTATTCAATAACAGATAAATAGGTGTATGAAACTTACTTTTTTTCGTAAATGGGTATGGGAATGGTATTGCGAAATAATTGACCATAATAAACTTTAAGTTTTTTGTCTGTAGTTATAGAGTGTCTCAGTGGCGCAGCGACCCCTAATGACTAACTGTTGTGCATGAGGTCTCGGGTTCAAATCCCGAATCGAGGACGAAACTGTTATTGGTTTATTCTCTTATGCATTCTCAATAACAGCAGAGTTATAGACTTAATGGTATATCTAAGTATATAATTCTCATGTACCTACTAATATTTGATACCTCATTATAAATCCAAGGTTTCTGACAATCCCGTTGGGGAAACAGGTGTGAATATAATGCATATATGTGATATTGAAAATGCACTCTTGGTTATCTATTATAATTATACAATCTATAAGTACCTACCTACCTACCTACACATCATTTTAAGCTGTTACCTCAATATTGGATTTTAAAAGGATTTTATGATAATTTGTTGGAGGAAATAAATCAACTAAGTATTATACCTATTAGTTAATAAGTCAATGTTTTGATCTACCTATGTCAAAAAACTTTATCTTTAACGTATAAATTAATATTTCGGTTTGGAGTTATTTCTGCTAACAATTTTTTGTTGATCATAGTATGCTATTAGCATGCTATTTCATATTAATTTATTACGGATTTATTACGGTTGATAGCTATATTGAAATTATAACAATTAAAAAATGTCAGAGGTTATTTTATTTTGGTTAGTCATATAAAATCGTTAACTACCAGTCTAAAGAGAAACCCTTCTTATATTGGTGACGAGCAGCTAAAGTACATACGATTTCCTTTTTAGAATTTCGTCTCGTATATCTGCGACGGAGTGTCGCCGCATCCAAATAAAGGAATCGCAGGGTGTGTGCACAGTAACTAATGAAGATCATATAATTGTATACCTTATTACAACAGTGCTAAAAAGTAATTTAGAAAATAAATAAATAATAATGCTTTCGACAACGTTAGCAAAAACTAATGTAATCTCTATCTTAGATTTATGAGTATATAAACCAATCAACTGCTCTTCTATCCACCATTTAATTCAGCTTAATTTGTGCATTATCACATCTGGTGGTGTTTGTTGTGATCGTGACGAGTTCATTTAGTGTCATCGCTCGATCATCTACTGCAGCAAGTATGTATGTACCTATCTATCACATTTTTATATGTCATTTTATAACTTACCTACTACTTAGTTACGTTTTGTTTGGGTGGTTTAGCCGGCCTTGAGTATTTAGTTATCAACTACATGGATGGGTGCAATGGTTAAGTGGTCGACAGTGTTGTGGGTTCGATTCCCGTCTAAGGTTGATTGATAATAACATTTACTTCTGGTCACAAATATCTTGGTTCGACTCCAATATTTATATTTAGTAATTATTTGCTAATTGACATATTGTGTGCACAGAAGAGTTACAGGTTCGAATAATAGGTCTATGTAAGCTTGCTTTCAATAGGTAACTTAACAATAGTCCACTCATCGGTTTTATCGATTTATTTATTGTATTGAAACTTATTTAGATTTAAAAGTTTTATCTTGGTATCTTTGTATTGAGTTTATCTTTGTATCTAGGTTTCTTTGAATCGTGTTTATCTTGGGACCTAGGTATCTTTGAATCGAGTATATCTTGCTATCTAGGTATCTTTGAATCGAGTATATCTTGGTATCTAGGTATCTTTGAATCGAGTATATCTTGCTATCTAGGTATCTTTGAATCGAGTATATCTTGGTATCTAGGTATCTTTGAATCGAGTATATCTTGGTATCTAGGTATCTTTGAATCGAGTTTATCTTAGTATCTTTGTATTGAGCTTATCTTGGTATCTAAGTATCTTTGAATCGAGTTTATCTTGTATCTAGATATCCTTGTATTGAGTTTATCTTGGTATCTAGGTATCTTTGAATCGAGAATATCTTGGTATCTAGGTATCTTTGAATCGAGTATATCATGGTATCTAGATATCTTTGAATCGAGTATATCTTGGTATCTTTGATTCGAGTTTATCTTGATATCCTTGTATTGAGTTTATCTTTGTATCTAGATATCTTTGAATCGAGTATATCTTGGTATCTAGGTATCTTTGAATCGAGTATATCTTGGTATCTAGGTATCTTTGAATCGAGTTTATCGTAGTATCTTTGTATTGAGTTTATCTTGGTATCTAAGTATCTTTGAATCGAGTTTATCTTGGTATCTAGATATCCTTGTATTGAGTTTATCTTGGTATCTAGGTATCTTTGAATCGAGTTTATCTAGGTATCTTTGTATTGAGTTTATCTTGGTATCTAGGTATCTTTGAATCGAGTATATCTTGGTATCTAGGTATCTTTGAATCGAGTATATCTTGGTATCTAGGTATCTTTGAATCAAGTTGAATCTGAGGAATGTAAAATTGACACGTAATATTATTACAAATAAAAGAGTTATGAGTTATTAATTATTATTGGGATATAAAATGGGCTGCACACCTCTAAATTCTGCCTTGGCAGCAGATACGAGATTACCAACAGCCCTCCAAGTCGGAGAGTCTGTATAAACAGAACCCCTATAAGAGAGAAGCGTTTGCTTCCATTTATCCTTCCCAAGCTGCTCAGCCTCTCTTTGGTTACACACCCGAAGCTCAATATAATAATCGCCGTTTCGCGTAAGGTCCTGCTGGTATGAGTTTCCACTTGCTGTTCTTCTGGACAGGGACGATCGCAGAGTAAATGTCTTTAGTGGTTGAAGGCCTTCCTCCTCATCCTGTAACATTGTTATAAAATAGTATTGAAAAATAATGTTCTACCACATTCATTGATTGATTATGGGTACTATACAACAGTAAATAGATTTCTAAATGCTAATTTTAATAGGGAACAGTCGAAGTATATACGCTTTATTGAGGTTCACTTCTTGAGGAATAAATAAATATTCTACGACATTCTACACAACACTATCTAGACACAAAGTACTTAACTAAGCATAGTTTAAGTAGATTGTGTTATGGATTATAATATCATGCTATGACCGTCAGAGCGGAGCAGTAATCAGAAATACTAATGACACGAGTGTAACAGCGAGCCTAGTTAATAAAATAATCAAGGTTTTGAACTTACCGAAGATTCAAGCACGCGAACGCGTTTGCTTGTTTTCAATCGCTTCGACGATGGAGTCTCTGAATCAGAGTCCGCGTCGCTAGCGAATATGTCTTTGCAGGCAGATGATGATGATGCGACCGTCGTAGATTTTTTGGTCCTCTTTGGTTCAGCCTTAGTTTTTAGGCTCAGCTTTGACTTCACCTTTTTAGTTTTGGGTTTTGGAGTTGTGACACTTTGAGTCTCCACATCGGACTCAAACGGATTTAAACTCGCCCTAAAAAGAAGAAGCAGTTATAAGTAATAATTCCTTTTAATTTATTTATTTTTTTACACACATGCCTACCACAGTTTTATCTTGATAACTAAAACTTTTAAATCTAAATAAGTTTCAATACAATAAATAAATCGATAAAACCGATGAGTGGACTATTGTTAAGTTACCTATTGAAAGCAAGCTTACATAGACCTATTATTCGAACCTGTAACTCTTCTGTGCACACAATATGTCAATTAGCAAATAATTACTAAATATAAATATTGGAGTCGAACCAAGATATTTGTGACCAGAAGTAAATGTTATTATCAATCAACCTTAGACGGGAATCGAACCCACAACACTGTCGACCACTTAACCATTGCACCCATCCATGTAGTTGATAACTAAATACTCAAGGCCGGCTAAACCACCCAAACAAAACGTAACTAAGTAGTAGGTAAGTTATAAAATGACATATAAAAATGTGATAGATAGGTACATACATACTTGCTGCAGTAGATGATCGAGCGATGACACTAAATGAACTCGTCACGATCACAACAAACACCACCAGATGTGATAATGCACAAATTAAGCTGAATTAAATGGTGGATAGAAGAGCAGTTGATTGGTTTATATACTCATAAATCTAAGATAGAGGTTACATTAGTTTTTGCTAACGTTGTCGAAAGCATTATTATTTATTTATTTTCTAAATTACTTTTTAGCACTGTTGTAATAAGGTATACAATTATATGATCTTCATTAGTTACTGTGCACACACCCTGCGATTCCTTTATTTGGATGCGGCGACACTCCGTCGCAGATATACGAGACGAAATTCTAAAAAGGAAATCGTATGTACTTTAGCTGCTCGTCACCAATATAAGAAGGGTTTCTCTTTAGACTGGTAGTTAACGATTTTATATGACTAACCAAAATAAAATAACCTCTGACATTTTTTAATTGTTATAATTTCAATATAGCTATCAACCGTAATAAATCCGTAATAAATTAATATGAAATAGCATGCTAATAGCATACTATGATCAACAAAAAATTGTTAGCAGAAATAACTCCAAACCGAAATATTAATTTATACGTTAAAGATAAAGTTTTTTGACATAGGTAGATCAAAACATTGACTTATTAACTAATAGGTATAATACTTAGTTGATTTATTTCCTCCAACAAATTATCATAAAATCCTTTTAAAATCCAATATTGAGGTAACAGCTTAAAATGATGTGTAGGTAGGTAGGTAGGTACTTATAGATTGTATAATTATAATAGATAACCAAGAGTGCATTTTCAATATCACATATATGCATTATATTCACACCTGTTTCCCCAACGGGATTGTCAGAAACCTTGGATTTATAATGAGGTATCAAATATTAGTAGGTACATGAGAATTATATACTTAGATATACCATTAAGTCTATAACTCTGCTGTTATTGAGAATGCATAAGAGAATAAACCAATAACAGTTTCGTCCTCGATTCGGGATTTGAACCCGAGACCTCATGCACAACAGTTAGTCATTAGGGGTCGCTGCGCCACTGAGACACTCTATAACTACAGACAAAAAACTTAAAGTTTATTATGGTCAATTATTTCGCAATACCATTCCCATACCCATTTACGAAAAAAAGTAAGTTTCATACACCTATTTATCTGTTATTGAATACCCATTGCACTCAAGTTTGAAACTAGATGAATTACCTACCTATTACGTTTATGAATGACAATATTTCTATAAACAGCTAACGACCTAACAGAGGCCCTCACCGCTGCATTGCTTTCATAGTCAAGTTCATTATTTCATTACAACGCGATGTATAAACACGAACGAAGTGTTCGCTCGACTCGTTTCTCTCGCGACTTAGGTCCAAAATATACCTATGGTGGGAAGTATATGCTGCGCTCAAGATTTGCTGAGCGCGTTCCAGTCGAACTTGAGAATGTTGTTTATGTTATTATCCCAAGTAGAAACGATAAATTGTATTCCATTGTTGCTATGATAGTAGTATGGCGAGGCATATGTGAATGAAATAATATTAAATCTCTATTGCTATTGCTAATTGAACGCTAATAATCACTCGGCAAAAAATATTGGGGCCTCTGCATCACGCAAAAAATTATTGAGGCTTCTGCATCACGCAAAATATTATTGGAGGCTTCTGCGTCACAAGCCGAGTGAAGCGAGGTTTAGTGTAATATTGGGGCTTCTGCATCACGTAAAAAATTATTGGGGCTTCTGCATCACGCAAAAAATTATTGGGGCTTCTGCATCACAAACCTCGCTTCACTCGGCTTGTGACGCAGAAGCCTCCAATAATATTTTGCGTGATGCAGAAGCCTCAATAATTTTTTGCGTGATGCAGAGGCCCCAATATTTTTTGCCGAGTGATTATTAGCGTTCAATTAGCAATAGCAATAGAGATTTAATATTATTTCATTCACATATGCCTCGCCATACTACTATCATAGCAACAATGGAATACAATTTATCGTTTCTACTTGGGATAATAACATAAACAACATTCTCAAGTTCGACTGGAACGCGCTCAGCAAATCTTGAGCGCAGCATATACTTCCCACCATAGGTATATTTTGGACCTAAGTCGCGAGAGAAACGAGTCGAGCGAACACTTCGTTCGTGTTTATACATCGCGTTGTAATGAAATAATGAACTTGACTATGAAAGCAATGCAGCGGTGAGGGCCTCTGTTAGGTCGTTAGCTGTTTATAGAAATATTGTCATTCATAAACGTAATAGGTAGGTAATTCATCTAGTTTCAAACTTGAGTGCAATGGGTATTCAATAACAGATAAATAGGTGTATGAAACTTACTTTTTTTCGTAAATGGGTATGGGAATGGTATTGCGAAATAATTGACCATAATAAACTTTAAGTTTTTTGTCTGTAGTTATAGAGTGTCTCAGTGGCGCAGCGACCCCTAATGACTAACTGTTGTGCATGAGGTCTCGGGTTCAAATCCCGAATCGAGGACGAAACTGTTATTGGTTTATTCTCTTATGCATTCTCAATAACAGCAGAGTTATAGACTTAATGGTATATCTAAGTATATAATTCTCATGTACCTACTAATATTTGATACCTCATTATAAATCCAAGGTTTCTGACAATCCCGTTGGGGAAACAGGTGTGAATATAATGCATATATGTGATATTGAAAATGCACTCTTGGTTATCTATTATAATTATACAATCTATAAGTACCTACCTACCTACCTACACATCATTTTAAGCTGTTACCTCAATATTGGATTTTAAAAGGATTTTATGATAATTTGTTGGAGGAAATAAATCAACTAAGTATTATACCTATTAGTTAATAAGTCAATGTTTTGATCTACCTATGTCAAAAAACTTTATCTTTAACGTATAAATTAATATTTCGGTTTGGAGTTATTTCTGCTAACAATTTTTTGTTGATCATAGTATGCTATTAGCATGCTATTTCATATTAATTTATTACGGATTTATTACGGTTGATAGCTATATTGAAATTATAACAATTAAAAAATGTCAGAGGTTATTTTATTTTGGTTAGTCATATAAAATCGTTAACTACCAGTCTAAAGAGAAACCCTTCTTATATTGGTGACGAGCAGCTAAAGTACATACGATTTCCTTTTTAGAATTTCGTCTCGTATATCTGCGACGGAGTGTCGCCGCATCCAAATAAAGGAATCGCAGGGTGTGTGCACAGTAACTAATGAAGATCATATAATTGTATACCTTATTACAACAGTGCTAAAAAGTAATTTAGAAAATAAATAAATAATAATGCTTTCGACAACGTTAGCAAAAACTAATGTAATCTCTATCTTAGATTTATGAGTATATAAACCAATCAACTGCTCTTCTATCCACCATTTAATTCAGCTTAATTTGTGCATTATCACATCTGGTGGTGTTTGTTGTGATCGTGACGAGTTCATTTAGTGTCATCGCTCGATCATCTACTGCAGCAAGTATGTATGTACCTATCTATCACATTTTTATATGTCATTTTATAACTTACCTACTACTTAGTTACGTTTTGTTTGGGTGGTTTAGCCGGCCTTGAGTATTTAGTTATCAACTACATGGATGGGTGCAATGGTTAAGTGGTCGACAGTGTTGTGGGTTCGATTCCCGTCTAAGGTTGATTGATAATAACATTTACTTCTGGTCACAAATATCTTGGTATTTGTTGATGGGTAATAAAGCAGTAATATTTCCAAAAATTGATAACTTGAATAATGATAGCTTAAATTTGATTAAAATCGGTGACAGATCTTACAATTTAACATCGGGTTTAAAAGAACTTTTATTCCAAAAGAAACCTGATTTAAAATTAATATCAAATGAAGATAAACTCATCTATAAAGACATGTTACATTACACAAATGCACATAAAAGAAATTATTGTCAAGAAGGTCAAATAAAAGGGGATAAGGGCATTAAATACCGTGAAATAATCAAACCATTAATTGATGAAACGTCTGAAAATGAGACTGGCTCTAAACTTGGAGGACATTTACCAATATTAAAGCAATATAAAAACAATACTGATTTAGTATATTGGGATGATCCCAATGAATTAGTTGAGAGATTAAAATTATTACTAGCTTCAAGAGATGCTGGCAATATGAATCATGATAATGAAATATTATCTATTATTGAAGAATTAAAAGAAGCTAATATAATTAAGGAATAAATACTTATAACAACAGAAATTTAATTCAGTGCGATGTGTTTGTTCATAATAAGCATTTGCTAAATTAATTACGAAGTCAGGCAAGTAAATTACCAAACATGAGCAAAACAGATATAGTTAACGAAATTCATAAATATGCTAGGAAAAGTTTTCCACGACGAAATGTTATCATGAAAGACATAGACGATCTGTGGCAAGCAGATTTAATTGATATGCAATCTATATCTAGCGATAATAAAGGTTATAGATTTATTCTAGCTGTTATTGATACATTTTCAAAATATGCTTGGACCGTTCCATTGAAAAGTAAAAACAAAGATATTGTTAGTAACAGTTTTAAGATGTTGTTATACAGAGGGCGCGTACCTAAAAATTTGCAAACTGATAATGGAACAGAGTTCTACAATGATAAATTTAAAAAACTTATGCAGTCTTACAATATTAATCATTATTCAACATTCTCATCAAAAAAAGCTTCGATAGTAGAAAGATTCATTAGAACATTTAAATCTAAATTATACAAAGAATTCAGTTTGAGAGGTAATTATAATTGGATAAATAACACCATCAATAATGTGATTTTTAAATATAATCACAATTACCATCGAACGATTGATGAAATCCCTGCAAATGTAAATAATATGAATAAAAAACGTATATATGAAAGATATGTCAGTTTGAAAAAAAACGTTAGTATGAAAAATAAATTTAAAGTGGGTGATTATGTTCGTATTAGTAAGTATAAAGGAACATTTGAAAAAGGATACACTCCAAACTGGTCAACCGAAATATTTAAAATTCGAAAAAGGCAGAATACTTCTCCTATTACCTACTTAATTGAAGATGCCATTAGAGGCCAGCCAATATTGGGAGCATTTTATGTGCAAGAGCTTCAAAAGACAAAATATCCGAATATATATCTAGTTGAAAGAGTTCTTAAAAAGAATAAAAATAAAGTTTTTGTGAAATGGCTAGGCCTATCTTCTGCTGAAAATAGCTGGATTGATAAGTCTAATGTGTTGTAAAAACTATTATTCTACGCTGATCTATAAAACCTTGGGTTCATTAGTATATTTATTAAGTGTTCAACGTTTGATTATTCAGTCTTATTATGTGTATTGGAGAGAACAGTATTCTTAATTGGTTTATAAATCATTTGCCAATTGAACTGCATTTACCGGGCTACAATTATTGCGGTCCTGGTACAAAATTGATGAAACGACTTGAGCGTGGTGATAAAGGTATAAATAAATTAGACGAATATTGTAAAGAACACGATATTGCCTATCACAATTCATCAAGTTTGAAGGATCGACATAAAGCTGATTTGATTTTGTATAAAATGGCGAAAAAGCGTGCATTTGCTTCTGATTCAGGCGTAGGAGAAAAAATCGCAGCACATCTAGTTAGCAATGTCATGTCGAAGAAAATTAAAACTGGCTCTGGTCTTAAAGCTACAAAACAAAAATCTCGAACAAAAAAATCGAATAGATTAAAAAATATTATTAGTATTACGAAAAATCGTATGAAGAAAATAAAACCAAAATGTAAGAAAGTTGCAATAGAAGTAGCTATGGCTGCTGCAAGAGAATTAACTGGTAATTCATCTATTAAATTGCCTCGTATAATTCCAATACCAAAAAGCGGTGGAGTTTTACCATTGATTCCTATTTTTGCGGGATTATCGGCAGCAGGAGCATTAGCAGGCGGTGCAAGTGCTATTGCTAAAACTATAAATGAAATTAAAATGGCTAAAAAGCTGTATGATGAATCTAAGAGACATAATGAAAAAATGGAAGCTCTTTGCATTGGAAAAGGACTACATCTTAAGCCGCATAAAAATGGGCTAGGTATTTTTGTCTCAAAACAAAAAAACTAGAGAATCGGCTACCTAAACGAGCTTTAACTAACCTCGACATTTTGAAGTACGGAAATGATATTCCCTTTTTTAGAGGAGTCTTCATGAGAGATGAGCTCCCTAAACATCCTTTTCTAAAAGAATGTGGAGTTATTAATTTAGATACTTCAAAAAATCCTGGTACTCATTGGGTAGCCTATGCAAAGTGTAATGATAATATTGAATACTTTGACAGTTATGGAGATCTTAAGCCTCCAAAAGAATTTATAAAGTACTTGGGTTCCAACGTTCGCTATAACTATGAGAACATACAAGGGAATCATCCTTTTAATTGCGGACATCTTTGTCTAAACTTTTTGAGACATTTTTGGTATAGTCGGGGAATAAAATAAAAAAGTATTTCCAGAAGTGTTCAGTATGAAAGTATGTCTACAACAGTGACGATCTCTAGCAGTAAATCTGAATTAGAGTCCTATTTTAAACCACCTCTGACTTTTTCTGGAAGATATGAATGTGGTTTGCTATACTTCTCAGTGTTGAACTGTAAGGATAATTTACCGTTTAATACTGAAACTCCAACTGTAGTTAGAATTGAATGCGATTTAATATACGGATCTTACTCTAACGGATTGCAAACTCATATTATTCATGAATTTGTAACAAACACAGCTGTCAGCAATCAGTATATTGAAAGACCGCCCAACGTTATTTACTTTCCAATAAACAAGAATATAGTTACCTCTATATCTGTTAAGATTGTGGATCAGTTTGGTCACTTAATTAACTTTAAAGAAGGTGACATTCAACTACGTTTTCACTTAAGAGAAATAAAATGATTTCATTTAATAAAAACGCTCCTGTAAAAATAAAACGACTTATTCCGTTTGCAACCACTAAAGTACACAGACGTAAGAAAAAAGTATTAAAGTTGAGTAAAACCAATAAAGATTTTCTTAAAGCAAATGGTTTTAAAATATGAATATACTACAGATTAATGACTTACCCCACTTTGATACTTCCATCGAAAGTTATGAAGTCCATTCCTATAATCCCTATAATAACAGCTTTAGAGAAAATGATGAAATCAGAATTCCTATACATCAGCAAGACATATACGTGCTACCATCAGCCAGCTCAATTTACATTGAAGGTTCTGCTAAGCTCTTTGGGAAAGATGGAAAACAGATTGCAAAAAATGTATCATTTACTAATAATCCTATTATGTTCCTTTTCCAAGATATCAGATACGAAATGAACGGAATCGAAATAGATCGAATAAAAAATTCCGGAATAACATCGACTATTAAGTCTTACGTTTCTTTAAATGAAGCCGAAAGTAAAGTTGCAGCCGTGTGGGGCTGGAATCTAGATGGGTTTAAAAGTGGCGGAAATTTCAGTGCAGTTATACCACTAAATAAGATTTTAGGGTTCGCAGAAGATTACAATAAAATTATAATAAATTGTAAACATGAGCTTATTTTAAATAGAAGTAATTCGAACAAAAACAGTGTTACACTTAATGATGATATTGCAAAGTTTCAAATAGACATAGAAAGGGTACAATGGAGAATACCTCATGTAAAAGTATCTGATCGAGAACGATTGATACTTTTAAAACATTTAGAAAGAGATAAGGCTGTTCAAATGGCATTTAGGAATTGGGATTTGTACGAGTATCCTTTACTACCTAAAACTACAAAGCATTCATGGTCAGTTAAAACTGCATCACAAATGGAAAAGCCTAGATATGTAATTTTCTGCTTACAAACTAATAGAAAAAATAATAAATTGAAAGATAGCTCACTTTTTGATCATTGTGAAGTAACAAACGTGACCCTATTCTTGAATTCACAATATTATCCATATGAACCTTTATACTTAAAGTTTTCTGAGGACAAATACAGTATATTATATGAAATGTATGCAAAATTTCGCCAGTCGTATTACAACTGTCCAATAGACGCCTTGCTCAATCTACAGGACTTCAAAGATAAGGCTCCTCTATTTGTTTTGGACTGTTCAAGGCAAAACGATAGTTTAAAAACAGGTCCAGTAGATGTCCGGCTAGAGATCGAATGTTCGCAAGCAATACCAGATAATACTGCTGCATATTGTTTAATTATAAACGATCGGCTTGTGGAATACAAACCTCTGAGCAACATAGTACGCAGGTTATCATGAATGCCATTGTTGACGTTCAAGGCTTCAAAACAGAAGCTAATGAGTTTATATTAAAAGAAATAGCCATATGGTGTAATAAAAAAATACAAGTGTTTTTAATTAAAGCACCATTTCCATTTTATGATTTGACAAAATCAGAAAGACGACAAGTCAGTTGGATTGAGCGTAATAGAAAATTATGCTGGAGTGAAGGATTTATACCTTATTCAAATTATCAATATTTAATTTCAGATATTTTACAAGATAAGTGTGTTTACACTAAAGGTTTAGAAAAAGTGTCATGGTTGAAACGTATTTTAAATAATGATAATGTAATTAATTTAGAAGATAAGTTCTGTCCTAGTTTGTTAAATTTATATGATAATTATAAATATTCTGAAGATTTGTTCACCTGTGTTTATCATGATTCAGGATGTGCTTTGAAAAATGTACTATGTTTAAAAAAATGGTGCTTTGACAATAAACTTTTTTAATATATAAATACACATGTTTTAGTTTTTACTTCGATAGTCGTCGAATGATTGGACTGAGTACTACCCCCATAGCCTGCCTTTTAATCCTGGAAAATAAATTATGCATACATAAAAAGTAATGTTCTCATAATAACATATATAATCTTGGATTTATATAAATATATAATAAAATATGACTTTGAATATTGGAGATCGAGTTCAGATAATTATAGTTGAGACAAGAATATGTGGACTACATATTGCAAAAATTATAAACCATGAACAGTACAGTGCTGTTTTAATACCTTGTTATAGAAAAAATGGTAAAGGCTTTAAAATTCGCTTTGAAGGGCTCACGTTATGGGCTCAAATAATAAGACTCTCCAATAATCTAGTTGACTTAATAGAGTTATGAAAAGTAATGCTGTAGCCAACTAAAAAAATAATATTGGGGCTTCTGCATCACGCAAAAAAATATTGGAGGCTTCTGCGTCACAAGCCGAGTGAAGCGAGGTTTGTGATGCAGAAGCCCCAATAATTTTTTGCGTGATGCAGAAGCCCCAATATTACACTACTAATGTCAGACACGGAACAAACGTCAAGACAATAGACGGTGTTACGATGTACTGTTCGGGTCTAGTGTGGACGCTGATTTGTGTACTGTCACGGATCAAAGTTACGTGTCACGAGGTGATTCGTCGGAGTCGGATTTTTTCAAAGGATGTACGGTGTTGTCTGCTTGACAAATAACATCCACACTGCATTAATGACACGCGTAGCAGCCACGCGGACACGCATTGATATTGACACGGGGTGCGTAGTAGATCAATTCAATAATAATATATTTATACTCTGTATACCTTCAGAGTTTTTGGGGTCGCTGATTGCGAATATATCATCCATTTAGCGATCCGAGATGGCGGACACGAAATTTTCACTAAAATCGATATGGGAATTGGTTTCAGGGTTTTTGGGGTCGCTGATTGCGAATATATCATCCATTTGGCGATCCAAGATGGCGGACTCGAAATTTTCACCAAAATCGATATGGGTATCGCTTTCAGGGTTTTTGGGGTCGCTGATTACGAATATATCATCCACTTGGCGATCCAACATGGCGGCCTCGAAATTTTCACTAAAATCGATATGGGTATCGTTTTCAGGGTTTTTGGGGTCGCTAATTACAAATATATCATCCATTTAGCGATCCAAGATGGGGACTCGCAATTTTCACTAAAATTGATATGGGTATCGTTTTCAGGGTTTTTGGGGTTGCTGATTACGAAGATATCATCCATATACCGATCCAAGATGGCGGACTCGACATTTTCACCAAAATCTATATGGGTATAGTTTTCGGGGTTTTTGGGGTTTGCTGATTACGAACATACTATTCATTTAGCGATCGGAGATGACTGGATGGATAATATATTCGTAATTAGCAATCCCGAAAACTTTGAAAACTATACCTTTATTGACTTTGTAGGATATTTCAAGTTCGCCATCTTAGATGGCTAAATGGATGAACTATTCGTAATTTAATTTACAATTCCAATAACCTCGTAAACCACACCCATATTGACTTTGTTGAAAAATTCGAGTCCACCATCTTGGATCGCAAATGGATGATAATATTCGTAATTAGTCGCCACGAAAACCTCGAAAATGATACCCATATTGATGTTGTTGAAAATTTCACTTCCATCATCTTTGATCGTCGTTAAAATGGTCGTCAATACTGATATCAGACAATTGCCGGCAGGCAATCGTACGATGAAAAACTGTCGACTCCCAACTGATCGTGTGTAGTCGCAAAATGGATAGCAGGGAATGGCCGGTAGGCCAAAATCACTTTCGTGTGTGGGCGCTGTTGGCCTAAAGACTGCAGACCGCCCGATACGATCTGAAAATGCAGGCGGATTGATCGGGAATGGGCTCCTTAAGAATATATCATCAATTTAGCGAACCCGGCGATTAACGAAATTTCATCGAAAGACGAACTCGAATTCGAATCCAAATTTGACCCTGAATCTGAATCAATAATCGAATTCAAACCCAAACTGGTCTCTTTTTCTGTTAAGGCACATCATCTCACGCTAATATAAATAACTTGCTGATGCCCGCGGCTCCGCTAATATTGTAAGTCACGCCTCCCGCCTTCCGCCTCCCACCTCCCGCCAACCGCCAACCGCCCTCCACCTCCCGCCTCCCGCCTCCCGCCTCCCACCTCCCGCCTCCCGCCTCCCGCCTCCCGCCTCCCGCCTCCCGCCTCCCGCCTCCCGCCTCTCGCCTCCCGCCTCCCACCTCCCGCCTCCCGCCTCCCGCCTCCCGCCTCCCGCCTCCCGCCTCCCGCCTCCCGCCTCCCGCATCCCGCCTCCCGCCTCCCGCCTCTCGCCTCTCGCCTCCCGCCTCCCGCCTCCCGCCTCCCGCCTCCCACCTCCCGCCTATCGCGATGCAGCCTTCATGCATTGGCACCTAAAACTCACTCTTGTCTGTAAGCATTTTAAGTTTATGGTACTGACACGGTCACGGTGTCACGGGTCGAGCCGTTCACCCGTCCATTCTTAGCGTACATGTATTGTAGCCATGTCACGATGTCCGGTCCGTTGTCTGTGTCACAAGTGTGGACGCACCTTTAGGAGCAATTTCATTCCTGTCTGGAATGCGCTTGAAGTGATACGTAATAATTTTCATATAAAAATGTTTGGAACCGCTGAAACTTTGTTTACCTTTTTTCTCTCGCTTCGTTGGCTTTATTTTAATTATGTTGACGTTCTCGTGTGATGTCGGGTTGTCGCATAAGTCTTCAAGGTCTGGAACATGCGGATTTCAAACCGGCTTCGGTGATATGCTGATGAATTATTATTGTTTTAACTGGTACCAACCAGAATATTTTATTGAGATGAAATGTTTATCTACGAAGCAAGCGATAAATTGCAACACAGAAGTAGGTCGATGTTATAAATAGCGTCAAATGAACGGTATAAAGAGGAGAGCTTTGTTTGTTGAGATCAGTATCGTATATTTTAAGCTGGGGTAACGGCTTAATACTAGTCGTAGCAGCTTAAACGTTTCTGGAACTTTGAGGACTATTGCTAGATATTTCAGGTATACAAGATACGCCCGAGGCGGGAGCTAGTGGCGGCCCTGGGAGTGAGAGTTCTCACCCTCGCCACCCTGCTCACAGCAATGGTCCGCTGCGCGGACGCGTGGGCGGCCGGCGTCTCCTTCAGCGAGCAGGTAATGGTCGTGAAGGAGACGGCGGAGCGGGAGAGGCGGTGCGAGCGAGAAAGACTCGCGGATCGCGCCGCCCGCGCGCGCAGGCAACTCGGGCGTCGGAGGGCACTGACTGACCTCCGTCCCCCATGAGCGCGGGCCTGGGGGTGACGGGTGGAGCCGCCTGTCACCCCAGCAGAAGCAGGCCACGGCGGCGGCGCGCTGAACAGCGCGCCTCCCCATTCCGGGGGCGAGTTGGGGACACCGTTGTCCCCCCTCCTGAGGAGGGCCAGACCGTAAGGGATGGCCCTGGGTCAGCCGGGGTGCGAGGGATATGTCTTTGACAACCTCACCTCCGGCCTAGCACCAAGACCCACAGTCGGCGTGCGGTTTTAGTCGGTTCGAGTCCGACATAACCTCCCCTTCCGGCTCCGGCAGGGGGGGTATCCGTGGGGATTTCCGCACGAAAAAAAAAAAAAAAAAAAAAGGTATACAAGATACGCTATTTGTTGGTATGGCTATTAAAGGTTTTTTTCTTCAGTTTATTATCCCTATCTTACTATAATAATCATGTAATAATAATAATGTGTAAGTTTGTGAAGGTATGATATTTGGAGATTGTTACTCAGTCATGCTTGAATAGCTGAACGCATTTGGCTGGAATTTTACAGAGGATTATATTCACGAACTCATCCATCCATCCAAACATACTCATGTCTGTAAATGCCTGAAGGGGAGGTGTATTATCACCTAATTATTCTCAGTTACAGTACTCTAATTATGTTTTCGGTCACCCGACGTAATAGGGGACGAGCCTATTGCCGTCTAACGGGCCCTTTTTCTTGGACTGTATGTTTACTACCGGATGGAGAACAGCCCTATCCCTTAATCGCCTTTTACGACACCCACAATAAGAGCTGGGGTGGTCCTATTCTATCGCCGGGAACCAACACGACTAAATAATACATTGGCTACTTTTATCCATGGGATATGTTCCCACGGGCGAGGAGATCAGAATTCTACGAAGGTGAGTAGAGATGGTAACAGCTAGTTAGGTTTAGTTGATTTTTATTTATACATACATACGTCCGGTGTCTAAGTTTCAGTATCAGATTGGTTGAAGTTTGTGATGTGTTCATTAGAAGGATGCAGCATTCAGTCTGTAGTGTTGCCTCTAAGCACTCCTGCCAAACAAACTTATACATTAGTACGAACGAAAATTAGCCTAGCTTGAAGTTCTACACTAGCGACAATTTACGCAAGGTTTACTTACGTGTGTGTTCTATTATTAATATAATGAGGTATGTTTTGATGTTGGAAGAGTAGACATGATAACGAAGGCCATGCGTAGTATAGTAATGCATCCGTGTGTGCATCACTGAGCTATGCACTAGATGCACAGTTGCACACACAGTCGTTTAGGATAATTCCTTCTATGTTTTATCTGTGCAAAGGATATTCGAGAATACTAAACAAGAATGAACTCGTGAGATTTCCATCGCTAATAAAACAGTTTTATCTTCGCAAGTGTGTGTCGTAAACACATAAATATTGTCGGATTTAGCTGCGATAATTAAGGTTGCACACAGATTTAACGTTTATACACGTAGTATTATGACGTCAGCTAAGAATATGATACGGAGGTATGGAGATACGTTTATAGAACTACATTTGTGGTATATAGATGAGTGTGGATGGAATAGAATCCATACTAATATTAAAAATGCGAAAGAAACTCTGTTTATCTGTCTGTTACGCTTTAATGCCTAAACTACTGAACTGATTTGGCTGAAATTTGGCTTAGAGGTAGATAGATAGAGCGGAGCCGCGGGCAACAGCTAGACAAATGAATGAATGTTTAATGCTTTATCACGATTAAAGAGCAAAACATCACGAAATTTGGCATACATACATATACCTACTCACGCCTGTAAATCCCTGAAGGGGTAGGCAGAGGTGTATTAACACCCATATTTCACCAACTATGATTCTTGGTTCCACGTAAAGTAATTTGGCATAAAGATAGATTATATAGTATGGAGCGGCGTGCATGCTACTTATTATCCCGGGAATTGATTCCTCTGGATTGCGGGAACCCGACGATAGTATAGAGCTGTGAAGCTGTAGACAACAGATAGGATCATAAAACATCTAGCACAAGGTATTGCCCCAAATCAGTTCTGCTCTGTCTCACTCAAGTAAACTGCACATATTTCTTTAGGTCATAAAAGTCACTGCAAGTAATATGTTGGCTTTAAACTTGTTTACGGCCGTCTGTGATGGTGTTATTGCACATAAAACGCATCAGTGCACTGAATTAAATGTTTTGCGTGTTGTGTAGACTCCTGACTTCGGTACCTATAGCTTGACACATATACCTTGGAGCTAAATCGCAAGATATAAAAGGCCCTGGCGCGCGCGTGTTTTGTAATGAACTATGCTTCGTGAATTTGAGCTTGTCCACCGCAGTTATTGCTATATTCAAACCCATGCTATATTCAAAGTTCATCCAAGAAAGTGTGGTGCATGTATATAGCACGTTTAAGGTCCAAGATATATGGATTAAGTTATACCATATCTACTAACTATTGTCAACCATCCAAACGTCGTAAAAAATCGAGCTTGGCAATCGGTTTTCAAATGAGCTGGTTTAGCTATCTAAAAATTTGGCACTTTTCTTCAAAAGTAATAAAAACCTAATCTCACATTTAGATGTTTTAATGTTGACGTTTTAAATGCATTGATTATTTATTAGTTCATTTAAATAAATCTAAATTTTAACCAAGCTAATCCTAGTTGAAAACTTGCAGTTTGTAGCCCGGGTCCACTCTTTTGCTCCAATATTTATTAGTTTATCATGGGGAACCCGGACTCATTGTTGAAAGCTCGGATGCACCCGGATTTAACGCAAGATATTAATCGCAGTCGGAATTATAAGTCGAGAGGGGCCTCGACCCGAAAGCCTGTATCTTAGTCTTGCAACGTCAATGGTAAGTCGGCTTGCTCGTGCTGTAAGCTTGAGCCCCAAAGATCTTAGCTGCGATTTAATTTGGAAAAAGTTAATGCTCAAACGGGACTAGAACCCGCGATCAGTCTCTTACAGGGAGAATGCTCTAACCACTGAGATGTTGCTATACTAAAAATATATTATTATAGCTACAGCCGTATTCACCGTATTCTAGCTGCTAAGTACTTACGATTTTGTTTTCGTACCCAATATAATCGCATTCTAAGTGAAGGAGAAGGTAAAAGTGTCTTTTCGTCCGGATCCATTTTGTGAATAGATACTTACGGTCCCAGTGCAAAACGGGATGCGGCTGAGTGCAGATGTCGTTATTGCACTGATTTTTAAACTGATATCGATCGTGGTGAGCTTGCTAGATGCTTGCCATGTACTTTTATCGACAAGAAATCATCACAAGTAAAACGTTTATATGTTTAAGTGCATTGATTTCTTTTTAGGTAAAAGTACATCCATATCCATACTAATGATAAAAATGCCAAAGTAACTGTTTGTCTCTTACGCTATCACGCTTAAACCACTGAACAGATTGTGATGAAATTTCGCATAGGGGTAGATTATACCTTGAGAAAGAACATAAGCTATGTTTGGTCGCGAGAACCGACGTCCACGCAAGTGGAGCCGCGGGAACAGTTAGTGTGTTATAATTAATACTAATAATGCCAGTTTGCCTTAATACGAGTAGTATGTGTTTCATTGACAATAACACTGCCACACGAAATTTTCAGCTAATCCTTGTTGAGTTTTAAATCCAGGAACGAAGCGTTTGTTTACATAAGAATATAAACAAACTAGCTTTGCACCGCCAATAGCATTGAGACCTTAAAAAGTAAAGTTAAGCAAGTACTGGCTGAAAAAAGGTGATGTGTGATGTGAATGTGAAATGATTTTTTAACTGACAAATTGTAATTAATTATAATTTCTGAAATCTATTTTGAATATGATATTGACTTATGAATTTGATGAAATTTGAAATTCAATTTATTGTTTGACATGCCCCAATTTATTTATTGTTATATTTTGTATAAAATACCCTATGACATACTGTGTAATTTTAAATATTGATGCCTGACATAATTGTTATAACCTGTTAATTAGAACGTCAACAATCATTTGCATGCCGTGTGGTTGAATATGGTGATACTTCCACAGCAACAACATGAATGTACAATACCCATATTTTGCAAATTATGAATAAATGAAAAAATTAAATGAAATGAAATTTTTTCCGCCTGCGTGGCGTTCGATCCCGTTCCCGCTGCACCCTCTATTATATTAAGCATGTATTATACATATAAACCTTCCTTTTGAATTACTCTATTTATTAAAAGAAACCGCATCAAAAACTGTAGCGTAGTTTTGAAGATATAAGCATACATAGGGACTTAGGGACGCGGAAAGTGACTTTGCTTTATATTATGTGGTGATAGTTAAGTGAAGTGCATGAACAAATCAAACTAAAAATCGCAAGTATTACATAACATAACATAATATAAACTCACGCCTGTATTCCCCGAAGGGGTAGGCAGAGGTGCTAGCACCCACATTTCGCCAGTTTATGTTTAGGTCCCAATGTAGATAGATAGATAGATAGATTAATACTTTATTTGTACACCATTTACATAAGAATTTAAGTGCGAAATACAATAGGTGGCGAGCCTATTGCCCTTAACCGGGCACTTATAAACCTGCGATAAATACACACATAACTTCGAAAAGCATCGAAAAGTCAATTACTTTGTTTTAATTCTTAATTATAAAGAGTTTTATATACTTGTTGACATTTAGCTTTAAGAAAAAATATTGTAAATTGACGTCCAAAAAATGCCGCAGTGGAGTTTGTTGCGCCGTTTCTTCTCCACCAGCGCCTTGGAAGCGGTGGTAAACTTAGATTAAGTGGAATTAAAATTCACGTCATTAAGAAACTATTTTATTGTTCTATATTGAAAAATAAATAACTATGACTATGACTATGACTATTGGTGTGTGCCATGGTAAGCCTGGGATCGAACCCGAGACCTCGTCTCAGCAGTCCATTACCCATACCACTAGGCTACCGCATATCTTAAAATGTAACATTATGTCTATCTTCATCCCAGATATTTCAATTCAACTAGGGCAACGCACGAATAACGTTCATAGACTATTTTTCATTGCAAACATATTTATAAATCATGTTGTTGTTTTTCTCGACTACTGAATGGAATGTATGTACTAAAATTCATTGTTTATGGTCTGTTTACATAATCTGGCATATATAGGTATACAGGAGGAATCGAATTCCGATAATGTCTTCGGCTGTTGATAGGAAAAGTCACTGACCGATCGATGGAATGTTCTACAACAAATGATGTTTTTTCTTCAGTGAAAAGATTGCTTTACTTGCATAAGATTTGTATGCGTGAGTTCCTGGTTTAATTATTTCGTAAGGCTATAGGTTAGAAAGCATGAGCCTGAAATGAAATAAAAAGCCTGATTTTTTCTTTGTGTCGGAGGAATACACTACACTATTCTTCCACAAGTCCTTCGTTAGCCATTTGCCTGTCATTGGCTTACATTATTGTGTTTTGGGAGACGCCATTTGACCTGTGATTGGCTATCATTATTGGGTATGTCCAGCAGTGGACTACGGCTTATTGATTGATTGACTGTGTATGAGGCATTTAGGTATAGGCTTTCCCGAGCTTGATTTTATTAGATCAATATTCATCATGTCGAAAAGAGAAAATGTAAACGTACAATTTACGTAAAATGTGATGAAAATACCAAAGTCCAAATGATGTTTGTAACTGTTACTATTGGCGACAAAAAATATTTGTTATTTTTATTTGACCTATACTCGTCATAGATTTTTTAAATGATCCTTTATATAGCAATTAAATGGACTATTAGTTATAAAATGTGATGTTATATGAGAAATAATTTAGTCGACAATAATTGCCTGTGGGGGTGGCTCTAGTATGTGATTGTTGATATGTCTGCGCATTTAGTTTAGTAAAGATTTGCCAAAATACAATAAATTTTTTGACATAGGTAGGTACTGCATAAGTCACCTCAGCCCATGGTAGGGAATCCCACACGGTGCACCCTGGGTAACGGAGACAGCAGCGGCTCTTTTCCAAGGTGGGGGAGACGCTGCCGTGCTGACAGTTTGTTACCATTGTCATTTCAGTCTTAGAACTATTTTTTCTAACTCTGTTCAGTTTTACGCAGTCTCCCAGGGTACATTATTTATTTTGTTTTTGCATGTTACCTGCTTATTTATGTGAAAATAAACTATTATTATTCTATTTCCGGATTAGCTAAAAAAACGACAACACGACAGTTCTAAGGGAAAACTTTTACAATATCACATAACGACGATGAGTGAAAGAATAAACACTAGTTTATGTGACTGTTAATAATATAAGGAACCAAAACAACATTAAAAAACTAATAAAACAATAACGAAAACGAAAACCTATAAACTATATTCATTAGCGTATTAAAAAAACATGTACAGTCAGCATCAGAAAGTACCCAAAATGATCTTAATACCTCGGTTTTTCCCCTTCCTGTTGACTGATTATTCTGATATTGGGTATATGGATAGGGATATCAATCAATCAATTAGCGCACCGCAGTCCACAGCTGGACATAGGCCTCTCCTAATGTACGCCAATTCATCCGATCCTCCGCCTTTCGCATACAGTCTATCCCAGCCACCTTTTTCCATCTGGCTAGGTGGCGTCCCACCTTCCGTTTGCCTTCTCTCAGTCTCCACTCTAGGACTTGTCTGCTCCAACGGCCATCGGTCCTTCGACAGACGTGGCCAGCCCATTGCCACTTGAGCTTGCTTATTCTGCGAGCTATGTCAGTAACTTTGGTTCTGTGTCGGATAACCTTGTCGAAGTCCGGACGATAATATAATTTAAATCAATAAAACAGTTTGAAATTAAGATCATTTTGAGTTTCTGACAATTCTGTTTAAACTTAGCTTTAATCAGAATTTGACGTCAAAAAGTTGTAATAGAGTTACACAATTTTGACCAAATGATTTGAATTTGAGTTTGGGGACTTCGCTATTCAATATCGATCTGTTGCTGACTGTACACGGGAACCTATTACGTCACAATACTGACAGTTTCACGATCAAAACTAAAAGCATCGTTAGAAACGATCGTCATTGTTTATGATCGGAATCGAACGAGAACATTCATATTGAAAGCAAAGGGAATGAGATATACCAATATACTTTGGAGGCGTAAATGATGACGTGCGAAAACGGAAGAATCAAAGCTAATTAGCGAGAAAAAGTTCAACAGAGAATTAAAAAAGTTGTTTCGGAACGTGCGCGTTCTACTTGCGCAATGGATCTCGAAATATCCCGTTGTTCCATCTGCGCACGACCTTGGTGACGACGCTGATAGATCGTGCGATGCCCACGCGCATAGGGGTGTTCTTTCAAAAGTTTCTGAACGAAAACAAGATGGAAATTAAAACAATCATTTGTTAAGTTGTCAAAATGACATTGTTGGTAGTTTTCTAAATGCATTGGTATTTCGTAAATTACTGTGGTGGTAATTTATTTTAGTGTAAATTGGTTTTTTATTTTATGATCACGTGAAAACAACTGATGCACTTAGCTTCTCTCTAATAATGTGTGTACATTATTGAAATTTTTATAATGTATGTACCTACACATTAAATCAACCATTATGGTGACATCCCTAAGACCATTAAACTCAATCAAATTAGCCACTAATGTAATGCAATAAATATAGTTGCAAGAAACAAATATCATAATATGACCTTTTCATATTTGCTTGTACTATTTAATGAAACATATCATACGCACACATAACGTATTTTTCTTTTTTGTTTGTTTTTCCTATGATATCTGTGCAGTGCAAGTTGCAAGTGAGTTAGATTTGAACATCTCGGTGAAGTTTCATAGACCGATTATGTCATGTATTGGGTATGTACAGTTTTGTTTTGTCAAAGAATCAAAGAATCAAAGAATCAATTTCATTTATTCAGTTTAGGCACATAAAGAGCACATATGAACGTCAGAATTTTACAAGTAGGTAACGTCAATCACAGAAAAAATAAATAAAATAAATCATTAGAAAATGATTCTTTCGCTGGTTCGGTAGGTGGTTCTACTGAGAAGAGACCAGCAAGAAACTCAGTGAACTCGATTATCCTTCTTTTTTTTTTTTTTAAATATGGTTTTATTTATAGCAATTTTTTACAGTGCGAGCAAGAGATGAGATTAGGATGACCATGCATCTTTATCATTTAAATATTCGTCTAATTTATAGTAACCTTTTTTTATTAAGCAATTTTTCACTTGAATTTTAAATTTATTAAGTGGCATGTCTATCAGATCCTGAGGCATTTTATTAAACAATTTTATACAATTGCCTACAAACGAATTACCAACCTTATGAAGCCTGAGTTTTGGCACTGCAAGTTTATTTTTGTTTCTGGTATTATAATTGTGTTGGTCAGAGTTATTTTTGAAGAGATCTAGATTCTTGCGTACATATAAGATATTATCATAAATGTATTGGGAAGCAACTGTTAAAATATTAATTTCCTTAAAAACTTCTCTCAGCGAGTCACGGGGTCCGAGGCCATAGATTGCTCGTATCGCGCGTTTCTGTAATATGAAAATAGTCTCAATATCGGCAGCTGAGCCCCACAGCATCAGACCATACGACATAACGCTATGAAAGTAGCTAAAATAAACTAATCGTGCCGTTTCCTCATCAGTTAATGACCTCATTTTTCTAACCGCATAGGCAGCTGAGCTAAGTCTTCCTGCTAAGGCTGTGATATGAGAACCCCATTGCAGTTTATTATCTATAGTTATTCCAAGAAAAACTGTGGTATCAACTATTTGAACAGATTCATCGTTCATTGTAATACTAGTATCAACCTGTTTTACATTAGGCATAGTAAACTTTACACATTTTGTTTTCTTAGCATTGAGCAGCAAGTTGTTACTTGTAAACCAATGCAAAATTTTAGAAAGGGTATTATTTACATCGTCAAGTACTTCTGTTTGTCTATCACGTTTAAAAATTAATGATGTGTCATCAGCAAATAATACTATTTCACAAAGATCTTTACTGAAGTAAGGAAGATCATTAACATATATCAAGAACAAAAGGGGTCCTAATATCGAGCCCTGGGGTACTCCCATGACTAAAGGGGCTCCAGATGAATTGGTGCCATTGATGTTAACTTTTTGTACTCTGCCAGTGAGGTAAGACTTAAGCAAGCCAAGTGAGCCGTTCGAAACACCATAATGACCTAATTTTATTAACAAAGTCTCATGATCAACACAATCAAAAGCTTTTGATAGATCACAGAAGATACCGATGGCATCCTGCTTTTTTTCCCATGCATCAAATATATATTTAACGAGTTCAATTCCTGCATCTGTCGTATTTCTACCTTTAGTGAAACCAAACTGTTTATCATGAAGTAGCTTGTTATGCGTAAAATGTGAAAGCAGTTGATTAAATATAATTTTTTCAAAGATTTTACTAAGGGCTGGGAGTATGGAGATGGGCCGAAAATTTGATGGATCACTTTTGTCCCCTGTTTTGAATAACGGTATGATTTTACTATACTTCATGAGAGTAGGAAACTGTTTATCATCTATACATTGATTAAATATGAATGCGAGATATGGTGCAATAACGGGCATTACTGATTTTATTATATTGGTAGAAATGCCCCAAAGATCCTCTGTCTTTTTTATATTTAGTTGCTTAAAGGTCTCAAGTATGGTTGCGGGGTCAATATACTGAAAATCAAAGTTAACACTACATTTTTCAACACTAGATTCAAGTAGAATAGCAGCTGCGTTTGTTGAGGAATTTAATTTACTTGTAGTGGTAATTGGAACATTTGTAAAAAAAGATTCAAATGCATTGGCCACTGCAGAATCAGTATTAATGTGTTTATCATCTATTTTTAACTCAAAAGATCGATCACGTGACCTTGTTTTACAGGTTTCTTTGTTTATAACATTCCATGTTGCTTTAATTTTATTGTCAGCTTTTTGTATTTTAGTCCGAATATAATTGGATTTGGCTATTGAACAGACTTTCTTGAAGATTTTTGAGTACTTTTTAGTATATTCAATTACTTGTGGATCATTTGTACATGCCTTTGTCTCATATAATTCATACAATTTCTTTCTACTTTTATAGTTTCCAGGTGTAGCCCAATCACTGAATTTAATTTTGAATTGATTAACGTTTATTGTTTTTTTTGTGAAAATGTTATTAAATTCGTTTTGGATTACTCCGAACAAATCTCTGTAGAGATCATTCGGGTTTTCGTTACGGTTCGACTCCAAAAGAGGTACTTTATTGTTAATGTTTTCTTTAAATTTTTCTAATCGATAAGTTGTGATTGGTCTACATACAATAATTTTTTTAGGTAATGGGACATGTTGGTGCTCAAATCTAGCTAACTGACCTGTATGATCTGATCTGATTTAATGTTTTCTTTATGCTTTTTTTATTTGGATTTTGTAATATGTGCGATTAGTCCGCAATAAAAACAACTTTTCTTTCTTTCTTTCAATGCAGAAGGCAAGGTAATAACCATTAATCTTCAATATTGTACATTCGAAGACACTGCAAAGCATTTCAACATTAAATAATAATCTATTATGTTTTTAAGAAATAATTTTCAAACTACATCTAAAACGGTACCCAAATAATCGTAAATTGTCCGTAACATATTTAAAAGATTTTCAAATCGTTTCTTTTTAAGCAATGTTCATTGGTTTTATAAAAAAAATAGAAATGAACTTTTTGACATTATTATTGGAACGGTCAATGACCTCATTTGATAAGTAGATTACCAGCCGAAATAAAGACTGGGAATGCTAAATATGTATTCGTAGGTATATACATGAGTACTATATCCATCACTACATAGTATAAAACAAAGTCGCTGTCTCTGTCTGTCCGTCCCTATATATGTTTAAATCTTTAAAACTACGCAACGGATTTTGAAGCAGTTTTTTAAATAGATAAACTGATTCAAGAGGAAGGTTTATATGTATAATACACGCTTAATTATAGAAGAGGGTGCAGCGGGAACGGGATCTGACGTTACGCGGACGGAAAGTAATTGGCGGTACGAAGTTCGCCGGGTCAGCTAGTACTACATAAATGCGAAAGTACGTAGGATAACTATCTATTTGTTATGTTTTCACGCCTAAATCCTCCTACCAATTTTGATAAAATTTGGTATAGCTATGGACTCGAGTTTAGGCAAGGATTCTATCACGATAACAGACAACTTCGCGGGCGAAGCCTCTTATAACAGTTAGTAAATACTTATATAACTATTCATTTGCACGACCCTCCTATGACAAGCACACGATTTTCCTAATAGATTATTATTATCTGATACAATTATTTCATATATTGGCGTACATATTTTGTTACATTCAACTAAAATTAAAATTAAGATCTGTTAGTTTATTAAGCAATTAAAACTACTTCATTGGATTGTATATTTTATAAGTCTTATGACTAAGTCCATACCATAGAATAGATAATAGTACTAGCGTATCCATACTACTCGTAATAGATGCGAACGTAACTCGATTCTGTCGTCACTCTATGACGCCTTAAGCACCGAACCAAGTTTAATGTTTGGTACACAGGTACATGAGCCGCTCAGCCGAACTCACTGTCAGCGAGCGGCGGCAACTTGGGCGTTGGAGGTCGCTGAATGACCTCCGTCCCCTATGAGCGCGGGCCTGAGGTACATGAGCCGCTCAGCCGAACTCACTGTCAGCGAGCGTCGGCAACTTGGGCGTTGGAGGTCGCTGAATGACCTCCGTCCCCTATGAGCGCGGGCCTGAGGGTGACGGGTGGAGCCACCTGTCACCCTAGCAGAAGCAGACTGAGGAGGTGGCGCGCTTGAGTGCCTCCCTGTATCTGGAGACGAGTTGGGGACTCCGTGGTCCCTCTTACCGAAGAAGGCTGACTGATAGCGATGGCCCTGGGTCCGCCGAGGTGCGACGGCTACATCCAACAACCTAACCTTCAGTTCGAGTCCGACATAACCACTCCCACCGGCTCAGGTGAGGGGGGAGTTTTTACCGTAAAAAAAAGGATCTAGGCTTTGTTAGGTCACGAAAACCGACATCCACGCGGGCGGAACCGCAGGCATCAGCTAGTAGATTATAATTCTCACTAAAGCTACATAATATAAACTAAATAAGAAAACCGAATACATAGGGAAAAATAATCTTCTCGGGCGGGACTCGAACCCGCAGTCTTTCCCTTACAGGGGGAATGCCTGACCAATTCGGCTACCGAGACACGCCGGATATGATTCAAATTTCCCATCTTATACGTCTTTTAAGGCGACGTGGCGTCATCTACCGATTTTCTTACGAACTATCGGAATCAATGAATGATGTTACAATCATTTTTAAACATTGATTGTTGATAACTGCGCCCAAACAATTGAAGAAATTTTTACAGCATTAAGTATGCTAACTATATAAATCGAATTCAATCGAACGAATCGAAGTCAGGCATTCCCCCTGTAAGGGAAAGACTGCGGGTTCGAGTCCCGCCCGAGAAGATTCTTTTTCCCTATGTATTCGATTTATATAGTTAGCATACTTAATGCTGTAAAAATTTCTTAAATAAGAAAACATATTTGGAATGCTTTCTGACTTCCACTTTGTTATATAAACATTTCTTGTTTAAAAGGCTACATACTTGTATACACACGAATCGGGTCAAAACACGAGTATGAAAATTGATGGACAAACACATTCTCCAACGTCCGTGTCATTATTTCTAAGAAGAAAATTCGTATTACAGGCAAGTGTAGCGTGTTACGCAGAGTAAACACGTAGAAGGGTATACTCGTACTATTGTTAAAGGTTGTCTCACACTATGAAGTTTAAACTATCAATAATTGCAGTCTGCCGCCTCCATATTTAGTCTGTCCCAGCCATTTTTTTCAGGTCGTCAGTCCATCTGGCTAGGGGTTGTCCCACCTTCCGTTTGCCTTTTCGCAGTCTCTAGGTCTCGTTTGCTTCAACGGCTATCGGTCCTTCGACAGACTTGGCCAGCCTACTGCCACTTGAACTTGGTTATTTTGCGAGCTATGTTGCTAAATTCAGTTTTTTATCGGATGACCTCGTTGATGCCCTTCTAGAAGAACCCCATATTGTAATCGCTTAGGAAAACTACAGCAGGGTGATCAAATCACATCTTAAAAGCGTGCGGAATGAATTTTCTAAAAATAAAGTAGCACATACATGTGGGATATGGCTTCAGAGTAAAAACTTGGCAGTTTTTTTTCTAGGAAATCTTAGCAGTTAGTATTTAAGATTAAAAGTTTAAAAAGATAATATAAATTATGTGTTTCTGTATGCTACCTCCTCAAGCGTTATTTTAAACGTTACTACATAGTAAAGAGCAACTAAGTAAGGAATATTTTGAACTACATTGTTCTGTACAATTATAAACAATGTATAACTTTATGACATCGAATATGATGTATCGACGATGTTCCATTACTTTAACATTGACCCGTAAATCTTGTTACAATGAGATTTTAGTCACTCGAGTTTCTCCCGAGTTACGTGATTATAGGAAATATACAATCTTTACGATGGGTAGTACGTATAACGTAAACTCAGAATGGAATGGTAAAACTGAAACTGTGTCTGAAAGTGGGGCTACCTCATTAATCTTTCGTTAATCTACAATACACTGATGACGAGCTCTTCCAATTAGTCCCACCCTCCCCTTTCCTTCACAGGACGACACGTGCAGGGCTAAGATGTCATCCATTTACGGTGCAGAGTATACCTGCTAGAACCAAGCGTTTCAGTGATTCATTCCTATGCCGCACCACTAAGACCTGGAATTCCCTGCCAGCTCACGTGTTTCCTTCTTCCTACAGTCCTGGGTCCTTTAAGCGGGGCGTGAAAAGGCATCTAATGAGGCCGTCAAGCTGAGTGCCACCACTGTTAACATGGTAAATGTTTACGATGGTGACCCTCTTTCCGAGACTTTGCCTTTAGCTTAACATCAGGCGAGGTGAAGTCAAATTGACACAGTCCTGGGTCGGCCGGGATGCGAGGTATATGTCTAAGACAATCTCACCTCCGGCAAGCAACGGTCCTCAAGAGAAGTGCAAAACGCACTTCATCTAAGGACCGTTTGTCGGAGTCGGGCTAGCTAAGCGTCCACCTACCTACCTCCAGCACAGGCCTTTATCTTTCGGGACGTGCGCAACGTTAAAAAAAGATATAATGTCATTTAATACAAATTTCAACAATAAAAAATACTTCAGTTTACTCAAAATTTTATTAAATATTTCAAACTGAAAGCATAACGTTCTTGTATTACAATAAAATGTAGTATTCTACGTATGTTAGCGGTTAGAGCACACGTCTCGCTGCTGAATACATACTGTATAATCTTTCTTATCTTTCTTTCTTTAATAAAATGTAAAACGAACCGAATTCAAGGAGTCTTGTATTGTGGTATCTTTGTAAATGTTATTGTTGTTGCGGTTTTGTCAAAACAGAACATAATTATATTATTAAAATTATAACATGATTTGAAAACTCTGACGCATGCTTTCGTTTTGGGGTTAACAGGTCAGACGGCAGTCGCGCCCATAAATCATAAACCAAACAAAGTTCTGAGATGAAAGAATGGTAACATTGTAAATGTTACCATTGTTGTAAACGATAAGAAGCTGATAATGGTGATAATTGGCAGTAACGAAAGATTTTTTTAAATTTATGTTATGTGTATATGCTTCCCCCCCACTATAAGTAGAAGCTTTAAATTTTTTATGTATTCTTACATACATACATACATACATTCCCATTCTTCCTAGTAAGTAGAAACTTTATATACCATTATTCTTTCTATCCTCGAATCTACCAATTCTAATAGGTTTCCGCGCCGCTCAAGTAACTACAAATTTTGCTGCGTGACTTCCCTTCCTATAGTGCGTGTTAATTTAAAAAAAAAAATATTGATGTATTATTACATTCCCATTCTTCCAGCCTTCCCATTCTTCTTTCCTATAGGGGTAGGCAGAGACCACGGATCTACATTTGCTACGATCCTGACATACTAGTCTCGCTTCATTCACTCTCAATACATTCTTTATGCATGCTCGTCGGTTTAAGCTACTCCTGACATGATACCTATAGTCTTTTAGTTTATAATTTCTTCAGATCTCCTTCACATGAATGTTAACTGTGCCAAATGTTAAATTCCAATGTTCGCGTAAATTTTGTAAAATGTGTTCAAAAATGTTTACTCCACGTATTAAAACATAGTTGTAACATTGTAGGCATCTGTGATATTAACCCTCCTTCCTAAGACCTTTAGCTTAACATAGGGTGAAGTCATATTGCCGTATCCTATATTTAAAAAAAAGCTTAACCCATAGATACGACAAAGAAAACATGATCCCCGTATCTGAACAAATGTTACGGTCCACGTAAATAATTACGTTTACCTTGCTGGGACGGCTGCGGGGGGCTGGGAGACGAAGGAGAGGGGGGGATGAAGGTCGCTGAAGTGGTTGTTGTGACCGGTGCCATTTGAAATCTGTCCTGCTGACCACATGTAGGTATTTTCGAGAATATTGAAGTCATACCTTTTGTGTTATACCTAACCTATGGTCCAAAATTTAGGGAATATCCAGTGGTAAGGTTCACCATTTTTTATTGGCCATCGAGGACATCTTGGTACCTACTAACATTATTATCATCATCACTTCACTACATAGTTATCTTCTTCTATCTACATAGTATAAAGCAAAGTCTCTTTCAGCGTCTACCCGTCCCTATGTATGTTTATATTTTCAAAACTTCACTATAGGTTTTGATGCGGTGTCTCTTAATAGATAGAATAATTCAAGAAGAAGGTTTGTGTGTATAACATAATCATGCTAAGTATAGAAGAAGGTGCAGCGGGAATGGGACCGGACGCCAAGCGGGCGGAAAAATATGGTGGAACGAAGTTCGCGGGGTCAGTTAAAATAATAAATTGGTATGATGTTTGATAAAATATTTAATAAAGATTTATTTTACAAGAAAACTATTTTCTCCAATATATACATACCTTTGATTGTATATCATGGAATGCGATAGTTTCAAAGATAATATAAAAAAAAATCTCCAAAACTTTGTTCCAACTGCACAATGATATAGCTTGTTTTTTTGGAACATGTTTTCCTTTTGGTATTTGGAGGTCAGATGGTAGTCGGCCCAACGGTAAATAAAACCAAGAGGAAGGGAAGAAGTAAGCGGACCCTGGACAACGAGGTGAAAGATTGGAATGCAACTGGCAACAATGTTACAATGATGATGATTATGATGAAAGAAAGTACCTCTGGTAGTTTAGTGGTCAAAAGCATTCCCCTGTAAGAGAAGGACCGCGGGCTCAAATCTTACCTGGGGCGATCACAAAATGTTTCCTTTCTAAATCGATTTGGAGAAAGTACATCTGTTAACCATGTTCTAGAACCCATACCAAAGCCTTTACTTAGGTTGTGAATACATACCATAACTTCACCCCTATTTCTCTTAGGGGTAGACAGGGACAACAACCGCCTATTTGACTACATGCTTCAAGAGCTTCCTCTACCGTCATTAAATCTTTCATTCAAAATTTTCTTCGATACTTCTTACCCTTTTTTGAAAATTTTACAGCTTATTTCTTATTCAGTTTGTGTCCAATATCCTACTAATATTATAAACGCAAAAGTTTGTAAGTATGGATGAATGTATGTCACTCTTTCACGTCTAAATGGCTGGAGCGATTTTAATAAAATTTGGCATGGAGTTAGCTGACACTCTGGACTAACACATAGGCTTTGTTTGGTCGCGATAACTGACATTCATGTGGGTGGAGCCGCTGGCAAAAGCTAGTAATATTATATGAACATTAATATAATAATGTACTGTTACGAAACTTCGTACATCGTACAGATTTCTCGTCTATCTGTGTCACACAACGTTTAACTCTCTCGCGAACTATCGCTCAACAAGAGATATTATTCGACGAAAAGTTCCTCTAAGGAAGCTTCCAAAGACGTGAAGGCTGTATTATAAAGCCTTGAAATCGATACACTTACGTCGATTCTATGCATAAACTACTTGAAGTTTAGCTCCACTGGCAATTTTCTGTTTAGTCTGTTAAATTAGTTTTGTGTAATACTTTCCGGGCACGTTTAAAAAAATACATATAGTATAGTATGAGATATATAATATAACTGGCTGATGTCAGCGGTTTCACCCTCTTAGAATTCTGTTCCCGTTCCTGCGATCTCTAGTAATGTATTTCTAGGATAAAAAGTAGGTAAAGGATTATTTTAGATGATATTCTTTATCTGTATCAAATTCCGGCCTAATTCGTTCAGCTGTTAGGATGAACTAGAGATAGATAGACACACTGTTCTGTTAGGTCTCCTTCAGCTACGGAACCCTAAAGACTGGTATCATCATTCACTGGGCTCAGCTTTACAGTCGAACTGTGATGCGGTTAAATTTCGATATTTTCTGTGTAGCGACTGCCACCTGACCTCTACAACCAATTAGCTATATAGAAGTTCTGCAGTTTTTAGTTCTATAAACTCGTAATAACGATATTATAATCGTACGAAGTGTGGCTTACAGCTAATCGACACTCGATATTATAATTTCTTGATACCGTCTACGGTGAATCTATACGCTACGGTACTTGCTACGAGAGGTCTACGCGTCTACACCGCTACGAGTTGCGGGCCGATTAAGTTACAAATTTTGAAGTGTAAAGTTTGTCGGTGTTGTAGTACTAGTGTTCTTGTGAAGTGTTAATTAACGGATGTTATTTTTATACATTATTTATGTGTAGTTTTTGTATAAGGATACTTTGAAACAGTGTTTTAGTAGTTACGTTAAGTTAGAATTAACTTAAAAAATATTTTTGGCTACGATAATCACTTACTACAAGATAGGTGATATGGTATGGCTTCTGTTTTTTTTTACAGGATACTAGCTGTCCCGGCGAACTTCGTACCGCCAATTTTTTAGATCCCGTTCCCGCTGCACCATTTAGGGGGATGAAAAATAGATGTCGGCCGATTCTCAGACCTTTTTTTTTTTTTTTTTTTTTTTTTTCGTGCGGAAATCCCCTCGGATACACCCCCTGCCGGAGCTGGAAGGGGAGGTTATGTCGGACTCGAACCGACTAAAACCGCACGCCGACTGTGGGTCTTGGTGCTAGGCCGGAGGTGAGGTTGTCAAAGACATATCCCTCGCACCCCGGCTGACCCAGGGCCGGCCGATTCTCAGACCTACTCAATATGCTCACAAAATTTCATGAGAATCGGTTAAGCCGTTTCGGAGGAGTATGGCAACGAAAACTGTGACACGAGAATTTTATATATTAGATATGTCACTCATCACGAGGACTTCCATAGTGCGATGCAGGTTCCGTAGTTTCTAAGTAGTTCCACTTGTTTTCGATAGATGGCACACCAATTTTTTTTACCCATATATTTTTTATCTATACTATTAATCATATAGAAAATCTATGGTTAGGAAGATGTATTATGATGTTTTCTTATTTACTTTTATTACCACTGAACATTCAGCTGGGAATCTAATTTTATATATAACTGCAGGAAACATTAATTTTTACAACTAACAATAATGATTTAATTATGTTTAAAAAACCGTCAAACTGCTTGATAAATAATATTATGTAAATTCCATTATATTATTAATTTTATGCAGGATTAAAGAGGTATACCAAAGTACACACATCAAAAAAAGTTTGCGATCAATGGCATAAGCTCCTAGAATTCTTTAAATTTAACTTTATCAAGAAAAAGTCTATGTTGTATGCTTTCTTTAAATAGGAATACCCTGTTTGAAATTAAAATATTTTTTTTTTATTATTTATTTAAAAAAATTGAGCCATTAATCATATTGCAATTGTGATAGAAATTTCATAGAAAGAAAAAGACTGTTTAATTAAACTTAAACTACAATTTATTATTAAAAGGTGTAAATTCAATATAAAATAACTCCTCCCCTGGCTCGAACACATGCGGAGATCCTCCTGGGCATGCTGAGGATCATGTTATCCAGCATTTCCTGGGGTAACCTATCCCATTCTTCAATAGCGGCTTCCCTGAGCTCTGGAACTGTCTGGGGATGTGGCTCACGGTTCCATACAGCTCGTTTAAGAGCATTCCACGCGTACTCTATTGGGTTTAAGTTGGGCGAGCCGGCAGGCCAGTCTAATCGTGTGATATCGTATTCTTGAAGAGCAGCATTGACTCGTTGAGCTCGATGTGCGGGCGCATTATCATCGACCAGTACAAATTGGTGCCCATGGTTTACTCGGAATGGTTTGACGATATCATCAATAGCAACTGCTTTGTACATGACTGCTGTCATGAAGCCCCGATACGGGATCAAAGGCGTTCTAGCTCCACTCATAATGCCACCCCAAAAAGACACCGATTTTCCGCCTTGCTGAACTGTTCCAGTGGCAGTTCTTTGTCTTTCACGGTCGCCTGGTCTTCTCCAGCCACGGACACGTCGGTTATCTGGATGAGTGGAGATTCGGGATTCGTCAACGAAGAGACAGTTTTGCCAAATGTTTTCTTCCTCACTTTCTTCATTTTGCCGAAGTCTAGCCCACTGCAATCTTCGTTGTTGACGTTGCCGGGAATTGAGCGGAGCTCGCCATGACCTCCGTGCTCGTAATCCAGCCTGGTGCAAGCAATTGCGAACGGTCTGCGTGCTAACTTCAAGCCCAGAGGCGGCCCTGACTTCTGCTTTTATTTTAGTGGCGTTGATTGTGGGATCACGGGCTGCCAGCAATCTAATATAGCGCTTTTGGGCAGCTGTCAAAACAGTTGGGCGACCGCTGCGGGGTCGGTCAGCTAAATTCTCCATTCCGTGGTACCTCTGCAACGAAGCCACGACACAGGATTGGGATATAGCAAGTCTGCGCGCTATTACTCTCGTGGTGTATCCTTGTTCCCTCAAAGTTACTATTTTAGCTCGTAAAACCTCTGATAATCCTCTTGGCATTTTTTCAATCACAACTTTCCGCGAAAAATATCTTGAATCGGTTATAATTCACTAAATCAGATTTCTGAATGAGCGTAAGCTAGGACTGAAAGCCTTTTTGTAAGAAAAAACAATTGAACGGTGTCATTGTTTTGTGTTCTAATTCTTTATTTGTAAATAAAGAATCTAAAAAGAACAAAAAATCATAATATAATCTACAGTAACAAAAAAGATTTCAGTTTTTCAAAGTGATCGCAAACTTTTTTTGATGTGTGTATGAATAGTTCTAGAATACAAGCTTAGAATGTTGTTAGGTTGAATAAGACCAGAATAAAAAAAAGGCGGTAGCCTAGTGGTATGGGTAATGGACTGCTGAGACGAGGTCTCGGGTTCGATCCCAGGTTTACCATGGCACACACCAATGACTTTTCGATGCTTTTCGAAGTTATGTGTGTATTTATCGCAGGTTTATAAGTGCCCGGTTAATGGCAATAGGCTCGCCACCTATTACATTGGGGACCTAAACATAAACTGGCGAAATGTGGGTGCTAGCACCTCAGCCTACCCCTTCGGGGAATACAGGCGTGAGTTTATGTTATGTTATAAAAAAAATAGTTAGGTTTGTATGTACGGTAGTCTCGAAACCCTCCCCTCTCCCCTTTCCGGGGCAAGGTGGGACCTCTCACAGGGTCCACCATGGTTCACCACCCAAATGTCAAGTGCGAGGGAAATGTATTATTGGACCACCTTACACTCCAGCATTTGAAATTCGAGACGGCGTGCGGTTTTAGTCGGTTGTAGTCTAAAATTTACCACCCCACTGGCTAAGAAAAAGGTCCGGTTGTTTATTTGCAAAGTTTGAATGAATTTTATAGCATTAAGTATACTAACTAAGACAGCCTCTGTGGCGTGGTGGTAGTGCACGCGACTGCCACGCAGGAGGCGCGGATTCGACTCCCGCTCAGTGAAAATATTTGTATGCATGAATATGGCTATTGTGCATTGGTCTGGGTGGGTGTTTCTATGTATAATATGTATGTATTTACGAAAAAAAAAGTATTTAAGCCTGTTTATCCGCATTCTAGATTCCATAACACAAGCTATAAAAACTTACCATGGGTCTAGATAGCGTTGTGTAGAATGTTGTGGAATATTAAAAAAATAAACTATAAAAGTCAAATACATAGGGAGACTCGAACCCGCCATCTTTTTTTTGCAGGGGGAATGCCTTGACCAACTAGGCTACCGAGACACGCCCGATGCGATTCAAATTTCCCTTCTATTTTTTATCCGTCTTTCATTTTCCCTATGTATTCCTAAGTTGTTCAAATAAGATGTAAACAAGCATCTCTCAAGGCCGACAAACTGGAATCCATTGTTCTAACAATATTAGCATCTGTAAAATTAACCTTGATTCTTTAGAAATAATTTGCAACTCATTAACAGATGGGATGAAGTCATATATAAATGCGAATAAATACTTCACTTTCCGTTCTGTAAATGGAGTTACACAATGATATTACATACAAAAAAGAGGCAGATATGTTATAAGAGTGCGCCTGATGAAGACGCGAAAACGTCCCAATTGGGACGTATCGCATTTAGTATATGTCTGGCAAACGCCGAGTTGTCACGTATGTAAGCGCATGATAAAATTGCAATAAAAAGGCCACCGTGTATTTTTAAAAATGTACAAATTACGACACTAAAATCAATGAAACACGAAGGACCTTCTATCACATTTAAGTACATACAATATTACCGATTTTTTAGTGTATTTCATTAAAATTAGTTTAATAATATTTTTAAAATAATGGCGGCAAAAAAAAAGGACAGAAATAATTTTTGATATGAGCACGACAAGGACACAACAACACTGTTTGCATAGATTATCAGTACAGATGCGACATAGGGTAATTTTCAGTTTACTGCCTACTAAAGTAATAATTTTGACCTGCTGTTCAGTTTTATTTGTTATTCAAAATTCAGTAACATAATTTTTGTTTTATTTATTTGTTGTCCTTTAAGTAATTATTGTAATAACCTAAATTTTTTTACAAGGTTTCCGACTAAAGAAGTTCGACTTCAAGAGTGGATTGCAATTGTTAAAGAACAACGAAAAGTGTTTGACTGGACACCTTCAAAAAGCAGCAGAATTTGTAGCAATAATTTTGAAGCCACTGAGAGATATACTTCGGAGAAAGGAACATTGCTCAGGAAGAATATAAATAACTGACAAATATACCACTGTTCGGCTTCATTCTGCTCATAAAAATAATCCCAAAATAAAAAACTTTCTAAGAGGCAGAAAAGAAATAAATTAAATTTATTTGAAGGAGTTTAATTTTTGATTATAACGTCAGTACGGCACTATGGTTTTATTTTCGAGAAGTTCCCTAATTATCTTTTTGAATTATTATCATTTTCCGAAATAAATAATGACGTATTATTTTTTCATCGAATTTCATTTCTTGCCTACCAACGAAATACCCCTTCTGTTCAACAAAATCATAATCTATGCTTCGAAGCGCAATCGTCCGAATCATTCCGAATTATAGCTATCTTTTTTACTCATGTGCTTATACCATCTTTCGTACTACTTTAACGCTAATTGTCAACTATTGTGCACTGACAGACTGCTGGATCAGATTTGAGAAGTCAGTTACTATGAACGTAACATATCTTGTATAAAATATTATTGTTTGAAGGAGTTTAATTTTTGATTATAATGTCAGTACGGCACTATGGTTTTATTTTCGAGAAGTTTCCTAATTATCCTTTTGAATTATTATCATTTTCCGAAATAAATAATGACGTATTATTTTTTCATCGAATTTCATTTCTTGCCTACCAACGAAATACCCCTTCTGTTCAACAAAATCATAATCTATGCTTCGAAACGATCCTATAAAGGCAATCGTCCGAATCATTCCGAATTAAAGCTATCTTTTTTACTCACGTGCTTATCCCATCTTTCGTACTACTTTAACGCTAATTGTCAACTATTGTGCACTGACAGACTGCTGGATCAGATTTGAAGAGTCAGTTACTATGAACGTAACATATCTATACATACATACATACAATACATACAATACAATACATACAATACATACAATACATACATACATACATACAAATAAATAAAATTGGAGTGTCTGTTTGTAATATTAAAATAACCGCTTTCTACTACGTGCATATGAATGTACCAAAATATATATTTTTAATTTTTTTGTCTGTCTGTCTGTCTGTCTGTCTGTCTGTCTGTCTGTCTGTCTGTTTGTTTTGGCTAATCTCTGGAACGGCTGGACCGATTTGGACGGGACTTTCACTGGCAGATAGCTTATGTAATAAGGAGTAACTTAGGCTAAAAAAAAAAAAACAAAAAAAAAAACTGATTTTTTTTATACATATACATATACATACATATATATACTATATACATATACAAATAAATAAAATTGGAGTGTCTGTTTGTAATATTAAAATAACCGCTTTCTACTACGTGCATATGAATGTATATACGGTACACATACCAAAATATATATTTTTAATTTTTTTGTCTGTCTGTCTGTCTGTCTGTCTGTTTGTTTTGGCTAATCTCTGGAACGGCTGGACCGATTTGGACGGGACTTTCACTGGCAGATAGCTTATGTAATAAGGAGTAACTTAGGCTAAAAAAAAAAAAAAACAAAAAAAAAAAACTGATTTTTTTTATTAAGTACATTCCACGCGGACGAAGTCGCGGGCACAGCTAGTCTATACATACAAATAAATAAAATTGGAGTGTCTGTTTGTAATATTAAAATAACCGCTTTCTACTACGTGCATATGAATGTATATACGGTACACATACCAAAATATATATTTTTAAATTTTTTGTCTGTCTGTCTGTCTGTCTGTCTGTCTGTCTGTCTGTCTGTTTGTTTTGGCTAATCTCTGGAACGGCTGGACCGATTTGGACGGGACTTTCACTGGCAGATAGCTTATGTAATAAGGAGTAACTTAGGTTAAAAAAAAAAAAAACAAAAAAAAAACTGATTTTTTTTATTAAGTACATTCCACGCGGACGTAGTCGCGGGCACAGCTAGTCTTGTATAAAATATCATTGGAGTTACAGGTTTATTGATATTTTTTTAATAAATGCCGCGTGGTTCCCGGCTGATAAGAATTTGGGCCACCACATCTCTTCCCATGCGGTGTGGTACAAGGCGACTAAGGGATAGGGCTGTTTAACATGAGACAGATATATACAGCCCAGACTCAGCCTCGGCTATAGGCTAAAGTCAAAAATACACAGCCATACATGTTCTAATGGCAACCGGGACCGACATCTTAACGTGCTCTCCGAGGCACGACCAGACCAATAAAAAAAATACTTATTTATTTATTTATTTATTTATAAAACTTCATGCACAAGTACATAGGCGGACTTAATGCCATAGGCATTCTCTACCAGTCAACCAAAGGTGGTGCAGAGAAAGACTCAGTAGGTGCATTATTAAAGTAACTTGTATGGAGAGAGTGTACCATACAGACAGTACATACCTGCCATGAGGCATGTATACCAATATACCTCACGACAGGCATGCACCTATGATGTCTGGTATACAATTTAGATACATATAAGTAAACAGGTGTACTTACATAAAATATACATACTAATGAACAATACATAATATTATATATATACACAACGATACAATATACACATCATAAATAGCGCAATTATACTTATTATATACTTTATATACCATATACATTATATATATAAGTATACATAATATAACACAATACAGTAGGTACATATTACACATATTACATAGTTATATACAGTCTAAAACACTAACTTTATGTTATACCAATGATTCCGATGATGATGCCAATTTATCCAACATAAGTTGGCGAACTTTCGCCTTGAATACTTGTCGGCTGGGAGCCCTTCTGATTTCGAGAGGTAGCGCATTCCATAAGAACACAGATTGGACAGCAAAGGAAGAGTGCACGAAATTAGTCTTGTGCGTAGGACAAGATAAAATTAAATTATTTTTTGACCGAAGATCTCTATTGTGAACGGTGTGAAGGTACTGAAAGAAAGGAGATAAATAGATAGGAGTAGTAGGAGATGTGAGTATAGTAAAGAGAGTGGTTAGTGCCCGCAGGTTTCGACGTTGACGAATTGGCAGCCAGTTTAATTGGGATCGGCAAGCAGACACATGGTCATACTTGCGAAGATTAAAAATGAACCTAATGCAGTTATTTAGAAGTCTGTCATATTTGTTGAGATGTTCCGCATTGAGGTCGAAGTAACAAACATCACCATAGTCGAATATAGGGAATAGTAAAGCCTGGACGAGCATAGTCTTGGTTTCGGTTGGCAGAAGGGTCCGTAGGGGATAAAATGCACGAAGCGTCCCAGTTACTCTCTGGCTAACATTAGACACTTGTTTTCGCCAGCTTAAGGTCGAGTCTATGAAAATACCTAGGTCTTTTACTTCATTGCTCAGTTGTATGGTCGATCCGTCAAATACGACAGGTGGAAGAGACAGCGTATCCACTCGGTTGATCAGCCAATGGCTTCCAATGATGATAGCCTGGCACTTATTTGGGTTCACGGTCAATCCAAATCTGCTTGCCCAGCTGTTTATTATCTCTAGGTCCTGGTTAACGCTATTATAAGCATACAAATATTTACACTGAGAGAGAGAACCGAAACCACGCCCCTTGCGTGCAGTTGAATATGGCCACGCCACAGCAAGTAGTAATGACAAACAAATCTCCTTTCCGACCGAATGCTTATCGAGAACCAAGTCACGTGCTCTGTCATTTTCAATATGACATACAGTCCGTCAAATCTAAGAAGTACCGTTTGACAGTTCTGACAATTGAATGATAGGGATGGGATGAAAAAATCGATTACTATAATATCCGAACTTTAAGAGATCGATTACTATAATATCCGAATTTTAAGAAATCAATTGTTATAATTAAATAAAAGAAATGTTTAGGATATTTTTTTATTCACTACTAGTACTAGTATCGTCGTCTTCGTCATCATCGTCATTTAAATTAATGACCAGTTGATTGTCCATTACATTATCAAAGTGTACGTCTCTTTCGAAGTCGTCCATTATTATTTTCTTTGTTTTTTGTACTACTTTACTCCAATCTTCCTGTGTAACTTGGGCACATGCTTCCTTTAATAAACCTTCCATTTTCTTGACACTGAAGGGTGGTTTTGTGTTGTGTCTTGCTGCATAACCTGTAAAACAATAATGTAACTATTTGATAGCAGACGAAAACCATTGTTTAAATTATAAATTTTAGAAGTACTCGTGTTATTATTATAATATTATAAAATATTACCTTTAACTTGGGCCCAAATCAGTTCAATGGCATTATATTGGCAATGGTACGGAGGAAGTCGTATGACTTTGTGCCCGTGCTCTTCGGCCAATTGGTCAATTACATATGTCGGTTTTGGTGGTTTATGCAATTTCACTAACTGTAATAATTCAGCTTTTAATAGTGACATGTCGGCATCCACTCCTTTTCTTTGCAGCCATGCCACCAAATCTGCTTTCTTATTGGCTGACGTAGGTGCTTTATCAATTTGCACAGAGTGGTATGGGGCATTATCCATTATAATTGTGCTGTTAGGAGGGATATTCTGTAATAAATTTAAGAACCACTCTCGGAACCTTACTGCGTCCATTTCTTCATGATACTCTTTAGTGCTTTTGGATTGGAAAGCTAATAAAGAGTTTTCCACGAAGCCTGTAGACGCTGACCCAGCATGGCATATTATGAGGCGTCCACCTTTTCCTATCGGCACCTTCGAGCACGAAGCTTCAGAATCATCAGTCCATGTTTTCGGCACAGAATGGTTGGAATTTAGCCAAGTTTCGTCCAAAAATATTACATTATCCCAGTTTATAATTTGTTTAACTTCGCGCAGGAATGTTACTCGCTGCATAATTATGTCATGTCGCTCCATAACAATTTTTCGTTTGTCAACTTTTTTGTATCTGAAGCCAATTCCTGTTATTACCGTTCTCAACGACTCTATGCTTCCCTTATACAGCCCGGCATCTTTTAAAGTTGCACATAACTTTGCCAATGTTGGAAATTCGCCTCTTGTAAAATACCCGTATATATGGTTTCTAATAGCATGACTATCGAATTCATCGATGCCTGTCACAGGTTTATTTCTTTTTCGTTTTTTCGGTGTGTGAAGTACGTTACTGTCACTCCCCGAAGGCCCATATTTTTCACTTAATATTTTGCCAACGGTGCGGCTACCAATACCGAGAGCTTCACCGACGCGATCCCGAACTTGTGTAACTGGCAGTAGAAGTCCACCATTTTGAGATTCACGCTCAAAATACTCGTGTAATTTCACCACCAATTCACGAGCCTGGCTGTTCAAAGTACGTCCTCTTTTCGACATTATTAATAAACACTTGCTTAGTTCGGAGTCCAGTATAAATATTGCCAAGGTAAACGGATAAAGAATGATCAGTCCAGAAAAGTAATAGCCAAGTCACAAATTGTAAAACACAAACGAGAAAGCAAGTACGCGCACAGTCAGCTTCCAAGATGGCGAGAGACTGCTGACGCCGAACCGACCGAGCGGACCGTGTGCGCTTGTAGTTGGCAGTGTTGCCAGAAAAAAAAAATTGTAGAGACTTGGACACCTGCGATTTTGCCTATTGACCTAAAAATAATTAAATTAATTTATTTTAGGGTATCTGTGTATTCAGTGCATTATGCGGTCGCGCAGTAACGTCGTTAATTTATAACATCAGGCAACAACATTTTTGTGAATGGGTTCTACATACCTTATTTTTATTAGTTTTAGACGTAGAAATAAGACTTAGAAGAAAAAATTGTAATTGTAAAATCAATGGATGTGCTTGTTAAAAATTTGTTTATTTCTCTGTAATATGCAAACCCATACTATCATACACAAAAATAAATGTAAAAAACACTATCCCTGACTCCATTTACTATTTCGACAGCGTTAGCGCGAGAAACCCCGACTTATTTGGGCGCGAAAATCAAAAATCGACAAATCGCTTTCGACAACTTTTTAAAGAAGCAAATATATTAGATTTATAAATACGTATTTTTGGTGAATGGGTTTTATCTCATATTTTACGATTACATAACTATTTAGTTATGTAATCGTAATATGTGAGATAAATCCCATTCACATGAAAAAATATTTGTTTGGTTGTCAAGTGTAAGGGGCCGTTCAAGTATTACGTGAGCAGATTTCTTACCATTTTTTACCCCCCCGCCCCCCTTGTCATCAAAAGTAAGCAAAGCACTTACCCCCTCCCCCTATGCTTACGTAAACATTTTTAGTAATAAATGTTTTTTTATATTGTTATTTTTAAAATAGGAAAATTCATGAAAATATTAGGTTTAACTGATACACATAGAGTAAATGACAAAAAAATATAATCAGAAATAAAGAACATAACTAACATAAAGAATATTTTCGGAACACATTAGCAGTCTTCAGTCCATGAAACCTGAATCCATGATTCTAAGTTATCGATGTCATTGGATTGCTGCTCAGTGTTGTGAGTCTGCTCACTTTCATCCGATTTTGGAATGTCTACGTCACTCTCATCGAGCCATTCAACATCTTGGTGCTCTAAATTTTGAATAATGCACATCAGTTCATTAGCACGACGAGCAGCGACTCTTACAGGTCTAACTTTTCCCTCTGTGGGCGTGTTTACTTTTTTATGGATCTTCTCGATGTGACGATTTAATGATTTGACGGAAGCATGATAAAGACCACACGTTTTGCATGTTCGGCTTGAGAGCCTCAATTTTACCGTCGGACAAAAATAATCGTAGGGCATTTGCAAAAAATCTTTGAGGGTAGTACTCAAGCGTAGAGCTAAATTGACTGGAAGATCAAGAAATTGTCCTCCTTCATCCAAAACCAAGTCATCAACTGTTTGTTTTACTTTTGCAGGTGGTGGAAGAAACCTGTTGTCTAGTAATCTGAATAGGCCACTTCTTGGACGACAGCATTCTGTATTTTTACATTTTACAATTTGAAGCAAGTATTGGCTTTCACGCACATGTTCTGAGTACCATTTAATGTCTGGAAATTCAGGAACATCTTGTTCATCAGCCTCAACATATTTTGCAGTAACATTATAGCCATCAATTTCCATTGAACTCCATACTTCAGCTAATACATTTCCTGCAAATTCGAAATTATATCTTTCTAATTGTTCATCAATTGTAATGCCACGTTCATCCAAATGAGTCCCAAAATGGTCATGAGGCAGTATTAAACCAGCCAGTTCCCGACTCAGAGGAGCCATTCTTCGCTCTACTCTGTTATACGCACTCCTTCCAGGAGCATTGGTAGCTATAAACAATGCATCGAGATCATGTCGTTTAAAATGTTGTATAGCAAACCCTATGACTTTTTGATAACGCGGATTTTCATCTGGCCCTCCATCAACCGTCATAATTACTACTGGTTTTACTAGTCCATGGTCAGTTTTTGCTAATGGTCGAAACTATTCAAGTTCGAGAAGCGTCTCGAAATCCTGAGCATGAGTATTAGCAGTAGATGAACTATGCTTTCCACTTCGAATAGCGATGAATGTTGGCCCAGAATATCCGACGGCTTGCGGTTGTCCTAGCATATTGGAAGTAACTTTGATACCAGCATAAACAGATGGTATTAATTTATGACGCTCAGCGATTACCCAATCGTGGTCAGGTAATTTGATTCTATATTCCATATGCATTAAAAGAGGTGCTTGCTTATTTGCCGCAGTGACGCCAATAGGGACTCGAGCTTTGTCATCTTGAGATAAGAAAAATACTTGATCTGGTCCAAGTATGGATGCTATGTTCTCTAAATAATGGATTGATGTTTCAGCGAACTTGCTATCTAAGTGGCTCTTGTGGTGATCAGTTTGAGCACGAATGAGCCTAACAGGGACTGTCGATACATGTCTTCGTCCCTCTGTAGAATTCGATTTTCTGGGAATCAAACGAAGATATGTCGCACTGCGACTAATGTCAAATCCTAGTTTACGCAGTTCTTGTGTGAGTTCGTCAAGAGTTTTTACGCTGCGAATAGATTCCGTTCGTCTCCTGTCATCACATGCACTCCCAAATAAAGCTATATCCGCAATTGTTTTCAGTAGTAATGGTTGATCGCTTTCAAGTTTAGGATGTCCTACTGAATCCCTCAGAGATAGTCTTCTTTTTATTTCAGGATTTTCCTGACAAATATCTTCTAACTTTCTTTTCATACCATCCCTGTGTTTCTTCTGGGCAACTGCGTTTTGAATCTTCCTGTTTAAAGTATTTTTTGCTGTTTTTAGTTCCTCGCGCAACTTAATGATCTGTTTATCAACTTCAGCGCAATTTGGCATAGTATCTCTGGCAGAATACAAAGCGTTCAGATTTTTTTCGAGTAGAGTAATCTTATTTTTCAAAGCTTCTTGAGAAGGTTTTGCTCTTTGTTTATCTGCATTATTATTATTTTCGCATTGCTCTTGTGATTCATTGCCTGTTTTAATTTTATCTTCTTTCTGTTTTTCAATGTTAGAAAATGGCTGTATAATTTGTGTTTTTTCTGCAGGTTTACTGGTAGAAGACGTTGCCTAAAAATGAAAAATTTCTAAGAGTTCTGCTGGATATTCTCTTATTAAGCTACATAAATTCACCGTATTTAATAAAACCAGCGTTTAAATATTATTGAAAGCTTTTCCCCACAGAAACCCTTCACATACAGATATTGAAAACACCGTGTATTTTGTGACCAATTGCCGGAGTCGATCTTAAGAAATAAAATATCAATCATTTACCTTTTTACTTTGAGATAGGCCATCATATTTTTTACTCATAAATCGTTTTAATTGTTACAGAACGTAAAGAGAAACTTTGTACTTATATTTACTCACCTTGGAAAAAAAATGAAGCAGATTGGATTTATTTTTAGTCGCCGCTTGCAATTCTTCTTCAATTCTCTTAGATACAGTAATATCTAGTTCCTTATCTGACTTTGCTTGTAATTTATAATTTCGCCAAACTTCGTTAACTAACTTTTGTACATTTTGCACTTTCGTCCCAGTATGAGATTTTTTAAAACTTTCGAACAGTTTTTGGTATAACTTGGATTTGTCTATATGATATGACATTCTAATAAGATATTTAAATTTAAATAATTAAAACGTTAAACTTTGGCTAATTGCATCAACATAAACACAAATGATAACTTTCAATGCTTACAATACGTTTAGAATCCAAACAAAACAATACTGATAGATGCGCACTTGCAGCCGGCCGGCACGAGAGTGAATTATTAGACAAGTGAATGAATGAACGCACGGTAATTTCCCTAATGCGCGGTAATTCCCCTAATCAGTTCTCAAAGCGAGTGCCTACGCATATGTATTATTTGCGGGAATCCCCGAAAAAACTTAAATAACTAACGATGACGTAATCATCATCTAGACCCCCCCACCCCCCATGTCATCCAAAATAAGCAAAACAGAGACCCCCCCACCCCCCCTTGGTGCTTACGTAATACTTGAACGGCCCCTAATTTGTAAATAATACATTCGATTTTTCGTATATGTAAACGATTTTTTTGCATACAAGTGTATCCGAAGAGTCACAACACTACGTGCAGTGACCTAACTACGTAACTTTGTAATGAGGTCAAGAATATAACTATTAGAAATTATTTACTGTGTAAATATGTGTTATTTTGCTTTGTTTGAAAGTTTTCAATTACATTTAGATATTAAGAATTGTACATTTTTAGATACAATAATGAAATCTTTCTAAATTCATGGTTTTATGAAAAAGGTTATCGAAACTGAATAATGTACGTATGAACAAAGTTGTTTCGGTTTGAAAAATATGAAACGTCAAACGATACCTCTTAGATTTGATGGACTGTAATAATGAAAGTTACTGCCCGTCAAAATTCAACTCATATTTAATGTGTTCGCCCTAATTTATCAATCAAAATACGTTATTAATAAACGGCAGTGGCCTTTAAGGCCGACGACGTCTAGCATCGATGATCTTCACCTATAATGTTAACGCAGTTATAAAACTTATTGTAAAATTGATCATGATCTGTTTTTCAATAAATAATGATAGGTTGGGTGTGCATTACCCCAGCAAAATGTTGTGCTTTAGAGAGTTGAAAGTATATCAGATTTTTAGTGTGTTATGAAAGATTTTTGTGTGCAAATAGCAAAATTTGTGCATATTGTAGTTTAAGAGATAATTGCGAAAAATAAATTTTGCTGCAGTAATTATCGAAACGTTACCCCAGCAAAAAGTTTTTTCCTAGCCCGGAACCAAATACTGGAACAGATAGCTTATGTTACGTAACAATTGTTAGCCAATTGCAAAATTTGTGTGTGTTGTGGTTTTTAAGTTATTTAAGATTTTGCTGCGGTAACGTTTTGGGATTTCCCAGATCTCGAAAACGCCTGAACGCAGATGTTTCAAAAAAAAACCAATAATGTAACTGAATTTGTTTAAATTTGTTACAACATTACATTTGATTTGCTTCATAAACACCAGAGTTATTAAATAGTTTCGAAAAACAGAAAAAAACTAATTTGCAAGTAAACTAGTGCACTTAACACCCATTAAAAAAATGTACTATATACCCTTGATTCACCTTTATATTGACAGCAAATATAAGTTCGGTAGCTATAACCAATATAAAGAAAAAAAATAATTTAACAAAATTTACAGTGGTCTTATTTTGGTGTTCGAATACGCTGTTCCTACATAACACGGAAACGAGATATATATTTAACAAAAAGGCATGTTTCATTAAGAAACCGTCCTATTAATTTCAGCTTTCAATTACTAATATTGTGAAAGTTTCAGCAAAAATAAGAATGTAGTAGCAATTCTTTTATAAGCCGACCAAATTGTGAAGGCTACTAAAAAGCGACCTTTCCATACATGAGGCATACCATCTTAAACGAACGATATAATATAAAAGTTTTGTTTGTACACTTGCGAACAAAAGTGTTCGGTGGTTATCAGTTTGGTAAGAAATATGAAAAGAGTGAAAAAATAAAAAAAATATTTATTGAAAACATCTCCACTATACCTACCTATATTATTTTGATTGTGTGCTATTCCTAACACTTTTACATTCTTTAGGAAAATCACTGATCCGTTGAATAAATTCTATGTTTAAATCCTAACGCAATTAGGTATATCATATTGCGGCAATATAGTTACCTACCTAATGAAGATTTTTTTTATGCCACTTAGGTGGCAGACAAGCACACAGCCCACCTGATGGAAAGTGGTTACCGCGGCCTATGGACGTATGCACCACTAGGGGCGTTACACTTGCGCTGCCTACCCTGAAGAAACCTTCTAATGCCCCTCTTGAAGAACCCCATATTGTAGTCGCTTGGGAAAACCATGGCAGGGAGTTCATTCCACAGCTTGAGCGTACGTGGGATGAAGTTCCTTTCATACCGCACGGTGCGCACCGTATTCGGATGATCTGAAGATTATAGGTATCATGTACCCCGGTGGATAACTACAAGGAAACAACTTATAAATAACTTATCATATTGGTTAGTTTATACGCACAGTGTGTTATAGAAGCCGACTTGCGGTCATGTGTCGACCAGAGACCAATTCACAGACCCAGCAATCAGCCATCTTGCTGATAGGTACTTTTTCAGAGCTGCTGATTGGTTGTTGTTGTTGTTACTTGTTGAGAGTCTCAACAAGCAAACTGTCAAACTCAAGTTGTCCGTTCAGCTACTCGTGTTCCGTTTCAGTTTCTTAATGTAAAAACGGACAAACAATTTTTAATTAAAAAGCTACGAGAATATTATCAAAGCTCAACTTATTACTAGTTTTTTTTTTATATATATATGATTTCCTCATTTGAATGTTATATCGCTACCGACGAGATGAAAGTAGATATTGACAAATAAGTTTTTTTTTTTCATTTCTGATTTGTTTCCGTTGGTTCTTTAATTAGTTTGTAATGTAATGCCTACCTACAAAAGTAATAACAGGTAGGTACCTAATTTGCCTAATTTAGGTACCTAACAGTTATTACTTTTTGTTACGGAAAGGAAAGTACCTATAAAGTTATATTTTATAGCTATACACTCCGGTAGTTATACTTTATAATATAACTAAAAAAAGGAAAAAAGTTAGACAACATGATGAATTGATGACATATTATTACCTACTAGCATAGGTATGTATAAAAACCAGTTTTTATCATAGATACATAAGCTACTAGTTATAATACTTACTCCATATGGTAGTTACCGACGGATAGGTAACTTACCCGAAAATCTCATTCTCTAATCTCAAACGGTAAATGTTTATTTATTTATTTATTGGAAACTTAACAGCTATTTTAAATAATCGTGGGTAAACTTAAGCATAACGTAGGATTCTAAGCCAATAATAAAGTTTCACGACAAGTAAAGAGTTGCATGCATAACTTAACAACTAGGTAGGTACACAATACTTAATTTATGCAAACAGTAGTGTTCCAGCTATGTTATTCAATTAATTAATTAATTAATTAGCTTATCGAATACACCTTCATTTGGGCAAGTATGATTCTAAACTACTAATAATTTGTTTCCTGAAAACACTTTTGGAGAGGTGGAAGATGTCAATATCGTCAAAATTATCGTTGTAACAACTAGGTAATGTTGACTTAATTTATAAATTTATCGTAAACCATCTTGAGGCAAATTTTTATCAAAATACATCGGCAGGTATATAATATACAAATGAACCAGGCTAAATAGCTAACTAGGTAACTAGTGGTTTAATATCGGTTTTTAGTCATCAAAATAAGTTTCTAAACAGGAAAATAATTGTAGCTTTTCAATAAAACATATTAAAAAGATTGTTTAAATGTATGTAGGTACCTACCTAACCAAATGGAATGGAATACCTATGTATAGTAGGTTTTTAAAAAAAGATGCGTATCATATAGGTAGGCTAGATACATAAAAACAATTATCACACTTATATAAAATTAACATGGTGATTATTATTATCTTCATTAGCATGATTGTATTTTTTGAATAAAATAGAAAACTACTTCGTACCTACCTACTTAGTAATGTTTATTATTTGGCTCCACGAAAGCTTTTGTGCTTCACTGTACAAAACATCGAATACTAAGCTGCTAATTTGGGAAGTGTATCCGTATGTATGGAATGGTCGCTTTTTAATAGCCTTCGCAATTTGGCCGGTTTATGAAAGAATTGCTACTACATTCTTATTTTTGCTGAAACTTTCACAATATTAGTAATTGAAAGCTGAAATTAATAGGACGGTTTCTTAATGAAGCATGCGTTTTTGTTAAATATATATCTCGTTTCCGGGTTATGTAGGAACAGCGTATTCGATCACCAAAATAAGACCACTGTAAATTTTGTAAAATTTTTTTTTTCTTTATATTGGTTATAGCTACCGAACCTATATTTGCTGTCGATATAAAGGTGAATCAAGGGTATATATTACATATTTTTAATGGATGTTAAGTGCACTAGTTTACTTGCAAATTAGTTTTTTTCTGTTTTTCGAAACTATTTAATAACTCTGGTGTTTATGAAGCAAATCAAATGTAATGTTGTAACAAATTTAAACAAATTCAGTTACATTATTGGTATTTTTTTGAAACATCTGCGTTCAGGCGTTTTCGAGATCTGGGAAATCCCAAAATACTTTCAACTCTCTAAAGCACAACATTTTGCTGGGGTAATGCACACTAGGTTGGCCTTACTGTCGAGCAGTCGATTGCCCCTCACGCTAAGATGTCTAGATTTAATACGTCAAAATAAAAATCTAATTCGATTACCTTTTAGTGCAAATATTTATATGTACGGATAATGTCTATTTGCATAACTAGTAACTGCTGTAACTTGGGCGTTTCGTACCTAATATGTGTTAATAAAAAGCCAAAAAATATCTAAGTATTATATATTACTTATCAGCTCTAAGTGGTCACAGGCTAGGTGTTAAAATCATTAACATTTGGAATATATACAGCTAGTTTTCTACTTGAGTAGTACGAAAAAATATTCGTGTATCTGTGAATTAATTATTATAACGGTAAATTCATTAGTATTTTTGTCCAGCAAGGTCCAGTATATAATAAAAACACTATTAACTGTAAGTCATAAACCTTGAGCCAGATTAACGTTTTAAATATAATTTTTATCACACGTTGTACGGGTACTATAAAACATTTGTTTTATAGGAGATGAAATTTGAGGATGAGTGGAGCATTTCAAAGGAAAAATGCGGAGACACTATGGAATATCATTGTAAAATTTAATAATGGAAGTTATGCAAGGTATTCCAGGAACTAAAGTTCCTCTTAGAGAAAGAGACTTTGTGAGTAACATTAAAAAATTATCTCTACAACTCACTGCTGGAGATTTCAAAGATTTTCTTATACCACTTTGGTGGCAGACAAGCACACGGCCCACCTAATGGAATGTGGTTACCGTGGCCTATAGACGTATGTAACCCCGGGGGCGTTACACGTGCTGCCTACCCTGAAGAAATCTTCTAATGCCCTTCTTGAAGAACCCCATATTGTAGTCGCTTGGGAAAACCACGCCAGCCAGTTCATTCCACAGTTTGAGCGTGCGTGGGATGTAGTTTCTTCCATACCGCACAGTGCGCATCATTTCCGATCGCAGTATGTGAGGATGAATTCCCTGCCTATGGCGTGCGGTGCGATGATAGAATGTAGCTGTGGGCACCATGTCGAACAATTCTTCTGGGCACAATCCATTATTTAAGCGGTAGAATACACACAGCGAGGCAAAGTTTAGAGCAGTTGGCGGACTTCTTAGGGCTGCAACTCCTGGTAAGGACCGGCAATATGGATCGACGGCTTAACGTGCTCTCTCATCTTAATGTATCAAGAATGATCATACATTCTAATACTGACCAGGCGACGAATCCATTAGTATTGCAATTTATAAACCTACTGGATTACCACTTTCTTTAAAGCTGAAGGCAAAGTCTCAAGAAAGAGCGTCACCAATACTAACACGTGTCATGTTAACAATGGTGGCGCTCGGCTTGACGACCTTATCAGATGCTTTTTCAATTTCCCCGCTTAAAGGACCCGGGACTGTAGGGAGAAAGTAACACGTGAGCTGGCAAGAAATTCCAGGTCTTAATGGTACGGTAAAGCAAAGAGTCACCAAACCGCTTTTTTTTTTCTCGTGTGGAAAATCCTCATGGATAGCATCCCCCAGAGCGGTGAAGGTGATAATGTCGGACTCGAACCGACTAAAACGCACGCTCTGTTGGGTCTTTGGTTGCCGAAGGTGAGATTTGCCGAAAGCATATCTCTCGCGCCCCGGCAGACCCAGAACCATATCTTTCGAGATGGTCTCCTTTGGGTTGTGGGGACCATAGTGGCCACATCTAGCCCCGGGTACGGGGAGGCGCACTTTAGCTAGGGTGACAGGCGACTCCACCGATCCCCCGAACTATTTATGTTTTGGTGGAATATCGGCAACGTATGCGTGCCGTACGTGTTGTCCTGTAGGAAAGGAGAGCCATAAGTCAACCTCTAAGTCTAAATATATAAATTAAAAGTATTCTCTACATCAGTGGTTCTCAAACTTTTTAAATGACGGAACCCTTTTGGGAAGCAAAATACTTGATGGAACCCTACAATAAAACAATTATTTTTATAAGTGTATTCTTTATTAATCAGCATAATAAAAGTACAATGTATCAGTTACTAATTATTATTTACTTCACCACTTGGTAAGGACAATAATAGAAAACATTAAAAAAGAAAAAATCTAACTAGTGGGAGGTATGAAACTGTTTTTTATTTTTCATCAATTGCTTGATATCAGGTTTGATGGAAGAAAGTTGGAGTCTCATATCAGCTTCGGCGTCCAGTCTATTGCGATATTTTGTTTTCGTGGCTGCGTAGGTAGAGAATCCTGTTTCGCACAAATATGTAGTTGGGAACGGGAGAAGAATATCCAGAGCCATTTGGCCAAGCATCGCATATTCATCTTGGATTCTGCACCAAAAATCATTAAGAGGCGTCGTTTTGAACAATGACTCCATACTTGTGTCTGATGACATTTCTAAAAGAGATTCATATATCTCATTTGACATGTTTTCAGGCTTTTCCAAGTTGGGTAAAAAAGGATTATGAATCCAGGAGTTCACTTTAATTTTTGTATTGTGTTCTTCGGGAAAATACTTTTCAAAAGATGCGCGCATCGAACTGAGATATTGGACCAATTCTTCAAACACATTATCTTCAAACATTTCTGAGTCGTTTTCGCTAACAAACTCACTGAGTAACGTAAAACTTTCTATTTCTTTCTTACCAATGCAAATGATCCAAAAATCTAATTTTCTTTTAAAAGCAGTTATTTTATTATAGGCCTGAAACACTGTTGTCTGTTTACCTTGCAACGATAAATTTAATTCGTTAAGTTTTTGAAAGATATCCGCCATAAAAGACAATCGGAACAACCAAGTTTTATCATACAAACGGTCCTTCAAATTAAAAGAAGTATCTGCTGAAAGAAACATTTGTAACTCGGCTCTAAGTTCAAATAGCCTTGTTAAAGTTTTTCCCCGAGACAGCCATCGCACTTCTGTATGGAGCAGCAGTGTTTTATGTTTGCTGCCATAATCTTCACACAATAATGAGAACAATCGGGATTGTAGTGGTCGTGATTTGATAAAATTAATTATTTTTACCGCTTCATCCATAACTAATTTTAGATTAGACGGCATTTGCTTCATCGCAAGTGCTTGTCTATGCAGAATACAATGACTGGAACTACAATTAGGCGCTTTATTTTTCATTCGTGACACTGCTCCTGCTGTTTTACCTGTCATCGCCTTGGCCCCATCTGTACAAATGTCAATGCAATTGTTCCAACTGAGATTATGTTCTTCAAAAAGTATATTTATTTTATTAAAAATTTCTTCCCCGGTAGTGTTTGTAAGCAGCGATGAACACATAAGCATGTCTTCTTCAAAAGAACTTTTATATGGATATCTCACAATAACCAGCAGGATAGCCAAACCAGCGACATCAGTCGACTCGTCCATTTGCAAAGCGAATCGTGTATTTTGTAGACGTGTAACTAGTTCTTGTTTGACGTAGCTTGCCAGATCATGGATTCGTCGTGAAACAGTATCGTTTGATAGCGGAACAGTAGAAAGATGCTTTGCAGATTTTTCATCAAGCATACATTTTGTTATGTCTAATACACATGGTTTTATTAATTTCTCAGCGATAGTGTGCGCTTCACCTGCTTGTGCAATGCTAGCTAACTAAATATGATGCCTCCGTGGCCTTTTCGTTGGTAGTTTGTGTTACATGCATCATATTTTTTTGACTTTCTAATAACTGATCTTTTTTGCGAACAAAAAATTCTTTATTCTTGTCTTTAGTCTCGGGGTGTACGGTTTCTAAATGTCGACGCAATTTGGCAGGTGCCATGGAACTATTAGGAAGCAGTTTACTACAGAGCATGCAGAGAGGTGAGCCGTTGGAATCAACAAATCCGAAACTGATATAAGATTCATCATACTTCCTTTTTTTCGCCTTTGAAACCGTCGAGCTTGACGTCGTGGCACTCGTGGCATCATCTTCTGGATCGGTGATTGCTAAATTCTCCGCGCGCATTGCTTTTGAACATTCAGCGTCATTAGAAGATGTTGTTGGAACACGTTTAACACCTTTAAGCCAACGTTCCATTCTCCTTTATTTATAATGTTACAAGTCAGGATAGTGGGGTTTAAATAATGCACAATCGTTACTGCGTATAAGAGACTAAATTTAGAACCTACAGGGAAGAAATGTATATAACTGAGACAACAGAATACAGCAGGCAGTAAAACAATGAACACTAGTTTCTCGCTAGCGAGCTTGTAAGTAGGTAGTAACTTATCGCTCCGAACGCTAATCATCAACTGACGACGCCAACGCGCGATCGCCGCTTTTATACTTAGTCCTAGACTCGATCTCAAATATTCTCGAAAATACTCGAGTCGGCACCTTTGATAAACAAAAAGCAAAAATAAAAACAGAAATTTAAAAATAGCGTTGTAAACAATATCGACTTTATCCTTTGAAGTTAGAGACGAAAGTCGCTTGTTGACAACTATAGCGTCTAATTCAGAGGCGGCTTTTATCAAAGAGACTGAGCGCTTACAAGTATACTACCCGCTCGTTTTAAGTTTGCCGCTGGCGATAGGTATGAGTGTATGACGTTCGAAATTTTTTATTTAATTGTAACAATAAAAATTGTGTACGTTAGATATTTGGGTAAAACTATGACACATTATAAGTTTTGTTGTCACGTGGGGGAGGGTACGCGCATTCCACAGACCGGCAAACTTAGAGCGAACGCGTTGTACAAGTATAAAATTGTTGAGACCAAACTTATGAGATATTGTACCAGCTAATGTAACACAAGCTTATACAAATACAAATAAATAAATAAATAACATTCATAGCGTTTTGTCTCCGCGCGGCCGCGGAGTCCGCACAGCCGCGGAGCAACCAGAGAGAGGTGTTTTGATTTTTTTATTTCTAAATTCTTGCGGAACCCCGACAGAGGTATCACGGAACCCTAGGGTTCCGCGGAACACACTTAGAGTATAGCTGCTCTACATAAACAAACAAATTAACCTATTTATTTTGAAAATTTTTTCTCAACAATGTCAAACTTATATATCTAAATTTATAGAGCTTTGTCTATCTCTGAACCGTGTTAGCCAAATGTTTAGTCGTCAATATGCCAGCTTTTTCTTGGCCTGCTCACTGGTTACAATAACACGTGTCAAACACAATCATATGATCAACAATTTAGTCAGTTTACACTAGTCAAGGTCAAGTTTTAGATTGGATAAAGGTTTTGACCTTGATTGACCAAGATTTGACTTGATTGAAGAACTTTGACCAAGACTTATGAGGTGCAAGTTAACTTTATCTGCAAGCCAGTTTACCTATTGATTGAAAGAAGCTTTACAAGCTTCAAGCTTTCTCCGGATTCAGTACAGTTATCAACATAATCATTAATCGTAAAATACATAACTAATTTTTAGAATTAACTGCTTTTGAACTTGAGGTACTTTTAGATATCAGACGGTTCACTCATTTGATATTTACTTGGGTAAATGCAAAAATATTTATCCGTGGGGAATGTCCCTGATTTTTGATTGCTCCGTTTAATATGACAACGTGATTTTGCATTTTGCCATGTCACGTGTAAAATGATGCTAGAGCTGAATATGCCAAAAGTAAACCGATCAAACACTGTTGGATCTTTTAACTTGTGAGATCAATCGGCATCAAAGGATTAATTTTATGACCAAATATGTCACTTTGAGTGATAGATGAAAAATGATGTCTCTGTGTCGCAGTAGTGGACGCGACTGCCACGCAGGAGGCACGGGTTCGATCCCCGCTCGATGCAAATATTTGTATGCATGAATATGGCTATTTGCATTGGTGTGAGTGTTTCTATGTATAATATGTATGTATTTACAAAAAAAATGTATATAAGTATGTTTAATCCGCATTCTAGATTCCATAACACAAGCTATAAAAGCTTACCATGGGTCTAGATAGCGTTGTGTAGAATGTTGTGGAATATTTATTAATATAACAAAAAGTGAAGTGTCTGATATCAACTTTAGCGCAGGGTTTTCTCTCGAAGTTGGGCGTTAATTTTTTTGAAAGAACATTATCATAAATTAGTTTATTGCAGTCCACTGCTGGTCATAGATCTCTCCCAATATGCGTTATTGCTTCCGATCCTCCAACCCCCGCATCCAGTCTGCCCCAGCTACATTAGATGAATACCAAAATCCATAATTATCCATACTAATATTATAAATGCGAAAGTAACTCTGTGTGTCTGTATGTTACGCTTTCACGCCTAAACCACTGAACCGATTTTGACGAAATTTGCTATAGGGGTAGATGTTTGGTCGCGATAACCGACATCCACGCGGGTGGAGCCGCGAGAAAAAGCTAGTTACTAATATTCCCTGAATGACCTTTCACATCTGTAGAGTAATGGTCAGGATTTGAACTTGGGCCATCTTAATCGTAAAGCTGACTTCTTAACCAATAAGCTACCGACGCTTTACCGGGCCCCGGGCACCAAAGTGCAAGCTTCAGATGCAAGTGAAATTGGCACTTGATGCTGGTAATTAGTTAAGCCATTAGGTATCATAAACAACACGTGTGTTATCAATAATTGTCGTGGTTAATTGCCAAGGATTAAATCTAATTGCTGCTAGGTAAACAACTGATATTAATGTATAATAGAGTGTACAGTACAGTCAGCAACAGAAGTTGTATGACATTAAAATATTTACTAACCTTTCAAAATTCAAAAGCAACCTCTTTTGGTACGACATCCTCTGTGGCGTCGTGGCAGTGAACGAGACTGCCACGCAGGAGGCACGAGTTCGATCCCCGCTCAGTGCAAATATTTGTATACATGAATATGGCTATTTGCATTGGTCTGGGTGTTTCTGTGTATAATATGTATGTATTTTCAACAAAAAAAGTATTGTATGTTTATCCGCATTCTAGATTCCATAACACAAGCTAGTTAAGCTTACCATGGGTCTGGACAGCGTTGTGTAGAATGTTATGCAATATTTATTTATTTATGTATTATTTATACGGTTATATGAGTAGGTGTAAATGAGTTTGGCTGGGTCCGATGATCTTTATGAAACCCCATGAAATTTTACCTTACGTTTTGTTTACAATGTTATGAAAGGTAATAATATATGATCAATAAAATTTGAATTTGTTAGACTACTTTTGTTGTTGAATGTACCTTGGTAGTTGGACGCCAACGGATAATACAATGAAGTTTATATTTTAATCATATATTGATTTTAACAGGTGGTTGTACCATCATAATAATATAAAGTTTATTATTACGAATGTGTTCTTTTTCTGAGGGTTCTATTAACATATTAATATTGGATATTGGTCTATTGGTCCACCGCACCGGTAGGAGTACTAGGTTTTCTTTCTTTTTGTATTTATTTATTTAAAAAAGAAACGTTTGTACTTTGGATGCGGGGATTCTAAACTTCTGTTCTTTCATTTGGTTTATATTGGGTCCTACATCAGCGACAGGCAATCCTGCAATGGGTCAAAACTAGAAAACAAAAAATAACAAGTAATTACAGATTTTTCTAAACCTGTCAAAACACGTATTTTTTATTGATTTCATATATTTCGGGGCCTGCTTGACTGATTTTATCTCATAAATTGTGCAGCATGGTAATTTAGATTGACATTTAGTTTACTATGTATTGAATTGCCTATGCTTTAGATTGAAAAAAAAAAAGCAACGAGTGGAAGTGTTGGTAATTATTACACGAACAGATGAAACACTTCTTGTCATTAGTGTTTACATGTCACAAATTTCTCGGCGTATTGGCGTTAAATCTTGGCGACCGTTGTGTAATAACTGTCTCATTTTTTAGCATTATTTGGACTACAATCGTTCTTATGACCTCGATGTGAACTACATCTAATTCCAATCAGCTGAGGACAGATGAAGTTGACTTTACTTCTTTCACAGTTCACCCAACGAAGGTTATAATGGACTTGGAAGCCTTTCAATTGTCGCATTTATATCAACGCATTCCATACTGGAATTAGTTATCAATGTTTCGTGTATAGAACGGTTGAGGATCTGGAAACATTCGCGCTGGCATTAGTGTTGCGACCGTCGTGCGCTCTTGTCGTTTTCTTGCTTTTCGCTAAACAATAAAATTATAAGCGATTCGTTTAAAAATAGCCTGGAGAGCTCGCCAAGGCGGTCCGCGAGCCGCAACTGCGTAGTGCTAATCTGGAGGTCTGGAGGCGTGCGTTGCGCGCGCGCTACCACTCACGACTGCTCACAGGTTTGTCCTACACCTGTCTCACCTAAAGCAATGTCATTATCACTATTATAATAATACACACGGATAACAAAGCTTCATTCACGTCGAAGACCGCGCAGTTCTCGCGGTCGTACGCACCTCTTGGCACGCGAAAAATAAATGTTAAAAAGCTGTGACAGAGTTAATTTTGTAGTTTAGCTGTGTGGTGTAAGTAACAGTGAATATGTTACAGGAAGTAATTAATGCCGGGGAAGTATGTTAACGAGTGAGGAAGTGTCGCGCACACCAGCTGAGACAATGCACGGACTTTTTGTTTGTTGAACTAACTTCTGCTGTTGAGTTTTGTCTTTCACCAACTTTCGACATTTAATCCGTTTTTACACTTCATTAATACGAATCATAATAGTTTACTGTTCTAGTTTTACGTCGTTTTATGTTATTTATTTTTTGTTTCAATATTTAGGTACACTTTTGTTTATGTAAGTATTACTTATATAAAAGTTTTCTTTCACTTTAATCTTGCTTATAGGTTTAAGAACCAATTATTTTGAATGATGAAATATGCGACTCCTAAATTAGTGATTATGTCACTAACTTATAGTTTAGCAACGTTGTTATTGGCAGGATTATTACTCTCATCCTACGCAAATAAATAAATTACTAAAAATATCAATATTTCTACAAGATATCAAATGAATAAAACTACGAAATATCATCGGGCGTCCCCAATATAAATTGAAATGTTGAAAATTCGTTAGTTATGAAAAACTATAGGATATTTTTATTTATTTGCGTGGGCGAGGACATTTTGTAACGCTTTCCGTCTGCTCAGACATTTTGCAATATCAAATCTATTTCTAGTGTACACATAAATCGCTGAACTTCAATGAGCTACTCGGTTTAAAGCAAATATTTATGATTTTAATATGTCAGAAACGATGATAGACAGAATTTCTTATTCTTAGAAAGCATGTATAAATAATCATGGGATTCGGAATTAACTGTTAACAGTGCATATAGCACACGTTGCCCGAATGTTTATTGAATTCATAGTTTTAATATCGGCCATCTTGTGGTTTAGTTTTTAAATATCAGTCTTACCATAATACATTCCAAGGTCAAGATCCCAAACTAATAAATAATAAACAAAAGTGAAAAGAAAAGTTCAATTTGCAAATCATCAATAACTATTAGATTTATTTCAATGCAAAGATCGTTTTGAACTTTGCCCTAAAATTGGTCCATATCATTAGCAAGCAGTCTTTCAAACAACTCTTGTAATATTTTGTTAGTTTTTTCTGTTTATTTTATTTCGTTTGCCTTCAAAATAGACGCGTGTTCTATAGGATTTATTACACTGTGTACATTGATGTCTTGTTAAAAGTGAACTGTTTCTTCATTATAAATGCGTGGAAACAAAGTATTTGGGGTTCTTCATCATGTTTTAACATTTTCAATATATCACTTTCTATATTTAACTAGCTTT